>JAPVLO010000091.1:0-1200000 GCA_027257055.1 Cephalopachus bancanus
TGTTTTTTTTTTTTTTTTTTTCTTTTTTTTTTGAGTTGGAGTCTCACTCTGTCGCCCAGACTGGAGTGCAGTGGCCGCTCCCGGCCATGGCAGCCTCGACCTGCTGGGCTCCGGCGATCCTTCCGCCTCAGCCTTCCGAGTGACCAGAATTACAGGCATACGCTACCACGCCCGGCTGATTTTTTGATTTATTGTAGAGATGAGGTCTCACTGCCCAGGCGGGTCTCGAACCCGTGAGCTCAGGCAATCCACTCACCTCAGCCTCCCAAAGGTGCGGGATTACAGGCTGAGTCACCGAGCCCGGCTTTGTTTTTGTTTTTAAGAGCCATTGTATCACCATGTTGCCCAAGCTGGAGTACAATAGCTATTCACGGTTGTGATTATAGTTGACTGCACCTGGAGTTCCTGGACTCTGGTTATCCTGCCACCTCAGCCTCCCAAGGAGCTGGGACTACAGGTGTGCACCACCATGCCCAGCATCCTTTAATAGGAATATTACAAAGAAGTTAGTATGCAAAACTTCCTGGCTGGGCACAATGGCTCATGCCTGTAATCCCAGCACTTTGGAAGGCTGAAGTAGTAAGATTGCTTGAGCCCACCTCTCTCTCTTTGTGTGTGTGTGTGTGTGTGTGTGTGTGTGTGTGTGTGTGTGTGTGTGTGTGTGTGTGTGTGTGTTGCCCAGGCCAGAGTATAGTGGTACGCTCATGGCCACCGCAGCCTCCACCTCCTGGGCTCAGGCGATCCTTCCACCTCAGCCTTCCCAGTAGCTGGAACCACAGGTGCACGCCACCACATCAGGCTAATTTTTTGATTTATTGTAGAGCCGGGGTCTCATCAAGTTGCCCATGCTGGTCTTGAACCCCTGAGCTCAGGCAATCCTCCCACCTCCACCTCCCAAACCTCTGGGTTTACAGGCATGAGCCGCCACAACCAGCCCGCCTCTTGTTTAATTTGCATAAATGATCTCTTAGTAAGAAAACAATCCAAGCATTATGGTTCTGCCACTTTCTTGTGTTTGTCAAGTTCATCTTTTTCCAGAAGGAGGACTGCAAATGATCATCGTCCAGTGATCTCCTACCGTCCTGCTGGAGAAGACACTGGCTGGTTTTTTTTGTTTGTTTGCTTTTTTTTTTGGTTTTTTGGGGTTTTTTTTGAGTTGGAGTCTCACTCGGTTGCCCAGACTGGAGTGCGGTGGCCGCTCCCAGCCACCGCAGCCTCGACCTACTGGGCTCTGGCGATCCTTCTGCCTCAGCGTTCCGAGTAGCCGGAATTACAGGCATGTGCTACCACGCCCGGCTGATTTTTTGATTTATTGTAGAGATGAGGTCTCGCTGCCCAGGCGGGTCTCGAACCCGCGGGCTCAGGCAATCCACTCACCTCAGCCTCCCAAAGGCATGGGATTACAGGCTGAGTCACCGAGCCCGGCGACACTGGCTGTTTTAACAATTTCTTTCTGAACCATTGTAACTGACACAAGCTCAGTCACTCATCACCCAAAGCCAAGCTCACTGGAAGCCAAGCTCGAGAGACAAAAGATGGTGGAAAGAAGGTGGCCGTATTCCAAAAGCTGGCAGGTAGGGAAATGGCCAGGCTCATGCCTCAAAGAAACCATTTCAGATTTTTAGGCTAACTGCAAGAGTTTAAAGAGGAAAAGTGAGCCGGGCTCGGTGGCTCAGCCTGTAATCCCACGCCTTTGGGAGGCTGAGGTGAGTGGATTGCCTGAGCCCGCGGGTTTGAGACCCGCCTGGGCAGTGAGACCTCATCTCTACAATAAATCAAAAAATCAGCCGGGCGTGGTAGCGCATGACTGTAATTCCGGCTACTTGGAAGGCTGATGCGGAAGGATCGCCAGAGCCCAGCAGGTTGAGGCTGTGGTGGCCGGAAGCGGCCACTGCACTCCAGTCTGGGCGACAGAGTGAGACTCCAACTCAATAAATAAATAAATAAAATAAAGAGGAAAAGTTGGTGGCAACCCTCTCGAGTACCCTCCCACTGTGGGAGATTTTCTCCCCTCTCAATAAATCCTGCTTTTTCAAAAAAAAAAAAAAAAGGAAAGACTCATGACAAAAAAAAGTGACTTCAATATTTTATTTGTATACTTTGTGTATGTGTGTGTTGGAGTCTCACTCTGTCACCCAGGCTGGAGTGCAGTGGCACACTCACAGCCACCGCAGCCTTGACCTGCTGGACTCCGGTGATCCTTCCACCTCAGTCTTCCAAGTAGCTGGAACTACAGGCACATGCCACCATACCCAGCTAATTTTTTTATTTATTGTAGACATGAGGTCTTGCCAAGTTGCCCAGGCTGGTCTTGAACCTCTGGGATCAGGCAATACTCTTTCCTTGGCCTCCCAAAGTGCTGGGATTACAGGCATGAGCTACCGTGTCCAGCCTGTATACATTTCATAGAAAGAATGGGAATATGATTCAGCATTCTCTTTAACATAGTGGAACAATTTTTTAAAACTGTTATTGATAGTTTAGACGCATAAACATGTGACATTACTCGTGGATATAAATGCTGTTTGTAGTATTGGTATCGATTTATGACTTGCAAAGAAACTCTATTTTCCATACTTTTATCCAAAAAGGGGGAAACTGGTACATTTATAATTGTACAGACTGCATTATCAAGCATACTCCTGACAGTGGAGCACTTCTGTTTTGATCAGGTGTTTATGGGAACCAAATCCTTTGGGGACAGGTTTCCACACATGTGCCTCTCGTCCCCATTAATTTCAGCTTTGTTTCTTGCCATCCACCTGCATATGCGTGGGGCCAGCTGCTGCAGTCACATCATCACTGACCCTCTAGCAGTGCAGCTCTGTGTTAAGACTCCAGGTGCGCCGGAGCCCAGCAGGTCAAGGCTGTGGTGTCCGGGAGCGGCCACTGCACTCCAGTCTGGGTGACAGAGTGAGACTCCAACTCAAAAAAAACAAAACAAAACAAAAAAAGACTCCAGGTGAACTGACTAAATTGTGTAAGTTTTACTCCAATATGGCTAGCAGTTACATAACTACAGATGGACCCGAATGTCAACTCCATAAATACATCATCCATTAAATATACATAGACTTGGCCCCGATTCAAATTCCTTTTAATTGGTCCCCCCCAAAAAATACCCACAACTGTTAGGGGCCAAGGCAACAGGAGTTTCTTATAACTCCCATGTTTAATCCAAGTGTTTTTGTTTGTTTGTTTGTTTTGAGTTGGAGTCTCAATCTGTCCCAGGCTACAGTGAAGTGGCATGCTCATGGCCTTCCAAATAACTGGAACCATATGTGCCTGCCACCACACCAAGCTGATTTTTTTATTTATTGTAAAGATGAGGTCTCGCCGTGTTGCCCATGCTGGTCTCGAACCCATGGACTCTGCCACCCAAAGTGCTGGGATTATAGGTGCGAGCCATTGTGCCCAGCTGGGATATGGTTTTTCAAAAGTACTTTAGGACATATAGGAATAAAAATGTTTGGAGGCCAAAGTCCTAGACACTCTAAACTTTTTCTTTGTATCCAGACAGTTCCTCAGTGATTTCTACCTGAATGACACTCTGGTTCCCAGAATAAACGACTTCACAGAACTATGAGTTAGCATGTCATGTTCTCTTTTAGTAGAACTAAAATACAAATTATTCTCTCTACCATTAATTTGTTTACGTACTTATTTATGTGAGAGATAGAGTCTCACTCTGTCATCCAGGCAGAGTGCAGTGGCACAATCATGGTTTACTACAAACTCAAACTCCTGAGCTTAAGTGATCCTCCTACCTTAACCTCCCAAATAACTAGGAAGCTAGGATTAGAGGCATGCACCATGACTCCTGGCTAATTTTTTTTTTTTTTTTTTGTATAGACAAGGTCCTGCTATGTTGCTCAGGCTGGTCTCGAACTCCTGGCCTAAAGCAATCCTCCCACTTCAGCCTCCCAAAGTGCTGGAATTACAGGCATGAACCACAGTGCCTGGTTCCTCCCTCTTTTAAAAAACTATTTTGGGGCTGGGCGCAGTGGCTTACACCTGTAATCTTAGCACTTTGGGAGGCCAAGGTGAGAAGGGTTTGAGACCAGCCTGGGCAAATTGGCAAGACCTCATCTATACAATAAAAAAAAAAAAAAAATTTAGCCAGGCATGGTGGCGCATGCCTGTAGTTCTAACTACTTGAAAGGCTAAGGCAGAAGGATCACCTGAGCCCAGCAGGTTAAGGCCGTGGTGACTTGTGAGCATGCCACTGCCCTCCAGCCTGGGCAACAGACTGAGACTCTGACTAAAAAAAAAAATTATTTTGGATTCATTGTATTATACCAGTCAAGATCCTTGGGGTTATATACCTCCCTAAGTATAAGTAAGGAACATTTGTTCATCTTGACACACAAGTATGGTCTGTAACATATCATAATTCCATTTTATCTTCTATGTCCATGAAGTTCAAAGTCAAGTTTAACACTCAATTTAGTTTCCCTAGACTTGGTTTCCCAGCACCTCATTATTCCTTTGCCACCTCAGTTGTTGCTTGCATTAGACCTACCTTACTTATCTTAATGATTTTATGGTTTTATTGTACCTATGAATGAGTGAGCAGATAGCTTGCTTTTTTTGACCTTTAACCCCTCCATTTGTTAGACAAATAATGCATAAACTAGCATAAAAATTTAGTTGAATGAAATAAATCATTACTATGAAACAAAAATAATTGAATGTTTTCCCTTCCCCAGAGTCTCACTCTGTCACCCAGGCTGGAGTACAGTGGCACCCTCACAGCCACCACAGCCTTGAGCTGCTGGGCTCAGGTGATCCTTCCACTTCAGTCTTCTGAGTAGCTAGAAACACAGGTGTGTGCCACCATGCCTAACTAATTTTTTTTATTTATTGTAGAGATGTCTCACTAAATTGCCCGGGCTGGTCTCGTATCCCTGGGCTCAGATAATCCTTTTACTTCCCAAAGTGCTGGGATTACAGGCATGAGCACCTGGCAAGATTTGAAATATTCAAGTTAGTTGATAATATTATTGACAACAAGACACAATCACTAAAGTACTAAATTAGGATATTTATCATGTAGTCAGAAGCTAAGTGACTAAAATTGTTACATTTTGCTCTTTACATTGATAATCCTACTAGTTATTCCTATTTTGTGGCCAAAAACTTAGGTATTAGAACTAGGGCAAGGCCAGGTATAGTGACATACACCTATAATCCCAGCACTTTGGGAGTCCGAGGTGAGAGGAATGCCTGAGCCCACAGGTTCAAGACCAGCCTGGGTATCTTGGCAAGACCTCATCTCTACAATAATTCAAAAAATTAGCCAGCCATGGTGGCACGTACCTATCATTCCAACTACTTAGAAGACTGAGGCGGAAGATCACCTTAGCACAGCGGATCAAGGCTGTGGTGGCCATCAGCATGCCACTGCTCTCTAGCCTGGGCAACAGTGAGACTCAAAAAAAAAAAAAAAAAAGAACTAGGGCATATAAGAAAATCCCAGATGTTATGAAGAAGGAAACAGTAGCCACATGGACACATATGATGGATTAAACATAATTATAAACCAGGTACCATGGCTCATGTCTAATCCCAGCACTTTGGAAGGCGGAGGTGAGGGAATTGCCTGAGGCCAGGGGTTTGAGACCAACTTGAGCAACATGGTCTCATCTCTACAATAAATCAAAAAATCAGCCGGGCGGGGTGGCTCATGCCTGTGGTTCCAGATACTTGGAAGGCTGAGACAGGATGATCACCTGAGCCCAGTAGGTCGAGGCTGTGGTGGCCATGAGCACACCACTGCACTCCGGCCTGGGTGACAGAGTGAGACTTCAATTAAAAAAAAAAAAATTATAGCCGGGCTCAGTGGCTCAGCCTGTAATCCCGCGCCTTTGGGAGGCTGAAGTGAGTGGATTGCCTGAGCCCGCGGGTTCGAGACCCGCCTGGGCAGGCGACACCTCATCTCTACAATAAAATCAAAAAACTAGCCGGGCGTGGTAGCGCGCGCCTGTAATTCCTGCTACTCTCGGAAGGCTGAGGCAGAAGGATCGCCGGAGCCCAGCAGGTCGAGGCTGCGGTGGCCGGGAGCGGCCACTGCACTCCAGTCTGGGCGACAGAGTGAGGCTCCAACTCAAAAAAATAAAAAAAAATGTTTTAAATAAATAAATAAAATTATAATAGTGATGGCTCACACCTGTAATTCAGCAGTTTGGGAGGTGGAGGTGAGAGAAGTCCCTGAACTCAGGGGTTCAAGACTAGCCTGAACAACTTGGAGACCTCCACTCTATAATTAATCTAAAAATTAGTCATTGTGAGAAATGAACTCACCTGTCCAAAATCAAAGGATAGACACAGAGACATGGAGGGCAGTAGAAGTGAGACTTTAATGACAGTCTTACAAGATCGGGTATCTGTTGGGCAGGCACACTAAAGGAAGAAGAATCAACACTTTTATCCCTAAAACGCAGGTGCCTCTCCTGGTTCCTCATTGGAGGAATACTGCAGAAGTTACAGGAGTTCCTATATGAGGCCTACAAGACCCATTTTGATTGGCTTACAGAATCATTTCATTTGCATTTCCTATTTGCCGATTGGCTTACAGAATCATTCTGACTGTATCTCACCAAAAGTTTAAACATGAAACCTGCCAAAGTAAAAAGCCCGAGAAAAGGAAGTACAAAGAAGTAGGAAGTGAGTCAACAAAAGAGAAGCACAAAGCATTTAGACACCATCTTGAAAACTCAAAATAAGCTAGGCTCCAATTTAAAAATAAATCACCATTCTTATTTCTCACAATTCCCTCCTCTCTTATTTTTAAAACCTTTTAGGCCGGGTGCAGTGACTCATGCCTATAATCTCAGCATTTTGGGAGGCCGAAGTGGGAGGATTGCCTGAGCCCACGGGTTCAAGACCAGCCTGGGCAACTCGGCAAGACCTCACCTCTACGATAGATCAAAAATTAGCCGGGCGTGGCGGCGCATGTCTGTAGTTCCAACTACTTGGAAGGCTGAGGCGGAAGGATCACCTGAGCCCAGCAGGTTGAGGCTGCAGTGGCCATGAGCATACCATTGCACTCCACCCAGGGCGACAGAGTGAGACTCCAATTAAAAAAAAAAAAAGCCGGGCTCAGTGGCTCAGCCTGTAATCCCGCACCTTTGGGAGGCTGAAATGAGTGGATTGCCTGAGCCCGCGGCTTTGAGACCCGCCTGGGCAACTTGGCAAGACCTCATCGCTACAATAAATCAAAAAAATGAGCCGGGTGTGTGGTAGCGTGCGCCTGTAGTTCCAGCTACTCGGAAGGCTGAGGCGGAAGGATCGCCGGAGCCCAGCAGGTCGAGGGTGCGGTGGTCGGGAGCGGACACTGCACTCCAGTCTGGGTGACAGAGTGAGACTCCAACTCAAAAATAAAATAAAATAAAAAATTTAAAATAAACAAAACCTTTTAATTTCATTTTTATTATGATTCAGGCTTGTTTCAAATTTCTTTAATACTTTTTTACTTTCTTCCTCAAAATTTAATTTAGTTTCCATCATCATGAGGTTATTGTGAGAACCACCCATGGGCATTTGTTTTTTAATAGAAGCTTCTGTAAGTCTGAGTTAAACCTCTAACACAGGGAATTACAGAACATCCTACGGCCACTAATATTCCAGCCACAATTCCAAGAGAGGTTAAGATTGAAGCTACCATTCCTTTTCATTTTCCAAACCAACTTTCTAACCAATCTGTAAAAGGATCACTGAATCCAGAATTCTCAGCTAGTGTCAGCTACGGCCAGGTAGGTTGGCCAGGGTGGCCAGTCCCTGTAATGCTCTAGTAATAGTTCATCTGGGGCAGTGTTATTTGGGATAAAAGTGCAACATTTCTCCCCCCACATAACACAGACTCCACCGTTCTCTGTCAAAATCATATCCAATACCATACTATTTTCCCAAGTCATTCTGCTAGTAGCATCCAGTTGGCTAGGTACACCTTGAAGAGTTTCTGATATAGTTTATAAATCTTTGTTGATTATAGTAAATATAATTAAACCAATCTATTTTCTTTTTGAGTTGGAGTCTCAGTCACCCAGGCTGGAGTGCAGGGTCACAGTCACAGCCACTGCAGCCTCAACCTGCTGGGCTCAGGCAATCCTTCCAAGTAGCTGGAACTACAGGTGTATACCACCACGCCTGGCTAATTTTCTTTTTTTATTGTAGTTGCCCAGGCTGATCTTAAACTCCTGAACTCAGGCAATCCTCTTGCCTCAGGCTCCCAAAATGCCAACATTACAGGTTTGAGTCACTGCACCTGGCCCCAACCTACGTTTTTATTAATAGTAGACCACCTTGGCCGGGCACTGTGGGTCACACCTATAATCCCAGCACTTTGGGAGGCTTAAGTGAGAGAATTGCCTGAGCTCATGAGTTCAAGACCAGCCTGGGCAACTTGGCGAGATCTCATCTCTACAATAAATTGAAAAATTAGCCCAGCATGGTGGTGCGTGCTTATAGTTCCAGCTACTTGGAAGGCTGAAGTGGAAGGATTGCCTGAGACCAGCAGGTCGAGGCTGTGGTGGCCGTGAGCATGCCACTATACTCCAGCCTGGATGACAGAGTGAGACTCCAACTCAAAAAAGATATATAACAATTCAGACTCAAACCCTGAGGCTATCTGGTTTTTAGCCTTGAATTCATTACGGACTTCCCTGGGGACCCCTATGGAGTCAATGTACACAATTTGAGTCAAAGGACTTTGGTAGTGCTCTCTGAAATCGCCAGGGAATCTGAGTGCTTTCGGATATGGAATGGAATGCCAGGGTAAATGGAATAGCCAATAGGACCAATGCAAAAATCCCAGTCCATTTGGATGGCAACAAGTCGCGTAGGCTTTCCCCTCCATATTACCACCATATATTCGCTTGAGGAATGTGTAAGTTGAGAAGTTGCTGCTGGGTTCACCAGAGACATTTAGCGCTTGACTCCAAGTCAGCAATTGTCCCACAGGGAGTCGTGAAACCTTCCCCTTATCTAGAGAGATGGGAGGAGTGATTCATCATCCCTATGGAAAAGGAGGGGACTACCCTTGGGTCTGATCTCTGCAGTGCGGGAAAGAACAGAGACAAGCTTTTACAAGTCTTGCTGCCCCCAAGCATCCTTGTCTTGATATAAGGCAAGTATACAACTCATCCCAGTGGGGTCTGTGTCCCAGCAGAGAGGGAATGGTACTGCCTGCACTTGTGGCCATCCCACAGCACATGCATAACAGTTGCTTTTAGGCCAGGCATGGCTCAAGTCTATAATCCCAGTACTTTGGGAGAATGAGGAGAGAGGATTGCCTGAGCTCAAGGGTTCAAGACCAGCCTGGGCAACTTGGTGAGACCTTGTCTCTAAAATAAATCAGAAAAATAAACCAGGAGTGGTAGCGCATGCCTGTAGTTCCAGCTACTTGGAAGTCTGAGGCGGAAGGATCGCCTGAGCCCAGCAGGTCGACACTGGGGTGGCTGTGAGTGTGCCACTGCACTCCAGCCTGGGCAAGAGTGAGACTCCATTTAAAAAAAAAAAAATCACAGTTCAGTCCAGGCATGGTGGTTCATGTCTATAATCTCAACACTTTCAGAAAGTGAGACAGAAGGATCACTTGAGGCCAGGATTTTGAGTGCAGCCTGGGTGACAGAGTGAGACTCTGACTCCGAAAGAAAACAAAACAGTTGCTTTTCTTCAAAGCTAGTGCTGAAAATTTGACCCATTCTACCCAGGCATTGGTGTCTCCCTGACCTGTTTTAATTTCTAGAGTTTGTGACCCTTTAGATTTGGGTTGTAAAATATTCCATCCCCTAGGATCTCCAACTGCAGTAGCAGTAGTCCATCCCTGGTGCTGCGTGGTCCACCATACATCACCTTAACTAGGACAGGGAGGTTCCTGATTATCTGAGATATGTTCAGGACAGAGATGTTTATCTATCAATGAGAGCTGCCTTTGATCTTTTAGATTTCCACAAAGTAAAGTTTGATAAGCATTAAGCTTTACAGTTAGCTTCTTCTGGGCACCTTGTGCACCTTCCACTGTTTTTCTTCCCCTCCCCCTATTAAGTCCTTTGTTGGTCCCTTAACATGAGTATAATGAGTCCGATCCTTTTCTGCTGTCCGTGTGGTAGTCTTGGTGGTCAGGAGTACTTGATAGGGGGCTTTGCAGCTGGGCTGAAGTCGATCTTCTTCCAGGACTTAATCATTACCAGGTCTCTTGGCTGGTCTGCCAGCAGTTCAGGAGGAGGTTGTGGGATAGATATGGCTTCTGAAGCTTTTTTTTTTTAACTCCACCTTAAAGAGACTGAATTAAGAACTTGAGACGCTTAAGTATTAAAATTTTTAAAACACAGGGTTACAAGTCATTGTAAGTTACTTTTTTCCACAAACATTTAACATACCATTTTTGGGATATATTTATGCCATTTTTAAAAACATGCTGAAAGATTTTATTTTGTCCTGTGCTTTTTTTTTTTAATAACCAGCCATTTAGCCGGGCTCGGTGGCTCAGCCTGTAATCCCGTGCCTTTGGGAGGCTGAGGTGAGTGGATTGCCTGAGCCCGCGGGTTCGAGACCCGCCTGGGCAGCGAGACCTCATCTCTACAATAAACCAAAAAATCAGCTGGGCGTGGTAGCGCGCACCTGTAATTCCGGCTACTCGGAAGGCTGAGGCGGAAGGATCGCCGGAGCCCAGCAGGTCAAGGCTGCGGTGACCGGGAGCGGCCACTGCACTCCAGTCTGAACGACAGAGTGAGACTCCAATTCAAAAAACTAAAAAATAAAAATAAATAAAGCTTAGTTTCCTAAGTAATTAGAAACTTTTCAAGCCATAACAGCAGTTAGGACTGGAGAAAAAGTTATAACCAACTTATTCATATACCAAGATTTCTTCATAAATTCACTTTCATGAACCTTATCCTGACTTCCACATACCATTGATGACATGCTTGGACTCTCTGTTTTGCTCTGTATTTCCCTACTTCCTAAATAACCAGTCATTTTATTTTAGGAAAAAAAATTTATCATACAAATTATTTTATATACAAAATTATTCTTTTTCCTTTATAACATTCCTTACCAAAAATACACCTTTATACCCATAACTCTTTTTACATCTTTCTCCTAATAACAACACCAGTAGCTTAGTTACTAGCAGGTTCAAAGCAGGTAGAAAAAAAGAGAAATAAGAGTTTAGAAGCCTCTATTTAACTCTGTAGTTGAAGGTTAACTATTTGGACTCCTGAAATTAATAATTCCAACATGGGTGGCCAGGACCACATGGCTGGCACCTGTGTTAATTAAGAAATTAATTTGAGGCTGGGCGCAGTCGTTCACACCTATAATCCCAGCACTTTGGGAGGCAAAGGTGAGAGGATTTCCTGAGCCCATGGATTTGAGACCAGCCTGGGCAACTTGGTGAGATTTCATCTCTACAATAAATTAAAAAGTTAGCCAGGCATGGTGGCATGTGCCTGTAATTACAGCTACTTGGAAGGCTGAGGCAGAGGGATCACCTGAGTTCAGAAGGTTGAGGCTGCAGTGGCCGTGAGCATGCCATTGCATTACAGCCTGGGTGACAGAGTGAAACTCCAACTCGAAAAAAAAAAAAAAAAGAAATTGATTTGGGTTCCAGCACCCTAATAGTCACCTGGGGTGTTGTCAGGTTCATTCTTACCAAGTCTCTGATGGGAGACTCTTGTTGAGTCTCAAAAGCCTTAGAGACATCCTGAGACCATGGGGCTGATTTTCTGATTCCCTTAACTATCAACACCCTCAGATCCTGCATTTTTATCGTATCCTCCTGACTGTTATTGTCCCACCCAGGATCTACATTTGGGTACTTTTGCTCAGCTGACTTAATGCCCAGCCCTGGAGGATGTTCCCATTTCCATATGGACATTGCAGTACTCCTGATCATTCCCCTTGTTCTTGGTACAAGGGCTATCCCCCCAAGACAACAACATTTCCCCGATGGACTCTCTGGCGTAATGTTAGAGGGAGACTTTTATCTTACCCTTTCTTGGGTCCCCTAGGTCTAGAATTTTTATTCCCCATTCTTGACTAACTGGAATACTCAACCCCACTTGCTAGGAGATTCTCATAATTCCTGGTTGATGCCTATGCCTGAGTTTACCTATGCACTCAATCCCCCCTTACTGGAGCTTTCTTAGCTTTCTTGCACACCCTGAAATTCACTTCATCCATCTCCGGCTGTTTCCCTTGCGGGAGGACGGACCTGAGGGTCAGGACTTACTTTGTGTCTGTGACACTTCTCAGTCACACACACACACTGAACCTCCGAGAATGCCCCAACCACCAGGGCAGTACTGATAGTCCAATTTTTCCTACCTTGGCTCATGCAGGAGGTTGCCTGGGTGCCACAGTACCTGCTTTCTTTTCTTTTCTTTTCTTTTCTTTTGAGTTGGAGTCTCACTCTGTCACCCAGACTGGAGTGCAGTGGCCGGGCGGCCACCGCAGCCTCGACCTGCTGGGCTCCGGTGATCCTTCCGCCTCAGCCTTCCAAGTAGCTGGAATTACAGGCACACGCTGTCATGCCCGGCTAATTTTTTGATGTATTGTAGAGATGAGGTCTCACCAAGTTGCCCAGGTGGGTCGCAAACCACGGGCTCAGGCAATCCTCTCACCTCAGCCTCCCAAAGTGCTGGGATTACAGGCTGAGCCACCAAGCCCGGCTTCTTTTCTTTTTTTATCCTGTGTGGCTTCTGCTACCTCCAGAACATCCGTCTCAGGCTTATCTGCAATCCTACGACCAGTCGACACCCAATCAGAGTAGGACACCCAAAATTGGGTGGGCTGCATCTTCCCCTCTCCTGGGGTCCCCCTCCCGCAGACACAGAGTATCCCAGAGAGCCACCAAGTTGTGAAAAATGAACTCACCTGTCCAAAATCAAAGAATGGGCACAGAGACATGGAGTGCAGCAGAACCAAGACCTTAGTGATGGTCTTGTAAGATCAGGCATCTGTTGGGCAGGCACACCAAAGTAGGAAGAATTAGCACTTTTATCCCTAAAATGCAGGTCCCTCTCCAGGTTCCTCGCTGGTGGAATACTGCAGAAGTTACAGGTTTTCCCGTACAACACCTACGTGACACATTTTGATTGGCTTACAGAATTATTTATTTGCATGTCCTATTTGCTGATTGGCTTGCAGAATCATTCTGATTGGATCTCGCCAAAAGTTTAAACCATGAAACTGGCTGAAGTAAAAAAGCCCTCAAAAAGGAAGCACAAAGAAGCAGGAAGTGAATCAGCAAAAGAGGAGCACAAAGCATTTAGACACCATCTTGAGAACACAAGATAAGCTAGGCTCCAATCTGAAAATAAATCTCCATTCTTAATTCTCACATCATGGTGGCACGTGCCTATAATCCCAGCTACTCGGGAGGCTGAAGCAGAAGGATAGCCTGAGCCCAGCAGGTGGAGGTTGTAGTGGCTGTGAGCATGCCACTGCACTCCAGCCTGGATGACAGAGTGAGACTCCAACTCAGAAAAAGAAAAGAGAGAGAAAGAAATAAAAGGGATCTGCTATTACAAAGAAATTATTAGGCAAGACTGAGGTGTTGTCAATAGAAGCCAGTTACATGGTCCACTCTGCTGGGGAGAATAATGCAAAACAAATACAACCCTATGGTCTGTATTCAAGAGTTGGAAGTCTCCAGGGCCTTTAAGCTTTGCCAGGAATTTGAGAAGTGTGATATCCAAAGTTTTTCATTTTTTATTTTATTTATTTATTTATTTATTTTTGAGTTGGAGTCTCACTCTGTCACCCAGACTGGAGTGCAGTGGCCGCTCCCGGCCACCGCAGCCTCGACCTGCTGGGCTCCGGCAATCCTTCCGCCTCAGCCTTCCAAGTAGCTGGAACTACAGGCACGCACTACCATGCCCGGTTAATTTTTTTATTTATTGTAGAGATGAGGTCTCGTCAAGTTGCCCAGGCAGGTCTCGAACAACCCGCGGGCTCAGGCAATTCACTCACCTCAGCCTTCCAAGGCACGGGATTACCTGCTGAGCCACCGAGCCCAGCTTCCAAAGTTTTTCAAAGATTCCCATATTTATCTAGAAGTCCATAAGATTTGTGAGATGTTTGGAGTTCCACAGATCCTCTAGGGAGCGCCAGTATATTTGATGGAGTCTGGAAGGACCATGGAATTCCCTGGATGCCGGCCAACTCAGAAATACAGACCAGATAATCCCAGTGTTTGTTAACTGCACTACTACAGTGGTTCTTAAAGCATAGACCCTTACCAGCAGTGTTGACAACACCTGGGCACTCATTAAAAATGTCAATTCTCCTCTGGGCATGGTGGCTCATGCCTATAATCCCAGGACTTTGGGAGGCTGAGGTGAGAGGATTGCCTGAGCCCATGGGTTCAAGACCAGCCTGGGCAACTTGGCGAGACCTCATCTCTATAATAAATCAGAAATCAGCCGGGCATGGTAGCGCGTGCCTCTAGCTCCAGCTACTTGGAAGGCTGAGGCGGAAGGATCCCCGGAGCCCAGCAGGTTGAGGCTGCGGTGGCCAGGAGTGGCCACCGCACTCCAGTCTGGGTGACAGAGTGAGACTCCAACTCAAAAAAAAAAAAAATTAGCCAGGCATGGTGGCATGTGCCTGTACTCCCAGTTACTTGGAAGGCTGAGGCAGAAGGATCACCAGGGCCCAGGAGGTCCAGGCTGTGATGGCCGTGAGCATGCCACTGCCCTCCAGCCTGGGCGACAGAGTAAGACTCTGACTCAAAAAAAAAAAAGAAAAAAAAATGTAAATTCTCAGTAGTGTTCATGGTGGCTCACGTCTGTAATCCCAGCACTTTGGGAGGCCGAGGCAAGAGAATTGCCTGAGCCCAGGGGTTCGACACCAGCTTGGGCAACTTGGTGAGACCTTGTCTCTACAATAAGTCAAAAAATTAGGCAGGCATGGTGACGCGCACCTGTGGTTCCAACTACTTGGAAGGCTGAGGCAGAAGGATCACCTGACCCTAGCAGGTCGAGAGTGTAATGGCCATGAGCATGCCAATGCATTGCAGCCTGGGTGCCAGAGTGAGACTCTAACTAAAAAAAAAAAAGTTATATAAAGTAAATTTTAAAAAAAGGAACTCTCAGGCCCCCAAGTCTACTGCGGCAGAAACTCTGGTGGTGGGACCTAGCATCTGTGGTTTAGCAAATTCATCAGGTGCAACTAAAGTTTGAAAAGTTTGAAAACCACTGACTCTGAAGTAGACTAGAAATGAAGATTACCAGTCAGCCTCTTGAAACGCCTTGGGTTCACAGAATTTATCCATCAGAAAAAACAAACTAGCCAGGTGTGTTGGCTCACACTTGTAATCCCAGCACTTTGGGAGGCTTAGGCAGGAGGACTGCTTGAGCCCAGGAGTTCAAGACCAGACCTCATCACTACAAAAAAAAAAAAAAAAAAATCAAAAAAATTAGCCAGGCATGGTGGCATGTGCCTCTAGCCCCAACCACAAGAGAGGCTGAGGTTGGAGGATCACCTGAGCTCAGGAGGTCAAGGCTGTGGTGAGCCGTGAGTGGGCCACTGCACTCCAGCCTGGGCAACAGAGTGAGATTCGTAACAAATTTTTTTTTTAGTGAACTAGTTATTCAGAATAGCTCTCAAAGGAGCTTTGGATACCTCCCAGCCATGTTCATGAAGAATGATCATGACTTTAGCATAGATTATACTGTTAGCTGGTCATTTATTTATAGAATAAATGGACTGTATAATTACATAGAAACAAAGTATTTTGGTGGGTTCTTCCCTTTTTATCTACTTTATATAAATAAACTGTTGTTATTATCCAAATTAATAGTTGTAATACATTCTGATTTATATGATGCAATGTAAAATTGCCATAATTACTTTTCATGAAAATCACAGCTTGTATGGTAATGTTAAAATGATCAATATAATATAACACCCTGCATAACACAAATATAGGAATGCACCCAAAAGTTAGAGCTTAGAAAGTATTCATCACAGTTTTAGATAATAAAATGTACATTAAACAATGTAATTGTGATTACATAGAATTAGTAATAAATAACAAGTCAATTACACCCTTGCTGTGACACAGAAGTGAAAGTTAAACACATGCTGAAGATGGCCATGAGGAAATACCAGGAAGTTGCACTTAGTGGTCTCTAAAAGCCAACACCTATAGAGTACTACATGTGCCAGATATGCTATGAGCTTAGACAAACAGGCTGGGTATGGTGGCTCATGCCTATAATCCAAACATAGAGGCCAAAGTGAGAGGATCACTTTAGCTCAAGAGTTCAAGACCAGCTTGTGCAACATTGTGAGATCTTGTCTCTACAAAAAATTTAAAAATTAGCAGGGCATGGTGGCATACGCCTATAGCTTCAGCTACTTGGGAGACTGAGGTAGAAGGATCACTGGAGCCCAGGAAGTCAAGGCTTTGGTGAATCGTGATCATGCCAGGTGACAGAGTGAGACCCTGACTCAGAAAACAAACAAACCACTAACTTGTTGGAGCATTAAATCACTACTGCAAGACAGGTGTTTTTATTAACTTGCTCCACTTCAGAAAAAAATATATCAAGTCTTAGAAGGAAATATAGCAGGTAATCTTTATGATTGTGGATCAAGCAATGGTTTCCTAAATATGCCAAATGCACCAGCAATCAAATAAATAAGAGCTAAATTGGACAAAATTAGAAACTCTTGTACTTCAAAGGACGTCATCAAGAAAATGAAAAGACAACCTTCAGGATGGGAGAAAATATTTTTCTGATAAGAAACTTATATCTAGACTACATAAAGAAATTTTACAACTCAATAGCAAAAAGTTAAATAGCCCAATTAAAAGCTGGGCAGTTGAGAAGTGGAAAAGACTGATGGAATGCGTCATGCAGAACTGGTGGATTTTGATCCAATCAGGCACAATCATAATGAAAAAGCATATGAGGAAGATGAACTTCATCCCAGAGGGGGTGTTCAGTATCAAACCTCTTCATGGGTCAGTGGATTACACCCAATGCTGGCATTCTATGTGCAGTAGTGAATGAGTGAATGAGTAGTGAATAAGTGAAGGACTGTAAACATAATATGCCCACTACTTGCTATTGTTCTAATATTCAACTATAGTAGTGTTTTAAAAGGTAAATGAAGAAAAAATACAAAGCTGAACGCTCTGAAAAAAAAAATTGGGCAGTTGGGCCAGTCTCGGTGGTTCACACCTGTAACCTCAGCACTTTGGGAGGCAGAGACAAGAGGATTCTCTGAGTCCAGGGGTTCGAGACCAGCCTGGGCAACATAATGAGACCTCACCTCTACAATAAGCAAAAAATTAGCTGGGCATGGTGGTGCGCTCCTGTAATTCCAAGTACTTGGAAGGCTGAGGTGGAAGGATTACCTGAGCCCAGCATGAGTCAAGGCTGCGGTAGCCACAAGCGTGCCACTGCACTCCAGCCTGGGAGACAGAGTGAGTCTCTGACTCAAAAAGACAAAAACAAAAACAAAAAAACTGGACAGTACCTGGATGTGGTGGCATACACCTGTAGTCCCAACTACTCAAGAGCTGAGACAGGAGGATCATTGGGGCCCAAGTATTCAGAGTTATAATGTGTCAGGATCAAGCCTGTGAATAGTCACAGCATTCCACCCTGGACAACATAGCAAGGCCCCGTCTCTAAAAAAAAAAAAAAAAAAGGTGTTTTTTTTGCTGCAGTTTCATAACTTTGACAGTCAGTGGTTAGTTCTCATTCACATTGCCGGTCTGCAGATTTTTGAAAGTGGTAACAGGTACATGAGTAAAAAGCTTGTGTAGAGTCTTCAACCTCATTATGCTCTCTGGACAACCACAGAGCTGAGCACAGTAGTCCCAGCACTTTGGGAGGCCAAGGCAGGAGGACTACTTTAGCCCAGAAGTTCAAGACCTACCTGGGCAGCATAGTGAGACCTGATCTCTACAAAAAATAAAAAATTAGTGGGAGGCAGGGGAGGTGGCACGCACCTGTAGTCCCAGCTACTGCAGAGGTTGAGACAGGAGGATCACCTGTACCCAGGAGGTTGAGGCTGCAGTGAGCTGTTACCATGCCATGACACTCTAGCCTGGGCAACACAGTGAGACCCCAACTTAAAAAAAAAAAAGCACATAGATATGGTATGGGACATTCCTTGTTCCTTTGGCCAAGATACTGTGCTGAGCCTAATATGAATGCTTACATCTAGAGTCCCTATCTCCTTCATGGCAAATTTCTGAATCTCTTCGAGTGCCCAAGGATCATACTTCTTGAATCCCATTCCATGCATGCACTTCTGAATGTTGATGGTGGATTCTCAGGTCACCACCTCACTGATGACAGAACGGATCTTTTTCTCACCATCCTTCCTTGTAGTAGCCATTTTGCTGGACCCACGCTGGAAAGGAGAGGGCAAGATTCTAAATAAGCCAGGCGTGGTGACTCATGCCTGGAATCCCAGGACTTTGGGAGGCGGAGGCAAGAGGGTTTGTAAGAAACAGAACGATTTATTTTCAAAATGAACCCGGAGCCATATTTTAAGTGCCTTTGCTGAGTCACTTCCTGCTTTTTGTTCTCTTTTTCGCGGGGTTTTCACTTTGGCGGGCTTTTATGTTCAAATATTTGAGGAACCCAATCAAAATGAAATCCTGTTAACCAATCAGCAAATAGGACATGTAAATGAAGGAATTTTTCTAGCAACTCTAAACCAATCAGCAAATAGGACATGTAAATGAACTATTTACGTGACCCAATTGATGTGTGCTAGCTAGGCAACCTCTGGGAAAGCATTGTAACTTCTGTGAAGCCCAGCCTATGGGAGACCAGGGGAGGGACTAATGTTCTAGGTTACAAATATGCTAACTGTAACAGCTCCAGTGTGCCTGCCCGCCAGGCACTGGATCTTGCAAGACCGTCATTAAAGTCTCGCTTCTGCTGCACTCCACGTTTCCCGTCAAGCCTTTGATTTTGGACAGGTGAGTTCATTTCTCACAGATTGCCTGAGCCCAGGGGTTTGAGACCAGCCTAGGCAACTTGGCAAGACCGCATCTCTACAATAAAAAATTTTAAATTAGCTGGTCATGGTCGCACACGCCTGTGATTCCAGCTACTTGGAAGGCTGAGGTGGAAGGATCGCCTGAGCCCCGCAAGTCTGAGTTGCAGTAGCTGTGAGTGTGCCACTGCACTCCAACCTGGGTGGCAGAGTGACTCTGACTCAAAAAAAAAAAGGATTCTAAATAGTTATTGGTAGAAGCTACACAAACGGCCGATAAGCACAAGAAAAATTGCTCAATATCATTCGTCACCAAGGAAAAGCTTAAGCAAACCACAAAGAGATACCACTTCACACCTTCCAGAATGTGTTGGCAAACATGGAGAAATTCGAACCCTCCTACGCTGTTGTTGGGAATGAAAGATGGGGCAACCATCTTTAAATGGTCTAGCAGTTATTTCTTCAAACAATTAAACATAGAGTTACCACATGGTCCACAGCAATCCCACTCCTAGGGTGTAAACTCAAGAGAAAGAAAACAAATATCCATTCAACATTTGTACACAAATGTTCAGAGCAGCAATACTCATAGTAGTCAAAAGGCAGAAACATTCAAATGTCTATCAACTGAGGAACGGATAAAAAACAATGCTATGTCCACATGGTGGAATGTGAATCACATAGGTTTCTTCATACAAAGGAATAAAGTTCTGATACAGGCTTACAAAGGAAAAAACAAGACTTCTTTACTCACATACTTAACACAGAACACTTCTGTGAACAGATATA
Organism: Cephalopachus bancanus; assembly: GCA_027257055.1. Lineage (NCBI taxonomy): Eukaryota > Metazoa > Chordata > Mammalia > Primates > Tarsiidae > Cephalopachus > Cephalopachus bancanus. The sequence continues at coordinate 19,762 of JAPVLO010000091.1, forward strand.
CAGGTAACCTATAACTCAATTCAAGTGTAGCTGGGCACAGTGGCTCATTCCTGTAATCCCAGCACTTTGGGAGGTGGAGGCAAGAGGATTGCCTGAGTCTAGGGGTTGGAAACCAGCCTGGGCAACATAGTAAGATCTTGTCTCTACAATAAATCAAAAAATTAGCCGGGAGTGGTAATGCACGCTTGTGGTTCAGCTATTTGGAAGGCTGAGGCAGAAGGATTTCCTGACCCCTACAGGTCAAGGCTGTGGTGACTGTGAGCGTTCCACTGCACTCTAGCCTGGGTGACTGAGACTCAAAAAAAAATGCAAGTGTGACTACCTGGAGATAGTGTCAAATCCTACAGATTGAGGGCTCAGTCCCACAAGATGGCCCCTTTTCAGATGCCAATCACAAGTAGTAACTTGTCACCTACACTTCTGACCAACAGGCTAAACAGGCTATAAACTGGGGTCTTTATAAGCCAAGGTAAAGGGAATGATGGGAGTTTCTTACTTTTTTTTTTGAGTCAGATCTCACTCTGTTGCCCAGGCTGGAGTATATGTTCACAGCTACTACTGCCTCCACCTGCTGGGCTCAGGTGATCCTTCCTCCTCAGCCTTCAAAGTAGCTGGAACTACAGGCATGTGCCACCACTCCTGGCTAATTTTTTTTATTTATTGTAGAGATGAGGTCTCACCAAGTTGCCCAGGCTGGTCTCGAACCCACAGGCTCAGGCAATCCTCTCACATTGGCCTCTCAAATTGCTGGGATTACAGGCGTGAGCCACTGCACCTGGCTGGAATTATACAATTTAAAGTCCATGTGGCTGTAAATACCAAAATTTACTCTAAAATGTCAACATGATTAGGAGATCTTGGATCGTGTCACAACAGGTGGTAGACCTTGTTAATTCAGACTGGGAGATGGGTGAAGAAATTAGGAGCCTTGAGTCCTGCCCTTATTAATTTAGCCACGGGGTGAGTGAGCTGCTATGGAGTATAAATTTTGAGTAAGTTGTAATGTCAGGAGTGAGGCTTTGGGGTGAATACACTAACTCCCTTCCCAATCCCATGATATCAGATTAAATGTCCATCTTGGCCGGGCTCAGTGGCTCAGCCTGTAATCCCAGTGCTTTGGGAGGCCAAGGTGAGTGGATTGCCTGAGCCCACCAGTTTGAGACCCGCCTGGGCAACTTGGCGAGCCCTCATCTCTACAATAAATAAAAAATCAGCCGGGTGTGGTAGCACGCACCTGTAGTTCCAGCTAACTGGAAGGCTGAGGCAGAAGGATCACCGGAGCCTAGCAGGTCAAGGCTGTGGTGGCCAGGAGCGGCCACTGCACTCCAGTCTGGGTGACAGAGTGAGACTCCAACTCAAAAAAAAAAAAAAAAAATGCCCATCTCTCCTAGCCCTCTGCCTCTGGTCTCTGATTGATCTGCAGGAAGAGAGCAGCGGTTTGGGTCTCCACTACCACTTTCTTGGGTTTGATTAATTCCCTAGGGCACTGGCATGGTGGCTCATGCCTGTAATCCCAGCACTTTGGGAGGCTGAGGTGAGAGGATTGCCTGAGCCCAGGTGTTTAATATCAGCCTGGACAAAACAGGGAGACCTCATCTCTACAATCAATCAAAAAATTAATCAATAAGGGTGCCCACGCTTTATCTGTACTATGACCATTTATGTACTCTAAAATGTCAACATGATTAGATCTTGGATTTCCTAACCTGGAATTGCACCCCACATTTTAAAAATAAAGTAAAAAAATTAGCCAGGCGTGGTCTTGCATCTGGAGTTCCAGTCACTATGGAGACTGAGATGAAAGGAACACTTGAGCTCAGCAGGTTGAGGCTACAGTAGCCATGATTAGACCAATGCACTATTCCAGCCTGGGAAACAGAGTGAGACCCTAACTAAAAAAAAAAAAAAAAAAAAGAATTTGCTAGGGCAGCTCACAGAACCCAGGGATATACACTTACCAGCTCATTAGAAAATATATTATGGCTGGACATGGTGACTCATGCCTGTAATCCCAGCACTTTGGGAGGCAGAGGCAAGAGGATTGCCTGAGTCCAGGGGTTCAAGACCTGCTTAGGCAACGTGGCGAGACCTCGTCTCTACAATTTAAAAAAAAAATTAGCCAGGCATGGTGGTGCACACCTGTAGTTCCAGCTACTTGGAAGGCTGAGGGAGAAGGATCACCTGAGCCCAGCAGGTCAAGGCTGCGGTGGCTGTGAGCATGCCACTGCACTCCAGCCTGGGCACAGAGTAAGATGACAACTCAGAAAAAAAGAAAAGAAAAGAAATCTTGTTGTTCAAGAGTATTAGCCAGATGCAGTGGCTCATGTCTGTAAATCACAGTATATTGAGAGGCTTAGGCAGGAGGATTGCTTGAGCCCAGGAGTTCGAGACCAGCCTAGGCAACACAGCAAGACTTTGTCTCTACATAAATCAAAAAATTAGTCAGTTGTAGTTGCATTCACCTTCAGCTACTTGGGAGGCTGAAGGGAAAGAACTGCCTGAATCCAGGAGGTCAAGGGTGCAGTGACCTATGATTGTGCCACTGCACTCCAGAGTGAGACCTCCAACTCAAAAAATAAAGGAGGGTACTTATAGAGTTTCTCTACAGTCCTTCCCTCCCAAACACACTACCTGGAGGTCGGTGAGTGGGGCTGAAAGTTCTAACCCTCTAATCGCTCAGTCTTTTTTTTTTGGAGTTAGAGTCACTCTGTCACCCAGGCTGGAGTGCAGTGGCACACTCATGGTCACCACAGCCTTGACCTGCTGGGCTCCGGGGATTCTTCCACCTCAGCCTTCCAAGTAGCTGGAACTACAGGCACACACTACCACACCCGGCTAATTTTTTTGATTTATTGTAGAGATGAGGTCTCGCCAAGTTGCCCAGGCAGGACTCAAACCCGCGGGCTCAGGCAATCCACTCACCTCAGCCTCCCAAAGCGTGGGATTACAGGCTGAGCCACCGAACCTGGCTGTCTTTATTCTTGCACAAAAAAGTTTTCCTGAGCCAGAAGTGATGATACACATCCGTAGTCCTAGCTACTCTGGAGGCTGAGGTGGGAGAATTACTTGAGCCTAGGAGTTCCAGACCAGCCTAGACAATATAGTGAATCCCCATCTATAAAAAAAAGAATGATAGCCTCAGGCCAGCCATCGTGGCTCAAGTTTATTTTATTTTATTTTTTTGTGAGAAAGCAGGATTTATTAAGAAAGAAAAGCCCCTACAGTGGGAGGGGACCCGAGGAGGTTGCCTGGCTCAAGTTTATAATCCCAGCACTTTGGAAGGCTAAGGTAGGTAGGAGGATCACTTGAGCCCAGGAATTTGAGACCAGCCTAGGGAACATGAAGAGATCTTATCTCTACAAAAAATACAAAAAAATGAGCTGGGTGTGGTGGGGCACGCCTGTAGTTCCAGCTAATGGAGCATCCTAGGCATGTGAAGATCAGGTGATCCTCTCACCTCAGCCTCCCCTCCCCCCAAGTAGCTGAGACTACAGGTGTGCACCACAATGCCCGGCTCATTTTTCTATTTTTTGTAGAGACTGAGGTTTCACAATGTAGCCCAGGCGAGTCTCAAATTCTGGGCTCAAGTGATCTTCCCACTTCGGCCTCCCAAACTGTTGGGATTACAAGCATACAACCAGGAAGTGAAAGAGATTATTATTTAATTTTTTTGTTCAAATCACTGTTATGGTTGAAACTTTTCAATTCTTTTTTTTTTTTTTTTTTTTTTTGTAGAATGAAGTCTTATTATATTGCCCAAGCTAGTTTCCTAGGCTTTTTTTTTTTTTTTTCCAGAATCTCACTCTGTTGCCCAGACTAAAGTGCGGTGGCACGCTCACAGCCACTGCAGCCTTGACCTGCTGGGCTCAGATAGTCCTTCCACCTTGCCTTCCAAGTAGCTGGAACTACAGGCACACTCTTCCACGCCCAGCTAATTTTTTTATTTATTTTTTAATTTTTAATTTTTTTTAGTTGGCGTCTCACTCCATCACTCAGGCTGGAGTGCAGTGGCATGCTCACAGTCACTCCAGCTTCGACCTGCTGGGCTCCGGCGATCCTTCCACCTCAGCCTTCCACATAGCCGGAACTACAGGTGCACACTACCATGCCTGGCTAATTTTTTTTCTTAGAGATGAGGTCTCACCAAGTCACCCAGGCTGTTCTCAAACCTGTGGGCTCAGACAATCCTCTCACCTGGCCTCTCAAATTGCTGGGATTACAGGCTTGAGCCACCATACCCAGTCAATTTTTTGATTTATTGTAGAGATGAGGTCTCACCAAGTTGTCAAGGCTGGTCTCAAACCCCTGGGTTCAAGCCATCCTCTCACCTCCATCTCCCAAAGTGCTGGGATTACGGGTGTGAGCCACCACGCCCAGCTAGCCCTGTGTATTTAATTTAAAGGAGTATGTATTCAACATAAATAGTCTAGACATGTACAAAGAATTGTGATATAGATATTGACCCCAAGTAGCTGTTTATGCCATGTGATAAATGTATGTAAGGATTAAGTATGTTAACAGAACACCATGAGATCTTAAGAGGAAAAAGGGAGAATCCATATTCTCAAAGCAATCTGCAGATTGGGGAGATTCAACCTCTGGTGCAAACTGAACATTCACTTTGAAGAGGAGGGTGAAAAGTTAAAGCTGATACAGGCAAAAACCTCAAGGAATAGGAGGGAGTCAGGGAAGTGAGGAAAAGAATCTTGATTGCGTGATCTCTGAGTCCCAAATCACCAGTCTCTCTTAATTGGCTGGTTCCAGGAGCTCGGTCGATTGGTGCAGGGTGATCTGTTAGCGGTTATCTGGGGAATTTCCAGTTGTAGTCTATCTCAGCACCAATCACAGGAACTGGTTTGGCTTGATTGTAGCTAAGAACACAGAATACATGTGTAGCTAAGAACACAGAATACGTGACTGCTCCGTTGCCCAGTTGTGGCTGCCTGGTTCTGTTTTAGCTTTGAGCAGCTCACATAGCCACAGGAAGTTCATTTTGTCTGTCAGTCGGGGGCATACTTTAGCAAGAACAAGATGTTTGCTAACATATAGGACATTTTACTCAGTAATTTGGAGGGTGGGTATGTTAGAAATGGCTTCCTGAGGTTGGGCATAGTGTAATCCAGCACTTTGGGAGGCCAAGGCTGGAGATTGCTTGAGCCCAGGAATTCAAGACAAGCCTGGGCTACATAGCGAAACCTCATCTCTATAAATAAATAAATAAAGCCTGGAATGGTGCCGTGTTGCCTGTAGCCCTAGCTGCTTGGGAGGCTGAGGAAAAAGGATTGCTTGAGCCCAGGAGTTGAGACGGTAGTAAGCAGTGATTGTGCCACTACAATCTAGTCTGGTGTTCTGGGTGACAGAATGAGACAAAAAATAAATAAATAAAAGAAAATAAGCCAGGCAAGGTGGCTCATGCCTATAATCCCAGCAATTTGGGAGGCAGAGGCGGCAAGAGGATTGTCTGAGCTCAGGGGTTTGAGACCAGCCTGGGCAAGTTGGTGAGATCTCGTTTTTACAATAAATCAAAAAATTAGCTGGGTACGGTGGCTCATGCCTATAACGCCAGCACTTTGGGAGGCCGAGGTGAGAGGATTGCCTGAGTCCATGGGTTTGAGACCATCCTGGGCAACTTGGCAAAACCTCATCTCTACAATAAATCAAAAAATTAGCTGGGAGTAGTGGCACGTGCCTGAAGTTCCAGCTATTTGGAAGGCTGAGGTGGAAGGATCACCTGAGCCCAGCGTGCCACTGCACTCCAGTCTGGGTGACAGAGTGAGACTCCATCTCAAAAAAAAAAAAGAATAAGAATAAGAAATGGGAGCCTGGGCGCAGTGGCTCACGCTTATAATCCCAGCACTTTGGGAGGTCAAGGTAAGAGGATTGCTTGAGCCCTTGGGTTCGAGACCAGACTTGGCAACTTGGTGAGCCCTCATCTCTACACTAAATCAAAAAATTAGCTGGGTGCAGTGGCTCATGCCTATAGTTCCAGTTATCTGGGAGACTGAGACAGAAGTATCACTTGAGCCCAGGAGGCTGAGGCTGCACTGGCCGTTAGCGTGCCACTATCCTCCAGCCTGGGTGACAGAGTGGGACTCCAACTCAAAATAAAAAAAGAGAAAAGAAATGGCTTTCTGAAGCCATGAGTGTTCCTAAGACAAGAGATGAGCAGAAGTGAGTCGCCTGCAGTGGAGGGAAGGTATCCCAGGCACACACCCAGGCTGTCTCTGGGTACCTTCTGCAATGCTGAGTGCAGAGAGTTGTGGCTTGGAGAGGGAAGCTGGTGGCTTCCAAGAGCAGTTTCAGTGAAGACATAGGGGCCAAAATTGAATGGGAAGAAAGAAGTAGACACAGAAGGAGATAGAATGTTTTTCCAATAACCTTGGCTGTGAAGAGGGAGACAGGACAAGACAAAGTTAGAAGGGCGTGGCTTGGAAGAGTGTGGGGGTGTTTATGTATGACTGTGTTTCTAAGATAAGAGAGATGTAAACAAGTCTAAACACAGCCTGGGGCCCAGCAGGGTGGCTCATGCCTGTAACCCCAGCACTTTGGGAGGCTGAGGCAAGAGGATTGCCTGAGCCCAGGGGCTCAAGACCAGCTTGGGCAACTTGGCAAGACCTTGTCTCTACAATAAATCAAAAAATTAGCTGGGCATGGTGGCCCACACTCGTGGTTCCAGCTACTTGGAAGGCTGAGGTGAAAGGACCACCTGACCCCAAAACGTCAAGACTGTGGTGGCCCTGTGGTAGCCCTGACTATGCTCCAGCCTGGATGACAGACTAAGACTCCAACTGAAAAACAAACACACACACACACACACACACACACACACACACACACACACACACACAGAAACAGCCAGGAAGCCAGGGAGCCCTGAGAGTGAGGAGAACTGGCAAGGAAGGGGCCTCGAAGGAGAGGTTGGCAAGGAAGAACTGGCAAGGAAGGGGCCTCGAAGGAGAGGTTGAAAAGTTAAGAAGTGAGGCCACTAGCCTCCTTCTGTGGGATTAAAAGGAAGGAGAGATGCGTGTAGTAGAGTGACAGAAATGTGATAGATTTCATTTTCAAGGGTAGTGAGGGGGCAACACAGTAGATGATTCACAAAGAATGAAGAATGTTTTGAAATGGCCATTATGACTGTAAAAGGATGGAGTAGAAAGGGCTGAGTTACTACAGTGAACAGAAAACGAACCAGTTTTTTCCTTGAAGTCGGGAATACCCGAATTAGGAGTCAATAAGTAAGTAAACTGCAAAGTTCGGAGACTGGAATCTGAAAATGGAATGTGAATGGTTTCAGAGGTAGATCAAATCCCAGGTGAAGATAAAATTTTGACCTCACAATGACCCTGAATGGATAACTGGGGGAGAAAAGATGTGAAGGTAATTGGAACAGAAAGAGCAATGAGCTGGGAAGCCAATGGGTTGAATGGAGCATGAGTGTGCACAGTCCTCCTGGTTGATGGCAAGGCTTGGGGAGAAAAGGAACCAAGGGCTGAGATCTTCAGTGTATGACAGGGAGGAAACAGAGGATTGAAGGCATGTCAACTGGAGAGAGTGCTATGATCAGGTGGGAGGATCCTTCCTCACCGATGAAGAATTTCTGCAAAATAATGGAAGAAGAATGATTCCAAACCTATTTCCCTGCTTCTGTCGCCTAGCACTGGGTTAGGGTATTTTTATTTCATTTGGTTTTGTATTTCTGGTTGTGTTACTCTTTGTAAAAGAAAAAAGAAGCTTTCTCTCTCTACTCTCACATGACACAGAATACTTTCGTGACCAAATGTGTGAGGATTTTTTTTTCCCACTCACCATGCAATTCTCCAAAGGACACTAACTGACTGTCCTGTCATTCAATTCATTTCTGACACTGTCTGCCTAGAAATAGTGTAAGATCTCAGTCCCACACAAAACTGCCCCTCCTTCAGATGTCACTCACAAGTTGTAGGTCATCACCTATACTTCTGACAGTCCGGTTACAAACTGGGGTTCCCTCATAGGGCCCGCCACTTTGCCATAATCAGCATGCCCAGCTGAACAAAAGCTTATTTATTCTTGTAGGGGTTTTATAGAGCTCCAGCACCCCATCCCATTTTCCTTGGAGGTTGGTGGATGAGGCTGAAAGTCACAATCCTCTTATACCTCTCATCCCTTGGTCTTTCTAGTGACTGGCCCCATTTTGAAGCTATTTAGGGGCTTCACCTTAAGTCAGTTCATTAACATAAACCCCTGTGTTATAGAAAGGAGCTCTGCTGGACATGGAGGCTCACACCTATAATCCCAGCACTTTGGGAGGCCAAGGTGAGAGGATTGCCTGAACCCAGGGGTTCAAGACCAGCCTAGGCAACATGGCAAGACCTTGTCTCTCCAGTAATTTTTTTTTTTTTTTGAGTTGGAGTCTCACTCTGTCGCCCAAACTGGCGTGCAGTGGCCGCTTCCGGCCACCGCAGCCTCGACCTGCTGGGCTCCGATGATCCTTCCACCTCAGCCTTCCAAGTAGCTGGAACTACAGGCGCGTGCTACCACGCCCGGCTGATTTTTGAGTTATTGTGGAGATGAGATCTTTCTTGCCCAGGCGGGTCTCGAACCCGTGGGCTCGGGCAGTCCACTCACCTCAGCCTCCCAAAGGCGCAGGATTATAGGCTGAGCCACCGAGCCCAGCTAAATTTTTTTTAAATGTTCTTTATTTTTTATTATTATTATTTTTTGAGTTAGAGTCTCACTCGGTCGCCCAGACTGGAGCGCAGTGGCCGCTTCTGGCCACCGCAGCCTCACCTGCTGGGCTCCAATGATCCTTCCGAGTAGCTGGAATTACAGGCATGTGCTACCACTCCCGGCTGATTTTTTTTTTGTTTTTGATTTATTGTAGAGATGAGGTCTCGCTGCCCAGGCGGGTCTCGAACCCGTGGGCTCAGGCAATCCACTCACTTCAGCCTCCCAAAGGCGCGGGATTATAGGCTGAGCCACCGAGCCCGGCTCCAGCTAAATTTTTTAAAAAGTATCTGGACATGATGGTGCACACCTGTAGTCCCAGCTACTTGGAAGGATGAGGTGGAAGGATCCCCTGAGCCAAGCAGGTCAAGTCTGTGATAACCGTGAGCATGCCACTGCACTCCAACTCAAAAAGAAGGTGGGGGCTCATTCTGGGGTTTTTTTGGTGTTGTTTGTTTGTCTTGAGTCAGGGTCTCACTCTGTCACCCAAGATAGTGGGCAATGGCAAAATCACAGCTGACTGCAGCCTTGACATCTTGGGCCCAGGCGATCCTCCCATCTCAGCTTCCTGGCTAGAAGGGACTACAGGCAGCTATGGGACTCATTTGGAATAACAAAAGACACTCCTATCACTCAGGGCATCCAAGGGTCTTAGGAGCTCTGACAGAAACTGGAGACAAACATCAAATATATTTCATACTACATCACATTTCTCCACTCAAAACATTCCCATGGCTTTCCTCCTCCCACAGAATACCACCAGTACTTTCTCCATGGCTTTCCCTGCCCAATCTACCAATCTTTCCTTTCTTTTCTTTTCAAGTTGAAGTCTTACTCTGTCACCCAGGCTGGAGTGCAGTGGCATGATCACTGCAGCTTTGAACTCCAGGGTTTAGGTAATCCTTCCTCCTGTGCTTCCCCAGTAGGTGGAACTACAGGCACATGCCACCATGCCCAGCTACTTGCTTTAATTTTTTTGTAGAGATGAGGTCTCGCTATGATGCCAGAACTGGTCTTGAACTCCTGGCCTCAAGCAATCCTCTCACCCCAAAAAGTGCTGGGATTGTAGATGTGAACCACCGTACCTGGCTAGGAAATGTTTTTGTTGGGGGAAAATGTAGGGAGAGAAGAGCGTGAGCATGCTGGGGAGTTGTCCCCATTCAGAGGCCTTCCAGTGGGCACTCTGGGAGGTGCTGGTGGACTCTTAGGTCTAGATTCCATTGATGAGACACCTGGGCCAGGCATGGTGGCTCACACCTATAATCCCAGCACTTTGGGAGGTAGACGCAAGAGGACCGCCTGAGCCCACAGATTCGAGACCAGCCTGGGCAACTTGGCAAGACCTTGTCTCTACAATAAATCCAAAAAATTAGCTGGATGTGGTGGCTCATGCCTATGGTTCCAACTACTTGGAAGGCTGAGGCAGAAGGATTGCCTAAGCCCAGCCAGTCAAGGCTATAGTAGCCATGAATGCGCCACTGTACTCTAGCCTGGGATACAGAGTGAAACTCTGACCCCCGTCCAAAAAAAAAAAAAGTTAGGACACCCAGAGCAGTAGGGACACACAGGCAGCGAGGGTGGATGATCAGAGGATTTTTTCAGAAAGTCTCCAAGGATAAAGTTGAGATGGATAATGGGCAACACTTGCTGGCTTTCCAGAAGACTTATTCCCAGCAGCTCGTCTGGACTGACTGTGCTTCTGAACGAATCCACATGGGAAACAGCAGTAGACAGTAGGGTGTGGGAGGAACACAAGAGTTTTCAGAGGTTTTGCCCATCTTGGAGATGCTTGTGTTACCAAGGGCACCCTGGCCTAGGTGTGAGAAGGAGGACAGGTGGATGAAGTTTTGATAGGACCAGAGAGCTTCACCAAGCATATTTTTTCTTCACCATAGTCTCACTCTTGTCTCCCAGTGTGCTGTGGCACCATCACGGCCACTGCAGCCTCGACCTGCTGGGCTCAGGCGATCCTTCCTCCTCATTCTGCCAAGTAACTGGAACCACATGCGTGTACCACCACACCCAACTGATTTTTTGATTTATTTAGAGACAAAGTCTCCCCAAGTTGCCCGGACCGGTCTTGAGCCCCTGGGCTCAGGCAATCCTCTCACCTCAGACTCCCAAAGTGCTGGGACTATGATCCTGAGTCACAGGGCTGGCTATCCGGTGTTTTCCACGGCAGCAGCTCTGAGAGGGGAGGTTTGGCACTGGATCCCAGCCAGACTTCCTGTTTACTAACCCTGCCACAAATGTGCGTGCTGGCCTTTCCTTGTCGCTATACGTACGCTCACCTACACTATTCTCTCTCTCTCTCTCTCTTCTCTCTCTCTCTCTCTCTCTCTCTCTCTCTCTGGACGGCCCTTTCCTTCCCCATAGCCCTGCTACTGTCTCCACTGTGGTCAGCCTTCAAGGTCTAGTTTACTCACTAGCTCCTTGACAAAGTTTCCCTTCAGCCCCAGCCTAGAGGAATCATTCCCTGCGTTGAGCTCCTACTGCGGTTTTTTTTTTTTTTTCTTTTTCAGTTGGGGTCTCACTCTGTCACCCAGGCTGGAGTAAAGTGGCATGCTCATGGCCACCACAGCCTCGACATGCTGAGTTCAGATGATCCTTCTACCTCAGCCTTCCAAGCAGCTGGAACTACAGGCACGTGCCACCATGCCCGGCTAATTTTTTGATTCATTGGAGAGATGAAAGCTCCCCAAGTTGCTCAGGCTGGTCTTGAACATCTTGGGCTCAGGCAATACTCTCACCTTGGCCTCCCAAAGTGCTGGGATTACAGGCATGAGCCATCATGCCTGGTTTACTGTAGTTATTGACTGTAGAATTCATTTAGCAATTAGTCACCTACAGCCTTGTGACATTTTTTCAGTTACTGCATTAAGCTCATAGATGCCTTCTGAGTTGCAGAACTTTTGTGATGTGCCTTGCTGTGGCTCCAGATTCCCTGTGGGCTTCTTGAAGATCAGGCAGGTTTGTCTGTCTCTGGACATAGCCCCTTACACAGAGAAAGTATTCAGATCATGTAAGTTAATACACTTTGATTTTTTTTTTGAGACAGGGTCTCACTATGTTGCCCAGACTAGAATGTCATGACATGACCACAGCTCACCGCAGCCTCAAAATTCTGGGCTCAAGTGATCCTCCAGCCTCAGCCTCCTGAGGAGTGAGAGTAGAGGCATGTGCCACCACGCTCTACTAGCTTTTTTTTTTTTTGGAGTTGGTGTCTCACTCTGTTGCCCAGGCTGGATTGCAATGGCATGCTCAAACTGCTGCACTCAGGTGATCCTTTCACATCAGCCTTCCAAGTAGCTGGAACCACAGGCATGGGCCACCACACCCAGCTGATGTTTTTATTTATTGTAGAGACAAAGTTTCACCATGTTTCTCAGGCTGGTCTCAAACCCCTAAGCTCAGGCAATCCTCTTGCCTCCACCTCCCAAAGTGCTGGGATTACAAGTGTGAGCCACCACACCTGGCCACTTTTTTGATTACTTGATTTTGTGTTTTTGTTTTTGAGTTGGAGTCTCACTCTGTCACCCATGCTGGAGTGCAGTGGCATGCTCATGGCCACCATAGTGTTGATCTGCTGGGCTCAGGTGATCCTTCCACCTCAGCCTTCCAAGTAGCCAGAACTACAGGCAAGTACTACAACACCCAACTAATTTTTCTTGATTTATTGTAGAGATGAGGTATCATCAAGTTGCCCAGGATGGTCTCAAACCTGTGGGCTCAGGCAATCCTCTCACCTCAGCCTCCCAAAATGCTGGGATCACAAGCTTGAGGCACCATGCCCGAACTTCTTGTTTTTGAATGGGAGTCTCACTCTGTTGCCCAGGCTGGAGTGTAGTGGCACGATCATGGCTCAAAGCAGCCTCACCCTGCTAGACTCAGACAATCCTTCTGCCTCGGCCTCCCAAGTAGCTGGTACTACAGGCATATGCCACCACACTCAGCTAATTTTTTTTTAATGTGTAGTCTCACTCTGTCACCCAGAATGGAGTGCAGTGTTATGCTCACAGCCACCGCAGACTTGACCTGCTGGGCTCAGGCAATCCTTCTGTCTCGACCTTCCAAGTAGCTGGAACTACAGGCATGTGCCATCATGCCCAGCTAATTTTTCTTGATTTATTGTAGAGATAAGGTCTCACCAAGTTGCCCAGGCTCATCTCAAATTCGTGGGCTCAGGCAATCGCTCACCTCGGCCTCCCAAAGTGCTGGGATTATAAGCATGAGCTACCGCACTCGGCCAATTTTTTGATTACTTGCAGAGATGAGGTCTCCCTGTGTTACCCAGGTTGATCTCAAACTCCTGGCCTCAAACAATCCTCCTGCCTCAGCTTCCCAAAGTGTTGGGATCGCAGGCATGAGCCACTGCGCCCAGCACCATCCTACTTTTATCACTAAGAAACAGAGAGCAGGTCCCAAGCTGAATATTATGGTCTCTACCTCTGAAGACCAGGCTGCAGTCTAAACTGAGCCACTTAGCTCATGTGTTATTTTAGGCAAAACACCTCTTTGGGGTGCTGTAAAGACCAGGGAGTAAACATCTGTGAAAGTACTTTGTAAACTGCATGCTTGCTTTACCCAAAGCAAGGAACTGTGGTTGAGAACAGGAAACAAATTTAATTGGTTCTGTTTTGAAAATCTTACCCTTAGAAAATGTGCTTCAGGAAAAGAGTAACTTTTTGTCTTGCTGTGGTTGGATTACCCTAATTATCTTATGTGGGCTTCATATTTCTTTTTTGCCTTATTTATTATTTTTTGTCTTTGTTTAAAACTACTCGTGCCGTGGGAAGCCTCTCTGAGTCTATGACATGCTTCCGTTTCTCGTTTGTAAATCTGGTCAGTCTACTAAACAAACAACCGCATTCACCGAAGTCATACACATCGTTCATGATTTCAGATCTATTGCTGTGCTCTTACAAAGGCGCTCTGTAGGGAATGGTAATGCGATTAGGATGGTCCCTGGTGGGAGCCACAGGAACACAAACCAGACAGCCCTCCTCACAGGGTTCCTGAGAGAAAACTCTCAGAGGCGGGTGTCTCTGGCACAAGGTACCTGGGTTTAAATCCCACATCTATCATGTATTTTCTGGTGACCTTGCAAATGGATAAATCTCTGAGTGACTTTGATTTCACATCTGTAAAATGGGAATAGCTATGATACCTAACTTATAGGGTTAATGGAGGACTAAATGAGTTAATATATATAAAGTGCTTGCGATAGCATAGTAAGTACTAAGGATTTATCGTTACTGTATTAAACACAGTCAGTGCCAGCAAAGGTGTGTCCTGTTCTAAACTTTCCTAATGCCAGTGCATCCCCAGAATGCTGGGACAGATAAAGAACTCATTTTGTTTATGCTGGAGGGTTTGTTGTTATTATTGTTTTGAGTGGGGGTTTTCTTCTATCTAAGGTCGAAGTACAGTGGCAGGATCCAGGATCATGGCTCATCATAGCTTCAACCTCCCAAACGCAGGTGATCCTTCCACCTCAGCCTCTCGAGTAGCTGGGACTACAGGTGTGCACTACCACAACTAGCTTTTTTTTTTGTAGATATGATGACTTGCTATGTTGCCCAGGTTGGTCTTGAATCCCTGGGCTCCAGTGATCATCCACTTTGGCTTCCCAAAGTACTGGAATTATAGGCATGAGCCACTGCATCCAGCCTAGACTAGAGATTTAAAAGTAATGGGCCTTGACCAGATGCCAGACTCGGTGGCTCATGTCTATAATCCCAGCACTTGGGGATACCAAGGTGAGAGGATTGCCTGAGCTCACGGGTTTGAGACCATCCTGGGCAATGTGGAGAGACCTCATCTTTATAACAAATGAAGAAAAATTAGCCAGGCATGGAGGCACATGCCTGTAGTTCCGCTGCAGTGTCCGTGAGCATGCTACTGCCTTCCAGCCTGGGCGACAGTAAGACACCAACTCTGAATGAATGAATGAATGAATGAATAAATAAATCAATCAATCACGGCTGAGTGTGGAGGCTCACACCTGTAATCCCAGCACATTGAGAGCTGAGGCTGGAGTTTAAGACCAGCCTGGACAATTTAAGAAGACCGTGTCTCTATTATATTAGAGGAAAAAAAAAGTAATACAAGGCTCATAGCTTCCTCCTCCTCTTTCTCCTTTTCCCCAATGCCACAGCCAAGGTTAGGAAAGTTGGATCCAAAACACACCAATTAGCTAGGAAAAGATAAGAGGCTAGATGCAGTGACTCACACCTGTAATCCCAGTACTTTGGGAGGTGAAAGTGGAAGGATTGTCTGAACTAAGGGGTTCAAGACCAGCCTGGGCAACTTGGCGAGACCTCGTCTCTACAATAAATCCAAACATTATCCGTGCATGGTGGCATGCACTTGTAGTTCCAGCTACTTAGAAGGCTGAGACAGAAGGGTCGCCTGAGCTCAGGAAGTCAAGGCTATGGTGGCCGTGAGAGTGCCACGGCACTCCAGCCTGGGTGACAGAATAAGACACTGACTCAAAAAAAAAAGAATGTGTCACAAGCTGTAAAACGATATGCACTATATACTTCTGATTTGAAAAGAGTAAATGTGTGTCTGTGCAAAAAAATAAATGAATAAAATAAAATAAAATAAAAGGAATGTGTCCCAAGATCCCAAAGGAGGAATCCCCAGAACTGCACAGCACAGGAGGAAAATCTTTTACATTGTAGTCTAGATTACCACTTTACAAATTTTGCTGTGCACCGAATCACCTGGAGATCTTGTTAAAATACATGGGTGGGGATGGGTATGGTGGGTCACACCTGTAATTCCACCACTTTGGGAAGCCAAGATGGGAGGATCACTTGAGCCCAGATGTTTGAGACTAGCCTGGGCAATATAGTGAAACCCATCTCTACACAACATTTTAACAAATAAAAATACATGGATCGCCAGGCTCGGTGGCTCAGCCTGTAATCCTGTGCCTTTGGGAGGCTGAGGTGAGTGGATTGCCTAAGCCTGTGGGTTCGAGATCCGCCTGGGCAACTTGGTGAGACCTCATCTCCAAAAAAAAAAAAAAATTAGCTGGGCGTGGCAGCGCACGCCTGTAGTTCCAGCTACTTGGAAGGCTGAGGCGGAAGGATTGCCAGAGCCCAGTAGGTCAAGGCTGCGATGGCCGGGAGCAGCCACTGCACTCCAGTCTGGGTGACAGAGTGAGACTCCAACTCAAAAAAAAAACCCAAAAAACAAAAAACATGGATCAGCCTGAGACTCTGCATTTCTAACAAGCTCCCAAGTGATGCTGTCCCTTCTGGAGTGAGGCTCTCACTTTAAGTAGTAGAGTCTTCTGGATGAATGGTGTCCTCGAGTTGTGAGAAGTGTGGGGATTCCAGTGAAGGTACTCCTCTCCTGATAATGTGACCCATCTGTGTACGCTTCAAATTGGCTACCTGCTTCTTGGGAAGAGAGTGACAAGAAATGCTCTACTCCTGAATTCTGATGCCCAAATTTAAAAGCGTGAAAAGGGGACAAGGAGGACAGAGGGGAATTATCTTGGCCATGTAATTCTGTGGATGATTTTTCCACAATTCATGCGCAAGCTCAAATTGGCAGAAACAAGCCTCAAGTGAAGACAGCTTGGCTGTATGTCATGAACTCTTGTTTTATGCCATAGAGGATGTGAAACAAGTTTATTCATTATGTGAGAAATGTGAATGGTGATTTATTTTCAAATTTGAGCCTAGCTTATCTTGGGTTCTCAAGATGGTGTCTAAATGCTTTGTGCTTCTTTTTTTTTTTTTGATTCATTTCCTGCTTCTTTGTGCTTCCTTTTCATGTGATTTTTACTTTGGTAGGCTACATGTTTAAACTTTTGGTGGAATCTAATCAGAGTAGTAATCCTATAAGCCAATTGGCAAATAGGACATGTAAATGAGATAATTCTGTAAAACCTATCAGCATGTAACATGTAGGTGTCCTGTGGGAAAGTGTGTAACTCCTGCAAGTACCCAACCAATGGGAAACCAGGAGAGGGACTTGCATCCTAGGGCATAAATATGCTGACTGTAACTGCCTTGGTGTGCTGGTTTACCAGTTCTTGCAATAACGAGATTAAAAGAGTTACTTCACTCTCCCATCTCTGAGTCTCTGTGTTGCTTTAATGACAAAACTGAGGAGGGATGATTCTGTTTCCCACAATTGTCTTCATGGTAGTAGAGGATAACTCCAAATGGCACTTTAAAAAATCTTTTCTTGCTCAGGCATGGTGGGTGGCTTACACCTCTAAACCTAGCATTTTGGAAGGCCGAGGCAGGAGGATTGCTTGAGCCCAGGAATTTGAGACCAGCCTGGGCAACATAACAACACCTTGTCTCTACAAAAATATTTAAAAATTCACCAGGCAGGGTGGTGCATGACTGTAGTCCCAGCCACTCGGGAAGCTGAAGCAGAAGAATCACTTGAGCCCAGAGCTCGAGGCTACTGTGAACTGGCATCACACAAAGGCACACCAGCCTGGGCAATAGAGTAAGATTCGTACTCAAAATAAATAAATAAATAAAAAATAAATAAATTGCTTTTCTCTATGACTACCCAAATCTTACTAGTCTTTCAATTTAACTATCGTTAATCATGCAACCCCTATATAATAGTGCTTTACATATGCAATTTTATCTCATTTTTCCCTCAAAAAACTTCAAGATACAGATCTTCAATTTCAATTTCACAGTTTTTTTGTTGTTGCTTTTTTGAGTTGGAGTCTCACTTTATCACCTATGCTGGAGTGCAATGGCATGCTCATGGCCACCACGGCCTCAACCTGCTGGGCTCAGGCGGTCCTTCCACCACAGCCTTCCAAGTAGCTGGAACTACAGGCATGAGTCACAATGCCTGACTAATTTTTTTGATTTACTGTAGAGACGAGGTCTTGCCAAGTTGTCCAGGCTAGTCTCCAACCCCTGGGCTCAGGCAGTCCTCTCACCTCTACCTCACAAAGTGCTGGGATTACAGGCATGAGCTACCACGCCCGAATTTGTATCTATTTTTATTCATAATTTTGTGTTCCTTTTTTTTAGATTGGAAAATACAGTTTATTTAGAAAGCAAATTAGAGAGAGAAAGAGGATATTCACCTCCCCAGGTAGGGGAGGGGGCTAAAGCCAGGAAACATGACGATGGCCATAACTCAAAGAGCACATGGCCACACCATAGCTTAGCAAGGCAATGGTTGCATTCTTTGCTCTTAAAAAATGCTCCCTAGTCAGCACAATGACTTATACTTGTAATCCCAGGACTTTGGTGAGCCAAGGCAAGATAATCACTTGAAGCCAGAAGTTTGACACCAGCCTGGGCAACATAGCAAGACCCTGTCTGTACAAGATAAAAAATAATAATAATAATAAAATAGTTGAGTGTGATGTCTCATGCCTGTGGCCCCCAGCTACTGGAGAAGCTAAGGCTGGAGGATCACCCGAGCCCAGCAGGTGGAGGCCACAGTGATCTATGATCATGTCACTACACTCCAGCCTGGGCAGCAAGATGAGACCCTGTCTTTAAAAAAAAAAAAAGTGCTCTCCAATTTTAAAAAACTTTGGTCTCCACAAAATCTGGATCCTGAGGGTGGGAGGGAGGGAAGGAAGAAAGAAGAGAGGTTTTTAGTTTAAAAAAAATCTGGATTACATCTTTCTACTATTAGATAGACACAAATCCTCTTTTCTGACATTACTGGTAGGTAGCAGTTCAGCCTATGCTTGAACACCTCCAGGTAAGAGAAGCTCACCTCTCCAAGGGAATTTGTTATTTCAGATAGCTCTAATTCTTCAGAAATTTTTCTTCTTCTTTTTTAAAGAATGCATTTATGCTTTTACTAACATCTCCCCAACCCAGAAGTTCTTTTTTTATTGTGCCAAAATCTGCCTCCTGACAACATCCATGTATTGATCTTAGGTTATTCCTCTGAAACTACAGTAAGTCCTCACTTAATATTGTCAATAGGTTCTCGGAAACTGCAACTTTAAGTAAGATGACGCATAAGGAAACCCATTATATCATAGGTTAATTTTTATAAACAAGAGTTAAGTTCCTGCAGCATATTTCTCATCACAAAACATCACCAAACTTGTAAATATAGCCTGAAAACACTACTAATATATGTATTTTTTCTTTTTGAGTCAGAGTCTCACTCTGTTGCCCAAGTTGGAGTGCAGTGGCACAATCAGTTCACCAGCCTTGACCTTCTGGGCTCAGATGATCCTCCTGCCTCAGCCTTCCGAGTAGCTGGAACTACAGGCACATACCACCACACTTGGCTGATTTTTTAAAATTTTTGTAGAGACAAAGTCTCACTATGTTGCCTATGCTGATCTCGAACTCCTGGTTCAAGCAAACCTCCCAAAGTGATGGGATTACAGGCATGAGCCACTGCACCCAGCATAATGGGTACAGTTTTGAGATGTGCAAGGAAACCAGAGGACTTGGAATAAACCCATGCAGGCATAGAGAGCCGGTGCAAACTCCACACAGGCAGTGGCCCTGTTGGAATCCATTTTTTCCTTATCAACTTACAACAAAAGGATGCTGAATGAAACAATGTTATTATAGGACTTGCTGTACTATAGTGAACCTAACTCCTCATGGTGAACAGGTGTGCATGAAGGTATTCAAAGACTGCGGCAGTGCCCTTTCCCAAACCATTCTCATTGTTTGGAACCATTCCACGTCTCTTGCCATCCTGACCCCTCTCCTTGTCCTTCTTAAAAAACGACCTAGATTTGTCTTGACAGAGAACAAAGCCATCCCTGCTGCAAACCTT
The DNA here is from genome assembly GCA_027257055.1 of Cephalopachus bancanus. Classification (NCBI taxonomy): domain Eukaryota; kingdom Metazoa; phylum Chordata; class Mammalia; order Primates; family Tarsiidae; genus Cephalopachus; species Cephalopachus bancanus. The sequence goes on from JAPVLO010000091.1 coordinate 39,232, forward strand.
GCTTGTTGAAGACTTGGTGTTTATTACTCTAGAAATGTATCATTGATGTTACATTTGGCTCACTGTTGCAACTTGCCCAATTTTGTTATACCCTAATTTTGTTTCCTCCCCCAGACCTCATAGTCCTGAGAAGTGCTTCCTAGTTTTCTTTCTTTTTTTTTTTTTTTTTTGAGTCGGAGCCTCACTCTGTCACCCAGGCTGGAGTGCCTGGCATGCTCATGGCCACCGCAGCCTCGGCCTGCTGGCCTCAAGCAATTCTTCCTCCTCAGCCTTCCAAGTAGCTGGAACTATAGGCATGCGCCACCACATCCAGCTAATTTTTTATTTATTTTAGAGACGAGGTCTTACCAAGTTTCCCAGGCCGGTCTCAAATCCCTGGGCTAAGGCAATCCTCTCGCCTCAGCCTCCTAAAGTGCTAGGATTACAGGTGTGAGCCACCGCGCCTGGAGGTTTAACCAGGAGGTTAAAATTTTTTTTTTTTTTTGAGTAGGAGTCTCACTCTGTCGCCCCAGGCTGGAGTGTTAGTGGCATGCTCATGGTCACCTCAGCCTCAACCTGCTGGGTTCAGGCGATTCTTCCACTTCAGTCTTCTAAGCAGCTGGAACTACAGGCATGTGCCACCACACCCAGCTAATTTTTTAAAAAATGTATTGTAGACATGAAGTCTCGCCATGTTGGCCAGGCTGGTCTCGAACTCATGGACTCAGGCAATCCTCTCGCCTCTGCCTCCCAAAGTGCTAGGATTACAGGAGTGAGCCACCGTGCCCGGCTACGCAGTTAAATTTTAATTGAATTGCTTTCTGTAAATTTTCTAGTAAATTGCTCTAAAAAATTAAATGCATATGACCATGTGTAGTGGTTTAATTCTGTAATCCCAAGTACTTGGGGAGGCTGAGGTGGGAGGTTTGCTTGAGGCCTAGAGTTTGAGACCAGCCTGGGCAACATAGTAAGAACTTGTCTCTACAAAAAATTAAAACACACAAACAAGCAAACAAACAGTAAAACAACTAACTGGGTGTGGTGGCATGTACCTGTACCAGGTACTCAGGAGGTTGAGGTGGGAGGATGGCTTGAGCTCAGGCAGTCAAGGTTGCACTGAGCCATGATTGTGCCACTGCACTCCAGCTTGGGCAACAGAGTGTGACACTGTCTGAAAAATAAACACATAAAAATTAAGTACATGTAGACCCTGAAACCCCTAAAGGTTGATGGCCCTAGAAATCATTATTTGCTCATGAAAAACACCATTCACCCACTCAGATTGCTCATTACCTGATAGAACTAGGAGAATAGCAAAATTAAGGCTTAATTTTCATGAAAGAAAATATAAACACCGTGAGCTGGAAGTAAAGAAGTCCAGATTATTAAGTGGTTGCCGTGGAGGTTACCTTGCTGAATCTTCCTAGGCTCATGACCACCTTAGCCTCGACCTGCTGGGCTCAGGCAATCCTTCCACCTCAACCGTTTTAGTAGCCAGAACTACAGGCGCATGCTACCACGCCCGGCTAATTTTTTGATTTATTGTAGTGACAAGGTCTCGACAGTTTGCTCTGGCTGGTCTCCAACCCTCGGGTTCAGGCAGTCCACTCATCTCGGCCTCCCAAAGTGCTAGAATTACAGGCTGAGCCAATGAGCCCGATCCCTAGTCACTTTCTATGCAACGAATTATTATAACAATTTCACATACAGATGAGGAAACTCAGAACTTGGAAATGGAGATGGTAGCCCTTGCTTGCCTGGTTCCAAAGCTAGCAAATGTTCACCCTAGTTGACCTCACTCACTTTGGAATGGCTATTAGCCAAGCAGCCTGAACTTTGTTATTGATGTTCTCAACAAATTTGCATTTTCAAGGCCCCACAAGAATCTGGGTAAGCTTGAAGAGTAGTGCCTTGACAAAGCAGGAAACAGTCCTAAGTGGTTTACAATGAATGTTGGGTTCACATTCCTCCCTCCTGCTTTGTATCTTATTTTTAAACTGTGAGATCACTCTTAGGTGAACTGGGTATTTGTTCCCTTAACCCTGTTTGACTAACATACTTTTTTTTTTTTTTGAGTTGGAGTCTCACTCTGTCGCCCAGACTGGAGTGCAGTGGCCGCTCCCGGCCACCACAGCCTCGACCTGCTGGGCTCCGGTGATCCTTCCGCCTCAGCCTTCCGAGTAGCCGGAATTACAGGCATGCGCTACCACTCCTGGCTGATTTTTTTTGATTTATTGTAGAGATGAGGTCTCGCTGCACAGGCGGGTCTCGAACCCACGGGCTCAGGCAATCTACTCACTCAGCCTCCCAAAGGCACGGGATTACAGGCTGAGCCACCAAGCCCGGCTGTGGCTAGTTTACTTAAACGAAAGATTTGGTGTTATAAATCCTTGGTTATCACAAAATAGAGTAGCCTCTGTGGATAACGCTTCCTGATATTAGAGAGAATTAGGCCAGGTTCGTGGCTCAGCCTGTAATCCCAGCACTTTGGGAGGCCAAGGCGAGAGGATTGCCTGAGCTCACAGGTTTGAGACCAGCCAGGGCTACTTGGTGAGACCTTGTCTCTACAATAAATAAAAAAAATTAGCCGGATATGGTAGCGCCCACCTGTAGTTCCGGCTACTTGGAAGGCTGAGGCAGAAGGATCGCCGGCGCCCAGTAGGTCGAGGCTGCGGTGGCCATAAGCCTGCCACTGCACTCCAGCCTAGGCGACGGAGTGAGACTCCAACTCAAAAAAAAAAAGAAAGAAAGAAGAATTAAAACTAATGAGAGAGTAAAATCTCTGGCATTGGCAGAAATTTTTAAATATCTAGTTTCCATTTGATTCACTTTTGATTCCATTTGATTCAATTTTAAGGGTGTCAGTGTAAATTGTTTAAATGTCCCAGGGAACCTTTTGAACTTTTAGGGCTCCTTGGCTCAGCCTGTAATCACGTGCCTTTGGGAGGCTGAGGTGAGTGGATTGCCTGAGGTTGCGGGTTCGAGACCCGCCTGGGCAACTTGGCAAGACCTCATCTCTACAATAAATCAAAAAATTAGCCAGGCGTGGTAGCGCGCGGCTGTAGTTCCATCTGCTCGGAAGGCTGAGCGGAAGGATCGCCAGAGCCCAGAGGTCAAGGCTGCGGTGGCTGAGAGTGGCCACTGCGCTCCAGTCTGGGCGACAGAGTGACTCCAACTCAAAAAAAAAAAAAATTTAGAACAATAAGCTTATAGATTCTGAGGTTTTAGGTTAACATTCAATTTATTAAAGTCTACTTCCCATATTATCATAGTCAATATTTTTGTTAAGACTTCAAGTTCAATTTCCACATCTTACTGGTCAATTTTAAGTCTATGAGTATTTGAATAAAATGATAAAATTACTTCTACTCAATCTTTTTTATTAATGCTATATTAATCTCAAAATAAACACAAAAGCTTTAAAAATCATCCCATGGCCGGGCTCGGGGCTCCAACTCAAAAAAAAAAAAAAGAAAAGAAAATCATTCCATGATGAATTAATGAATTAAATTCCATTAAAGATGTCAACTCACATTTCTGAATTTTTTTTTTTTTTTTTTTTGAGTTGGAGTCTCACTCTGTCGCCCAGACTGGAGTGCAATGGCGCTTCCGGCCACTGCAGCCTCGACCTGCTGGGCTCCGACGATCCTTCCACCTCAGCCTTCCAAGTAGCCCAAATTACAGGCATGCGCTACCACGCCTGGCTGATTTTTTTATTTATTGTAGAGATGAGGTCTCGCTGCCCAGGTGGGTCTCGAACCCTCAGGCTCAGGCAATCCACTCACCTCAGCCTCCCAAAGGCGCGGGATTACAGGCTGAGCTACTGAGCCCAGCACATTTCTGAATTTAATATAATTCTTCCAAGCATTTTAAATGCCTGAAATGGCAACTTCACAGCCCTAATGTGAAAGTGACATTTATGACATAGCTTCCAATCTTTGAAGCTAGGAAAAGCCTTGCTTTCTCTGAGAAACTGGCTTTTCTTCTTTTTTTGAGTCGGAGTCTCACTTTATCACCCAGACTAGAGTGCAATGACACACTCACAGCCACTGCAGCCTCTCAACCTGCTGGGCTCAGGTGATTCTTCTTCCTCAGCCATCCAAGTACATGGGATCACAGGCATTCACCACCATGCCCAGGTAATTTTTTGATATATTGTAGAGATAATGTCTCACCAAGTTGCTCAGGCTGGTTTCGAACTTCTAGGCTCAGGCAATCCTCTCACCTTGGCCTCCCAAAGTGCTGGGATTATAGGCGTGAGCCACCGCACCCGGCCTGTGTTTTCTCTTTTTTCATTGGACTTGATTTTCTATTTCAATTCATATTTTACTATTTTATTACCTATAACTCAATTTCTTGTGAGAACAAAAATGTTATCAGGCCGGGGTTGGTGGCTCAGCCTGTAATCCCAGCACTTTGGGAGGCCGAGGCGAGTGGATTGCCCGAGCCCGAGGGTTCGAGATTCGCCTGGGCAACTTGGCGAGACCTCATCTCTACAATAAATCAAAAATTAGCCGGGTGTGGTAGCACACTCCTGTAGTTCCAGCTACTTGGAAGGCGGAGGCGAAAGGATCGCTGGAGCCCAGCAGGTCGAGGCTGCGGTGGCCGAGAGCGGCCATTGCACTCCAGTCTGTGTGACAGAATGAGACTCCAACTCAAAAAAAAAAAAAAAAAAAAAATATATATATATATATATATATATATCAATCAAAATAAACAAGGAAATATAACTTGATTACTAGCTGCTCTTGGGATTGTTGAGAGAATCCATAACCCTTATAAAAAAAATCAATGTCCTTCTGGGCATGGTGGTTTATGCCTGTAATCCCAGCACTTTGGTAGGCCAAGGCAAGAGGATTGCCTGAGCCCAGGTGTTCAAGACCGGGCTGGGCACCTTGGCAAGACCATGTCTCTATACTAAATCAAAAAAGTAGTTGGGTGTGATGGTGTATACCTGTAGTTCCAGCTACATGGAAGACTGAGGCAGAAGGATCACCTAAACACAGCAGGTCAAGGCTGCAGTGGCCGTGAGCCTGCTACCGCACTCCAGCCTGAGCAACAGAGTGACACTCTAACTCAAAAAATAAAACAAAACAAATCAATGTCTTGCTGGGTATGGTGGTTCATGCCTGTAGTCCCAGCACTTCAGAAGGCTGAGGTGGGAAGATTTCTTGAGGCAGGAGTTCAAGACCAGCCTAGGACACTTAATGACACCTCTGTCTCTTACAAAAAATATAAAATCAATACCTGCAGTCGTTAGAGAGAATAACTGTTTAAAATATTGAGGGTGCTTCCTCTGAGATATACACCTCTAGCTCCCCTCCCCGTATATTTAGTCATCTATGTTTTAATTCAGGTTTTTCTAACTATCTTCCCAATTTGATGAAAATAATGCCAGTCGTTTTGCTGTAATGGGATAACTTCATTTTATTTTCATAGATCTACTAAAACTTTAAAATTCATCAGCTCTTTAAATATGTATTAACTGGTCATTTTTCTATGCATTTAGGATTTTTTTTTTTTTTTTTTTAGTTGGAGTCTCACTCTGTCACCCAGGCTGGAGTGCAGTGGCACATTCACAGCTACCGCAGCCTCCACGTGTCCGGCTCAGGTGATCCTTCTGCCTCAGCCTTCCAAGTAGCTGGAACTACAGGTGTGTACTACCACATTCAGCTAATATTTCGATTTACTGTAGAGACGAGGTCTCACTAAGTTGCTCAGGCTGATCTCGGGCAATCCTCTCGCCTCGGCCTCCCAAACTGTTGGGATTACAGGCTCGAGCCATCATGCCTGCCTGGCATTTAAGATTTGTATTTGTGTGTGTGTCAGAGTTTCATTCTGTTTTTCAGGTTGGAGGGCATGATCACAGTTCACAGCAGCCCAGACCTCTTATGCTCAGGCAATCCTTCTACCTCAGGGCATTTAGGATTTAGGTGTGTATGTCAGGGGCAGTAAAAGGGTTCTGGAGGAGGGGGAGGGACAGAGAAATAGAAAATAATAATTCACTCCTATTGTAGTGGGGAAAACAATTCTACCTAAATAGTACAAAAGGTACCTATCCCTGTGTTGAAGTATGAAAAGTTTTCATTTGGGCTAGTATCGTCCATTCTAAAATAGTGTTCAAAGTATATTATACAGAAAAAATATATTAGCAATACAGATGACAAGCAAAGGTTTAATATTAAAAAATATGACCTGGCTTGGTGGCTTAGCCTGTAATCCCAGCACTTTGGAAGGCAGAGGTGAGTGGATTGCCTGAGCCCGCGGGTTTGAGAACCACCCAGGTAACTTAGCAAGACCTCATCTCTACAATAAAACAAAAATTAGCTGGGCATGGTAGCATGCGCCTGTAGTTCCAGCTACTTGGAAGGCTGAGCCGGAAGCACTGGCAGAGCCCAGCAGGTCGAGGCTGCAGTAGCCAGGAGTGTACCACTGCACTACAATCTGGGTGACAGAGTGAGACTCCAACTCAAAAAAACAACAAAACAAAACAAAACAAACAAACAAAATACATGCAGTTCCTAAAAATTGATAAGAGAAATATAAGCAGTACTACAGAAAATCAAAGAAGCAAGATCTGAACAGGCCATTTGCTACCATGGGAAATGCGTATGGCCAGTTAAGCAAATGCCAACTTGCTCAACCTCTCTAGCAGTTGGGTAAACACACCCTTTACCCATCAAATTTTCAACAATGTTTACAAGGTTGGGATTAACCAATGCTGGTAAAATTATAGAAAAATGAGCTCTCTCGGCTGGATGTGGTGGCTCACATCTGTGAGCCCAGCATTTTGGGAGACTGAGGGTGGGAGGATCACCTGAGCCTAGGAGTTCAAGACTAGTCTGGACAACAAAATGAGACCTTGTCTCTACAAAAAATAAAAAAAAATTAGCCAGATGTTGTGGCACACGCCTGTAGTCCCAGCTACATTAGAGACAGAGGCAGAAGGATCACTTGAGGCCAGGAGACAGAGGCTGCAGTGAGCAGTTATCTTGCCACTGCACTCCAGCCTGGAAGACAGAGTGAGATCCCAAGGAAAGAAAGAGAGAGAGAGAGAGAGAGAGAGAGAGAGAAAGAAAAAAGCATGGAAACATAAAAGAAAAATGAGCACAATTAGTGAGTGAATATGTGAAAATAAAATAACTTTTATGCAGTACTCTTAGTATATAAATTAAAATTTTAAACATCCATTTTCTGGCAATAATCCCACTGTTAGAAATTTTTCTAGTAAAATAAAAGTATTAGCCAGGCGCGGCTCATGCCACAATACCAGCACTTTGGGAGGCCAAGGTGAGAGGATTGCCTGAGCCCACAAGTTCAAGACCAGCCTGGGCAACTTGGTGAGACCTCATCTCTACAATAAATCAAAAAATTAGCTGGGCATAGTGTTACATGCCTGTAGTCCTAGCTACTTGGAAAGTTGAGGTGGAAGGATCAACTGAGTCCAGCAGGTTGAGGCTGTGGTAACCATGAGTGTGCCACTGCACTCCAGCCTGGATGACAAAGTGAGATTCTAATTCAAAAAAATAAAAAAATAAAAGTACCGACATAAAATCTCTTGGCAAGTGCCAGTATAAGTAACTTTATTACAAACTATTTATGGTAGAGTGAAAACAGAGGCTGTCCATCAGGACATTATTATCACATAAAATATATTCATACCATGGAATAGTATATTGTATTAAAAGAGTGATTTTAGCTGGGCACAGTGACTTATACCTGTAATATCAGAAATTTGGAAGGTGGAGGTGAGAGGATTGCCCGAGTCTAGGGTTTCGAGAGCAGCCTGGGCAACTTGACAAGATCTTGTATCTTAAATAAATAAATAAATAAATAAATAAATAAATAAATAAATGGCATGCATCAACCTGAGCCCAGCAGGTTGAGGCTGTGCTGGCCATGAGAATGCCACTGCACTCCAGCCTGGGTGACAGAGTGAGACTCAGACTAAAAAAAAAAAAAAAAAATCTAAAGAGTGATTTTTGCCAGGCATGGTGGCACATGCTTGTAAACCCAGCACTTTGGGAGGTGGAGGTGAGAAGATTGTCTGTGCCTAAGGGTTCGAGACTAATCTGAGCAACTTGGCAAGACCTCATCTCTACAATAAAAACAAAAAAAAAATTAGCTGGGCATGGTGATGTGCACCTGTGGTTCCAGCTACTTGGAAGGCTGAAGTGGAAGAAAAGCCTGAGCCCAACAGGTTGAGGCTGCGGTGGCCATGAGCGTGCCACAGCACTCCAGCTTGGGCAACAGAGTGAGACTCTAACTTACAAAAAAAAAAGAGTGATTTGATTGACATTTTTTGACCTGGAGATATGTTCATAATATACTAAAGCAATAAATGCAAGTTTGCATATGATTATACGTCTCCTGTGTGTGCGCATGTGCAATTTTATGTTAAAATCTCATACACAAACATACATATGTAATTTGTGTACACTGGAGAAAAGTGAGAAAGGCTATACTCTCAAATTCACATTGATGAATTCAGTGTTGGGGAAAGAGATGAAAGGAGCAGAGAGGCTTTTTATGCCTTTTTTTTTTTTTTTTTTGAGTTGGAGTCTCACTCTGTCACTCAGACTGGGGTGCAGTGGCCGCTCCCGGCCACCACAGTCTCGACCTGCTGGGCTCCGGCGATCCTTCTGCCTCAGCCTTCCGAGTAGCTGGAACTACAGGCGCACGCTACCATGCCCGGCTGATTTTTGATTTATTGTAGAAATGAGATCTCGCCAAGTTGCCCAGGAGGGTCTCGAACCCATGGGCTCAGGCAATCCACTCACCTTGGCCTCCCAAGGTGTAGGATTACAGGCTGAGCTATTGAGCCCGGCTTGCTTTTTATTCTTATACGTCTATGCTTGGCTTGCTGCAACTAGCATATTTTAATAGTTACATTAATAATAATGATAAACCACAATAGCTAACATTTAATGAGTTTACCAGGGTCTATTCTACAATTTGTTCATTTCTTTAGAATCAGAGTCTCACTCTGTTGCCCAGGCTGGAGTGCAGTGATACATTCATGGCCACGGCAATCTTGAAATGCTGGGGTCAGGCGAGGCTTCCACCTCAGCCTTCCAAGTAGCTGGAATCACAGGCATGCAACATGTGCCATCACACCTAGCCAATTTTTTGATTTATTGTAGAGACAAGGTCTCACCGTGTTGCTCATGGTAGTCTCAAATCCCTGAGCTCAGGCAATCCTCTTGCCTCTGCCTCGCAAAGTGCTGGGATTACAGGTGTGAGCCACCACACCCAGCCAGTGCTTATATTCTTTAAAAAAAAAATCCAACTAAACATTCCTTTTAGTAGAAAAATATAACAAATTAAATGTATGGAATTGGCATGTTTTGTAGAGTCACAGTTGCAAATACACTGCATATTTGTGTTTGTGCTCTATATTTTCTTCTTTTTTTTTTTTTTTTGAGTTGGATTCTCATCTTGTCACCCAGGCTGGAGTGCGATGGCATGTTCAGGGCCACTGCAGTCTTGACCTGCTGGGCTAAGATGATTTTTTACCTCAGCCTTCCAAGTAGTTAGAACCACAGGTGCATACCACCATGTCCAGCTTATTTATTTATTTATTTATTTATTTATTTTTTTATTTTTTTTGGGGTTTGGGCCACCCCCCTGTCATCCACTGGAGGTGCAGTGGCACACTCACAGCCCATGGCAGCCTCGACCTGCTGGGCTTAGGTGACCCTTCTGGCTCACCCTTTCAAGTAGCTAGAACTACAGGCGCATCCCACTATGCCCAGCTAGCTTTTTTTTTTATTTTGTAGAGATGAGGTCTCACCAAGTTGCCCCGGCTGGTCTCGAACCCATGGACATAGGCAGTCCTCTCACCTCAGCCTCCCAAAATGCTGGGATTATAGGCGTGAGTTACCATGCCTGGCGTTTTGAATTATTAGAGATACAGGTCTCACCAAGTTGCCCAGGCTGATCTCAAATCACTGGGCTCAGGCAGTCCTCTCAGCTTTGCCTCCCAAAGTGCTGGGATTACAGGTGTAAGCCACCATGCTCAGCTGTTCACTGTATCTTCATGTTGTTTAATCATCAACTTACATACAGTCTTAAGAAAATTAATTTATCTATGTCTTAACTTCCCCATTATCCAAATATCTTTTGTTTTACGACAACAATAAGCCACATTGTACCCCTTTGCATATGTAAATTGATATAAAATATTGAACAAGTGTTGTTTATACTTTGTTCCAATAACTGCCAATAGCTATTAACTAACTAATTGATTCTAATATAAGTTAATGATAAATGTAACTAAGCCAAAATAATAAACTTCATACATTTAAAAATTATGAATGAGGCAGGAAGAGCTCTTGAGACCAGGCCAGGTGTTTGAGATCAGCCTGGACAACACAGTGAGACCTCATCTCGACAAAAAAAAATCAAAAATTTTTCAGGTGTGATGGCACACACCCAGCTACCCAGGAAACTAAGGCAGAAGGATCACCTGAGCCCGGGAGGTCAAGGCTGTGGTGAGTCGTGAATGTGCCACTGCACTCCAGCCTGGGTGACAGAGTGAAACCGCAACTCAAATAATAAGAATAAGAATAAAGAATAAAATCTGATGTTGCCCATGAACATATCATGAAAGGCCTATGTGCACACGAGGAATAGTGATGCCATCAACTCTTCCAAGAGAAATACAGGCAGTCTAAAGGCTTATCTTTATTTATTTAACAGTGTTAATTATACATATTATTTATAACTCGAGAGGACTACTCATAAATAATCACTTCTTTTATGTGTTTCCATGTAAATGTCCTATATTCAAGTCCCAACTATATTCCACTTAAGCTTTCTAAAACTTTCTCTGCTTCTTAAAAACAATTATTGTTGGTTAAGGATTTTATTTTTAACATCATTTTATACACTACCAGGTTATATATATATTTGAGTTGGAGTCTAACTCTGTCACCCAGACTGGAGTGCAGTGGCCGCTCCCGGCCACCGCAGCCTCACCTGCTGGGCTCTGGCGATCCTTCCACCTCAGCCTTCCAAGTAGCTGGAACTACAGGCACGCACTACCACGCCCGGCTAATGTTTGATTTATTGTAGAGATGAGGTCTCGCCAAGTTGCCCAGGCGGGTCTCAAACCTGCGGGCTCAGGCAATCCACTCACCTCAGCCTCCCAAAGGCGCAGGATTACAGGCTGAGCCACTGAGCCCGGCTCTAATTTTTGATTGATTGTAGAGATGAGGTCTCGCCAAGTTGCCCAGACGGGTCTTGAACCCGCAGGATCAGGCAATCCAGTCACCTCAGCCTCCCAAAGACGTGGGATTACAGGTTGAGCCACCGAGCCCGGCTCCAGGGTTATATTATGGTAGCAACTATGCGTAGTCTCCCAGAAGTACTAATGAGGCTAACTGTTCTAAACAAAATATATTCATTGACCCTGTGTCTAATTTCTGGTTGGCTACTTTCTCAGTTAATGCATTTTGGAGCAAAGGATGTTAAACTCTGACCTTTCTCAGGTTTGTAGTCTGTCTAAACCTTTGGCTACCTGCTGACCAAAGATAAAATGTGACAGCTTAATGGTTTTATTTTATTTTATTTTACTTTACTTTAATTTAATTTAATTTTATTTTAGAGTCAGAGTCTCACTCTGTTGCCCAGGCTGTAGTGCAGTGGCACGTTCACGGCAATCCCAGTGTCAACCCGTTGGGCTCAGGCGATTCTTCTGCTTCAGCCTTCCAAGTAGCTGGAACTACAGGCGAGCACCACCACGCCCAGCTAATTTTTTAATTTGACGTAGAGATGAGGTCTCGCCAAGTTGTACAGGCTGGTGTCAAATTCCTGGGCTCAGGCAATTCTCTTACGTTGGTCTCCCAAAGGGCTGGGATTATAGGCATGAGTCACTGCACCCAGCCTTAACAATTATTTCGACCAATATCTTCCTGGAGATATTCAGCATTCTCTTATTTCTTTTCTTTCTTAATTTTTTTTTTTAGTTGGAGTCTCACTCTCCCAACCTGGAGTGCAGTGGCATGCTCATGGCCACCACGGCCTCCACCTGCTGTGCTCAGGTGATCCTTCTGCTTCAGCCTTCCAAGTAGCCAGAACTACAGATGCGCGCTACCATGCCTGGCTAATTTTTGATTTATTGTAGAGAAAAGATCTCATCAAGTTGCCCAGGCTGGTCTTGAACCCACAGGCTCAGGCAATCCACTCACCTTGGCCTCCCAAAGTGCTGGGATTACAGGCTGAGCCACAGAGCCCGGCTAGTTCATATTTCTAATTACACTGCGAAACAAGTCTGGAATCCAGTTAGGTTTCCTGTGAGTTGCTCCCCATGCCTAAATCAACTCTCAGTCTACATTTGGAAAAATGACATTGGAATTTTTCATAGATCTCTTTCAGATTTAAAATATCTGCTATCCGGGTGCTCCCTCCAAAAAAAAGATGAAAAAATAAAATATAATATCTGCTGTACTTGTTAGGACCTGGCACTACTCAATTGACCATTCATTTAATCAACAAGTCTTAAAAAGAACCACTTCTCCTCCCGTGTAAACCCTTAGCTAACAGAGGGCAAAGGCCAGGGCTTTTAACCCCCCACAAGTCTGAGGATACCTGGGTAGATATGGTAGAAGCACAGGATACTTAATTTACTGTTTCAGAAGAAGAAATTTAGGCTTAGAAATGAGAGAATGCAGGCCAGACACAGTGGCTCAAGTCTATAACCCCAGCACTTAAAAGAGGCTGAGGTGGGAGGATTGCCTGAGCTTATGGGTTTAAGACCAGCTTAGGCAACTTAACGAGACCTCATCTCTCCAATAAATCAAAAAATTAGCTGGGCATGGTGGCATGTGCCTGTAGTCCAACTACTTGGAAGGCTGAGGCAGAAAGATCACCTGAGCACAGAAGGTCGAGGCTGCAGTGGCTGTGAGCATGCCATTGTACTCCAGCCTGGGCAGAGTGACACTTCAATTCAAAAAATAAAAATTTAGCCGGGTTCAGTGGCTCAGCCTGTAATCCCAGTGCTTTGGGAGGCCGAGGTGAGTGGATTGCCTGAACCCATGGGTTCGAGACCTTCCCCGGGCAACTTGGCGAGATCTCATCTCTACAATAAATCAAAAATTAGCTGGGCGTGATAGCGCACGCCTGTAGTTCCAGCTTCTTGGAAGGCTGAGGTGGAAGGATTGCCGGAGCCCAGCAGGTGGAGGCTGCGGTGACCGGGAGTGGCCACTGCACTCCAGTCTGGGTGACAGAGTGAGACTCCAACTCAAAAAAATAAATAAATAAAATAATAAATAAGAACTTCCTGGTTGGGTGTGGTGGCTCAGGCCTAAATCCCAGCACTTTGGGAGGCCAGGGCAAGAAGATTGCCTGAGCCCAGGGGTTCAAGATCAGCCTGAACAACTTGGCGAGACCTCAGCTCTACAACAGATCAAAAAAAATAGCTAGGCGTAGTGGCGTGCGTCTGTAGTTCCCGCTATTTAGAAGGCTGAGGCAGAAGGATCGCCTAAGCCCAGCAGGTCGAGGCTTTGGTGGCCTTCAGCGTGCCACTATACTCCAGCCTGAGCGACAAGAGTGAGACTCAAAAAAAAAAAAAAAAAAAGAAAGAAATATGAACTTTCTTTTCCTACAGAAAGCTTTCTGCAAAAGGACTGGTGAGGAGAGGGGGAAGCCCATAGGACACTATTTATTCAAACTCTTGGGTTGCTACTAGGTTTTTGGGGTTTTTTGTTTTGTTTTGTTTTGTTTTTTGAGTCAGAGTCTCATTCTGTCACCCAGGCTGGAGTGCAGTAGCATGCTCACGGCCACCGCAGCTTCGACCTGCTGGGCTCAGGAGATCCTTCTGCCTCAGCCTTCCAAGTAGTTGGAACTGCAGGCTTGCCCCACCACACCCAGCTAATTTTTTCATTTATTGTAGAGACAAGGGCTTCCCAAGTTGCCCAGGATGACCTTGAGCCCTTGGGCTCAGGCAATCCTCTCGTCTTGACCTAAGAAAGTGCTGGGATTACAGGCATGACCCACTGCGCCAGCTACTAGGTTTGTTTGTTTTTTAAGGTGGTGGGGTATGAGAGTAGGGATGAGGTTGGGAGAGGAAAGAGAGAACCACATGTAGAAAGACTATGTTTTCTTGAGACTCTGTTTCAGTTAACATCACTGGTTCATGTCCAATGGATACACACTGATATTTTAACTCTAAAAGTGGTTACTCCTGAACAAATAGTTGGAGTCTGTATCCCCCTCTTGTCTCCAACAGTGTCTCCCCACCCTCTGGAGCTCTCTACCCAGCAACTACAAGGGTAATGGATGGCAGGAGGCTTATGGGATGCTACTTGAGCATCATGGCAATGTTTGTTCTGAGTAGTTAGTGCTCCATGTTATTGTTAAATACTTTGATTAAAATTGGTGATTTTCATGCCGGGCACAGTGGCTCTCACTTGTAATCCCAGCACTTTGGAAGGCAGAGGGGTTCGAGACCAGCCTGGGCAACTTGGGGAGACATTTCTACAATAAATCAAAACTTACCCGGGCATGGTGGTACACGCCTGTAGTTCCAGCTACCTGGAAGGTTAAGGAGGATCGCCTGAGTCCAGCAGGATGAGACTGTGGTGGCTGTGGGCATGCCACTGTCCTCCAGCTTGGGTGACAGAATGAGACTCTGACTCAGAAAAAAACAAAAAGAGAGAGAGATAGGGTCACACTATGTTGACCAGGTTTGTCTGGAACTCCTGGCCTCAAGCAATCCCTCCAAAGTGCTGGAATTATAGTTGTGAGGCCCCACACCAGGCCCATAATACTTGTTAAAGACAGTAAAAAAGACTTTATTCCAGGAAAGACTATTGAGATTGGTATATGGGACATGGCAATGGGGTCTTGCAGTGGGAGAGGGAGATTGGGCTCAACTAAGAAGACAAGTGGAGATTTGTAGCCTAGGAGCAGGGTGGGGTCAGTGGATGGAAAATTACTAAGAGAAAACATCTTGAATAAGGCAGGATTTTGGTTAAACCAATTTGATGGGATTATTGCTGAGATAGGCCAGGTCGATCAGATATCAAGGGTGGGGTATAAGGAATTTGATCAGATATCAAGGGTGGTCAGACCCTAAGGATGAAGGCTTTTTGCCAAAGTGACTAAGAGAAGATTCTTGCTAAAACAGAACTAAGTGGGCAAAGCTACTAGACTAAGGACAGAGTCCAAGGTCAGGACTTAGAAAGAATACTCAGAGGACCCCGACTCAATTTGATCAAAGGAGAGTCAGTCAAAAATTTAACAATAATTACCTCTATAGCAAAACTGGCTTTCCACTTACTGCAGCTTCTCTTTTTAAATTAATTATGTTGGAAATACAAGTAAATTTGCTTAAAGAAAAACATTAAGTAACTCAAAGTATAAGTAGTACATACATTCAATTAGGAAGGTGGTGTGGGAATGTTAGTACTCTTGGAAATATCTAGTTAACCTTCTGTTCTATGGATAACAAAATTATGGTGTCTAGGAAGTGATTAACTTGTCACCTGCCCTAGGTCTCATAGCTCAGCCAGTGTCTAATCAGTTGAGGCTGCTATGGCAGAATACCATAGTTTGGGTGGCTTATAAACAACATAAATGTGTTTATCATAGCTCTAGGGGTGAAGAGTGAGATCAGGGCACCAGCACTATCTGATTCTGGTGAAGACCCTCTCATGGGTTGCAAACTGGAGACGCCTGGTTGAATCTTCCATGGAAGAGAGCAAAGAGTTCAGGAAGCAAGCTCTTTCCTGACTCTTCTAAGGTCACTAATCCCATTCATGAGAGTTCCACATTCATGACCTCATTTAATCCTAATTATCTCCCAAAGACCCTACCTCCTAATACCAGCACACTAGGGTGTAGAGTTTCAACATAAGAATTTGGGGGGTGGGGAATACAAACATGTAGTCCTAACAGCCAGGCACTAGAAGCTTTTGGTCCCTTAAAAAGCAGGGCTAGTAACTAATGCTTCCTGGATACCAATATGACTACTTATCTATAGGGTGCAGAATATTTAGAACTTGGTAGAGCTATACTGAATAGATAAGCATTGTTTATAAACTATGGTTCAGAGTCAGTGGCGTTGTCTCTCTAAAGCAGATATTTTAAAAGAAAACGTCAAGGAATGCCCAAATTCATAAGACTGCAAAATGTCTTCCTTCATTTATTACGCTGAAGGGGGGGTGGGGAACCTTCTGGTAAACAGTATATATATAAATGCAAGAAGCACTTGTCAGGTTTCTATATGGTACATCATGGGGGGAAGACGGTTATTTAGGGATCTTCGGGACGTCTTCTACGATGGTGTAGACAATACTAATGTAATTCTTTATTCCAATTGCTTTGTCTTGCCGCACGGCTTTGTCATCGACTGATGTTGCAATTACTTTAACAAGCAAAGCAAATGCCAGTCAAGTTCAGCACCTGGGACCCCCTCACCCTTGCAGCGAGTCTGGCCTCAGGCAGGAGACAAAAATGCCCAAGGATGTGTGTGGAGTCCAGGTCAAAAGAGTGGGTTGGCTTTGAGCCTGGGTGTGCCAGGGTGCCTTGTCCCCAAGGCAGTGTTTACACTGGGGATCACTCCACCTTTGGTACACTTCCTCAGGCGTTGCTTCTGCTCCCTGGCATCATCCTGACTTCGGGACTTTGGGGGTGGGCTGGGGGGGCAGCAGACCTCTCGGGCGCATTGGACAATACAACGCTTTGTGCTGCCAGATGTAAATCCCACCTGGCCCTTTAGCTGACGCTAACCGGCGGGGCTGACCCATATGGGGCCGCGCTCTTCTCCGCCCGGAGAGTCTTGAGCGACCGATAAGACCGACAAGTCCGCCCAGCACCCCGGGTCACGGCTCTGCACCAGCTGCCAGCCAGAGACAACAAATAAAAATGGAAGATGAGCAAACAGGCCTCGGATTCGAAGCGGGGGCCGGAGAGGGGACGGTGGGGGAAGAAAGGCGAGGCGAGGGCGCCGCTTCCAGAAGCCGGGTTCATTCAAACCCCGAGGACAGCAAACCCCGCCTCCCCACGCCGCCGCCCGCTCAATCGCCGAGCGCTCCGGGTGTGAGCTCGCCCCGCGGGGAGCGGCTTGGAGCCGAGGAGGCGGTGGCAGAGGCGGTTTGGGCAGCCCTGCGCGGCGGATAGGCCCAGGCAAACAACACCCATGCCGCCTCCCCCTCGCTCAGTTCAACTCCCACTCGGCCCCGGCCACGCCCTGCCGCCGCCGCCCCCTCGGGCAGCTTTCCGCTCGGCAGCCAGGCCTCGGTCGGGGGCGGTGCCTCGGAGGGGCCGCCACCGCCGAAAACTACAAGGACCGAAAGGCCTTGCGGCAGCGCCCCGCCCCCTTTCTCCTACCACTCAGCGCGCGTCACCAACCGCCCTGCCAATGGGGACCGAGCCAGGGAAAAAGGGCGCCCGGGTCCGGATGCGCCTCAGGAAAGCCATGCTCCCTGCGCGGGGGCAGCGGGCGACTCAGCCAACGCGCCGAGCCGTCGGTGGTCCGCGCGCCCCCACACCCGCGCCCCTCGCTTGCCTTGAGCGAGGGCCCGACTTCTGTCTTTATGGCAGTTCGGAGGGACGCTAGAGCGGGTTTTTGAGTGGAGGGCGCCGGGAAATGAGGAGGGGGCGGGATATCCTGAGACAACAAGTTTGGCTGCGTGGAGGGCCTACGGCAGCGCCCCTGAGCTAGAGCGCCGAGAGAAGGAGCGCGAGAGGAGCCGAGGGAGGAAGAGAAGAGCGGCTGAAAGAATCGCCCCGAGAAAGGGGGTGGAGAGGAGGCGGCCCCAGCGCCCCGGCCCCCGGCAGGTCGGCGGCCAATCCGCTGGGGGAAGGGGTGGAGAGTCGGCGGCTCCGGCGGAGACAGGCCGAGGGGGGTGGGGAGTCGGCCGCGCTCGCACCGCCCTGGCCCCGCCCCCGGCCCGCGCCGCCGCCCGCGCCGCGCGCCGCCGCTGTCAATCAAGGGCGAGTCAGCCGGGCTCGGGCGGAGAGAGGAGCTGCTACGCCACAGCCCAGCGGCGGCCATTCGCGGAAAAAGAGGCAGAGCCTGTGCCAGCTACAGCCTCCTCCGAGCCACCGCGGGCGGGCGGGACCGGCCTCTCCTCCCGCCCCGCCCCCACCCCCACCCACCTCTATCCCAGTGTCTCCGTCTGAGGGTTTGTCCTGTTAATGCGGGATGAGCGGTACGTATTCTCCACCCCCCTCGGTCTCCTTCACCGCCTCCCTCCCTCCCTCCCCATACCCTGCTCGGTTCTCCCCCCTCCCCCGGGGCCGCTGAGATGCTTTAAGGGGAGGAGGAGAGGGAGGGAGGGAGGGAATCAGGGGGAGGGAAGGAGGGTTGTGTTTTGTCTTAATGTCTGAGCGAGAACAACCTCCTTCTGGGTGTTGCTCTGGAGCCGATGGGTCGGGTTTCAAACCACGTTTTGTGATATCCCCCTCCTCCCTTCCCTCCTTCTCCCCCACCCCCTGCCGGTGTGCGCGGATCGCGGGTTTATGGAGATTAATGTTCGGGGGGAGGGGGAAGAAGAGGAGAGAGGGAAGACGAATAATAATAATCCTAATAACCTGTTGTGTGTGTGTGTGTGTGTGTGTGTGTGTGTGTGTGTGTGTGTGTGTGTGGTGGGGGGGGTTTGTTGCAGATCAGAAGAAGGAGGAGGAGGAGGAGGCGGCAGCGGCAGCGGCGATGGCTACAGAAGGAGGGAAAACCTCTGAGCCAGAGAATAACAATAAAAAACCCAAAACCTCAGGCTCCCAGGTAAAAGCAAACATACAAAAAAAAAAAAAAAAAAAATCATCGCGACACATTAGGAGAGAGAGGGAGTTATGCCCTTTAAATGTCCAGAAATAACAGAATAAAGATGTTTATCCACTCAAAGCATCTTTCTGAGAGTGAGGAACTTAAATTGTAAATTCATGAAGATGACACATATTTGAGGGTAGGTATAATGTTTAAAATTACATCGAACTCAGACTGTAAGGAAACTGTGCGTGTGTTTTCCCAAGGGCATTTCGAGTTGAGGAAAATAACACTTTAAAAAGTTTGTTAGAAATTTCCTTTTATTTAAACTTTATTACAGATCTACTTTCTTATTCATATAATTCTTACCTGCTGTTGTTCATAGTCCTTTTTGACTTCTGCTGCTTCCTGAGTAAGTTTTGATAGTAGGACTGTCAAAATAAATAAATAATCCCCTCCCAACTAATGACCTCCACTAAATCCGCCCACTTTTTTTCCCCCCTTTCCTTTACCATCCCATTTTGGGTAGGACTCTCAGCCCTCTCCTCTGGCTTTACTGGCAGCTACTTGCAGCAAAATAGGGACTCCTGGTGAAAATCAAGCAACTGGACAGCAGCAGATTATCATAGATCCAAGCCAAGGATTGGTGCAACTTCAGAATCAACCACAACAGCTAGAACTGGTAACAACACAACTTGCTGGAAACGCTTGGCAACTTGTTGCCTCCACTCCTTCTGCTTCAAAAGAAAATAACGTTTCTCAACCAGCTTCTAGTTCTTCTAGTTCTTCTAGCAGTAATAACGGGAGTGCATCCCCTACAAAAACTAAATCAGGTAATTCTTCCACCCCTGGTCAATTTCAAGTCATACAAGTACAAAATCCAGGTGGTAGTGTACAGTACCAAGTGATTCCACAACTTCAGACAGTGGAAGGGCAGCAAATTCAAATCAATCCAACTAGTAGCTCATCTCTACAGGATTTGCAGGGTCAAATTCAGCTCATTTCTGCAGGTAATAATCAAGCTATACTCACAGCTGCTAACAGGACAGCTTCTGGGAATATACTTGCTCAGAACCTGGCAAATCAGACAGTTCCAGTCCAAATTAGACCTGGTGTTTCCATACCACTGCAATTACAGACCCTTCCTGGTACTCAGGCTCAAGTTGTAACCACCCTACCAATTAACATTGGAGGAGTAACTTTAGCTTTGCCAGTGATAAACAACGTGGCTGCTGGAGGAGGGACTGGCCAGGTTGGCCAGCCTGCTACTACTGCTGATAGTGGGACTTCCAATGGGAATCAGTTAGTTTCTACACCCACCACCACCACTGCTTCTGCCAGTACTATGCCGGAGTCGCCCTCCTCCTCCACTACCTGCACGACCACTGCTTCAACGTCTCTGACGAGCAGTGACACATTAGTGAGCTCAGCAGATACAGGCCAGTATGCAAGCACATCAGCCAGTAGTTCTGAACGCACCATTGAAGAATCTCAGACACCTGCTGCTACTGAGTCTGAAGCCCAGAGCTCCAGTCAGCTTCAGTCCAATGGAATACAGAATGCACAGGATCAGTCCAATTCTCTTCAGCAGGTTCAAATTGTAGGCCAACCTATCTTACAGCAGATCCAGATCCAACAGCCTCAGCAACAGATTATTCAGGCTATTCCACCACAGTCATTTCAACTCCAGTCAGGTCAGACAATTCAGACCATCCAGCAGCAGCCTTTGCAGAATGTTCAACTTCAAGCAGTAAATCCGACTCAGGTGCTTATCAGGGCTCCAACTTTAACACCTTCAGGGCAAATCAGTTGGCAAACTGTACAAGTTCAGAATATTCAGAGTCTTTCAAATTTGCAAGTTCAGAATGCTGGGTTATCCCAACAATTAACCATCACCCCAGTGTCTTCAAGTGGTGGCACAACTCTTGCTCAGATTGCTCCTGTGGCTGTTGCTGGTGCCCCAATAACTCTGAATACTGCCCAGCTTGCATCAGTGCCTAACCTTCAGACAGTGAGCGTTGCCAACCTGGGTGCTGCAGGCGTTCAAGTGCAGGGAGTTCCCGTTACAATCACTAGTGTTGCAGGTAAGTTATGACATCTTTCCTCTTTAAGTACATTCTAAACAGTTTTTAATAATGGTCATTTATACTTTTCTTTGTTAATTCTGAGATTTGACATTGACCTTTAAACAGGTAATCATAAAAGAGTCAAAAACAGGAGTATTATACTAACAACTGTAACTTTGTGGATCAGCGTGGCATGTTCACTTTAGTAGATGTTAGTGTTAAGTTTTGTTTGTTAAAATTATTAGACTGTTTTTAAAAAGTATCTTTTCATAGAGGAAAAAATTCTGATTAGAATGGTAATTGTCTTATAATTTAGAGATCATACATGAGTACACATGAACTCTTCAGAAAGAACTCTAGTTTCAGTGATATTTATCTCATTGAGAGAATGTATGTTTAGAATTGTGAATCTGTTGAAAATTTTAATTTTACTGTGTTAGTAATAAGCCTAACTTTTTAAAGTTGGATGTTATTTCTCAAGCTTTAGCGTCTTGTCGCCGATGCTTTTGTGTTTTATCACTGGATTGTTTTAAACTAGATATTGATATAGTTGAAACAGACTTTTAAGTTGTGAATTGATTAACATTTATGTTTACTTTTCTGCTAAAATCAGGATTTGCTCATGATTTTGAATTTATAACTCTTTATAAAATTATATTCAAGTAAATGTTAGTTGTAAATATTTAGTGTGAGGTTGGTGGAAAGCAATTAAAAATGTAGATAGTAGACAAAAGAAAAACAAAAATGTAGATAGTAAAATGTCACTAATTTAAATTAATTGTGGTTATTTAAAAAACTAATTATAAAGGCAGTTGTTACTTGTTATGCGTATAGATACTTGTAAAGTACTTGGAAAACTTGTCTTATTAAGTAGTTTAATCTTTTTTAGACTGGTCTTATTGTACCTAATACCTTTTGTTTTCTAGTAGTTAAACACTGTTCTTTGATTCTGATTTGTGGCTTTAGAGCCTTTGATACTTTCAGATCTTGCTAAACATTTGTATTTTGACATTCTGAGATACATAAATCTTTTGAATGACCTCCTTGAAACAAGTTGCAGAAAAATTTCACTAGGGTTCCTTTTTTACAGTTAATTCTTAAAGTGGATATGTGTATATATCGTGTGTGTGTATGTGTGTGTGTGTGTAAAACTGGAAATTGCCAGATAGAGCCTTCTGATTCAGGAGAGCCAAGATTATATTTTTTATCTAAATACTCACTACTTCTAGAATAGCGCTCTCAGGCAGAACTTTCTGTGATGTTGGAAATGTTTTGTCTGTCCTATCCAGAATGTTAGCCATCTACATGTGGCTGTTAAGCGGATAAAATGTGGCTAGGAACTGAACTTTTAATTTTAATTTAAGTAGCCACATGTGGCTAGTAGTTTCCATGTTGACAGCACAATTATCTGTCTAGTCAGCATTTGGGTGTGGTGCTTTTCCCCAAAAAACTACTATAGCACAATTATATAAATGTTTCCCTGAATTACAATCCTATGGGGTTTTCTGTGTGTGTGTGTCAGAGTCGCACTCTGTCACCCAGGCTGGAGTGCAGTGGCACGCTTATGGCCACCACAGCCTTGACCTACTGGGCTCAGGTGATCCTTCCACCTCAGCCTTCCAAGTAGTTGGAACCATAGACGCATGCCACCATGTCCGGCTAATGTTTTTGATTTATTGTAGAGGCAAGGTCTCACCAAATTGCCCAGGCTGGTCTCGAACCCATGGGCACAGGCAGTCCTCTTGCCTCTACCTCCCAAAGTGCTGGGATTACAGGCTTGAGCCATGGCACCCAGCTGAATTACAGTCGTTAACTTGCTTTGTTCCTACTCTTTTTCTAAATCTATTGACTATAACTGGAGTATTTCAGAAAAGTGTTTTTGGTGTGTTTGAAATGACTGTTTGCATTGTCAAAGCAGAAGTTATTTCACTTCCATTTCATCTTGCTTATTAAGCATTAGTTAGTGAATTGTAGCTAATTAAGAGAATTGAGTAACTTACAATTTAGGTTAGAAATAATCAATTTTTCTGTTCTCTAGTATCTGTTATAATCCAAAGGTTTTCCCTTAGCCATTTTGAGGGTCAGCAAATGTTCTGGTCGCATAGATGCAGATTCACTTGAATGGTGCATTATAAGCGCTGGACCCAGCTACTGGAACTAAGTTTTGGGGTGTAGAATCATGGAATTTGCCTTTCAAAAAGACTTTTCAAGTGATTCTTAAACTCATTAAAGTTTGAGAATCAAGGGTGTGTCTAGTCATCAGCAGTAAACCAGAAGATTGAATATAGAAGCCATGTTTTGAGCTAGTTCAGAGAATGGATTTTGATCGCAAGTACAGCATTTTAGTTTTGATTCAACAAATATATATTGAGATGGATATTGTATGATGAGCGCTCTAATAGATGTGGTTATCCCTTCATTTTCAGGGAAAATTTTTCACTTAAAGAATTTACTGCTGGGCTTAGTGGCTCAGCCAGTAATCCCAGCACTTTGGGAGGCTGAGGCGAGTGGATTGCCTGAGCCTGTGGGTTTGAGACCAGCCCAGGCAACTTGGCAAGGTTTCATCTCTACAATAAATACAAAATTAGCCAGGCGTGGTACTGCACGCTGGTAGTTCTGGCTACATGGAAGGCTGAGGTGGAAGGATCGCCAGAGCCCAGCAGATCTACGCTGGGATGCTGTGAGTGTTTCACTGCACTCTAGCCTGGGCGATGGAGTGAGACTCCAACTCAAAAAATAAAAACAGTTTACATGATTTTGGGGGACTCCACTTAAGTATATGGGGAGAGCTGGGCGCGGTGGCTCAAGCCTATAATCCCAGCATGGGAGGCCAAGGTGGGAGGATTGAACTCAGGGGCTCGAGACCAGTTTGGGCAACTTGGTGAGACCTTGTTTCCACAATAAATCAAAAAATTAACTGGGTGTGATAGCATGTGCCTGTAGTTCCAGCTACTTGGAAGACTGAGGCAGAAGGATCACCTGAACCCAGCAGGTTGAGGCTGTGGTGGCCATGAGTGTGCCACGGCACTCCAATCTGGGCTACAGAGTGAGACTCCAACTCAAAAAAAAAATGTGTATATGGGGAAATTTGGACTTTACATAGTTGGATTTTTTTCCTCGCTGAAACCAAAGATTTTAAATTTTGTTGATGTTGAGTCAGTGTTCTAATAAATATCCTCAATTATTTTTAAAAGACAACTGTATTACAAAGACTAGAAATGTACCCTGATTTCTACAAGTCAATGCAGTTAATCTAGGCCTGGTTGTTTGTAGATTTTACTCCATTGACTAGCTTAGGAAGTGCTTGAGAAAAGCTTTTGGAATTAAGGTATAGAAGGTGGTGGAGAAAATAGCAGTTTGTAGTTGGGAACAATGCCTTGAAGTGGTTTTAAGGAAGCAAATGAAATACCTCTATTTTCATTTATTTCATTTGGCTTTGCATTTCTAGGATATTAAGAATGAGACACCCGATGCTTTGTAGTTGTGAGAAGGGGAGAAGGAGCAATGAGTGCCTTGTGAACACAAATGAGCCCTAGAAGTTCAGATCTTTTACTTTGTGTCTCCATTCACTTTTTTTTTTTGAGTTGGAGTCTCACTCTGTTGGCCAGGCTCGAGTGCAGTGGCACACTCACGGCGGCCAAGCTGGAGTACAGTGGCACACTCATGGTCACCTCAGCCTTCCAAGTAACCTGCTGGGTTTAGGTGATCCTTCCACCTCAGCCTTCCAAGTAGCCAGAACTACAGGCACGTGCCACCACACCCAGCTAATTTTTTGATTTATTGTAGAGATGAGGTCTCGCCAAGTTGCCCAGGCTGGTCTCGAACCTGTGGGCTCAGGCAGTCCTCTCACTTCGGCCTCCCAAGGTGCTGGGATTATAGGCTTGAGGCACTGTGCCCGGCCTTTAATTCACTTTGAGTGCTTCCCTGGTTAGTTCATGTTGTTCCTCAGGAAAATGGTGTTGTTTAATTTGTGGGGAAAAGAACCGCTCTAAATACTTATGACAAGTGACACCAAGGCTTGGAAAAATTATTAGCTGTGACAGAATGCAATAGCTAGCTCAAGGGTAGGGGATTAAAATACTTTCTGCCATCTACCATCCTCATTTTACTCTTCAGGAGGTGGGAGAAGTCTGGATGATGTGAACAGAAAAGGAATAAGATAATACAAGGCAAACCGAATAAAACCAGTTCTTGAAGTTGGGGAACTTCATACTTAGTTTTATGAAATAAGAATGTTAATGGCAACCTGGAGAAACCTGTTTTCTTAATAATGTATTCAGCATAATGTGTTTCTGTGCTTGATCTCAGCTGAAAATCCTGGTTTTTAGGCTGAGCATTAGAATTGTAGTAGGAACTAATAAATACATGTATCTTCTGCATTTTTGTTTGTTTCCTTATTGGGATTCTCAGTTTGACTTTCTAAAATTTTTATTTTATCTTTTAATAGATTTAGGAGGTACAAATGCAGGTTTCTTTTCTTTTCTTTTTCTTTTTTTTTTTTTTAGTTGGAGTCTCACTCTGCCATCTAGGCTGAAGTGCAGCGGCATACTCATGGCCACAGCAGCCTAGACCTGCTGGGCTTAGGCAATCCTTCTGCTTCAGCCTTCCAAGTAACTGGAACTACAGGTGTGCACCACCACGCCCAGCTAAGTTTTTGATTTATTGTAGAGATGAGGTCTCACCATGTTGCCCAGGCTGGTCTCGAACCCATGGGTTCAGGCATTCCTTTCGCCTCTGTCTCCCAAAGTGCTGGGATTACAGGCGTGGACCATCATGCCTGGCTGAAATGCAGGTTTCCTACATGCATATATTGATAGTGGTGAAGTCTGGACTTTTAGTGTACCCATCTCCCAAATAGTGTACATTGTACCCAGTAGGTAGTATTGCATCCCTCACCTTCCTCCCACCTTTAGTAGTCTCCATCATCTATTATTCCACTCTGTATGTTCCTGTATACCCATTGTTTAGCTCCTGCTTATAAGTGAGAACGTTCTGAGTTTGACTTTGAAGGAAAGCAGAAACCTTATTCTAAGTTAAGCACAAAGATAAAAACTAATAGTACTTCTGGCTTAAGCACCCTTCTTTATTTTAAGGAAATGGTGAGAGTGGAAGGTGTTTTGCACAAAAAGAACTATCAGTTTTTGGCATGCACAGTTGCTCATGCCTGTAATTCCATCCAGCACTTTGGGAGGCCAAGACCAAAGGATTGCCTGAGCCCAGGGGTTCAAGACCAGCCTGGGCAACATAGTGAGACTTCATCTCTGCAATAAATCAAAAAATTAGCTGGCTGTGGTGGCATGCGCCTGTAGCCCCAGTTCCTTGGAAGGCTGAAGTGGAAGCATCACCTGAGTCTGGCAGGTCAATGCTTGGTGACCGTGAGCAGACCTTTATACTCTAGCCTGGGCGACAGAGTGTGACTCCAACTCAAAAAGAAAATCAAACAAGATTGGCTTGAGGTTTAATACAAATATGATTTTCCTTTGCCATATGTGTTTTATTAATTTGGACTTCCCTACTAGGCATCTTAAAATAATGTCTGAGGCTGGGGTGCAGTGGCTCATGCCTATAATCCTGGCACTTTGGGAGACCGAGGTGAGAGAATTGCCTGAGCTCACAGGTTCTAGACCAGCCTGGGCAACTTGATAAGACCTCATCTCTACAAAATAAAAAAATTAGCCGGGCATGGTGGTGTATGCCTGTAGTTTCAGCTACTTGGAAAGCTGAGGTAGAAGGATTGCCTGAGTCCAGCAGGGCAAGGCTTTGGTGGCCATGAGCGTGCCACTGCACTTCAGCCTGGGCAGCAGAGTGAGACTCCAACTAAAAAAAAAAAAAAAAAGTAAATAAAAATAAAATAAAATGATGTCTGAATATATATCTGCACTCTTGAGTTTGGGTATTTCTTTTTTTAGAGGAATCAGCTTTATTCCTGTAATTTTATTTCTTTAAAATCTCCTAATACTGTTTGTTATAAGTTGGATTTCATTATGAGGAACTTACATCTTATTCTCCATACAGATGACTTAGGGTCTGAACCACTAACCAAGTTGGTTTTACTCATTAGATGATTTTTTCATGTAAGATGAAAAGTACTCAATGTAGAGTACCACATTAGTTTTTTAAAAGGGCATTTTTTGAGAAGGATTTCAGGATAGAAAGAGGAGCAAGGGAAAATAGAGTTTTAATCACCTGCATTTCAAATTCTGAATCAGAGAGTATATAACAAGTAATATTACTTAAGGAAATTGGGGTAGATGTGAAAAAGGTTGAGAAAGTAAGAAAGGAAGTGTGATCCAGAAGGAAGATAGGGAATGGTGGTATGCATAGATCTTGTAAAACTGTATAGATTTACAAAATGATAGAATTTAGGTGGTAAGGATCTTGGAGATTATGGCTCAGCAGTTGTAACCTTTTGATATTGCTGCTAAAGGTTTTTTATTTTGTGTTTTTACTGTTTTCAGTGAAAGCAGAAATATGGGTCAGAGGTTCTGCAGTGCTGCATTAAGTACTTGGGGATGATACATTAAAGGTTGACAGTAAAAGGGTAACCTGGCCTGATATGAGACCATATACATATGTGTGCTCTTCTGCCCTAGGTTTGCGATCAGATTGGATGTTCATGATGCTTGTCATTTGGTACCTAGTGAATGAACAAATTGTGGCAAAGGAAACCTGTTGAACCACAAATTGCTTATATAAGTATGTGGTGAGCTGAAGGCTTAATGAACTTGTAGTTACTAAGGTAACTTAGGGATAATTGAGCCTCTTTCTCCCACCTTTATTCCTTAGCCCTATTTTAGAAATGAAAAAACTGAAGCCCAGAAAGATTGACTTTCTTATACTTCGTGACGAAGTGAGCACTAGAATCTTGTCTTCTGTTCCAAGTGCTGTATTTCTCGGTTTGTTACTCAAATCTTTGCTAGTAAATAAGTAAATGTAGGTGAAGTTTAGGGATCAAAGATAATATATTCTGCTGGAATTTGTCTCCTGGAAGATAGGCTGTCCCTGTCTTCACTGGATATTCTGCACTTGTGTATTAAATATGATATTGGTGAAAAACAAAATTCTCTAGATTTCCTTGTTACTGAATTTGTTGTTCAGGTTGAAGTGCAGTGCTCACTGCAGCCTTATACTCCTGGGCTCAAGCAATCCTCCTACCTTAGCCTCCGAGTAGATAGGATTACAGGCATGTACCACTACACCTGACTAATTTAAAACACACACACATACTGTGTGTGTGTATATTTTTATTTTTATTTTATTTTTATTTATTTATTTTTTGAGTTGGAGTCTCACTCTGTCACCCAGACTGGAGTGCAGTGGCCGCTTCCGGCCACCGCAGCCTCGACCTGCTGGGCTCCGGCGATTCTTCCGCCTCAGCCTTCCAAGTAGCCGGAATTACAGGCATGCGCTACCACGCCCGGCTTTTTTTGATTTATTGTAGAGATGAGGTCTTGCTGCCCAGGCGGGTCTCGAACCCGCGGGCTCAGGCAATCCACTCACCTCAGCCTCCCAAAGGCGTGGGATTACAGGCTGAGCCACGGAGCCCGGCCTTTTTTTTCTTTTTAGAGATAGGTGTTACTTTGTTCTTGTTAGAGATAGGCTGGTCTTGGCCTCTCAAAGAGTTGGGATTACAGGTATGAGCCTCAGTGCTCGACTATATTTTTTTCTTTCTTGAAAGAGCAAGTTTAGAACTAAAAAGATGTTTAAATTCTATATGTAGGTAAGGAAATCATCAGACCATTGAGATATTTTTGTAGTGCCTTTTTCCAAACTGTGGATAGAAATGGACTTTTTGTTTTTTTGTGTTTTTTTTTTTTTGTTTTTTAGTTGGAGTCTCACTGTCACCCAAACTGGAGTGCAGTGGCACACTCCCGGCCACCACAGCCTCGACCTGCTGGGCTCCGGCGATCCTTCCGCCTCAGCCTTCCAGGTAGCTGGAACTAAAGGCGCGTGCTACCATGCCCGGCTAATTTTTGATTTATTGTAGAGATGAGGTCTCGCCAAGTTGCCCAGGCGGGTCTCAAACCCGCGGGCTCAGGCAATCCACTCACCTCAGCCTCCCAAAGCGCTGGGATTACAGGCTGAGCCACCGAGCCCGGCTTGTTTGTTTTTTTTAGAAGAGGTCTTGCTATGTTGCCCAGGCTGGTCTCGAACTCCTTGGCGCAAGCAATCTTCACACCTCAGTCTCCTGAGGAACTGGGACCACATGCACATACTACTATGCCTGGCCAGAATTTCTTTTTATCTTTTTTAAGTTGGAGTCTCACTGTGTTGCCCAGGCTTGAGTGCAGTGGCACGCTTACAGCCACCACAGCCTTGACCTTCTGGGTTTAGGCGATCCTCCCACCTCAACCTTCCAAGTAGCTGGAACCACCGGCATGTGCTACCATGCCTGGCTGATTTTTTTGATTTGTTGTAGAGACAAGTTCTTGCCATGTTACTCAACCTGGTCTCAAACCCCTGGGCTCAGGCAATCCTCTTGCCTCTGCCTCCCAAAGTGCTGGGATTACAGGTATGAGCCACCGCTCCCACCTGGAATTTCTTTTTAAAAATAGTGATTGCTCCTTCTGAGTTGATTTTTTTTTTTTAATAAAATGAAATATATGGAGGAGTGAAACTTAATGGAGGAAACAGACATTTATTGTTTACCTTATATGTATTAGGTGCTGAGCTAGGTATTTATAGTATCTCAGTAAACTCCATAACATCCTTGTATGGTAGATATTATGTTCATCTTATGGATAGCCTTACTGATCTCTAACTTTCTTTAGGGAAAATCTGCCCTCCACTGAGTGAGGGAACCATCATTTAAAGTTATCTCTGACTCCAGTGTTAATGTTCATACAATGTAAGAAGCTGTAAGGATAAGTCTCTGTAGATAAAGGCAAATTTTTAACCTTCTTATATCTGATACTCATACTTAAATCATTTAAAAGAGTAGATGGTTTTAAAAATTGGATTACTGACTATACAGTTAAGATCTCTTCTAGCTCTAACATGCTGTGCTATAACAGACAATTATTGTATTATGATATATATAATATCAAAATATGATAGATAATTATGACCACAAGTAGTAAAAGAATTGATGAATAGAAACTAGTGTGTCTGCTAAGCTCAGATTTTAAAAGACTAAGTGAAGGAGGGAAGGATGTAGGATTAAGAATAAAAACAGACTGGTCGCGGTGGCTCATGCCAATAATCCCAGCACTTTGGGAGGCGGAGTCAAGAACTGACTCAGGATTGGAGACCAACCTGAGCAATATGACAAGACCTCGTCTCTACAATAAATAAAAAAATTAGCTGGGTGTGGTGGTGAGCAATTGTGCTTCCAGCTACTTGGAAGGCTGAGGTGGAAGGATCGCTTGAGCCCAGCAGTCAAGGCTACAGTGACCGTGAGTATGCCACTGCACTCTAACCTGGGCAACAGAGTGAGACTCCAACTCAGAAAAAAAAAAAAAGAATGAAAACAAAAAGCAGCATGACATTTTAAGAATAATATCAAGAAAGTAGAAAC
Organism: Cephalopachus bancanus; assembly: GCA_027257055.1. Taxonomy (NCBI): domain Eukaryota; kingdom Metazoa; phylum Chordata; class Mammalia; order Primates; family Tarsiidae; genus Cephalopachus; species Cephalopachus bancanus. The sequence goes on from JAPVLO010000091.1 coordinate 69,506, forward strand.
TCATAAATAATAAATTTAGGCTTTTAAAATTATTTTAAACAATTTTAAATAATGCAAGAGAGACGCATTGTTGAACAGAACTGTGTATTAAGGGAGGACAGAGAAAAGGCAGTGCTTCTCACCTTTGCTTCTGTTACACAGTAAGGAGAACACAGTTCCAGTGGAAATGACTAGCTTTGCAACTCAAGATAAGTGAGGTAACAGAGGACATACAGAAGAAGTCGGGGTGATACAGATGAATGCTGTCCTATGGCCAAGAGGACTTTCAGAGTTAGTTTCAGGGTGGTATCAAGAACTTAAAAATTATGCAGCATGGAAAAAGTATCAGAAAATTTAGCATGAATAAACACCTGAATTTAAAAAAAAAATCCTACACTTAGACAAATGAACTTGATAATCCTTTTCTTTCTTTCTTTCTTTCTTTCTTTCTTTTTTTTTTTGGTTGGAGTCTCATGCTGTCACCCAGGCTGTAGTGCAGTGGCATGCTCACAGCCACCACAGCCTTGACCTGCTGGGCTCAGGTGATCCTTCCACCACAGCCTTCCAAGTAGCTGGAACCACAGGCGTGTGACACCATACCTGGCTAATTTTTTTGAATTGTTGTAGAGAGGAAATCTTGCCAATTTGCCTGCGCTGGTCTTGAACCCTTGGGCTCAGGCAGTCCTCTCATCCCAGCCTCCCAATGTGCTGGGATTACAGGCATGAGCTACCACACGTAGTGATAACCATTCTTAGCAAAGCACTAGGCCAGGTGCAGTGGCTCATGCCTGTAATCCTAACAATTTAGGAAGCTGATGCAGGAAGATTTCTTGAGCCTAGGAGTTTGAAACCAGCCCAGGCCACATAGTGAGACCTCGTCCCTAGAAAAAATAAAAGATTTAAAAAAACGGCTGGGTGTGGTGGTACATTCCTGTAGTCCCAGCTACTTGGGAGGTTGAGATAGGAAGATCACTTGAATCCTGGAAGTTTGAGACTATAGTGATCTGGAATTGTGCCACTGTACTCCAGCCAGGGCTACAGAGTGAGACCCTGCTTCAAAAAGCAAACTAGACAAAAAAACCCAAATTGAATTATCAAGTGGTTGACTCTGAGCATTTAAAAATATATATATATAGAGAGAGAGATGGAGTCTCACTATGATGCCCAGGCTGATCTTGAACTTCTGGCTTCAAGTGATTGATCTTCCCACCTTGGCCTCTCAAAGTGGTCCTGGGTATTTTTTTTTTTTTTTTTTTTTTGAGCTGGAGTCTCACTCTGTCACCCAGGCTAGAGTGCAGAGGCACACTCACAGCCATCCCAGCGTTGACTTTCTGAACTCCAGCGATCCTTCTGCTCAGCCTTCCAAGTAGCTGGAACTACAGGTGCATGCTACCATGCCCAGCTAATTTTTTATTTATTGTAGAGAAGAGGTCTCAACAAGTTGTCCAGGCTGGTTTCGAACCCGCAGGCTCAGGCAATCCACTTTCCTCGGCCTCCCAAAGTACTGGGATTACAGGCCAAGCCACCAAGCCCCACTGGCCCTGAGTATTTGAAAAAGAATTCAGCAATCACTGGGAGTCAGTATGGGTTCATTAAGAAACTAGGCTCATATCTTATTTCTGTAGGGCTTCCAGATGAGCGTACAAAAGAAAGTATTATCACAGTGTATCTTGATTTTGGCATTGGTAGTCATGATTTCATCAAAGGCACATAGCTGGTTGCACAATTATATGAGAAGTAGTAATTGGTTGTTCCCCCAGTAGAGGGGGTATTATGGCTTGAAGGTCTGTCCTTGATTAGCATCTTTTTTTTGAGTTGGGGTCTCTGTCACCCAGGCTGGAGTGCAGTGATACCCATCATACCTCACTGCAGCCTTAGCCTCTTGGGTTCAGGCAGTCTTTCCTCCTCAGCCTCCCAAGTAGCTGGGACTGCAGGAATGCACCATGCATGGCTAATTTTCAATTTTTTTTTTTTGTAGAGACGAGTTCTTGCTATGTTGCCTAGGCTGGTCTCGAACTCCTGGGCTCAAGCAATTCTTCTGCCTTGGCCAATAGAAAAATATCCCCCCCCCCAAATACTAGGGCGAAGGATATTTTTATTTATTGAATTCAAATATGAGATAAAGCTGGGAGGTAGTGCTATTATGATAGGATATAGAAGTGAGATTCAGAGTGATATTAATAGGCTGAAATGCTGAGGCAGAATTAGTAAGATAAATATACAGGTAAGATCCTCTACTTAATGTGGGGGAATTATATACCACCACGATGAAAAACCTGTCTTGGCAGCAGGTCTTGTGAAAATGATTTGGGACTTTTTGGCTTAACATGAATTGAATGCTTGTCAGACTGCTTCTACAGGGTTGTGCACAGTATACTGGGTGGCACATTGTAAATGGGACATTGACAAATCGGCAAACATATCGAGAAGGATTCCCAGAATGAAGAGGGTGGAAACATTTCATACTGGCAATAATCAAAGAGCAGAGAGTTTTATTGTTACAAGAAAATCAGAGAAAGTGTGATAGCTGTCTTCAGATGAATGTTTATTTGCTGTTTTTAAAACTGATAGTTCTATTATTTTGAGGGGGCCTGGGAAAACATAGAATATGTACATACAAAAACAGACTAGAACTGTGTAGTAATGGAATACTTTGTTTCATTAGGTTGTGATCTTCCTGTTAAGGTTGAATGCCTGCTTGTCAGAGATGCTATAGACTGTAGAAGAATTTCTTGTGCTGTATGGAAAGTTTGATAAGATAAACTATATACCATGAGTCTTCTAAATTCTAAAATTTAAGAGTCTGTGAATATTTAAGTGTATGGTTCTGTTCTGAGTTCTTCCATTTGGCATCTGATCAGGGTTCTCTGCAAGTCTCACTTAAACTTACGTGATTGAATAAGTATTTAAAGATCTTGGGGGGTATTGAGGGTGATGTTTATCATTTTTCTTACAGAGGTAGAATTCCACTAATTAAAGAGAATTCCATTAACACTTTAATTTATAAATTAATTTATTTCTGTTTTCATTATTTTTAAACTTACTGACTGTGTGCTTACGTGCTGTTTTTCTGTCATTTGCTTTTTTATTTGGTGGATACCAAAGTATAAGTATTTTAAACTTACATATCAGTGCCTAACACTGATGTTATAGTTGAGATATTTAACCTCAGCACCTTAGTCTCTCCTAATCTATGGTTTCAGTCACTGTGGTCAAATATGGTTTGAAAATATTAAATGGAAAATTCTAGAAAGAAACAATTTATAGGATTTAAATTGTGTGTATTCTGAGTGGCATGATGTAAACTCACTCTGTCCAGGGTGGAACAGAATCATCTATTTGTCCAGCTTATCTGCACTGTTAAGTAAGTGTTGGTCATTTAGTAACCATCTCACCTGTCAAAATGTCACAGTGCATGTGTTCAGGTACTTCTGATTTTACTTAATGATGGTCCCATAGTACGAGAGTATTGATGCTGGCATATTGTTATAATTGTTCTAATTATTATTATTGTTGCTAATCTTTTACTAATTTATAAATTAAACTTTATCACAAGTATGGATGTGTAGGAAAAAACAGTATATATAGAATTTGGTACTATTGGTGGTTTCAGGCATCCACCAGAGGTCTTGGAATATCACTCCTCAGTTAAGGGAGAGCTGCTTCAGCTCCTTACTATAGTTGTGTTTCTGATACTATCTATCACTTTACTAGTATAAGCAATGCGATTACTTTTTGTTGAGTAAAATAGAGAACAGTTGGAAAATCTAGGATCCAAACATTGGGAAGCATAGCTTTAAATTTGTCAATTTACCTTATGGAGTAAGAGAATCCAAATCTGATATGCCTTTTTTTTTTTAGTTTTTTGTTGATCTTTTATTTTTTAATTTTCATTTTTTATATAAACTTATGATCTGCAAGTGTAATTTTCTTACACTGATACATTGTATAATGATGAAATCAGGACTTTTAGTGTGTCTATCACCGGAGTAACATACATTGTATCCATTAAGTAATTTCTCATCATTCACTACCTTCCCACTTCCCTTTCTTTTCTTTCTTTCTTTTTTTTTTCTCCCCATGAACAGTTCTACAATAGTAATGCCTTTATTTTTGGCTCAAAATGTCTGGCACAAAGGGTGTTTGTAAAAAAATGTTTGAAATCCGGGAAATTTGTATAGAGGAAGTGATAATTCAGATATATGAAGGCTCTCTGTTCCTTAGTGATGGTAATAACATTAAGGCAGGAGGAGATATCTGTGCTTGATCAGAGGTGTGGTTCAAGTAGTCGGTTTATTATTACTGTAGACGTATGTACTAAGAGGCTTCATTAAGCACAATAAAGAGAGTTAAAACTCCTATTTTTTACTTGGGTGCTCCCACCCTTAACTGTTCCATTCTGGGCAAACATCATGATTGTAGCTTCTTTCCTTTTTTCATTTGTAAAATAATGATATTATTTACCTCTTTACCTCATAGTTGCGAAAATCAGATCAGATAATATATATAAAGAGACATATATATATGTAAGAAAATTATGTGTGGCAGGTGGTAACCTGGTAACATCTGCATAGTGACACCCACCAGAAGAATGTGAAGGAGTAAAGTGGGAGAATGAGTTATTGTAGGTATAGATATTATCTGGAGTTATATGTCAGAAGTAAATGAGAAATTTGTGTAAGAGGAATATCAGCTTTGGTAAAGTGCACCTAAGGGTATGGGAGACATGTGTCTACAGGTGGAAAGAAGCAGTGTATTTCTTTTTTTTTTAGTCGAAGTCTCACTCTGCCACCCAGGCTAAAGTGCAGTGGCACGATCAGAGCTCACCATAGTCTCCAACCCCTGGGCTCAAGTGATTCTTCTGCCTTAGCCTCCCGAGTAGCTGGCACTGCAGGCACATGCCACTTTGCCCAGCTAATTTTATTTTATTTTTTGTAGAGACAAAGTCTCGTTATGTTGTCCAAGCTGATCTCGAACTCCTGGGCTCAAACAGTTCTCCTACATCAGCCTATCAGCCTCCCAAAGTGCTGGATTTATAGGTGTGAACCACCACGCCTGGCTAGAAGCAGTGTATTTCTTTCTCTTTTTTTTTTGTCACAGTCTCACTCTGTAACCCAGGCTGGAGTTTAGTGGCTTGCTCACAGCTACCTCAGCCTTGGCCTGCTGGACTCAGGCAATCCTTCCACATCAGTCTTCCAAGTAGCTGGAACCACAGGCGTGTGCCACCACACCTGACTAATTTTTGATTTAGTGTAGAGACAAGGTCTCACCATGTCTGCTGTGTGCTCAGCCTTTGTTAGGTTCAGAAAGTACTAATCTGTCTTAAAAAGGATACTTGTGTTGAGTATCGACTATATGGATGATTATAGGACACCAGCAACTGCATATGCACGTTCATAGTTTTAAGTACTGGGTTTTAGGGTATGGGAAACAAGTGTGAGAGCTCAGAAGATTAGTGAGTTTAGTGGATTGGAGTAAATGAGAAAGATTATCTCTCATGGAGTTAGGACTTGAAATAGGCCTCAAAGATTGGTTTGGGCTGGGCATGGTGACTCCTGTCTGTAATCCTAGCATTTTGGGAGGCAGAAGCGAGAGGATTGCCTGAGCCCAGGGCTTCGAGACCAGCCTGGGCAACTTGACGAGACCTCATCTCTACAAAAAAAAAGAAAAAGAAAAAAAAATTAGCTGGGAGTAGTAGCACGCCTACTAACAGGCTGAGGCAGAAGGACCGCCTGAGCCCAGGAAGTTAAGGCTACGGTAGCTGTGAGCTTGCCACTGCACTACAGCATGGGTGACAGTGAGACTCCTACTCAAAAAAAAAAAAAAAAAATTGAGAATTTGAGGGTGAGAAGTGAAAAGAGAAGATGTCCTCACATGGAAGCTAACTCATGAAATGATAGTCTCTCTTCTGTGTGCTTCATAGAGGCACAGGGGTCTCACAGAGTAGCTCAGGGTGTGCCACCCCTTCTTCAGCCCCCAAAGTTGTGTGGTTATTGAACTGTTTCCCAACATTTTGTTTGAAGAAGAGATTCTGCCAAACTACTAATGAAAATAAGCTTGAAAAACTAGTGGATAGAAGAAATTGAGCGGAAATATTTGCAATGCAAATGATATTTATTAGACTGTTTCTTTAAAGATAGAAGTGTGGAAAAGGTAGCAGTTAGGAGTCCAAATAAAAGGATGTTGTTGGAGTAATTTAGTTATGCATTCACAGTGGTCTCTAGTAAGGCTCTTGCAGTTAAGTGAATGGTTGTTATACATGAAAAACAGGTTGCTGAACTTCTCTAGTACTCAGAATGGTGACATGAAAGAAATGGTAAGGTATTAGGCAAAAATATCAGGTTTACTTTTTCTTTTCCCCTGTTCTGTATCAAGCACAGTAATAGGCATTGAGAAACTACAGATGAAGTGAGACGTTTTCACCCTCATAGGATACATTATCTGTTGCGGGAGCTGCACTGTAATTTTTTGCTTCTAGAAAATGCTTTTTACATTTTAACACCTTTGAAATTGAAATATACCTTATAATCAAAGGCATGTCATATTTATTTAGCAGAATTTTTCCTTTCTTATGAGCATTTGCATCTTGGACTCAATGGAATATAATACATATATGTAGTTAACTAAATTACTGTATGGCATTGCTTATAAAAGGTATGAATGAAGTATTACAGAAGACCAGAGGATAGAGGAACTAGTTGTGCTTGTAGAATTCTGGGAGTGTTTTCAAGGAGAGGCTGAGACTTGAAGGATGATTGAAAGTTTGTCAGGTCAGGAGGAGGGGGAGAGCTTGCTCAGGTTATGCTGGATTTCACATGCAATTTGGAAGTTCAATTAGTATTCTGTAAACATTACAAAATTTAGACTTAGAGCAAGGAGTGTTCATATGAAAGTTGAATTGTAAATTTCATGTAGGTAGAGTCTGTGTGTTATATATTTATATTTGTGTCCTTTTTCTTGATGAACATTTTTCAGTACATGTAATCCAGATATTGAATCAGGAGGAAGGACACAGGTGGAGAATTTTGATTGCATAGGAGAATGAGATGGATAGATTCTTGGAATAGATTCAAGGTACATACTCAAAGGAATGCGAGAGTTTTGTTTTGTTTTGTTTTTTGTTTGTTTTTTGAGTCAGAGTCTTACTCTGTTGCCCAGGCTAGAGTACAGTGGCTCACTCACGTCCACCCTAGTGTCTACCTGCTGGGCTCAGGTGATCCTTCTGCCTCAGCCTTCCAAGTAGCTGGAACTACAGGCATGTGCTACCACATCTGGCTGATTTTTTTTTTTTTTTTTAATATATTGTAGAGACAAGTTTCACCAAGTTGCCCAGGCTGGTCTCTAACCCCTGGGCTCGGGCAATCCTCTCACCTCAGCCTCTCAAAGTGCTGGGATTACAGGCTTGAGCCACCGTGCCCAGCCTGAGAGAGTTTAAGGATCATAAAAGGAATGCCTTGTAATGTGGTTAGTCAGAAGGGGTTTAGTACAGTGCTGTAAATAATGAGTCAAGTCACCATAGCTTTTTGTTCACAGAAGCGGAGCTGCTTTTGCACAGGAGTATAGGAACCAGATAGTGATCTGTGCTGTGGTAAGTTGGTATCTGTGCCTGGTGTGGGGTTGGGGGAGGGGTGGGTAATCCTTGTTTGGGTGTAGCTGAGGATGTGTACCCAAGGGAGTTGAGGGAGAAGAGGGAAGAGGAAAGGACCGGATGGACATGATGGCAAGTACTAACTGGATTTGTATAGGACAAATAAATCCTTAACATGGTTTATAAATGCTACAGATATTTCCAAATATTTAAATCTGCCTATGAACCAATTTGAGACATAAATATTTGACAAATATTTTTTTATAAGTACCATGAGCTATGATAATATGCTTATTGAAGCAAAGTTTGGTTATTTGTGATTTTATTAATACAGTTTTATAAAGTTAAGGTGTACTATATTTTTATTTCTAGAATTTCTCTCATCTTTTGTCCTTCTTGGTAGGTTGTCACTGCTTATGGTGCTGTTAATGATTGGATAGGTAAATGGTTTTAATAGCCCCTTGATAGATTTTCATCCATTTCATGGACTCTTTTCTGACAGACTTCGTCTGTGAATTCAGTCAGCAAATGCATGTATGTTATGTTGCTTGATGTGTTCCTTATAAGGTTGAACAACATGAGACTGAACTCCCGCTTCTGTAGTGTTCAAATGGAAAAGAAATCATGCAGTTTCTCTTATGTTTGTTTTGCATTTTGACTGATATATGGTGCACATATACATACATAATATGTATGTGTGTGTATTGCATGTTTATAGTATACAAGATAATGTATACAGTACTTGATATAGTCATTTAATCTTTAAAACACACTATAAGGTAAGTATGGTTGTCATCCTTTTCAGTGGTAAAACTGAGGCCTTGAGAGCTTAAATAATTTGCTCAAGGCCATATAGTAAATAATGGAGCCGGAATCTAATACTACTTTTTTTCTTTTTTTTGAGTCGGAGTCTTACTCTGTTGCCCAAGCTGTTGTGCAGTGGCACACTGTTCACTGCCACCACAGCCTGGACCTGCTGGCCTCAGGTAATTATTCCTCTTCAGCCTTCCAAATGGCTGGAACTACAGGCATGCGCCACCACACCCAGCTAATTTTTTTGATTTATTGTAGAGATGAGGTCTTGCCATGTTGTCCAGGTTGATCTCAAACCTGCGCTCAGGCAGTCTTCTTACCTCTGCCTCCCAAAGTGTTAGAATTATAGGTGTGAACCACAGCACCAGCGATCTAATCATAGTTTAACTATTACCACTTGCTGTCACTGTGTACTCCCTGTATACTATAGTACTTGTTTTCTGTGATAATTTATGGAATTAATTTATTTTTTTGTATCTTATATGCCAGTCACAGTGTTTAAAACCTTTATATACATCAACTTATTTATTTTCCTCAATCCTCTGAAGGTGATGGTGGTGACCGCAATTTGTAAAATGGGAATCCAAGGCTATCAGAGGTTAATTTACTTGGCCAAGGCCATACAGCCAGTAAGTTAGGGAGCTAGTAAGCACAAATTCTTTTTTTTTTTTTTTTTGAGTTGGAGTCTCACTGTGTCGTCCAGGCTGGAATGCAGAGGCATGCTCACAGCCACTGCAGCCTCAACCTACTGGGCTCAGGTGATCCTTCTGCCTCAGCCTTCCAAGTAGTGTGCACCACCACACCTGGTTAATTTTTTTAAAATTTTTTATTTATTGTAGGGATGAGGTCTCGCCAAGTTGCCCGGGTTGGTCTGAAACCCATGGGCTCAAACACTCCTCTCACCTTGGCCTCCCAAAGTGCTGGGATTACAGGCGTGAGCCACCACGCCCAGCCACAAAATTTCTTTATAAGACTGATCTAGGTGAGCAGGACTATATTCTTTCTTTAGAGCTAAACACTACTATTTTAAGTATCACATTGTAATTACTGTAATATATTCAATAAAGCATGAGTTCCCAGCTCTTTAGCTGAGTGTTCTATCCCTTATCTCTCTTGGGGGCGTAAGGTACATGCCACAGAGGGAATTAGAATTTTAAAAAAATTTTGTTTTTTCTTTTTCTTTTTTTTTTTTCAGTTGAAGTCTCACTCTGTCATTCAGGCTGGAGTGCAGTGACACGCTCACAGCCACCGCAGCCTCGACCTGCTGGGCTCAGGTGATCCTTCCACCTCAGCCTCCCAAGTAGCTGGAACTACAGGCATGCACCACTACACCCAGCTAATTTTTTCATTTATTGTAGAGATGAGGTCTTACCAAGTTGCCCAGGCTAGTCTCGAACCCATGGCCTCAGGCGGTCCTCTCACCTCAGCCTCTCAAAGTGCTGGGATTATAGGCATGAGCCACCACACCCAACCTTTAGGTTTTAAATTTTATTAAAAATTAACTAATTTAGTATTGATTGGGAGTTTGAGGCTAGTAAGGACATATTCTTGATTAATGTATGTGTACCTGAAACTATTGGGTTGATGCATAAGTTGGTAGTGTTTTTCGCTTGCTCATTGAATGCACATGTTGCATGATGATTGGCCACAGTTCATCATTTTGCCAATTTTTGACTTGATAACTGTGGGTCATTGTGGATTAAAGTGTTTAAACAGACTTCACCAGAGCCCAATGGTCTTCTTGAACATGGAGAATCACTCAGGTCAAAGTCAAACCAATTACTCAGGTTTTGAAATGACAAAACCATTTTCTTGCTGTGCTTTCCCTGATGGCATTCTTCCTGTACACAACACAGATGTTTCTGGAGAAACAAAACAGACATGCTCTTTTTTCATGGGGACTACTTTGTTCGGGAATAGTTGTGTTTTATCTCCATCTTGTTTTTAATAGATGACAAAATTAAGGCTTAGAAAGTTTAAATAATTTGCACAGAGTTACAGAATTGATAAGTGGGAATTTTGGGAAAGAACCCAGAGTCTGTCTAGCCTTAAAGCTTTTCTTGTTGTTTCATCATAAATTCTTGAGGCCAAGGAAATTATAGTTCGTATGAAAAGTTTTAAAAGGGTATTCTCATTTTGTTTTTAGTAACGAACTGCCAAAGACATTGAAGAGCAATGTACATTTTACATGAGATTGATATGCCATGCCGGGCATGGTGGCTCACACCTGTAATCTCAGCACTTTGGGAGGCGAAGACAAGAGACTTGCCTGAGCCCAAGGGTTCGAGATTAGCTTTGGCAATTGGTGAGACCTTGTCTCTAAATAAAATAAAAAATTAGCTGGATGAGGTGGTGCACATCTGTAGTTCCAACTGCTTGGAAGGCTGAGGCAGAAGCATTGCCTAAGCCCACAGGTCAAGGCTGTAATGGCTGTGAGCATGTCATTGCACTCCAGACTGGGCAACAGAGAGAGATCCAACTCAAAGGAAAAAAGAAAAGGAGGGGGGTGTTGATATACCAGAGAACATTTATAGTATATGAAAGTGAAATAAAGTTAACTTAGTCCATATTTCTAAAACATGTGATTGAGTTCATTTTGTGTATATATGTGTGTGTATATGTATGTGTGAATATATATATATGCTGTGTGCACATTTACATGTGTACCTTGACTCATTAGAAACATTGAGGAAATAGGGGATTATATTCTATGAGGGTGGGGAGACACAAAAAACCCCTGGAATTTATTGATTAAAAAATTGTGCATTTATTATTTAAACTTCTGTCACCTTCAAAGTACTCTCTGTTTGATGCAGTACACCTATGGAGACACTTTTTCCACAGCTTAAAACAGCTTTTGAATTTGTCAATTTTACTGCATTTTAGTGCTTCTGCCATTTTTTGTTTCATTTCTTACATTGGCAAAATGTTTCCTTTTGAGGACTTTTTTCATCCAGGGAAACAAAAAAAAGTTGTTCAGGTGAAACTGGGTGAATAGGAAGGTTGGAGCATGGGTGTCATGCTGTTTTGGGTCAAGAAAACTGCTGAACTTTCAGTACAGTGTGGGCAGTTGTGCTCGTAAATCACCCATCATGAAATGGGCAAATGTGTTGAAAGAATCTCCAAAAACACTTCACTGAAGCCATACATGGCCTCTCACAACAACACTGGCTGGTTTACTGTTGCCACTGGGTTTCTAGAACACTCACCTAGTAGGGGACTCACCTAGTAGGGGAAGCCTGTACTTTAAGGAGCCCACCTTCAAAAAAAATAATTTGTGTGTGTGTATCTATTCGTCACCTTCCTTGTTCTTCCTCCCCATCCTATAATTAAGGATACCAGTCCATTTTGGGGTTTTTGTAAAAATTAGCACACCCCTTCACACTTCAACCCTTACCCCAAGTCACAAATAAAACTTGATTGTTGAAACAAAGTATTCAGACAGCTTTCAGTACTTTTAAAAAGATTTTTTGGCAGCTGTCGGAACTGTACTGTTAACTATGTTTAGTTTTCAAACTAGAAGGCAAACATGTTTCATTCCATAAGCAGTTTCTGATGAGCAGAAGTAGCTATGACAAAAGTTTAAGAGAGAGCTCTGTATTGGTTACTAGTTTGTCTCTGCCTTTAAACAAATGTTTGACCTTTGGGAATGGAGCTCTTGGCTTTTTCCTTTTGTACAATGAAATATGTGTTTGTGTCTGTGTGTGTTGGAAATGTATTTATATTTAGTGCTAGAGTTTTCTAATAAAGTACAAATATGTGAGAACCAAATTGAGCTTAATTTCATTTCAGTGAGCCAAATGGAAAACCCAAGAAAAATATTATTTACCAATATTGCTAGTTTTAAAATCAAATTGATTATTCTTTGGAATTAAAATGAGTGAAGCATGTTAGTATTTCCAGGAATGCACTGTTTTGTTTTCGTTTTGGCAAATCCTTGAAGCCGAATCTAATATCTAATGCTGTCCTTTAAAGAAGTTCAGTCTCTAGGTTTGAGTCATTTTTAAGGATTCATGAATTTTTTAGAAAATTATTCATTCGCTAATGTCCTTGTAACTAGGCACATGCCCAGTCTTCAGCAGTGGAAAAGATGGGGCCAGGGCCCTAAACCCTTGGGCATTTCGATTGCCATCTGGGACCTCTTCTGACTACTCAAAATGCCCTTGCCAGTGGATACAGACATTGAAGATGCCTAACTAGAGACCAGCTGCCCTTTAAAGCCAGGGATGTGCCTGCTTGGACCTGAGCTTCCCCAGTTTACTAGCCGCATAGCCCTGTGAGAGTAAATGCTGCTGTTGTAACTTACAGAGTGTTCTCTTGTTCAATATTAACCTTTCTAAAAGCTAGTACCCAATCTTCAGTCCAGAGATTTTACCCTAGGTTTTGCTGCTTTTTGCTGTCTAACTTTCAGTAAGTGTTCTAACCTTTTATTCTCTTAGCATCTTATGATTTGGACTTCTAATCAGCCTGCCCCAGGGACTGTGAAATCTAGTTGTGAAATCTAGAAATTTAGAAGTAGAGTTAGGTTGATCTTTGTGTCTCAGTTTCAAAGGAGAAAACTTGTTTTTCCCTACCTGGGCATTCTTGAGTTTCCTGGGCAGGCCTGGGTGAGAGGGATCTGCACCTAGAAGATGTTGAGCCTTGTTGGTGAGGCTGACTTGTGCTGACGACACAGGACCCGGTGGGACAGCAGGAACTTGATCTTGGAGTGGGGGAACTGCTTGACCATTTGCTGTGGTACTTGCTAGCCATGATCTCTTCCACCTCCATGATCTGCATCAAGTGGGCCCTGGGCACAGTCCTGGGTGCCCATATCTTGATAGCACTGGGTGATAGCACCCACAGTGGTCAAGTCCCAGGATTCCTGGCACATGTTGTGGGTGCCACTTGTGTGTTGCTGCAGGCTGCCAAAGTTCTTCACCCATAGGGAAGTTTCTCAAACAGCAGTCCACAGTAGTTTCCCTTGAAGACTTTGTCATCTTTAGCTGAGATATAGTACAAAGTACCAGAAGTGGGACTTGGCGACCACATGATTGGGTGCAAAGATTTGCATGCAGTAGAGGGGCGGCATGTAGCATTTGGGGGTGGGTAGTCAGCAACCTCCACTTGGTACCCTCACAGTGTGTCCCTACTCACTACCACCCATAAAAGGGAAAAAGGAGAAAACATTTAGAAATTATTATTCTGGAAGTTGAAGAATATCATAGCTGATTTGTAGCTCAAGAGGTCTCTGAAGCATAGTAGTAACTTTATTTTCTGAACCTGTAGAATTTTCTGCTAGAGGTGTTAGGGTGGGATGAATCCTGTTTTCAGCCTCATGACTGCTGATACAAATAGGGTTTAATATTGGATTCTAGCTACCACTTCGGGAAGAAAGTACTTTAAATGTTGCATTGCACTAAAGTCAAAGGATACATTTACAGAATGACCACTGTAAAGAATTTTTTGAAATTAAATAATGATAGAACACAGGAATTTTAAATAATTGCCTGGATTTCATTTTGTAGGTTAATTCAAATTTATAGAAGCACCTTTTATTTAATTTTTTTTTAATAGAGATGAGGTCTCGCTATGTTGTCCAGGCTGGTCACTAACTCCTGGGCTCAAGCAGTTCTCTCGTCATGGCCTCCCAAGGTTCTGGGATTACAGGCGTGAAGCCACTGCGCCTGGCCAGAAACACTCTTTTAAATAAATTAAATTAAATTAAATTAATTTATTTAGTTTGAATTGGAGTCTCACTCTGTTGCCCAGGCTGGAAGTGCAGTGGCATGCTCACAGCCGCTGCAGCCTCAGCCTACTTGGGCTCAGGTGATCCTTCCGCCTCAGCCTTCCAAGTAGCTGAAACTACAGGCATGCGCCACCATGCCTGGCTAATTTTTTGATTCATTATAGAGATGAGGTCTATGCCAAGGTGCCTGGACTGGTTTCGAACCTGTAGGCTCAGGCAGTCTTCTCATCTCAGTCTCCTGAAGTGCTGGGATTATAGGCGTGAGCCGCACCTGGCCTAATTTTTAATTTTAAATATGTGGGGTACAGTTCAGGGTTAGGTGTATAAATGTTCATTATGCTGGTACCCTCAGAAACACTTTTAAAAAATATTTATTTGATTACCTGTGATTGAAAAATAAAAGAGTTATTTTGGAAATAATGTCTTAGAAAGTTTGTGTGAGGTCTAGTACATTGCTATTAAACAAAAGTTAAAAAAAAAGTAAATTGTGCTTTCAAATACCATTTACAAGTACTCTTAGTAAAGAAATTGTGTTTCATTTATTACTAAGAATTCTACATGCTTTTCAGTGTAATGTTAGCCTACTTTTGTTATAGTTAAGGTCACCGAGCAATCATTCCTCAGTGGTTAGGAATAGCATTTGCTTCCACATAATAATCTCATAGACTTAACATAAAATGAAGGCGACATTTGTGATGTTGGTGAAAATAGCAATGGACAAGAATAAGACCTGGGTTCAGTTCCCTGTTCTGCCAGTTCCTATCTGTGATGTGTATGATATGTTATTTAGCTTTCTTAAGCCTCATAATAAACGCCTATAAAACAAAAATAACAAATGGCCTACTAGACAAGGATTTTCTGAGAATTAAATGGTATAATGTGTGTGAAAATGTTTTATAAATGTCAAAGCACTAAATAGAGATAAACTATTGTTAATCATTATATTTTTATGCTTGCTTTTTCCTTCTAAATTAATATGTGTGTATACTTAGCATTTTGCAGTTTTTCTATTGCATGGTCAATTTTATTTTTATTTTTTTGTTTTTTTTTTAATTTTTTTGAGTTGGAGTCTCACTCTGTCACCCAGACTAGAGTGCAGTGGCCGCTCCCGGCCACCGCAGCGTCGACCTGCTGGGCTCCGGCGAGCCTTCTGCCTCAACCTTCCAAGTAGCTGGAACTACAGACGCACACTACCACACCCAGCTAATTTTTTATTTATTGTAGAGATGAGGTCTCGCCAAGTTGCCCAGGAGGGTCTCGAACCCGCGGGCTCAGGCAATGCACTCACCTCAGCCTCCCAAAGGTGCCGGATTACAGGCTGAGCCACCGAGCCCAGCTTACATGGTCATTTTTATATCTGCAACATATAGCAGTACTGGAATATAGTGAGTGTTCAATAAATATCCAGTAGAATTAAGACTTAGCTTAATTTGGTATATTGACCTTGACTTACGTATTCTGATGCTTTGACATCTGGAATCTTGCTTACCTTGGAAGGACTGCCCCTTACGGGATTAGACAATTCCTAGAGATGGTAAACAATTCCCATGCAAATGTGCTTTTCAGATACACACTATCCAAACCAGAGCCCACATCTAACCACCTCCTTTATTAAACTCTTCACTTTAGGTGCCTGCCTTCATCACCTCAGGGCAAGTACCAGAGAACTAGGGACAGCTCCTGTGCCCACAGCCTTCTAAAATTATTCAAACTAGCCAGTCCTAAACTTGTTTTCCCACTTGGCCTGTTCCTTCCTGCAGAAAACACAATACAGGCTCTTGCCCACAGTTTCTCCCTCTCCTCCTGCCTCCTGACTGACTCTGGTGCTTCCCATCTGCCCATTGCCCTGTGGCACACCATGCACCCTCCTTGTGGGAACTGTAACCAACTACCTTTTCAGTGTCAATCAACTTTCTATTAATATACTATATTTTAAAACATTGAACTTCTGATTTTTATTTTTTACAGTCCTAGGCCTAACAATCTTTTTTTTTTTGAGTAGGAGTCTCACTCTGTCTCCTTAGGCTGGAGTTTAGTGGCGTTTTTATGGCCATTGCAGCCTTGACCTGCTGGGCTCAAGCTCTTCTTCCACCTCAGCCTTCCAAGTAGCTGGAACTACTGGTGCACCTCACCACGCCAGCTAATTTTTTGGTTTATTGTAGAGACAAAGTCTCGCTGAGTTGCCTAGGCTGATTGCGAACCCTTGGACTCAGGCAGTTGTCTCACCTCCACCTCCCAGAGTGCTGGGATTACCAGCGTGAGCCACCATGCCCAGCCAAAGAATCTTATCATTAAGAAAATATTACAGCTGGTGAGGTGGCTCATGCCTATAATCCCAGCACTTTGGGAGGCAGAAGTGAGAGGATTGCCTGAGCTCAGGAGTTCGAGATCAGCCTGGGCAATATGACGAGACCACGTCTCTACAATAAATAAAAAATATTAGCCGTGCATGGTGGTGCATGCCTGTGGTTCTGGGTACTTGGAAGGCTGAGGTAGAAGGATCTCCCGAGTCCAGCAGGTAGAGGCTGCAGTGGCCATGAGCGTGCCACTGCACTCCAGCTTAGGCAATAGATTGAGACTTTGATTCAAAATAAGAAAAAGTATTACATATTTTTGGACTTAAGTTTTCTTGGAAGTAACTTGAGTAGAGATTCAGAAAGATGTTGGAATAGTAAGTATGTTTGTATTTGCAGGTAAATATGCATATGTAATGTATTTGTATATATCCATATATATGCATATGTATAAACACTTTCTTTTTAACCTCATTTGAAAGATGACAAGAATTCTGATTTCTAAGCTATCTTTACAAATTATCTGTGGATGCTGTTTTTTTGTTTATAAATGAAAACACTAAGGCCCATAGTGGATATATGGTCTACACAAATCACATCTTTAGTTGTTGGTAAAGCCAGGTAGCCTGGGTCTGATGCCTTCAGGTTTAAATAGACATTAAAAGTATTGTAAACTTTTTTTATTAGGAAGAAAATTATAGGTAAGTTTTTCTTATATTTCTTTCTCAAAGGAATAAGGTATGAGAGTTAATTTATTTTTTTCCTATCATAAGTGGCTATGGTTTGGTTGCTAAGTAATTGTTCCAGTAGATATAGTCTCTCCATCTAGCAAAAGTAAAATTTAACCTTTTTTTGTGTTGGAGCCTCACTCTGTCGCCCAGGCTGGAGTGCAGTGGCACGTTCATGGCCACTCCAGCATCAATCTGCTGGGCTCCAGTGGTCCTTCCACCTCAGCCTCCCAAGTAGCTGAACCTACAGGCGTGTGCTAACATGCCTGGTTAATTTTTTATTTATTGTAGAGATGAGGTCTTGCCAAATTGCCTGGACTGGTCTCAAACCCACGGGCTCAGGCAGTCCACTTGCCTCAGCCTCCCAAAATGCTGGGGATTATAGGCTGAACCACCGAGCCCGGCCTTTAACTTGTTTTTGAGTCAGAGTCTTACTCCGTTACCCAGGTATGCTCACGACCACTGCAGCCTCGACCCGCTAGGTTCAGGCGATCCTTCTTCTTCAGCCTTCCAAGTAGCTTGAACTATAGGCATGTGCCACCACACCTTAATTTTTAAAAAAATTTATTGTACAGATAAAGTCTCACCAAGTTGCCCAGAATGGTCTCGAACCCCTGGACTCAGGCAGTCCTCTTGCCTCTGCCTCCCAAATGTCTAGGATTATAGGCATGAACCACTGCGCCTGGCCTAAAATTGAACATTTAATATAGTTATTTACTTTTATTTATTTTTTATTTTTATACATAGCAATATAGTTATTTACTTTTATTATTAATATAGTTATTTACTTTTTTTATTTTTGTATATAACAATATCCTTCAACTTATACATTTATTATATAAATGATTTTTTATAGTACAACCCAGATAGATACATATATATATAGATAGATATATATATAGAGATATATATATATATTTAATCAGAGCCTCACTCTCTTGCCCAGACTGGAGAGCAGTGGCATGATCTTGGCATGGCGGCTCACCATAGCCTTTACCTCCTAGACCTTTCCACCTCAGCCTCCTGAGTAGCTGGGACCTCAGGCCCATGCTACTATTCCTGGCTAATTTTTTGCGGGGGAGGGGACAGCTAATTTTTTTTAAAGAGACAAGGTTTCCCTATGTTTTTCAGGCAGGTCTAGAACTCCTGGCCTCAAACCATCCTCCGGCCTCAACCTCTCAAAGTGCTGGGATTATAGGCGTGAACCACCACGCCTGGTGGAACCCAGATATTTTACGTCTATAATCTACCATATTGTATCTCAGCTCTTTTAAATATGTTTCTTGTTTTCTTTTTTTTTCAGTATTAGATTCACAAACTTAAAATGTGTAGCCATCTTTAAACAGAATATTTTATTGTACATATTATTCAGTAGTTGTACTTTATGATAAATTTGACTGGGCCAAATAGTCATATTGTGAACAGAGGCAACATGAGGAAAAATTGTTAACTAGAGATATCAATACATTATTGTGAAACAAAATGGTTTAGGAAATTTAGTGGTTTTTTTAAAGTGCTTTTTGTTTTAGGGGGCTTTTTGGTGGGCGTAATATTGAAGTAAATGTGCAAGCTTTGGGGTGAAATAGCTTTCTGTTTGTTCTGTCTTGTTAGGCCTTTATATAAAGATTGGATCATTTGGTGTTTCACATTTTAAGGAAGAGAGAGAAATGAAGCCTGAGGTGGTTTAAAAATGGTCCTCCACACAGATACTTGTGATGGCTCTCCATTTCCTTAGAAAATTGAACACATTTTAATGAATTATGATGAAAGGAAAAATTTAGGTTAAATTAAAGAAATACATTTTTTTTGGTTGTTTTCGAGTGGGAGTCTCACTCTGTCGCCCAGGCAGGAGTGCAGTGGCACGCTCACAATCACCGCAGCCTCAACTTGCTGGGCTTAGGCAATCCTTCTGTCTCTGCCTTCCAAGTAGCTGGAATTACAGGTGAGAACTATCACACCTGGCTAATTTATTGATTTATTGTAGAGACAAGGTCTCGCCAAGTTGCCCAGGCTGGTCTCAAACCCTTGGGCTCAGGCAGTCCTCTCACCTCTGCCTCCCAAAGTGCTGGAATTACAGGCATGAGCCACTGCACCCAGCTAAGAAATACATTCTTAACAACCTGCAAGTGCTTAAACTGGGTTGTAATTTAGTGAGAAAGGGTACTAAATCTCTGCCCATGAAAATCTTTCATACACCACATGCTAGCTTGTTCTAGAACTGCATGTCATCTGCTCCCAAGGGAGCCCGTAATTTTCTAAATAAGAGAATTTACTTTTAAAAATTTTTTGATTCCTGAGTTGCTGGGATTATAGGTGCATCCATCATGCATGGCTCATTTTTAAGTTCTGTAGAGACAAGGGCTCCTTATCTTGCCTAGGCTGGTCTCAAACTCCTGGGCTCAAGCAGTCCTCCCGCCTTGGTCTCCTAAAGTGCTGGGATTACAGGCATGAGCCAGTGCACCCAGTGGTTTATTTTTTATTATATTTAATAAAGTACTTAGTAACTTCATTTTATAGTACAACTTTAAATCATAGAGGAATGGTACAGAATAATCTGGTTTGTCTGGGAATACATAGATTCCTTCTTAAAAAATCTCTTTCTGCCATATTTCCCATACAACCCTTGCCAGTTCTTATACCTGGTCTGCATGAGGCCCTGAGATGTTCTTATTGTCATAAATTTCAGCCTTCATAATGGAAAACACACAGCTATAAACGGGAGCTAACTAAGTAATGGTTTGTAATACTACTTCTAATACGTCTGCAGTGCTTGATCATCTTAGACTTCCTCCTTCCTGTATAGATTGTGCCTTGCGTAAGCCTGATGTTTAATAAATACTGAGTAGATGCAGTTCTGTTAAAAAAAACTTGCCTTGTATTTAATTATTTGGTTGTATTTTCAATAAGTATGTAAGCATTTTTCAAAACGTATTACTTAAGGGACTGATATTTATTTAACCATAGTAACCAAGTGTACAGAAACTTTTAGAATGTTTTGCTTATTTTCTTTCTTTTTATTTTATTTTTTTTGAGTCAGCGTCTCACTGGTACCCATGCTGGAGTGCAGTGGCATGCTCAAGAAAACTGCAGACTTAACCTGCTGGGCTCAGGCTATCCTTCTACCTCAGCCTTCCAAGTAGCTGGAACCACAGGAGAGCGCCACTACGCCTGCTAATTTTTTGATTCATTGTAGAATCTAGGGTTCTCCAAGTTGCCCAGGCTGGTCTCAAACCCCTTGGCTCAGGCAATCCTCTTACCTCGGCCTCCCAAAGTGCTGGTATTATATATGTGAGCCTCTGCACCTGGTGTATTTTCTTAATTGCATAAAAGGTGATTAAATATTTTATTAGTCCCCTGATGGAGTGAAAAGTCTCCATATTCTGTCTTACTATAAAATCTTTTGATTTCATTTAATAATGTGTTTCTGACTGGGTGCAGTAGCTCATGCCTGTAATTCCAGCACTTTAGGAGACCGAGGCGAGAGAATTACCTGAGGCCAGGGATTTGAGACCAGCCTGGGCAACATGGAGAGACCTCGCCTCTACAATAAAATCAAAAAATTAGCTGGGGGTGGTGACACACACCTGTAATTTCAGCTACTTGGAAGGCTGAGGCAGAAGGATGGCCTGAGCCAGCAGAGCCCAGCAGGTCGAGGCTGCGTTTACTGTGAGTGTGCCACTGCACTCCAGCCTGAGTGACAGAGTGAGACTCCGACTCAAAAAAAAAAAGTGAAAAACAGTATGTTTCTGTTTTATGTTGATTTTGTGTTTTGTAACTGCTAATAAGTGTTGCAGTAAACACTTACTTTTTGGTGTGTCTTAGTATTACAGTTCTTTTTCATACTGAAAAATTAGATACTTAACCTAGACACCCATACTCCAAGGACCTGTATATCTGGTAAAGTTTTATTCTCTTTTTGCCCTTCCCATCCCCCAATCTCTTTGGGTCAGGAATTTTTATTCTGTATGTTTGGGATTTTAAAATCATTCACAATTCACTAATTAAAATTACAATTTTTATGTGACACAAATCTAGTAGCATCCTTTAGAACAACCTAGTAACTTTTCAGCTTTCTTTAAAAAACATTACTAAATGTAGAATTTTTAAAAAGTAATTCTCTAAATGTATAATTTTTACTACATTTAGAAATAAGAACAATTGCATGTTTTTCCTTTTCAGAATCATCAAGGGAAAGCAGGCCAAGAGTGTTCTTAGATAATGAATAGATTATTGTTTGCTTAAGCTGAGAACCATGTTGAGTTTTTCCAAGTGACAACAAAATAGAAATCTAAAATAATAATTAACCCCCCTCCCCCCATTGTGATGGGGAGAGGGATATAACTGTGATCCACTGAGTTTTTTCCTTTGGTTGTTTTTTTACTTTGTATCATTCATCTTCCATCCATTGCTGCCATATATCATGGTTAAGTGCACATATGTGGAAAGAACTTTGAGCTGTTTTTAGCTGTGAGGAATTAATGGCATAAATCACTAATTTAAAAAATTTTCTTGAGTCGGAGTCTCACTCTGTCACCCAGGCTGGAGTGCAGTGGCAGGCTCCCAGCCACCAAAGCCTCAACCTGCTGAGCTCGGGTGATCCTTCTCCCTCACCCTTCCAAGTTGCTGGAACTACAGGTGTACACTACGATGCCCGGCTTATTTTTTTGTAGATCACTAATTTTAAAAATAGTAATATAGGTATTGCAAATTCATGGTCTTTTTGAAGTTTATTGTGATGAAATTAAAAATATAAAATATTCTTGGGTTCTTATAATGATTTTGAAAAAGAAATGTAGAGATCATTTGTTTAAAAGGATTTGGCTTTGATTATGGTTTTACTGTGAAGTTTGTTGCCTCTTTAAATTATTTAAGTTAGTCTCTTTCATCAAGTAACAGTTTCCTATCTGTCAAGATGTATTTCTGTAAATGAGTTTTTAGAAAATCATATTGTGGATTCCTCAGGTACTGAATACAGCCTTTTTTTGCTGATCTTCTAATCTCCTCTTTTCCCATCCCAGTATGTCAAATATTATTTGTGTCCAAGAGAGTTAATAAAATACTCTTTTAAAAAATCCTTTTCCTCAAATAAGTGCTCATACTCTTCTCACCTTAATTGGAAATGAAAAGCGATATCTAGAGCTGAATTCCCGAAACTGAAGATGGATCTGGATTGTATGGTAGAATATGCAGGATGGTACTTATATGGAACCCCTCACCCCCAAGTTTTTAGAGAAAAGCTGTAGCCAGTTCACCTACACTTGAAAGCAGAAATCTAGTATTTCCTGTTTGCTCAATGTGCTGTTTAGAGATGCAGCTTAAAATAGCCATCTATGGGTTTAGACTGACTATGACAGCTTAGCAGTGTTGGACCAGGCTTCTTGGCCCTAAACTGCAACTATTTTAAGCTGTGACCCTAAGAATTGACGGGGCAAACTGTACCTTCTTATCACTGAGTACCAGTTCTGTACTTCCAGGGCTGTTCTGATCAGCTGTAGACATTTACAGAATTAAGCCATCATTGTAATATTTTGGGAATTCTTATACCCTCCTATACAAGCTGCCAACTTGCCTTGATATATCAGGTTTAGTTAAAATAAATACAATTGTAGGGGAGAAAAGATAATTTTAAAAAACCATACACCATGTTATTTTAGCCAGGTAATTATTTGAAGCATTACATGATTGGGTGAATGGCCTGTAAAGCAGAAAGGTCCCAAGAGCCCTTTGATGATCATTATGATAAGATTATGCTATTTTTAGATGGCCAGCACACTAATGCCCGATTCTATGATTGCCTTTGCCCATGTTCTCTGCTCTCAGGTCAGATTGTCTCCCCCCCATTTTCTTTTTTACCTGTTTAATTGTTAGTGTCCCTGATTGCTGACTTTTCCTTTTTCTTGTTACTTATCACTTTTAAATTGTATATATGGATTTTTTGTGTGTGATTATTCCTTAAATTGCTACTAAGTGTAGGCACAGGGCTAAGTTTCAAGAACATAAAGGTAGAAATCTTTGCCTTCTAAAAGCTTATATTCATTAAAATAAGAGGTAGTGTATGGAAATAACACCTAAGGCATATACTAAAAGTGGCGTGAATGGTAAAGAGTAGTAATCCTGAAATTAAGAGCAGGTTGAAGCAAACTGAGAGCCAAGGCAGAAAGGAAAGATTTTATGAAGACTAGGAGTCTTGAACTGATTCTTTTTTTTTTTTTTTTGAGTTGGAGTCTCACTCTGTCGCCCAGACTGGAGTGCAGTGGTCGCTCCCGGCCACCGCAGCAGCCTCAACCTGCTGGGCTCCAGCGATCCTTCCACCTCGGCCTTCCAAGCAGCCAGAATTCCAGGCATGCGCTACCATGTGTGGCTGATTTCTTGATTTATTGTAGAGATGAGGTCTCGCTGCCCAGGCGGGTCTCGAACCCGCAGGCTTAGGCAATCCACTCCCCTCAACCTCCCAAAGGCGCGGGATTACAGGCTGAGCCACCGAACCTGGCTTGAACTGATTCTTTAAGGAAAAGAGAGCCCTAACAAACAGGAATAAAGAAGGAGGGCATATTGGCTGAGGAAACAATAGGTGCAGAAAAGAGGAAGTTGTTTGAGAAAGAATGGATAGACCTTTTGGTTGCAGTGGAGACTTTATGGGAAATGTCAGAAGATGGAGCTCACAAAGTTAGTGGAAGTTTGATCATAGAATGATAGTGCCAGACCAAGGATAGGAGACAAGTCATTGAAGGGGTGTGTGAATGTTGTATTTTTGGAAGGATGAGGGAAGGGAAGTTTCATTTATAAGGAAGTGTTTTAGCTTTTCTGCCCAGCAGACTAGGAGAAACAGGGAAACCAGTTTGGGGATCAAAGGGTTAATCCAGATATCCCTGACAGGAAATCTTGAGTATAAAGCGTGTGATTTTTCAAGAAAAAAAAAAAAAAAAAAAGAGCCGTGGCTCATGCCTACAATCCCAGAACTTTTGGAGGTGGAAGCAAAAGGTTTACCTTTACCTGAACCCAGGGGTTCGAGACCAGCCTGGCCAACTTGGCAAGACCTTGTCTCTACAATAAATGAAAAAACTAGCTGGGCATGGTGGCGTATGCCTGTAGTTTCATCTACTTGGAGGATGAGGTGGAAGGATCGCCTGAGCCCAGCAGGTTGAGGCTGCAGTGACTGTGAGCATGCCACTGCACTCTAACCTGGGCGACAGAGTGAGACTCCAACTCAAAAAAAAAAAAAAGGATTTGATACATGAATATAGAGAGGAAAAATAATTTAAGGGTAATTCTTAAGAGTTTGAACTTGGGTATCCATGAGAGTTATGATACCATTTAAAAGGAATGACATTCAGAAAAAAAAGAAAAAGGTGATGAACTTGAATTTTGATAACTTTTAACATCTGAGCTAATAGTACAACTTTTTCTGGATGTGTTTGTGTTTAGAGATTGGGTATGAGAAGAGAGTTCAGAACGGGCAATCTGTATTTGAAATTTCCTGCATAGGTGTGATGGTTGAAATTATGGCAGTGTATGAAAGTGATGAGGGAGAGAATTGTGAGTTTGAAGTGTAGTAGAAAGATGAAAACTTAACTTAGGGTTACACCACTCTTTGGGGACTAAAAGGAGGGAGTTAAGAAAAGTGATAGCTGTCAGAGAGATTGAAAGAGAACAGGGTGGTGTGTCAATAGTTAAGAGAAATCTCAGTATTGAATGTTATAAAGATGACTTGGAGAGTGAATGTCGAGAAAAGTTCAGCAGGTGTTGTGTTTTAATCATTTGATGAGACCTAAGAACTGTGTTGTTCAATATGAAAACCACTAGCCCTTAGCCGGGCTCGGTGGGCTTAGCCTGTAATCCTGCGCCTTTGGGAGGCTGGGGTGAGTGGATTGCCTGAGCCCGCGGGTTCGAGACCTGCCTGGGCAGGCAAGACCTCATCTCTACAATAAAATCAAAAAATTAGCCAGGTGTGGTAGCGCGCGCCTGTAATTCTGGCTACTCGGAAGGCTGAGGTGGAAGGATCGCCAGAGCCCAGCAGGTTGAGGTTGCGGTGCCCGGGAGCGACCACTGAACTCCAGTCTGAGCGACAGAGTGAGACTCCAACTCAAAAAAAAAAAAAAAAAAAAAGAAAACCACTAGCCCCATTTGGCTTTTAATTGTAGAGTTAATTAAAATTAAAAGTTCATTCCCTTAGGTGCACTAACATTTCAAGTGCTAAAAGCCACATGTGACTAGAGGCTACCATATTGGATGACACTGATATAGAACACTTTCATTACTACAGAAGGTTCTATAGGATAGTACTACTTTATAAAACTCAAGGAACCGCTAAAGCAAAAACCAAGCATTTAAATGAATGAGTGAGTGGTGATCAAGCAAGTGTAGTGTACATTTTGGAAAAGTTTGATGAGAACAGAGGAAGAGGACTGTATCTTAGGGGCTGATAAAGAAAGGCTTTTTAAGACTATGATGTGTTTATTCATTTAGTAAATGCTTATTGAGGACCTACTGTTTGTCAAATACTTTGCTAGGTATAGACATCATAGTACTAAAGAAGGCATTAAAGAGTGTATAAGTATATAATTGGATCAGGGATGTTGAGGGATTGGAAATCAGATTAGTTATGATATAGTGTGATGATGCTTTAAATAGAATCCATCTTTTGGAGGGACAAAAAGGTGTGGTATATAATCATATGAGTGGATTTGTGAGGAAGGTTTCTTGGGGAAAATGATACAGGATAGTTGAGGTAGGATAACTAGAAATTAGCCAGGTTGGCAAAAGATCAGTGTCATGTAATATTAATAGCATGATGAAACCCAGGACATTATAGATAATTTCATGTGTTCTAAGAGTGCATATGCTGCAGTCGTGGTGGATGAGGTCCAGGTCATGAGGCCTTTTTCCTTGCCACAAGAAGGAAAGTTATAGAGAGCATTCAAGAGACCTTAAGTAGGATGTCATGGTCAAGTTTACATTTTATTTATTTATTTATATTTTTTGAGTGGAAGTCTCACTTTGTCACCCAGGCTGGAGTGCAGTGGCACACTCATGACCACTGCAGCCTCAATCAGCTGGGCTCAGGTGATCCTTCCCCTCAGCCTTCCAAGTAGCTGGAACTACAGGTGTGTGCCACCACACTCATCTAATTTTTTGATTTACTGTAGAGATGAGGTCTCACCAAGTTGCCCAGGCTGGTCTCGAACCCATGGGCTCAAGCAATCCTCTCACCTCGGCTTCCCAAAGTGCTGGGATTATAGGCATGAGCCACTGTGCCCAGCCAAGTTTACATTTTAGATTGCATGGCGTGGACAGTGGATGAGAGGAGGGTAATCTGATTTCAAGGATATTGTATAAGAAGTGGAGCTATGGAGAGAGGGAAGAAAGGACTTTAGGGGAGAATAAGGGGCTAGCTGGACATGGTTTCTACGGCAGTAGAGAATAGGAGATGAAATCAAATGCACAAATGGAAGTACTTCTACAGCGAATTTTTTTTTTTTAAGGAGTCTCACTTTGTCACCAAGATTAGAGTGCAGTGGTGTGCTCATGGCCACTGCAGCCTCAACTTGCTTGGCTCAGGTGATCCTTCCACCTCAGCCTTCCAAGTAGCTGGAACCACAGGTGCGTACCACCAAGCCTGGTTAATATATATATATTTTTTTATTGTAGAAGTGAGGTCTTGCCAAAGTGCCCAGGCTGGTGTTGAACCCCTGGACTCAGGCAGTCCTCTCACCTCCACCTCCCAAAGTGCTGGAATTACAGGCGTGAGCCATCACACCTGGTCTTAAGGTGAGGTTTGAAAATCCACAGTTGGATAACTAGGCAGATGCTGATAATAGAAGGAAGAATCAAGAGATATCTGGGTGACTTCTCTATAAATTGGAAGACAAAGTCACCTGCTGGTTATAAGGTGCAAGGATAGGGGAATGAGGGCTGAGGACTGAGGGGGAGACATGGGAAAAGCCAGTGGAGGGATATATTGTGTCCATTGCCAACACAAGATGCATGAAAGGGCACCAAGCAATTGTGATGGCTTTGGCAGTGTTCCATTAGAAGAGCATTTTTGGGCTTTATTAACCCTCTTGTAACCTTTTCCTTTGGTGTTTGGCAGCCTGAAAACACCAGAAAGTGGGCAGTGAGAATTACCACTGGGTATTACAAAAGCTCAAAGAGGTGAGGGCTTATTACCAAGCATGCTGAGTGAAGCCAGAGGAGGGTTGGCTTGGGAGTGTGTTGAGCCAGGTGACTAGCGAACAAGATGAGGATGAAGTTGGAGTTCAGAAGTGTTTGGAAGCTGGGCATGGTGACTCACACCCACAATCCCAGTGACTTGGGAGGCCGAAGTGGGAGGATCACTTCAGGCCAGATGTTTGAGACCAACCTGGACAACATAGCAAGACCCAGTCTTTTTTTTTTTTGAGTGGGTGTCTCACTCTGTCACTCAGGCTGGAATGTAGTGGCACGTTCACAGCCACTGCACAGCCTTGACCTGCTGGGCTCAGGTGATCCATCTGCCTCAACCTTTCAAGTATCAAGTAGTTGGAGCCACGATCATGTGCTACCGTGCCTGGCTATTTTTTTTAATTGTAGAGATGAGGTCTCGCCAAGTTGCCCAGGCTGGTCTTGAACCCCTGGTCTCAGGGACTCCTCTTGCCTCCACCTCCCAAAGTGCTGGGATTACGGGTATGAGCAACCACACCTGGCTTCAAGACCCAATCTTTTTTAAGAATAATTTTTTAAAAATTAGCCAAGCATGGTGACATGTGCCTGTAGTACCAGGCTGAGGTGAAAAGGGTCGCCTGAGTCCAGGAGGTCGAGGCTGTGATAACCCGTGAATGTGCCATTGCACTCCAGCTGGGTGACAGAGTGAGACTCCCACTCAAAAAAAAAAAAAATTAGTTGGGCTTGGTGGCCCTTGCCTGTAGTCTCAGCTACTTGGAGAGCTAAGGCAGGAGTATCCCTTAAGCCTAGGAGTATGAGGCTTCAGTGAGCTATGATCACCACACTACTGTGCACTCTCACCTGGGGGATGGAGCGAGACCCTATCTCTAAAAAATGTTTTTAAAGTGTTAGGGTCAAAGTGGTAGTAGGTCAGAGAGACTATGGTCAGAGAAGAGACAGTGCTAAGACTGACTTCTTGGATGGAGAGCAGTTCTAACTGATGACAAAGTTTGCACTAGGGCTCCATCTGTAGGAAGCATATTTCATGTAGAACTGATTGTCCTTTCCAAACCTGCTACCCTGCTGGGCCCCTTTGTCTCAGTTATTGTGATCATCATCCTTTTTGTCACTCAGACCAAAATCCTTATAGGCTGAGTTGATCTTCATAACTTAAAGATTTTAACCAAGTCTTGTAGTTTTATGCTTGGAATTAGACAGACCTTGATTGAGGTCTTGGTTTTGCCACTTAAATCTTGTTCAAGTGTTTCTCCAGGTCTGAGTGTCCTTATCTGTTAAATAACAGTAATCATGTTACTTTAGTTGGATAATATGTGTTAAATGCTTTGCACAGTGCTAGAACACAGAAAAGTGTTCACTGAGTGCTAGCAACTATTTATTATAATAATTGTTCATTATTTTTTATATCTAGTTCATTCTGTTACCAGGCTTTCTTTCAGAACCTCAATATCTGGAAGGTAAAACAGCTTTTTTCTAACTGCTTAAAACTTTGCCTCTAGTTTTTCACATTTCAGGTCTATTCCTGACGTGTCAGAGTTTTCCTAAAACCCATTTCCGATGCAGTCCTGTTCCTTCCTTCACAGCCTTCATAGGCTTCCAGGTGCAGACTTTTCAGGGTATACAGACTTTCAAAGAGGTGCTAGATCTGATGTAGGATACAAATTGGTGTTAGAGGGTGTACCGATGCAGTGCTACCTGTGGTGACTCATTTTTTTTTTGAGTTGGAGTCTCACTCGGTCGCCCAGACTGGAGTGCAGTGGCCGCTCCCGGCCACCGCAGCCTCGACCTGCTGGGTTCCGGCGATCCTTCCGCCTCGGCCTTCCGAGTAGCTGGAATTATAGGCACGCGCTACCATGCCCGGCTAATTTTTTTTGTAGAGATGAGGTCTTGTCTGCCCAGGCGGGTCTCGAACCTGCAGGCTCAGGCAATCCACTCACCTCAGCCTCCCAAAGGCGCGGGATTACAGGCTGAGCCACCGAGCCTGGCTCTCATTTTACTCTAAAGGACCTAGAGGCGCATTAAAACTTTAGACTTTATTTTATTTTATTATTTACTTACTTGTTGAGTAAGAGTCTTCCCCTGTCGCCCTGGCTGCAGTGCAGTGGCACAATCTCAGTCATTGCAGCCACAATCTGCTGGGCTCAAGCTATCCTTCCACCTCAGCCCTCCAAGAAGCTGGAACCACAGATGAGAACCACTATGCCCAGATACTTTTTAAATTTATTGTAGATACGAGGTCTTGGCAAGTTGCCCAGGCTGGTCTCATATCCTTGGACTTAGGCAATCCTTCCTCCCTGGACTCCCAAAGTGCTAGGATTGTAGGAGTTAGCTACCACACCCAGTAATAGTTTATAAAGACTTTAAAATTTCACATAGAAGTGATCAGATTTCTCTTCTTTGATTTATTTTCACCACTGTCTTAAGCGAGTATGGTTCAATAGAATGAATAGAATGAGGGAAAATATGTTTTATAAATATTACAAATTCTGTTTAAGGCAAATACTTAGATCTTTCTAGAGGTTGTATGCTGGAAAGGGTTTCTTCAACATAAACTTTTCCCTGTATAAACAAACGGTTGAGAATAGTTGATAGTCATCTGGATAAAGATGAGAATAAGCAGAAATAACTAGGTGTCAGAGAGGGGTATGTGTCTGTGTTGAGAATAGTTGATAGTCATCTGGATAAAGATGAGAATAAGCAGAAATAACTAGGTGTCAGAGAGGGGTATGTGTCTGTGTTTTGACTGAGCTCGTCTTTCCACCTCCTGCCTTATTCACGTGTGCATTCCCATCATCTGTCGTGCCTAGCCTGTGCAAGGCAAGCCGGAAATGCTTGTTGGTGCCAAGTGGAACCTGGTGCATGGACAGGAGCTTCTCTGTATGTTAGATGGTTATGTGTCAACCTCCCACATTTTGAGGAGGAAAAATACATACTAATTGATTCCTTTCATATGTGTGCCAGTTATTAATTTGTAACCCTGAGGTCTGTCTAATAATATTCTACAGCCAAATAATTTTGGAAGGAAATGTGAACTTTTATTACAATTGATATCAATGATTTCTATCATTAAAAAATCATTATTCCAGTGATATATTGTAGGAACGATACTGCATCAAGTATACGAAAATAAGCAAGGTTTTCTGTGGAACATGGAATCTAGAAAGTGAGTATGTACACACTTAAATACTCTATAAGATCCAGTAACATATTTTTGGAATTTGTCCATTAATTAATTAGTTCATTAATTTTTTTGTGACACAAGATTATTGCCAATTTCTAGGACATTCATTTGAGGCTCTCTACCACTGTTTTCCCCAGAGTTCCTGTTCAGGGACATTTAATCATTATGATTCAGTGTATATTTTATATGTTTTAGTGTAATTTATGTTTACCCACATAATCTGTAAAAATTGTTGGTCTGCTTTTAAATTTCTTATTGCATTACTGAAATTTGTGTGTATATGATTATTTGTATTTAAGATGGTTAGGTAATTTTTGTTTCAAAGGGCTTTAAGTGTTTCTCTGATATAGTCAAAATAGATATATGATTTAGTCTTTTGCTTTTCAGTTTCAGAAACTGATTTTCAGTGACCAGATTCTGAAGAAATTGATTTATAAAACCAGGATTCATAAGAGGCTGATATATATACTAGAAAATTGTTTTTTCTTCTTTTTTCAATCAGAGTCTGAGGCTGGAGTGCAGTGTCATGCTGTTCATGGCTGCCACAGCCTCAACCTGCTGGGCTCAGGTGATCCTTCCACCTCAGACTTCCAAGTAGCTGGAACTACAGGCTTGCACTACCATGCCTAGCTAATTTTTTGATTTATTGTAGAGTCGAGGTCTCGCCATGTTCCCCGGGCTGGTATTAGACCCACAGGCTCGGGCAGTCCTCTCGCCTCCGCCTCCCAAAGTGCTGGGATTACAGGCGTGAGCCACCGAACCTGGCCTGTTTTTTCTTCTTAATATAAGTTCAGATATAAATCTTTCCAATTACTGAATTCTCTTAATCTTGTATTCCTGGTGTCAAGGTACCTAAGAAACGAAATGATAGTCAAAATCAATTGGTGAGAATGGATTCAGAGCACCAGGAAGTAGATAGTCTTGGAGTAATATCCTGTCTCTGCAGGTTATGTGTAAATCTTGTGAAAGGACATAGTGACATGTGTCATTAGGATTTTCCTTGGAATCAGAGTTGTGTCCACTTTGTAGAGTTTATCTGTCTGATAATTTATTCTAGTTAACTGTTTTCCAGTTACTGTGTGTAAGTGTGTTTTAAGATGACAATTCCAGATAAATAGTGATTAATTCTTATCATTTAGTATTTTTTATATAGGTAGATAAAAATCAATCTGTAAATTAAATTAATAGCCACTTCAAATCTTATTGATATAATGGATTTTTAGCAGATTTAGCTGTGCACTTTTAGCAGTTTCTATGAGATACTTTTGCCAGTGTGTCTGGGTGAGTTTTTGTCATTTTAATACTTTGTCTTTATACCTTATGTTGTTCTGAAAGACAGTAGTCTCCAAAAATAGAAAGCAGAAAGAAAATACTAGAAATTATTTTTCTAATCAAATAATTTAAATATTTACTTCTTGTGTAAATTTCATAATATGCATATTGATGTACATTTATTATATTCAAATAAGTTATACATAAATATATTAGGCTATAATATCAAGACATTTTTAGTAATAGGTTATTTACTAACAAAAGTTTGAAGATCACTGATGTCTGTTTTCTTACAATCAGCATTTTTTGTGCTTGCTTCTTAATTCTACTTAGATGCCCTTCTTCAGTGTACTCATTCAGTAGGAATTTGGTAGGTGTCACATTGTTAGTGAGGTTTAGAGTGCCTTTAAAAAAAAGTCCACATTTACTTTTCATGGCAAGGCATGAATAAAGACAACCTCACTGGGACTTTTTTTTTTTTTTGGATTTGGAGTCTCTGTCACCCAGGCTGGATTGCATGCTCTCAGCCTCTGTAGCCTCAACCTGCTTCAGCCTTCCAAGTAGCTGGAACTACAGGCTCATACCACCACTCCCAGTCTTTTTTTTTGTTGTAGAGATGAGGTCTTGCCAAGTTGCCCAGGTTGATCTCAAATCTGAGGGCTCAAGTAATCCTCCCAAAGTACTGGGATTATAGGTGTGAGCCACCACATCCAGGGCTCACTGGGACTTTTTAAATGGGAGGTCAGAAGCCTTAGTACTACCTACCATGCCTCATAAATAGCAGATTCTAAGTGACTGGGGTTGTCTTTCCTTCCTAGTTTAGGGAGGTTCAAAAGAGCAACACTTCAAGCTCAGGATTGATGGACAGGTGTTACTATGTATACTTCTAACTGTTACTTCCAGGTTCCAAATAATATCCTTAGTTTGCAGGGAGAAAATATAACCAGCAGGAACAGTACAGGGCTTTGGAGTCAGGCTGATCTAGCTTCACATCTTGGCTTTTTTACTTAATAGCAGCTGTGTAATCTTGGAAAGTTTGCATAGCCTTCCAAAGTCTTAGAAGAGATCATTAGATGACAAAGTCTTAAGTGTTAATGTTCAAGTTATTATTGTATATGGCAGCTATTAGTTGATTGGGGATGGGAAGGATGGACATGATACCTTAACAAGGATGCTCCTTCCCCAGAAAGTCACTTTAAAAATTTTATTTACTGGCTGGGTGTGGTGGCTTACACATGTAATCCTAGCACTTTGGGAAGGAGGTGAGAGAATTGTCTGAGTCCAAGGGTTCGAGACCAGCCTGGGCAACTTGGAGAGACCTTGTCTCTATAATAAATCAAAAGATTAGCTGGACTTGATGGCACACACCTATGGTTCCTGAGCTCAGCAGTTGAGGCTGCAGTGGCTGTGAGCTGAGCATGCCACTGCAGTCCAGCCTGGGCGACGTAGTGTGACTCCAACTAAAAAAAAAATTTTATTTATTATTATAACTTTTAATAGAGACAAGGTCTTGTTATGTTGCCCTGCCTGGTGTGGAATTCCTAGGCTCAAGTGTTCCTCCCGTCTTGGCCTCCCAAAGTACTGAAATGACAAGCTTGAACCACTGTGTTCAGCCAAAAAGTCACTTTAAGAGGTTGATTAAGGCCTTTCCTGATTTATCCCTCCAACCCCATCTTTAGCCTCTACTTCCTTGAACTTTGATCTCCAGCGGTATGCTGTGTCAGAGTTATGCCTTTCAATATACCCTCCCATTTGCCTTTATTTTTCTATCTACTAGTGGTATCATCGCCTCTTGTGAAGCCTTCCTTGTTTCTCCTTGATAGTAAATAATTATTTTTGCATCCCTTAGGCATTCTTTTGCTGTTGCACATATGATAATTATGTATTTGAGTTATTTGAAATTCTCATCTTATGAGAATTTCAGGTTAGACCTTATTCATATTTATTTCTTCAGGAGCATTAAGCACATGGCAGATGCTCAAGAAATGCTTGTTGAATAAATAAATCACTTGTATTCTAGGTTCTCACCCAAAGATCTAAGATTTAGGGAACTTTGAATGGGTGCTATTATTTATATTTAACAAATTTTACAGTTTTAGTTTTATTGGCATTAGCATTCCTCTTGGATGTTTTTCATTTTCCAGGCATTGTGCTAAATGTGCTGTGTACATCATCTTAGGTATTCCCACTACTCCCAGGTCCTCAAAGGAAGATACTCCAGAGAATCAGAACTCAAAGACAGGTCTGCTTGGTTCCACAGCTTTGTTTAACCTGAAGGTGCCACTAAACTATCAGTTGTGCCTACTCAGTAACTCATGACCCACAGTTTGTAAGTAGTCTTGGAAGTCATTGTCTAAGATGGTTCACCTTCATTGAAGAAGTGCAGAGGGCACTCAGTCCTTAAAGTTCACAGGCTATAGTTCAACTGCAGAAAAAGCAAGTAGTTGAAGCTCTTGCATAAGGCAAAGAGGCATTTTGTTATTAAAAAGCATAATTTTCAAACCTAGGATATAATTCTTTTACTACCACTGTTCCATAGAATCTCTTCAGTCATATGTCTGTCAAAGCTGTCACAGACTATTCCCAAAATCATATTACTCTCTTTGTAAAGGCTTCACTTCAGAGTCATGTAGTTAGTTTTTATGGGTATCATACAAATGTGCCATATTTTAATTTTTCATGTATTTGATTTTGGTTATGGTTTTTTTTAATAGTGATATGAATAAGAGCCATACATATTAGTTGAGCTGTTCTGACATGTCGGTAGACTTTAGACCAGGTAATTCATTATTTTGGGGATCTCTTTTATGTATTATAAAATGTTTAGTAGCATCTCTTGTCTCTACTGATTATATATCAGTAATCTTCCAGGTTGTGACAATCAAAAATATCTCCAGGCATTTCCTGGAAGGCAAAATCACCTCCATTTGAAAACCACTGATTTAAGGAAGAGCATGGTGGTTCACGCCTGTAATCTCAGAACTTTGCAAGGCAGAGGTGAGAGGATTGCCTGAGCTCAGAGGTTAGAGACCAGCCTGGGCAACTTGGCAAGACCTCATCTCTACAATAAATCAAAAAAATAGCGGGGCATGTTGGTGTGCTCCTTTAGTCCCAGCTACTTGGAAGGCTGAGGCAGAAGGATCACCTGAGCCCAGCAGGTCGAGGCTGCGATGGCCATGAATGTGTCACTGCACTCCAGCCTGGGCAACAGAGTGAGACTCCTACACCAAAAAAAGAAAAAAAAGAAAGAAAATAGAAAACCGCTGGTATAAAAGGGCTTTCAACCAACAGAAGTAAAAGTTTTTTAAAAATCTAATTATCTTTAAAAAGTAGCTTTGTTGAGATATTCACATACCACATAATATAGCAATTTAAAGTATATATGTGTACATGTATATTATTATTATTATTTTTAATACACATGAGATCTCTCTGTGTTGCCCAGGCAGGTCTCAAACTCCTGGGCTCAAGTAATCCTCCCGCCTGAGCCTCCCAAAGTGCTGGGATTATAGGTGTGAGCTACCATGTCTGGCCCAACCCTTAAAGTATATATTCAGTGACTTTTGGTAAATTCAGTTGGGAAGCGATCATCACAATCTAATTTTAGGACATATTAGTAACCTCATAAAGAAACACCCATTAGCATTCACTCCCGGTTAGCCCTCTCCAACTGGTTATTTATTTATGTTTAGGCATATATGACCTCCTTGTTTGTTTTAAGTCAGGTCATAATGCAAACCAAATTTTATTTCAGAGTGTGTTTATTGAAAGTTATTTACAATGTAAGGAGACATTCTTTCAGAGGCCCTTAGACAAATGTTTAAGCAGATTTCAAGTTTAATCTACAAAGTAAGTCAGCTTATTTATTTATTTATTTGAGTTGGAGTCTCACTCTGTCACCCAGACTGGAGTGCAGTGGCATACTCATGACCACCACAACCTTCCTTCCAAGTAGCTGGAACCACAGGTGTGTGCCACCATACCTGGCTAATATTTTTATTTACTGTAAAGATGATGTCTCTCCAAGTTGCCCAGGCTGGTCTCGAGCACCTGGGCTCAGGCAGTCCTCTTACCTCCTCTTCTCAAAGTGCTGGGATTACAGGCGATGAGTCATTGTGCCTGGCTAGTAAGTCAATTTAAATAAGCTGAATTAAGAATCCGTTTAGTATTATTCAGAAATATTTATTCAAAAATGTCTCCTGGTCCCCCATGGGAAGTTTATATCATCACTTATAAAAATCAACATTTGTTTTTCCTGATTAATTCAAGTAGACCTTGTTCCCTAGGCTATGTACACAAAACACAATTATAAAGCACATACACCTAAAATAGTATTTTAAACCTTTTTTATGGCTACTATTAAATAGGTCATTTTCAGTGAACGGGCAGTTGGATTAATTTCTATACAGGTAGGTAGATAGTAGGTTTTGTTTGCTTTTCAAATTTGTGAG
This sequence comes from Cephalopachus bancanus, assembly GCA_027257055.1. Classification (NCBI taxonomy): domain Eukaryota; kingdom Metazoa; phylum Chordata; class Mammalia; order Primates; family Tarsiidae; genus Cephalopachus; species Cephalopachus bancanus. The sequence continues at coordinate 105,698 of JAPVLO010000091.1, forward strand.
TCTCTCTTACTTATATAATGATGTTACCTACAATTTACTATTAGAAAAACCCTGTAAAATCATTTGTTTCCCCATAAGAAGACGTAAGGTCCTGTTGATTATCTATTTTCTTATCTATAAAATTGAAATGTTAATAGCTGTCCTACTTACCTCAAAGGTGTGAAATGCTAAAAGGATCAAATTAGTAGCAGTCAAAGGAAATTGACAATAAGTTTTACCCTTTTTTTTGAGTTGGTGTCTCTGTTGCCCAGGTTGGAGTGCAGTGGCATCCTGCAGCCTTGATCTGCCAGGCTCAGATAATCCTTCTGATTCAGCCTTCCAAGTAGCTGGAACTATAGGTATGAACCACCACTCCCGGCTAATTTTTAAAATTTTTTATAGAGTTGAGGTCTCACCAAGTTGCCCAGGCTGGTCTCAGGCAGTCCTCTTACCTCTGCCTCCCAAAGTGCTGGGATTACAGCATAAGCTACTTGTTAAAAAGAAAAAATTGCAAGTAAAGTTACAACTTTCATTGACTATACCTCAATTTCAGACACTTTTTTTTTGGAGAGAAACACTCTTAATCAGTTTGCTGTATATCTTTCAGACTATTATCTATATATTTACTATGTGTGAATGTCACCATAGGAAATATGTAGTACCTGTAGGAGTATATTTCATAATGTAAACATTTATCAGCAACATTGATTATTTTCACATAGCCATATGTTTTCAATGTTTATCTTATGTTAGTACCTAAAGATTTCTCTCATTTTTTTTAGTTGCTACAGAGCATTGTATGACTCTTCCACAGTTATTTAGCTATTCCTCAGTTCATAGTTAATTTTAGATTGTTTCTGATTTTTCACTGTTGCAAGCACTGTTGCAGTGAATATACTTTTGTGATCTATGGAAGAAGATAAATTAAGCAGGGGGTAATGGTGAGGGACTTGCTGGGGAGGGGAGGCGATTATGATTTGAGATAGAGCAGTCAAGGTAGGTAGGCCATATTGAAAAGGTGACATTAGACCAAAGACTTGAAGAAAGTAAGAAAGTTGAACATATATACTGGGGAAAGACCATTCTAAGCAGAGAGAACAGATTGCAAAGGCCCAAATTTGGGACTATGCTTAGTGTGTTCAAGGAACAGAAGAAAGGAGACTGACATGGTTGAAGTAGAGTGAGCCAGGGGATGGAACTAGGGAGGTAATGCTGGCTAGTTTATATAGGACTTTTTAGGCAGTTATAAGGCTTTTGGCTTTCACTTTGATTGAACTGGGGCACCATTGCAGGATTTTAAGCAGAGAAGTAACGTGAACTGTTAATACATTTTAGAATTATCCTTCTGGCAACTGTAGAACTTATAGAGGAGAGAGGCAAGTGGTGGCAGAGATACCAGTCAAGAAGCTGTTGTAATAATCAAGCAAAACAAAAAAGTAGTAGCTGGGTGCAGGGGTTCAGGCCTGTAATCACAGCACTTTGGGAGGTGGAGGCAAGATGATTGCCTGAGCCTATGGGTTAGAGACCAGCCTGGGCAACTTGGTGAGACCCCACAAATCTCCCCAAAATTAGCTGGGGGTGGTGGCAGGCATCTGCGGTTCCAGCTAATTGGAAGGCTGAGGTGGAAGGATTGCCTGAGCCCAGCGGGTTGAGGCTGTGGTGGCCATGAGTGTGCCACTTGCACTCCAACCTGGGCAACAGAGTGAGACTCTGACTCAAAAAGAAAAAAGAAAAAATGGTGTCTTGGACAGAGGTACAAGCAGTGGAGAGGTGCTTGGATCCTGGATATATTTGGATGGAAGAGTCAGCAGGGTTGGTAATAAAATATGAAAGACAAGTATCACGAATGAGGATGATTCCACACATTTTGGTCTAAGTGATTGATAGGACTGAGTTATATACTTGCTTAAATTTTAATTCTGATATAACCAAATTTGTCATTATTTTCCTTCATTTTTTGTTTTGGGGTCTTGTTTTAAGAAGACACTGGCTTTTCTGTGTTTTCTTCTAATATTTCTATTTTATGCTTTATTGTTTTGTTTTTACATTCAAGTTTTTTTTAAAAAATCTGTTTACAGTTTATTTTTGTGAATGGTATGACATTGAGATCTAAACCTTCTCACTCCCAGTATGTACCCAGATAGTCAATAATCCCAAGCCAAAACACTTGGTTGTTTCTTCATTTTCCTCTGATTTGAACTGTTGTTTTTGTCAATACTAAGTTTACATGCACATACCCCACACACATCTGTTTTAGACCATGTATTCAGTTCTGGTACCCTGATCCTAAGCCCGTAGCATATTGTTTTAATTACTATAGCTTGAAAATGTGTCTTTATTTTACTTTTTCAAAATGGCCTTGGCTGAGCTTTCACATGTTGAATCAGGTAGATTTTCATGGATTCTTAAATTAATTTTGAATTTAATTTGTGACTGCATTAGCTTCATACAATAATTTTTAAAAAGTTAGCACATTTGTAAATGATTCTTCTCACCCAAGAACATACATTTCTCTCCATTCAGGTCTTGTTTTATGTTTTTGTTAAATCTTCCTTCTCTAGAGCTTATGCATTTCTAAATAGATTGATTACCTGGGAATTTGTGGTTATTGTTGCTGTTATAAATGAAATATATTTTCTTTTTGAATTTCTTGTTGCTGATATAGAGGAAAATTGTTTATTGTTAATGTTGATCTTGCATTTGGCCGTCTTGCTAAAATATATTTGAATAATTTGTTAATTTCCACAGTTTTCTAAATATATAATTATATCTTTTATAAATCATGACAGTTTTGTTACTTCCATTTCAACCTTTGCGTCTTGTATAGATCTATTATTTCTTTGTCTTTCTGCATAGGCATAGCCCTTCAGGAAATATATAATATTGGAAGTGAGAGCAGGAATAACTTCTGTTAGAAACCACAGTGAGATGTCAATTTTTTGTCTGTTAAATACTTTTTAAAATTCTACCAAATTTCTCTGTGCTTGAGATAGAATAGAATTCTTGTATACTTCTAGTGGAAATGTAAACAGATCAACTCTTTATATATACTCCTGTAATTTTATAATCTATATAAAGTCTTATAAATACTTCATACCCTTTAACCTAGTAATGTCATTTCTAGGACTCTATTCCTTGTCAGTAATAAAAAAAAAATTTTTTTCAAATTGTTCATTATTTGTGTTATGTATGTTATTTATGATGTGTTTGGAAATATCTTAAATGTCTGATACTAGAGTAGCAGTTTTGTAAACTGTGGTATATGTATATGGTGAAATACCATATTTTAAATAGTTTGTAATAACTTTAAAATACTTATTAAAATAAACAGCAGAATACAGCACTGTTATATAGTAGATTTGCATCTGTACAAAAATGCACAGAACAAAGATTAGATTATTACATCAGAATGATAGTAGTGGTAATCAATGTGCAGTTACTATATGGATGCTTTTATTTCCTTCTTCATAGTTTTCTATTGTGAGCATGCATTATTCTTGAAATCAGAAGAAAAACAAACTTAAAGTATATGTGTTTGTAATACTAAGCTCTTTTTTCTCAAAATAGAAAGGGAGAACTGTTAGCATATTCCCTAACTGGCAAGTTTAGTTGTAATTTTTTAAAATAAAATTTTTTCAAAAAAGACCTTGCTAAGTGTGGATACTAAATGTTTTAGGATAAATCTGATAGCTGAGAGAGAAGCCCATAAATTTAGTAGCAGTATTGGGTTTTATACTCTGAAAGCTGCTCCTAAATGATCTGAATGCCTTATCAATGAATCAGGAGGGAACTGTGGTGAATATTCACTTACTCGGTTTCTTACTATCTTGCCACCCATGTAGTATTTGTACTGCCAACTAGCTATTATCGAGTAGCCCTGTGATAATACTGTGGGCATTGTTTCATAAGAAAATGCCTATGTTTGTGTGAATTTTTGATTATCATTCATTTTTTAATTTAAGAAATATTGAGTACTTCCCGCATGAACTTTATAACCAAAGGACAAATGACATAAGACCACACAGATGTCCTCTGTCCTGGGCAGCTTTTGTTGGAAATAACTTATGATTAATATTGTGATGGAATGAGATGGTATCTGATTAGCAAAACTAGGAATGCTTAAATTTTAATTCAGCCAATCCTTGAGATCTCTTGGGGAGCTAGGTGAACTGAGATTCAAGTCAGAATTTACTGGCTTAAGTGTAGGCCCCTGACTCAAAATCCAGAGAGCTAGGCTAGGCTATATGAAATAGTTATTTTTCTTTACTAGTCATTCTTACTTACCCTTCTCTTAAGCTTAATTTCAATCTTACTACTCTATTGAGGCCAAAGATTAGTGGTGCTAAAGGAAAATGCACAAGAAACAGAGTTCTTCTCAGACACCATTCCAGATAGTGTTGAGTACCTAGCAATCTATTATCTTGCTGCCTACTACCCAGCTGCACCTGCCTGTCATGCCCCCCCCCACCCCATTACCTTTGCCAAGTTTCTATATTTGAAAAAAGAGTAAGGAAGATGGCTCAGCTGCTCCAAGCAGTCGTAGAATGCTTTGACCTCTGGCAGTGTGGAAGAAGAAACAAAGAAGGCCCAGTCTCGGTTTGTTTCACTGTAATATGTAGTTACAATACCAATAAATTCTGAGTTATTTAAAAAATTATTTTAGAAGACGGTTTCATTGGTAAGAGAGAGTTTAGAGATCAGAGTTTCAGAAGAGAAATATTAAATAACTTTTTTCCTTCAGACATTCTAATAATGATGGTGTTTTTTAGCCATAAATATAAAGTCTGTTTCTATAATGGCTTTTTCTTTCACATTTTCACCAACGCTATCATCGGCACAGCTTATATATTTTAACATCTTCGTCACTAATTTTTTCTTGACAAATTGAGTACATAACCATACCAACAAACTAGCTGTTTTTTCTATGGAACAGTCTTTTACTATGCTTTAAAAAAAAATTATAGTCCTAACTGTCCAGATTGATTTGCAACTTGTAGTAGTTTCATTAATGCAGATTTTATTCTCTAGTTAATAAGTCATACTGTGTCCAACTAATCCTATTTAAAACGTTATATTTCAGGAGAAATACTGGTACTCACAATTTTAACTCAACACAGAGACAGCAACCATAAGCACATGGGCCTATCATTTGTTCATAAGTCTAACATACCCAGCCAGTACATATATAGCAATGGAAAATGAAGGGAGGCATACTTAGTTCCTTAAGACCAATAGTTTACAATCTAATTGGAAAGATAAAACAAATTATCAGGCATTTACAACATAAATGCACCATAAAGCGTATCCATATGATAACACTATTATATGATCTTATGGGAAAATAGTTGAGATATCTGATGCAGACTCAGAGAGGAACTTAACAGGAGGACTTCTCAAAGGGATAGTGTGCAAACTCAATTCTTTAAGGTGAACAGGCTTTTGCCAGACCAAGGGAGATGGATTTTCAGGGTGGGATAATGTGTTGGATTCCAGCTATATTATTCCAGGGCCCAGAGACAATCAAACATGAAACATTAGAGAAAATTGGAATTCATGGTAGGTGGTGGTAAGAGTGGGAGTGGAGAAGGGATACCAAGAGATACAATTATAAAAGTAAGAAATCTAGATTATGAAGATCTTTATGTAGTATGCTAAGAAGTGTTGACCTAATTGTGAACATATGGAGGGCCTTTGGGCATTCTGGGGAGCCAGGTCTGCATTAAGGAGACTGGAAGGGGCAAAATGGATCAATTTGAGATGTTCTTTTTTTTTTCAGTCGCGGTCTCAGTCTGTCACCCAGGCTATAGTGCAGTGGCATGCTCTCGGCCACCACAGCCTCAATCTGCTGTGATCAGGCTATCCTTCAGCCTCAGCCTTCCAAGTAGCCAAAACCACAGGCATGTGCCACCATGCCCGCCTATTGTTTTGATTTATTGTAGAGACACGGTCTCGCCATGTTGCTCCGGCTGGTCTTGAACCCCTGAGTTCAGGCAATCTTCTTGTCTTTGCCTCCCAAAGTGCTGGGATTACAGGTGTGACCCACCATGCCCAGCCAATTTGAGATATTTTCAAGAGGTGGACTCAACAGGGACTACTGATCAACATAGGTAGTAGATCTTGGTTCAAATCATAGATCTGTCATTTATCCATTTTTGCGTGACTTTGAGTGTTTTGCCTACCCTGTCAGAACCTTAGTTTCCTCATCTTCACATTAGGACTGTAATACTCAGTCCATAGGGATGTGAGGAATTAGATAATATGTGTAAAGTGTTCACTAAAGTGCCTTATTACATAGTAGATATAAAATAATAGGTGCTCTGTTATGGCAGATGAGTGATATTAAGGGGAGTCAGAATGACTTCAAGGTTTATATTTGAACAGTGAGAAAGCTAGAATAGGAAATTCGAGTAACCTGTCTTGTTCTTAGATTGCTTGCGGGGAATCTGAGGTGGAAATATTCCCTGGTAGGTGACAAGAGTACAGCACTCTTGGATAGAACGTACGGCTGAGACGCCAGCTTACACATAATAGTAAAAGTCATGGAATTGGATGAGATCACCCAGGGAGAGAGTTGGAATCAGAATTCAGAACCCTGGAGGGAATCCTAGGAAAGCAGTGGGAGAGAAGCCTGACAAGGACACCGAAGTGGAAGGAACCCAGGGGGCAGCAGTGTTGGTGAAGCACAGGGGGTAAGGTTCACAGACAGAGCAGGATAAGGAGTTTCAGGTGCTCCAGAGAGTTGGAGTAAGATCAAGGGGGAGAGTATCTTTGGATTTATTAATGAGAAATTATTAGTTACTTCTCATGACTTTTAGCAGAGTGATGGGATGAGTGCCTAATTTCAGTAGTCTGAGGGCAGAATGGGAGATGAGTTCTTAAAGGCAACCAGTGTACATAAGTCTTTTAAGAATGTGACATAGTTTATATTTCACTGCTGATTTTCAAAAAAGAACTAAGGCTGGGTATAGTAGAATGCAACCATAATCTCAGCTATTTGGGAGGCTGAGGTGGGAGGATTGCTTGAGCCCAGGAGTTCAAGACCAGTCTGGGTCACAGAGCAAGACCCCATCTCTAGTAACAACAACAAACAAGCAAACTTTTTTTTTTAAAGCTAGCAGAGCAGTGAAGAAAGGGGTTCCTGAAAATGTAGGAAACTAGCTCAAAGTCAAATTTCAAGAAGTGTGGCATGGTCAGTGGTGTCAGATGCAGTAAAGCAGTCCTGTAATGCTCACTGAGAAAATGCACAGTGGATTCTGCCATTAGGAGGACGTCTGTGAACCAAGGCTGAGTACTTGTGGTGGAGTGATTTGAATGTCAGACTTGGTCAGTGGGAGAATGATTAAAAGGGCCAGGGGGACTGACTCAAGCCTGTAATTCCAGCACTTTGGGAGGCTGAGACGAGAGGATTGCCTGAGCCCAGGGGTTTGAGACCATCCTGGGCAACTTGGCGAGACCGCGTTTCTACATTAAATCAAAAAATTAGCCAGGTATGGTGGCATGCACTTGTGTTCCAGCTATTTGGAAGGCTGAGGCAGGAGGATCACCTGAACCCAGCAGGTCGTGCCACTGCATGGGCGACAGAGTGAGCCTCCAACTTAAAAAAAAAAAGTTATTCAGCATGGAAGTGAGATGATCAGAACACGACTTTTTGGTTTTTCTGGCAGCAGTTTGAAAGATGAGATAGGAAGAAAGGGACAATTTAGAAGGCATGAAGTAAGAAGGTCCTCGATCAGGGCGATTGATGATCTTGCTTGGCAACAGAAAGGTAAGATAAATGCAAATGCTATTATGTGGTAGTGTCTTTATAACTTGGCAGTTGCTGGATGTAAAGGGGGAAAGAAGTAGCCTAAAAGATGACATTGTAAGGTTTTGAGAGTGAATAATGAGAGTGAGGGTAGCATTAACCAAAACAGGACAATTAGTAGAAGCAAGATTGGAAGATGAATTTATTTTTCATTTTTAAACTTTTGTTTATTAAGCATATGTTATTGAGTGACCACTATGTATGGGTCACTGTTCCAGATACTAGAGTTACAGCACTGAACATAATAGGCAAGATCCCTACTTTCGTGGCACTTATTATTCAGAAGTGAGATGAAAACAGCCAAAAATTTAAAGAACAAGGAGATTCAAGACAAGATAAAACTAGGTGACAGAGATGTACTAAGGGGAACCATTTTTAGATGGTGTAGTAAGGAATGGCGTTTCTAAAGAGGAGAGATTTGAACAGAGACCAGAATATGACTAGGGAATCAGCTGTGTGATGACCTGGGTACAAAGGCATCCCCATCAGACTTGAGAGTATGTGCAAAGCCCCTAAGAGGAAAATGAGCTTTGGTATGTTTGAGTGCCGGAAGAGGGATGAAGTCTGAGAGGTCTGAGAGAATTAAACTTACACAGGACCTTGGAGGACTTGCTGTGGAGTTGGTGGCTTACTTGTAGCAGTGAAAATGAAAACTGAGTAGTATATTGAACTCGAGCTCTCTATGAGACATCTAGGTGAATTCATTTATCAGGCCTGAATATATAAGTCCAAATATGATTTGTCGGTAGTATTCATTGATATAATTTGCCAAGTTTTTAAATTATTGAATAAACAAATGCTGATAATGTGGAGGCTTGAAAAGTGTGTCAAGGAAATGGTCAAGGGATCTGAGGGAGCAGGAAATCGTAACAGTTCTTTAACATAGTGGAGGCCATCTTAAATCTCATTGCAGCCTGAAAGGAATGACCAAACTGGTGTATGACTAGTAGCTGGAAAAATTATGGCAGGAAATATCTTATGACTTCAGAGGACATAAAGAATATTTGCCAACTTAAAATACCTGCATCTTCATAGGGACCATGCTGTAAAGATTTTATGTGGTGCGCGTTCAGACAGAAATGCCCTTTCCAGAAATGCGTTTTTTCTTTTTCTTCTGCAGTAAACAGGGAGTGTGTGTATCACTCTGCTTCTGGGTACACAAGTAGTTTGAATAGTTTGCTTAGCCAAGGTCATCCTTAAGGGATCCATCTAGTTTTACTGGCTATGTACTCAAAAGATACACTGAGACATAAAAGTGGTACTTTACATAAATTTGTAAAGGAATAAAAAAAAATAGCCTTTACCTGTGGAAAATCAACTTGATTTAGATGGGGGCAGAAATTTCAGGGAGGTAAGCATCATTGTTTTAGAGTTAAGGAAACTGAGGATCTCCAAGTACACAGTCATAAATAGATAGTCTTGACTTTACTTGTGTTGCTTTTCTTACCACATCATGCTAATTCAAAGTGAAAGAAAATATAAACTTTAGTAGAGGGTTGTATCTTTACCAAAACAGTGACAAAATCTGTTTTTTAATTTGTATTTTAGTTATGGGTGCCATCAAAAGGATTCAGAGTGCTATGGATACTCAGAGGAGGGTGAGATTGACTTTGGCTGGGAGAGTTAGAGGTTTAATTTTGTTTAGCAAATGTGTGCTGTTTTCTCACTTGGTAATTTTTTATTGTCTTTTCTTAGTTGTTCCATATGTTTAAAGCACTACATGTGCAGCTTTAAAATAAACTTTTTAATTTTACACCCAGGACCCACATGTTTATTTCTGGCAGCATATTTTATTCTTGAATTGCCACCCAACTCAAGAGAGACTAATAGTAATAATAGCTAACATGTAATGAACAACTCTCTGCCAGGCACTGTAGTAAAGTATTTGTAAAAAATTAACTTATTTAATCCTTAAATCAACTCTCTGAGGTGGGAACATTCCTTCATAAGTTGATGCTTTCTTTTCAGTCCATTCACATACTTGCCATTCCCACACCTTGTGGAAATAATGTAGAACTCATGTGAAAGGTAATATAAGGCATTATATTGCAGGAACAACTTAAGCTATATAAATAGATACTTTTGTTCAAATTATGCATTGTTTGTCATATTCTTCTTGAAGTGAAAAACTCAAGTTAACTTGAAAGATGAGGAGTGAATGAAGTAATAATATTGTAAATATCTTTTTTTATGATTACGGTGATAGTATGTAATAATCATGAGTGTTTTTGTATTTATAGAAACATTTTACCTGAATACTTAAAAAATAGCTAATCAATAAAAGATGTTTACGTAAACTATTTAGAAATGAGAAATATCCATAAAATGTAATCCTTTGTTTAGTGACTTTCCACACCTGTATTTTCTTGATGTGAATGAGATATGTTGCTTACTGTGGAAATGGTAATAATGCTTTGTGTTTATTATAGCATCTTTCATCTGAGGATCTCAAAGTGCTTTTCAAATGTCTCATGATCCTCACACTATTTCAGTGAGGTAGGTAGGTGGCAAGTATTATTATCCTCATTTTATAGATGGGGAGAGAAATTAAGCCACAAAGAGGGTTGGTTTAATGATTTATGTATAGTCCCATCATCTAGATAAAGAGGCAACCTGAGCTACTAAAGTGAGACCATTGCATTTTAGGGAGATTGGCATAGTATGAGCCATTAACCACTTTGCTTTTAGTACTTTACACAGATTATTAGTACAGATGTGTTAGCTTTAAAATGACCACATGGAATTTTAAAATTCTTTCTTTGGGAATAGAAAACATTATATAATACTCTTTTTTCTTCCTTTTTAGGTCAACAGCAAGGACAAGATGGAGTAAAAGTCCAGCAAGCTACTATAGCTCCTGTAACTGTAGCAGTTGGAGGAATTGCTAATGCAACGATAGGTGCTGTTAGTCCTGACCAACTCACACAAGTGCATTTGCAGCAGGGCCAGCAAACTTCTGATCAAGAGGTGCAACCTGGCAAGAGGCTTCGAAGAGTTGCCTGTTCCTGTCCTAATTGTAGGGAAGGAGAAGGAAGGTAAATGCTCTATTTTCAACTCTATCTCTCTGGAAGGCATAAAATGATAGTTAAAACCAAGTCATTGGCTGGATACTTTGGCTACTAGAACCTCACTATGTTTGAAACCCAGTTGACATAATAATGTTATGCAGGGACTCAAGTTGGGCTATTTTAGGGATGGAATTTCAGTGGTCTTCTGCCTTGGACCTTAACACTTTTTAAAAGTAGTTTTCCTTTTTTTATATATAAAAGTTTTGCATGCTTTTATTAATATAAAACTCACTCACCATACAGTTCACTCATTTAAAGTGTATAATTCAGTGTTTTTTTTAATATAGTCACAGAGTTGTATACCATGACCACAGTCAATTTTAGAACGTTTTTATCATCCACAGGAGAAATCCTGTATCTTTTTGGTATTGTCCTGTCATCCACTTAACCTTCTACCCTAGACAACCACTAAACTAATTTCCATCTTTATACATTTGCCTATTCGAGACAATTTATATAAATGGAATCCTGTAGTCTATGATGTTTCTTGACTGGCTTCCTTCATTTAGCAGTGTGTTGCCAAGGTTCAGCAGTTATTATAGCATGCTCAGTACTTCGTTCCTTTTTATAGATGAATAATATTCCATTGTATGCATATACAATATTTTATGTTGTCACTTAGTGAACATTTGAGTTTTTTCCACCCATTGACCATTGTGAATAATAGTGCTATAAACATTTATATAGAAGTGTTTGTGTGGGCCGGGCATGGTGGTTCATGCCTGTAATTCCAGCACACTGGGAGGCGGAAGTGAGAAGACTGCCTGAGCCCACGGGTTTAAGACCAGCCTGGGCAACTTGGCGAGACCCCATCTCTACAATAAATTTTTAAAAATTAGCTGAACGTTGTGGCACACACCTGTGGCTCCAGCTACTTGGAAGGCTGAGGCAGGCGGATCACCTGAGCCCAGCAGGTTGAGGCTGTGGTGACCATGAGCATGCCACTGCACTCCAGCCTGGGCAACAGAGTGAGACTCTGACTCAAAACAACAAGAACAACAACAACAAAAGTGTTTGTATGGATATTTCTTCATTTCTCTTGCATTTGTATACTTAGAAATGAAACTTCTGAGTCATATGGTAACTCTCTATTTAACCATTTGGGGAACTGCCACACCGTTTCCAAAGTGGTCACACCATTTTGCATTGCCACCAGTGTTTGAGGATTCCAGTTCCTCTGTATCATTGCCAGTACTTGGCATTACCTGACTTTTTGAATTTAGCTATCCCAGTGGGTCTGAAGTGGTAATCCCAGTGTGGTTTTGATTTACTTTCCTGTAGACTAATGATATTGAGCATCTTTTCATGAGCTCATTGACAATTTGTATATCTTTGGAGAAATGTTTATTTAGATTCCTCGTCCATTTTTAATTGTATTATTTGTCTTTTTAATTATTTAATTTTATCTTTATGTATTTTAGATATGAGTTCCTTTCAGCTACATGATTTGCAATTATTGTCTCCCATTATGTGGATTGTTTGTATACTTTTCTTGATAATGTTGTTTGAGGCACAGAAATTTTTAATTTTGAAGTCCATTTTTTTTCCCCATTTTTCTTTGTTGCTTTTGCTTTGGTGTTAGATCTAAGAATCCATTGCCAAATCCATTGCCAAATCTAAGAATCCATTGCCAAATCCATTGCCAAATCCATTGCCAAATGAAGATTCCTAGTTTTTTTCTTTCTTTTTTTTTAAAAATAGAATTTAATAGTTCTTGCTCTTGCATTTAGGTCTTTGATCAATTTTTGTATATGGTGTTAAGTAAGGGTACATTTATCACCATTTGTTGAAAAGGCTATTCTTTCTCCATTGAATGCTCATAGTTCCTGTGTCAAAAATCAATTGACCTAGACACATGGGCTTATTCTGGACTTTCAACTCTTTCATTGACTTATATGTCTGTCTTTTTGCCAGTACCACACTGTCTTGATTACTTTGGCTTTGTAATAATGTTCGAAATTGAGAAATGTGAGTCCTTCAACTTAGTTATTCCTCAAAATTGTATTAGCTATTTAGGCACACACTTGCAGTTCCACTTGAATTTTAGAATCAGCTTGTCAGTTTTTACAAAGAAGCCAGATGATATTCTGATGTGAATTGCATTGAGTTTATAGATCCATTTGGGGACTATTGCCAACTTAATATTATGTCTTTTGATCCATGTACATAGGATGTTTTCCTTTTTATTTAGATCTTCCCTTACTTGTCTCATCAATGTTTTGTGGTTTTCTTAGTATAAGTTTTGCATTTTTGTTAAATGTATTCCAATTTTATTCTTTTTGATGTGATTGTAAATGGAACTGTTTTTTAATTATTTATTGCAAATATATAGAAATACTTTTATATATTCTTATATTTTACAACTTTTGTAGAACATTAGTTCTAATAGTTTTTAAAGGGGATTTCTTAGGATTTTTATATGTGGTCATGACATCTGTGAATACAGATAGTTTTTCCTTTCTGCTCTGGAGTTCTATTTCTTTTTCTTGTCTACTTGCCCTCCAATACAGTGTTGAATAGAATTGACAACACTCATCCTGCTTTGTTTATGATCTTGGGGGAAAAGCATTGTCTTTCACCATTAAGTGTGATGTTAGCCCTGGGGCCCTTAATCAAGTTGAGGGAACTCCCTTCTATTCCTATTTTTATTGAGTATTTTTATCATGAAAGGATATTGGATTGTATAAAATGCCTTTGTGCATTTGTTGAGATTATCATGTGGTTTTTATTTTTTATTGTACAAATATAGTATGTTACATTAATTGATTGTCAGGTATTAATGCACTTTTGTATTCCTGGAATAAATTCAACTTTGTCATAGTGTATAATTTTATGTAATGTTATGAGATTCAGTTAGTAAGTATTTTGTTGAGGATTTTTGCATCCACACTTCTAAGATCTTGGTCTGTGGTTTTCTTTCTTTGTTATGTCTTTACCTGATTTTGGTAATGGTAATACTAACCTCATAGAATGAGTTGGGTGGTCTTTCCTCCAGTTTTATTTTTGAAAGAGTTTTAAAGAACTGGTATTAATCCTTTAAATGTTTTGTGGCATTCATCGCTGAAGCTTTCTGTCCTAGGCTTTTTTTATGAGTAGTTTTAATTACTGATTCAATCTCTTGTTATAGATTTATTCTAATTGCCTCATTGTTCTTGAATCAGTTTTGGTATTTTGTGTCTTTCTAGGAATTTGTCCATTTCATCTGTGTTATTTAAGTAATTGCATAGAATTGTTCATCATTTTCTTTATGATCTTTTTCGCTTCTTATGATCGGTACTGATGTCTCCTCTTTAATTTCTGATTTTTTTTTTGTTCTTTTTAGTTTTAATGTAGAGATAGAGTCTTCTTACTATGTTGCTCAGGTGGTCTCAAACTCCTGACTTCAAGAAATTCTTTTGCCTTAGCCTCCCAAAGTGCTGGGGTTACAGGCATGAGTTACCACATCTGGCCAAATCTACTTTATGTGTGTGTACTCTCTTGCACTCATGCAATGTCTGTCTCTCTCTCTCTCTCTCTCTCTCTCTCTCTCTCTCTCTCTCTCTCTCTCTCTCATCAGTCTAGCTAAAAGTTTGTTAATTTTGTTAAACTTTTCTAAGAAAAGTTTAACAGTGTTTCTCAGTGTTTGACATTTTTGACATTTGACTCCAGAAAGTCTTCTCCCAGCTGTCTATTTCCTTCTTTCTGACAAACTTGTCAGCCTACAATTTAGCCTCTATTGCCTATGAATCTATAAGTCTCCTCCCAATTGCTTTTTGAAACAATCTCTACTTTTTTTTGAGAGCACCCTTATACTTGAACTTCTTACACTCTGTTGCAAATGAATTCAGTTCCTTTGAGAAGAGTTTGGAGCTCTGTGTTTTATGGTGTGCTTCTTCCTCTGGCCAAAATTTCTGAGACATGGCTGGGAGTTGTGACAATGGGACATTTCTCTTTGAGTGATACCCCTGCCTTAGGAGCTGAGTGCTTGGTGACAGGCACAGCAAAAGCCTCATTTCTTCTCAGCTTGCCTCTCCTGGCTTAGAACCTCCAGTTTATGAACCATGAATGGGCCAGGTCAAAGGCAATCTGGACCTCAGCTTTTTCATCACACCACATCCAAGGTAGATTCTACGTCCCACAACTGAGGGTTGAGTTTCAGCTCCACTTACCTGGAACTTAGCTTCAGCAACAGATAGCCTGGGCTAGAATGAGAAATGAAGATGTCCTGTCCCTTCTGATGACAGATGCCTATGACTAGGAGGTGGGAGGAATGGAAATCCTATTCTTGGCTGTACCAGTCTCTAATGTTTTTTTGTCATAAAGGTAGGAGGGAGTAGGAAAGGAGTGAGTCCTGGTTCAAACACCACAGACTCTGTTCATATTGAGTTTTATGAGACTTTCTTTTTTCTTCTTTTATTGTAAAGATGTGGGCTACAATTTAGGATTAGGTATACAAACATTGATTATGCAAGTACCCTTTTTGGTGAGGTGTGCCCCTCCCTCCTTTAGCAGTTTCCCTCAATGGCCAATCCCACCATCCCCAGGCCAATCCCACCATCCCCAGTCCCCGACGGTTTCCCACTACTGCCAATCCCTTTCTTTTAGTATTATAATTGTTCAAGGTCCTCGAGATTTTCTTGAATAAATGTTTCCTTATTGCCTGTTATTTGTTCCTAGGATCTTTTCCACAGACTTTAAGGTGGTGGTTTTGGTTTTAGTTTCTTTGTCTTTGTTATTTTTTTTCTTGGTTTTGTTTTTAATAATTTTTACCAGTTTCACTGAGAATCAGGTCCATGGAACTCCTCATGCTATTCTGCTGGACCTTATACTTTTGATTGGAGTTAGCAATTCTTTTGGAACTTTAGAGATTTTTCAAATGTCTTGAAAAACTTAAAGAGATTTTTTTTTTCTTCAAGAGAAGAGTTCACTATGGAAGGAACATGAGGTCCATCATAGAGCATCAACTCTGAGACTGACAGATTTTCATAGCAGTTTTGTATTTAGTATACAGACCTATTTTATTTTTCCTTTAATTGAAATTTTCTGTTTGTATCTAAAATTATGGCATCATAATCAAATTTATTCAGAAAAGCATTGTTTAATTAACTTGATTCTTTAAAAATTTTTTATACTTATAAACCTAATGTTTGGGAGTATAACTTATATTTTCTGTTTTTGTTAGAGGCAGTAATGAACCAGGAAAAAAGAAACAGCATATTTGTCATATTGAAGGATGTGGAAAAGTTTATGGCAAAACATCTCACCTGCGAGCACATCTTCGCTGGCATACCGGAGAAAGGCCTTTTGTATGCAACTGGATGTTTTGCGGCAAAAGATTCACAAGGAGTGATGAGCTGCAGAGACACCGAAGAACACATACAGGTTAGTTGGTTTATTTTATGACTTGGTATTCTCGTTTTTTCAGGGTTTAAAGTTTTGAAAACATTGTTATTGAAAGTCTGCAAATGAAGGATAAGACATTCAATTTAGTGATTTATGGAAGATGTTTCAAAATAAAAATTCTTTACTTCATTTCTGAGGCACATTTTATTCTACTTTTTGTAGACTTTATCAGCAAATTTATATAACCTGGAATTTATCCTATTTGTTTGTCTTGTATTTTTAGCATGTTGAAATCACATTATTTTTCATAGGTGTTTCAATAAGTGAAAAGAAAGTTGAATTATGATCTTAATGATGACCTTCATTAGGTTTTTTTTCAAATCAAAATTCATCAAAGTATTGAGAATAATATGACAAACATCCACCTGACACTCAGAATTGGCAGTTGTTAATATTATATTTTATTTTTTTAAAATGAATAACTTATAAAGACATCATTTTTGCCTTTCCAATCTCAACAACAGCAGCAACTGTGAACTTAATGTATCTAAGTTTTATGTACATTTAAAATTTTCTTAATATATTATTCATAAACCTGTATGTACAATATCATTTTGTGTATAATATGGAATGTTGCAGAATTATAAATTTCACTTGTTTTGAGGTCTATCCAAGTTCATACATGTATGTACATTTGCATATATGCATTTCTTTGAACTGCTATATGGTATTTTGTCACATGACTCGATCACTCTGTATTAATTTCCCAAATTGTTGAGGTTATTGCTAGGCTTTTTTATTTCTTTTACTATCATACGCTTTGCTGATGTGGACATCCAGTGAGTATGTGTGACAAGTGAGATTATTGGGTCATAAAGAACATGTATGTTTGGTTTTGTTACATCATGACTGAAGAGTCTGCAACGTGGCAGTCATAGTCTTCCTTCACTGGCAGTAACTGCTGGTGTCCAGTCTGCTGTGTGCTCACCTGTACTCAGTCAGTAGTGTCACGCCTTGAAAGTTTTGGTCAATTCAAAATGGTTTCTCATTTTTAAAATTTACATATTTTCCCTGATTATAAGTGAAATTGAGTGTTTTTTTCATGTGTGTATTGGTCATTTATGTATATTTTTTCTGCTGATTATTCTGTTTCTCATTTTCTTTTCTTTTTTTTTTTTTTTTTGAGTTGGAGTCTCACTCTGTTGTCTAGGCTGGAGTGTAGTGGTATGCTCATGGCCATCCCAGCGTAAACTTGCTGGGCTCTGGTGATCCTTCTGCCTCAGCCTTCCAAGTAGCCGGAACTATAGGCGTGTGCTACCATACCTGGCTAATTTTTGTTTACTGTGGAGATGAGGTCTTGCCAAGTTGCCCGGGCTGGTCTCAAACCCACAGGTTCAAACAATCCACTTACCTCTGCCTCCCAAGGTGCTGGGATTACAGGCTGAGCCACTGAACTCAGTCTGTTTCTCATTTTCCTTTTTGTTATTTATATGATTTATATGTTATAGTTTTCCCCTATATTGCTAACCCTTTATCTTTGTGGTACTTTTTTGTTTATGGCATTTTTACATTTTATTTTGTCAGATATAAATCTTTTGTTTTTGTTTATAAATTTTTGTTGATCCTAAAATCATAAATTTTCTTTAATTTTCTTTTGTTTTTGTTTTGAGTAGGAGTCTAACTGTTGCCTAGGCTGGAGTGTAGTGGCCCAGTGATGGCTCACCTCAGCCTTGACCTCCTGGGTTCAGGTGATCCTCCTGCCTCAGCCACCTGAGTAGCTGGGACTACAGGCATGTGTCACTATACCCGGCTAATTTTTTTTTTTTAATATATTTTTTGTAGAGATGGGGGTCTTGCTGTGTTGCCCAGGCTGGTCTCTAGCTCTTGGGCTCAAGGATCCTCCAGCCTTGGTCTTCTAAAGTGCTAGGATTATAGGCATGAGCTGTTGCACCCAGCCAAAATTATACTTTTTAAAAAACGGTTTCTTTTAATAATTTTAAAGTTTTATTTGTGTAAGTTTTGTCTTTTACCAGCTTGGAATTCTTTATGAGGATCAAATGAAATAGGGAAAGAATGCAGTGACTCACACCTGTAGTCCCAGCACTTTGGGAGGCGGAGGTGAGAAGATTTCCTGAACCCAAGGGTTCAAGACCAGCCTGGGCAACTTGGTGAGACCTCATGTCTACAGTAAATACAAAAATTAGCCAGGCATGGTGGCACACACCTGTAGTTCCAACTACTTGGAATGCTGAGGTGGAAAGATCTCCTGAGCCCAGCAGGTCAAGGCTGCGGTAACTGTGAGTATGCCACTGCACTCTAGCTGGGGGTAACAGAAAGAGACTCCAACTTTAAAAAAAAAAATGAGGGCAACCCCTTGGGGTCCCCTCCCACTGTGGGAGTTTTTCTGTCCTCTCAATAAATCCTACTTTCTAAAAAAGAAAAAATGGGATATAGTTTCTTTTTTTTATATGAAAAGCCTTTTCTTTTCTTTCTTTTTCTTTCTCCTTTACTTTCCTCAGGGTCTTTCTCTGCCATCCAGACTGGAGTGCAGTGGCACGATCCTAGCTCACTGTAACCTTGAACTCCTGGGCTCAAGCAGTCCTCCAGCTTCAGCCTTCCCAGTAGCTAGGAGCTACAGGCATGTGCCACCACACACCTGGCTAATTCTTAAAAATGTATTGTAGAGAAGAGGTCTCACTCTGTTACCTAGACTGGTCTCAAACTCCTGGCCTCCCAAAGCTCTAGGATTACGGGCGTGAACCATGGTGCTTGGGTGGAAAGGCATTTCTTGAACAGTCTATTTTTCTCTATTGATCTGTAATGAAACTTCTCGTATATAACATCTGCTTTAACTGTAGCTCCATTTCTGGGCTTTGTGTTTTGAAACTTTCGTCTGTTTGTCAGTCCCTATAACAATCCTATAATGTTTTAATTACTATAGGTTTATATCAAATCTTGACATTTGGTAGGGTAGGACAGTTTTTGTTTCTTGGTTTGTTTTTAGAACACCCATTCTGTGTGTGTAGAATATGCCTGGTACATACTTGGGACCCAATATTTCATTATTTAATAAATTAAATAAATTATTAAATTAGATTTTTACACTTTAACTTGTACTGAGGTACATGTGTGACAAAGTGGAAATAGAACTGATTTTTTGATCAGCTACTATATATCAGATGCTTTGAATGTATTACTTCTTTGATTCTGATGGCAACACTGTGAGATGGAAAGTAGCTCCTTTTTGTCTAGGCATGGTAGAACAAATCTGTAGTCCTAGTGCTTTAGGAGGCCAAGGCAAAAGGATCATTAGAGGCCAGGAATTTGAGACTAACCTGGCAACATAGTAAGATCCCCGCATGCCCCTGACGACAACAACAACAACAACAACAACAAATATATATATGAATTAGCGGGGCAAGGTATCTTGTGTCTGTAATCCCAGCTACTCACGAGACTGAGACAGGAGAATTGCTTGAGCCAGGAGCTATGATTGTGTCACTGCACTCCAGTCTGGGTGCAGACTTGAATCTTGTCTCTAAAAACCGAAAGAAAGAGAGAGAGGGAGATTAGAAAATAATCTCAGAGGAGAAAAAATAATTATGAAATCTATTAAAAATGACAAATATAAAGTTATCTAATAAAGTATCTACTACTAATAAAGTAGTAATACAGATGAGTACAGGCTGAGTGTCCCTTATCTAGAATATATAGGACTATTTTTGTTCTGGATTTCTGATGGTTTTTGGATTTTAGAATATTTGCATGTACATAGTGTGATACCTTGGGGATGGGACCTAGGTCTAAATGTGAAGTTTTTTTGTTTCATATACACCTTATATATATAGCCTGAGGGTAATCTTATGTAGTATTTTAAATAAGCTTATACATGAAGCAATGTTTGTGTTAAGTACTTATGGTGTGGAATTTTCCACTCATGTGAGTGCTCAAAAAGTTTTGGATTTTGGACCATTTTGGATTTCATATTTTTGGATTAGGGATGCTCAACCTGTATTAGCATAGTGGCTCGATTCCTACAAGAATTAGCATTATGCTAAAGCTATGAATTTTAGTTAAAATTTTTGTAAACCTTCCTGTGTAGCATTGCACTGGCGCTTCTAATGCCACTTACCTCACTGTTGACATGGGCAAATATGATGTGATTAAAAGTTAATCCCATAACAATGTTGATGTCTGTTTTCAAATAGTACTGTGCTATTTAAGTTTGTATGAGAAGTTGCAGTATTTCCACCCTGGATTAGCAGTGGGATAGGTTAGGAGGGAAGCCAAGAAAAATCGCCACTTTGTTTGATTTGGAACTGCACAGTGTGATTGCATCATTTTGTCTGAGAAAGGATGAATTTGTAAAATCCCTGTCTATCACATATCTACAATCATGCAGATACACAAAACAAATGTGTTGGAGGATTTATATATACATGTACTTCAAAACCAAATATTAATGATATAGGGCATATCTTTTTAAAAAATGATTTTTGTCATTATCATCTACTAACTTGATAATTTAGAATCAAATGTACTTTAAGCTTACTTCCACTGGTCCAGATGTCTTAAACACATTGTATACAAAATTGTTTAATAAAACATGGTAACAAAATAGTAAGCTTAATGCCAATATACTTGTTACTTTTAAAGATTTAACATAGTTACTTTCATTCTCAGTGTTTATTAAATTTGTTGAAAAGAATATGAAAAAATATCTTTTGAAACAACTAAGTATTGATTAAGCATTTCATATATTAGGTTGAAAGCTGTGACCATTCATGGCAGGAATCATAAAGTGTCTGCCACTACTTTAAGTAGACACTTAACTGTGGAGAACAGATAGTTATTTTTATTCACTGCCAAAAATAGTGAAGATCTATTTGCGCTTTTTTTGAGTCAGACTCCACTCTGTCGCCCAGGTTAGAGTGCAGTGGCACATTCATGGCCACCGCAGCCTCGATCTGCTTGGCTCAGGTGATCCTTCCTTCCACCTCAGCCTTCCAAGTAACTGGAACCACAGGCGCATGCCATCATACCCAGCTAACTTTTTAATTTATTGTAGAGATGAGGTCTTGCTGAGTTGCCTAGGCTGGTCTCAAACCTATGGGCTTAGGCAGTTCTCTCGCCTCTGCGTCCCAAAGTGCTGACCCACCACACCCGGATTATTTGCTTTAAAAAGAAAATTCTACAAGCTTTTAAAAAGGATATATGCATATGGTATTTAAAAATCAGATCATAGAAGAGCTTGCTATGTTAAGGAGCTCTTTGCCTATCTCCTGTTCTGCTCTCCTGAGAAAACCATATTTTTACTCTTTTAACTGTTTTTGCCTTTTTGTTCTTCCTAGGATGACTGCCATGATTCACTTGCACTGTTGTTTATTGATTTGTCAATATTAGACACTAGCTATTGATTTCTGGCATTGAGAGTTAAGGATTTACTTTATTTTGCACCTTCTGAAGACTAAGATTGTTTTTTAAAGCTGAGTGTGGGCCAGGTACTTCCCTTGACTTACCGTTTCATCCATATAGTAGTCAATACAATAGGGATATTACCGTCTGCCCTTCATGTTCCTCCCTTTTGCTTTTTAACTTCTCTCACCTAAAACTTGACAGTCCCTCTTCTCTTTCTCTTGAGGGTAAAATGCTTACCTTCTCTTGCACAAATGTCTTTTTTTCGTAGCTTTATTTATTAAAGTTAAAAATTAGTAAATAATTACGTTATAATTATGTAATATGCTGTGATTACATTTCCTTTTTTGCTTGGTTTTTGTTTTTTTTCTTGGAGTTTGTAATTGCCTTCTTGCATTGTCTAACTTTATCGCCACCTTTGTTTTTTCAGATTTTTAAGACTAGTGTCAACTTTATACAGTTTTTCTGTATTTTGCAGCTTTTTATCTTTCAAATTAGCATGGACAGATTCTTTAATAGGGCTACTACACTGCTGTAATCTTGAGATTTTTCTTCACTGTTCTGTTGAGTCTCTTTCAGGTTTTGTTTGTTTGAGCCAGAGTCTCACTCTGTTGCCCAGACTGAAGTGCAGTGGCATGCTCATGGCCACCATAGTCTCTACCTGCTGGGCTCAGCCTTCCAAGTAGCTGGAGCTATAGGCACCTGCCACCACGCCTGGCTAATTTTTTTTTTTTTTTTAATTTATTGTAGAATCGAGGTCTCATCAAGTTACCCAGGCTGGTCTCGAACCTCTGGGCTCAGGTAATCCTCTTTCCTCAGCCTCCCAAAGTGCTGGGATTACAGGCTTGAGCCACTGTGCCTGGCAACAGTGGTAGATTTTTATTATATGTTGAGGTAATGCACATGGCAAATATAACATAAAGAAGGTAGGGTAAATAAGCTTATATTGTTGAGTAGTTCCTTTATTTTACTGTAAAAATATAGACTTTGATATGTATATAGAGAAAAAGTTAAATACCTATGTTGTAATCCCTATATCAACCATTACAAAAAGAGATGGGGAAGGAGATACTCATATACTTTTTATTTAATAATTTAATAAATTAGAATACTAAACAGTGCTCAAATATAGTCTGAATGAGCATCCCTAATTTGAAATTCAAAATGCTCCAGAATGTGAAGCTTTTTGTACACCAGTATGGCACTCAGAGGAAATGTTCAATAAAGCATTCTAGATTTCAGATTTTTGAATTAGGGATGCTCAGTCAATATATATTCTGCAGATATTCCAAAATCTGATAAAATTCAAAATCTGAAACACTTCTGGTCCCAAACATTTCTGATATGGGATACTTAACATGTAATCCAAAAAGAAAAAAGGAGAAAAGGGGAAACAGAAGCATGAAAAACAAATATAGAAGATAAAAAGATAATGAAGTGACAGACTTAAATCTAATCAAATCAATTTACATTAAATGCAAATGGTCTGAACATACTTAAAAAGGGAGATATTGTGAGATAGTACTTTCAACAAAATATTAGCAAACTAAGTCCAGCGGTATATAAAAAGGGTAGTACATCATAACTAAGTAGGGCTCATTCCAGTAATACATAGCTGTTTGACTATTTGAAAAAAATCAGTGTAATTCATTATACTAACAACTACAAGTAATGTGAT
Organism: Cephalopachus bancanus; assembly: GCA_027257055.1. Classification (NCBI taxonomy): domain Eukaryota; kingdom Metazoa; phylum Chordata; class Mammalia; order Primates; family Tarsiidae; genus Cephalopachus; species Cephalopachus bancanus. The sequence continues at coordinate 128,964 of JAPVLO010000091.1, forward strand.
TACTTAAACACACATTTGGCAAAATTCTTCTTTCATTTTTATGCAAATTCTCAGCAAACAAACAATTCAAGGAATATTCTTAACCAGGTAAAGGGCATTTGCAAAAAATCTGCAGTTAATATTATACTTAATGATGAAGGACTATTAGTTCCCTGTAGAATCAGAAACAAGGCAGAGAAATCTGATTTCATTATTTTTATTAACCGTAGTACTGTAATTTCTACTAAGTGCAATCAAGCAGGAAAATTTTATAAAAGATTTACAGATTCAAGGAAGGAATAAATTCAAGGAAGGAATAAAATTATTTGCAGACACTGGGTTGTCTGTATAAAAAATCTCATAGTGTCTACAACAAAGCTCCTGGAACTAATAAGTGAACTTGGCAATGTTGCTAGATATAAGGTGAATGTACAACAACGAGTTGTATTTCTACATGCTAGCAATGAACAACTGGAGATAAGTAGTTTATAAAGACAATTCCATTTACAGTGTGATGAAAAGAGTGAAATTTTTCTGTAAGCCTAGCAAAATATGTGCAAGATATGTACGCTGAAAACGAAAACATTAATGAAAGAAATCAATGAAGACCTACATTAATGGAGAGATAGATAACGTATTCATGAATTGGATAACCCTATAATGTCTCGATGTCATTTCTTCCCAAACATGTCTGCAGATTTAACGTATTTCTTCTTAAAACTTCAGCAGCATTTTTGTATTAACAGGCTGATTCTAAAATTATATGAGAGGCAAAGCAATTCGCAAAACCAAAACCATTTGGAAAAGAAGAACAAAGTTGGCTGATTCATACAGCATGATTTCAGGTATTCCTATAAAGCTATAGTATCAACACTGTGTGGTTTTGGTATAAGTAATATACCCAAATTAATATACCAAGTATACATATACAAGTAAGACAGGATAACCCAGAAACTGCCCCACATGCACATGGTACAAAAGCAATTCAGTGGGGAAAAGATAGTCTTTTTAGGAAATATTGTGGAAGAATTGAACAGCCATATGCAAAACAAAACAAAACAAAAAACAAAACTTTGGCCTACATACCTCAGTGCCTTTTTTTTTTTTCTCTTTGGAGTCTCTGTTGCCTAGGCTGGAGTGCAATGGCATAATCACAGGCACTGCTGGGCTCAGGAAATCCTTCCGCCTCAGCCCTTCAAATAGCTGGGGCTGTAGGTGGGTGCCACTATTCTTGGCTAATTTTTTGATTTATCATTGAGACCAGGTCTTGCCATGTTGTCTAGACAGCTCTCAGAACTCCTGAGCTCAGGCAGTCCTCTCTCCTTGGCCTCCCAAAGTGCTGGTGTTATAGGCATGTGCAACCACACCAGGCCTATACTTCATATCTTTTACAAAAACTAACTCAAAATGATTCAGGGACTTAAATCTAAAACCTCAAACTACAGTTTTTTAAATATAGGACCAAATAATTGTGCCCTTAAGATAGACTAAGAGTGGTTAAAAACAATGCCAAAAGTGTAATCCATAGAAGAATCAGTACATTGGATTTAATGAAAGCTAAAAACTTGTACTTTTTGAAAGATCCTGTTTAAGAAAATGAAAACACAAGACACAAACATTATATATCTAATAAAGTATTTTTATCCAGAAGGCAAAAAGAATTCTTAAATTCAACAACATGTAAACAGTGCAGTTTTTAAAAATAGGCAACAGGTTTGTATAGGCACTTCATCAAATAAGACATACTTGTGAGAAATAAGTTCACAAAAGGTATTCAGGATCATCTATTATTAGGGAAATGGAAATTAAAACAACAGTGAAATATCATGGTACACCTGTTAGAATGGCTAAAATTAAAAGCAAGAACCACTTGACAATTCTAAGTACTGATGAGGATGCAAAGCACCTGAAACTCTCACTTGCTACTGGTGGGAATGCAAAATGGCACAGCACCTTTGGATGATTTTGACATTTTCTTTTAGTATTAAACATGCAATTACCATATGATCCAGCGATCAACTCTTGAGTATTTACTCAGAAGAAATTACTGTGTTCACACAAAAACTATGATTTATAGTAGATGTATTTATTGTCGCTCAAAGTTGGAAGCAACTCAAGTGTCTATCAGCTGGTGAATGGATAAAATACTGTGGTATATCCATATAGAGAGGAGTACTACTTTCCAACATGAAGGAATGGATTTTTTTTTTTTTTGAGTCGCAGTCTCACTGTGTCACCCAGGCTGATGTGCGGTGGCGCACTCACAGCCACCACAGCCTCGACCTGCTGGGCTCAGGCAATCCTTCCACCTCAGCCTTCTAAGTAGCTGAAACTACAGGTTTGAGCCACCATGCCTGGCTAATTTTTATTTATTTATTTTTTTATTGTAGAGATGAGGTCTTGCCATGTTGCCCAGGTTGGAACGAACCTGTGGGCTCAGGTAGTCCTCTTGCCTCCACCTCCCAAAGTGCAGGTATTACAGGTGTGAGGCATCGCACCCAGCCAGGAATGGATTATTATTAGACACAACCACACTGATGAAACTCAGATGCATTATGCTAAGTGAAAGATCTCAGAATCAGAAGTCTATATATAATTCCATTTATGTGATACTCTGGAATATTCAAAACTATGAGGACAGAAAGCAGATCTGTGCTTTCTAGGGCATAAGCAAGGATGGAGAATTCAACTAAAAAAGAGTCACTACAAAGGAATTTTTTGGAAGTGATAGCAACTCTTTGATATTTTTATTTTGATGGTGGTTATGTGACTGTATGTATTTGTCAAAAACTCATACCAATGAGTTGAATTTTATTGTATATAAATTAAAACATAAATTGTAAAAGTGTAAAACAAACTCGTTTTTGAGACTGCGATGCAAAAAAGGAGATATACTAATTTTATATTTTAAGAATTCAAAACAGCTTCATGCACATCCCTCAGTATCATGCAACATTTCTGTTATCTCCGTTAAGGATAATTGGGTTTAGAGCTGAAAGAACTCCTGAAATGATTTTGTGTAACCCTAGCGGTTTAATAGATGAGGAAACTGAACCTTAAGAGATTAATTGACTGCTTTTCCAAGATCCTAAGTGTAGTTCCTCTTGCTGTTTTCTAGATCATCTCTATCTTTGTCTTTCAGTAGTTTGATTATAATATGTCTCAGTGGGAATATCTGCATTAACCTGTTTGGAGTTTATTGAGCTTCTTGGATATGTAGATTTATGGTTTTCATCAAATGTGGGAAGTTTCCACCTGTTATGTTTTCAAATATTCTTTAAACACCTGGAATCAATCAAGCTGCCAGTCTGTACTGAAAGGCCCTGTGTGCATGTTGGGTCTTGCCTTCAACACTCAGCTGCCATTGATATTTCAGTCTTAGCCTTTACTTTCTGCTTACACAGAGCTTCAAAGTTAGGGCCCTCTCAGGCTTATTCTGAGCAGACTCACAGCCCTCAACACAAATGTGACCTTCTAGATTCCCAGGAGTATGTCAGAGCTTTTTAAAGTTCCTCTGGACATCTTACTCTCAGCTAGCTTTTCCTTGTAAGTTTTTGTTTAGTCTGTTGTTTGTTGCAACAATTGTCCATTGCCTCAGGCATCCATGACATAAAATCCTTGCTTGTAATTGTTTGAGACAAACCCCATGCTTCACCCCAGAAGAAGGCATTTCACTGTGGGCTACCTCAGTTAGGTTAAATATGACAGTTTTATAACTTATATAAGTGCAGTCTTAGGGAACCTCCAGACCTATCTAGTGGTGTTCTTTGGGAATTAGGCTTTGAAAAAGCTCCAGTTGTGTTCTGCTCCCTCTGGTGGCTGCTGGGTTGTTCTGAGGATCCAGCTGTTATTTTTCAAGGCTGCCACGGGGAGGGGGGCTGGGGGGTGGAAGATGGGACTCTAGTAAGGTCGAATACTGAAAGCTTGCTGTTCTTACAGAGGTAAGAGCCATTTTTATTTTTTATTGAGTAAACACTTCCCAGGTTGCTGCAAGCCTTGATTAATTGCAAGAATCTGAAATGGTTGCTTTTGACAGTTCTTTCCTCATGTTTATTGTTGCTTTTTAAGGAGGAACAAATTTTTGGAGGTTCTTACTTCACTATCTTCACTGACATAATCTCTTTTCTTGTTTTTGTTCCTGCCTCCACTTCTTTCTGAAGCATTATAAGGATTAGAAAGAGAGTTGATGAGTTCTGTTTGTGATATGTTGAATGATGCTGTCTGTAGCACATCTAGATGTCTAATTCATAGCTGAGTTTAGGAATCTGGTGTAGTCATCTATTTATACATAATAGTTAAAACCATTACAGGAGATACAGTTGCCTAAATAAAGCATTTGCAGTGAAATAACCAAAGAGCTTCTATATTTGAGTTATGATTGTTATAGGAGAAAATTAAAAATCATTCATTATGCAGATTGGTGTCCCTATAAATTCATGGTCTCAAATCCCAGCCAGCCTCAGAACTGCCTATCAGTCTTATTCTTTGTCAGTTTTCTCATTACCTTAATAATTATCTAAACCTTCTTAAGTCTTCTTATAATGCTTGCCACTCCCCTTCACCCTCCCATTACTCTGTCTTTTACTTCAGGGAAATTAAAGCCACAGGACTTCTCAAAATCTTATCCATCTCCACTTTTTAAAGTTGGCCCTGTGTAACTGCAGATGCCACATCTGCAGATTCAGCCAATTACAGATTTTTAAATATTTTTTAAAAAGCAATAAAAATAGCGCAAACAGAAAAAATATGGTATAATAACTAATTATATAGCCTTTACATTGCTTTAGATATAATAGTAATCTAGAGATGACTTAATGTATATGGGAGGATTGTGTAGGTTATATGCAAATGCTGTGCCAGTTTATATTAGGGACTTGAGCATGAGAGGATTTTGGTATCCACAGCATCTTGGAACCGATTCCCTGCAGTCATTGAGGGATAGTTACTTACTTTTATCCACAGGTAAATGGTGCTGACAAATTGAGGGTACTCATGAAAAGTCTTCAGATATTTCAGGCTGGGTAGGCAAGATGGGGGAATCTAGGAGGGGCTGATCAGTGGAGTAGGATGGGGGTGTTGGTGGGATCCAGGAACTACATGTCTTTCAGTTTGAATCATTTGAGTTCTTAGAACAAATCCAAAAATGATTACCTTGAAACAGTGCAGAGGTTAGGGATATTGCCCTCTCCTCCCCCAGCAGTTAAAAATATAAGAAATAAAAGTATGTTTTACACATTATATTTGCTTAGGTTTAAAGTAGTATTTTGAAAACCAGGTTATAGGCAAATCTATGACAGCTAGATAACGGACTCTTGATGGGTACTTCAAACATATAAAGCTTAAAAGATCTGATTTATTTCATTCAACCATTTCAATCTATGATTCCATTGGAAAATCCCTGCAAATTTTTTCCAAGGGAAATTGCTGTTAAAAATATCATGATGGTAAGCAGTCTAATGTAAATTCTAAATATGAATCTTCTACTTTAATATATTTTTAAGATATCTTTTCTTAATAATTGTGTGATGTAGGGTGATATTCTCTTAGATAATATAGACAAAAGAAGACTTTTTTTATTACTCAGTTTAGTAAACCAAGCCAAAATTACTTGGGTTACATTCTTGAGACTTCCATAAAGTAATAAAATTTGGAATTTGTCCTTAACATTCTATGGATACTTGCAATCAAGATATTTCACAGATCTTGAATCATATAATAGGTCAGCTATAATTTATTGGGCTTTACTTTTTTTATTTAAAAACTTTATTCATAACACATTTTTAAAAATTCCCACCCTTGGAAATAGACTAAAAAATAAATTCTGCCTCCCACCTCCCTGTTTCTACTTCCTTCCATTTCCTACTAATAAAAAGGGAAAAAGAGTAAAGGAAAAGAAACCTAAAAAACAAGACCCCCAAATCCTTCAAAATATGGTAGTGCATTTCCCCAGGGGAAAGGGGAATAGACACTAGAGCCCTGGGAGCAGAATAGAGATCTTCTGGCGACAGAAACCTACAGAGAAAGATACTCAAAACAGAAAAGTTCCCTAGGTAATCTGGAGGGGCAGGGAGCCAGAAAAGAGGGGTGGATAGTAGACTAGCAGGACAGTAGCAGATGGGGGGTGGGACTGGGCAAGATGGGGAGAATATGAGGGGAAGGTCAGAAGAGGAACAGCTTGGTGTCCTTCCAGAGCCCTGGGTAAATAAACCCTCCTCCTACCAATGCCCACCTGCCCTTGAGCAGCCTCCCTGGGGGTGAAGTAGGGCAAGGAGACACAGGGAGCAGCTTGTACATTTGGGACATGTCCATGGCGGCTCCCCAGAGGGAATGAGCAACCACCTTCCCTACTCCCTAGGCCTTCCCCTACCTGCTCCCTAGAGCAGGTCTCCCTCAGCAGCCAGTTAGGGGTTCTCCCCCCTTCTACAGTAGAACTATTAACCTATCTATCTATCATATCTATCTATCTATCTATCTTTTTTTTTTCTATTTTTTTTTTCTACCAAGGTCTTTTTTTTTTTTCCTTTTCTTTCCTCTCTTCTCCAAATAAACAAATAGTAAGAGAAATACCATGGTGTCACTCTAGCCAGTTCCCTGTAGACGCAACCCTGGGGCCTGCTGTTAAAACCACTGTGGAATTGAGAGAACTGTAATTGGTGATTCGGGCATGTGTGTGGGCTTGTGGGAAGCCCCGTTCTGTTGCGCTGATGTCTGGCCTGTTGGCTTGTTTTGGGATCACGCTGATTTGACTTGGTCTAAGTAGGGACTCATCTAAGATCAGGGAAGTCCACACTGACTCTTTGTCTGAGAACTCTGTATATGCAAACCCTTTGGGGGTGGCCACTGAATTCATCACAGAGGATGGTAGCATGGTAGTATGTTTGACTGAATTACAGCCATGAAGGTGAGCTTCCAGCTTTTCTGCTGTTCCGCCGTGGTCCACATTGTCAACATAGTGTACTGAGCATCGGCCCCACTTTTTCCTCAGGAACCCTGATCCCTGGGCCAGCATTACCTAGGTGGACTCATACTTATACTCATCTGCTTCTCTATCTCATGCCATGGCTCTTGTAGCTTCTCAGCTTCTCCCTTCATCTCCCTGACTTGGGCTTTGATCGCTCCTAGCTCCTACAATGAATGGATAAGGTATAGGTATGGCCAAGAGCTTAAGAGGAATCAACACAGGGACTGTGCTCCACTTTCAGCTGACATGGCTTCAGCCATTCTGGGCCATTTCCCCCACCCCGTGTGAGGTCACGAGGAAACAAAGACACACTGCCTTCTCTACAGTTATATTAGACACCCATAACTCCTGGATCACCCCGACTGGGCCTCTCATGGTGACTGCAGACCCGTTCATGGCCCAGCCCTGCTCAGCCATGCAGTTTCCCTAGGTTTTATTTACTTCTTTTTTTTTGTTATAGTGTATTTGCACTCGGACGACTAGATATGCATGTTGAAACAGTAAATGTGATATTTTATTCCCTTACAAGTTTCATTGCACCTTATTATGTAAAACTGAGAACTAAGATAATATGAAACAACCCAAGCCTCTCATTATGTTTTGAATATTATGATATTGGAATAAAAAGTATTTAAATGCATCATAGAAATTTTATTCTGAAAATTCAAATTGAGTATTGTCAAATTAACTAAAAATGTGCTATTAGAATCTCAGTTTTATACAAAATAAATACTTTTAAAAAGTACTGCCTTCTGATAAATATTTATAATAATATAAAATAAAACAAGTAATTCATCTTATTTCTTGCAGTAAATCAGAGTATTCAATTCAAATTTGAACTGCTTTTACCCACTATCGGAAAATATAGTAGTTTTATTCATAAATATGCTATGATCAATTAAAAAACTAAAAACTGGCAATGAAAATATAAAGACAAATCAGTAGCATATTTGAAGCATTTCACGGGAAATAGTTATTAGAAGATAATGATTTCTTGTTGTAAATAATTTAAATGCCTGAAGAAAAAGTACATGTGATGTTGGGGTAGTTAAAATATAATTAAAATTTGTATTATAAATGCTAGTTTAGGAAAGAATTGATTTTTTTTTCCCCCTGTGAGATACTTTTTTTTAATTTTTAAAGATGTAGGATACAATTCAGAGTTAGGTATACAAATGTTCATCATGCAGGTACCCTTGTTGATGAGGTGTGCTACCCTCTCCCCTGGCAGTTTCCCACTACTGCTAACCTCTCCTCTACCCAGCAGTTTTCCACTACTGCCAATCCCTTTCTTATGGTATTATGATATTTGTTCAAGGTCCGCTTATGAATGAGAACATGTGTTACTCAGTTCTTTGTTTCTGTGATAAATCACTCAGTATTATAGATTCTAAGTCCATCCAGGTTGCTGTGAAGTTCATAATTTGGTCCTTCTTTATGGCTGCATAGTATTACATTGTGTATATATACCACCATTTAAAAAAAAATCTACTCCTCTTTTAATGGGCAGCATGGTTGGTTCCATGTTTTTGCTATTGTGAATAATGCTGCAATTAACATGCACATGCAAGTATCTTTTTCATAGAGTGATTTGAGTTTCTCCAGGTATATTCACAGTAAGGGAATTGCAGGGTCATATGGGAGGTCAGTTATTAGATATTTTAGGCATCTGCCAAACTTTTCTACAGAGGTTGTACTAGTTTACACTCCCAGCAGCAGTGTAGTTCCCTTTTCCTTGCATCCTCTCCAGCATCTGGTATTTTTTTAGTTATTGATGATGGCCATCCTGACTGGAGTTAGGGGGAATCTCAGTTTGGTTTTCATTTGCATTTTTTTGATGATTAGTGAGGCTGAGTATTTTTTCCTCTATCTGCTGGCTGCTCATATGTCTTCTTTTGAGAAGTGCGTATTCATATCTTTTGCCCAGTTTGTAATGGGACTGTTTGTTTTTTTCTTTTCAGCACATTTGAATTCCTTGTAGATCCTAGATGTTAGACCTTTGTCAGATACACAGTTGGCAAATATTTTTTCCTAGTCTGTGGGCTGTCTCCCTGCTCTCTTGATGGTTGATGATTTCTTTAGCTTTATAGAAGCTTGTCAGTTTGATGAGGTCCCACTTGTCTATCTTATCTCTTATGGCATGGGCACTTGGGGTTTTGATTAGGAGTTGGTTGCCAGTTCCAATTTCCATAAGGGTGTCCCCTGCATTTTATAAGGTTCTTATAGTTTGAGGTTTTACGTTTAGGTCTTTGATCCATTTAGAGTTGACTGTTGTGTATGATGATAGATAGGGGTCTTGTTTTAATTTTCTTCATGTAGTCAACCAGTTTTCCTAGCACCATTTGCTAAATAGGCTCTCCTCTCCCCAGTAATAGATGGTGGAGGGTTTGTCAAAGATGGTTAGTTGAGAAATTGAAGTTTTGCTTCTGGAGTCTCTATTCTTTTCCATTAGTATATATGCCTGTTCATGTACCAATACCAGGCTATTTTGATTATTATAGCTTTATAATAAAGTTTAAAGTCTGGGAGTGTGATACCTCTCACTTTGTTTTTTTTGACTGAGGATTGTTTTGGCTATTTGTGGTCATTCATATTTCCATATGAATTTCTGTATTATCATTTCCAAGTCTGAGAAGAATGCTGCTGGTAACTTGCTGTGTATTGCCTTGAATCTGTAGATTGCCTTGGGTATGGTGGACAGCTTAACAATGTTGATTCTTCCAGTCCATGAGCATGGAATATTTTTCCATTTGTTTGTGTCATCTTTGATTTCTTTGAGGAGTGTATTGTAGTTTTCGTTATAATGGTCTCTGACTTCTCTGGTTAGGAAGATGCCTTCAAGGTATTTCATTTTCTTGTAGCTATTGTGAATGGGATTGTGCTTTTATTTGGGTTTCTGTTTGTTTATTGTTGGTGTATAGGAATGTGACTGTCTTTTGCACATTTATTTTATACCCTAAGACTTTGCCAAAGTCCTTTATCAGTGCAAGGAGGTTTTTGACAGATTCTCTTGAGTTTTTGAGGTAGAATCATGTTGTCTGTAAAGGCAGATAACTTAACTTCCTCTTTTCCTATTTGGATACCCCTGATTTCCTTCCATTGTGTGATTTTTCTAGTTAGGACTTCCAATACTATGTTGAACAGGAGGGGTAAGAGTGAGCATCCTTGTCCTGTTCCATTTTTCAGGGGAAATGATTCTAATTTCTGTCTGTTTAGCAGTATGTTGGCTGTGGGTTTCTCGTAGATGGCTCTTACTATTTTGAGGTATGTTCCAGCAAAGCTGAGATATTTGAGGGTTTTTATCAAGAAGGGATGCTGGATTTTATCAAAAGCTTTTTCCATGTCTAATGATATAATCATGTGGTTTTTGTTTTTACATCTATTGATGTGTTTAATTACATTTATAGTCTTGCAGTTGTTGAACTAGCCCTGCATCCCAGGAATGAAGTGTACTTGGGCATGGTGGATGATTTTTGATATGTGTTGTTGGGTCCGGTTTGCTAGAATCTTGTTGACAATTTTAGTATCTATGTTCATCAAGGATATTGGCCTTTCCTTTCTTTGTTGGATAAGTTCCCTTTCTTTGTTGGATCTTTACCTGTTTTGGGTATTAATGTGATCTTAGCTTCTTAAAATGATTTGGGGACAGTTCCATCTTTCTCAATTGCCTGGAATACTTTCAATACTTTCATACTTCTTGTATGTTTTGTAGAATTCTGCTGGAAAGCCATCTGGTCCAGGGCTTTTTTTTTTTTGTGGGTGGTTTTCTTATGAGATAGTCGATTTCCTGTGTTGTTATTGGTCTATTTAGGGTCTTGATTTCTTCTTGTTTTAACCTGGGGAGGTTGTATTATGTCAGAAAGTCTTCCATTTCATTTAGGTTTTCAAGTTTGTTTCCATACAAGTGTGCGTAGAAATCCCTGATCATCTTTTGTATTTCTTCGGGGTCAGTTGTGACATGATCTTTTGCATTTCTGATTGTGTTTATTTGGGCTCTTTGTCTCTTTTTCATGGTCAGTCTATCTAGGTAGAGGTCCATCAATCTTGTTTATCCTTTCGAAGAGCCAGCTTTTTGTTTTGTTGATTTTTACGTTGTATTTTTGTCTTCTGTGTCCCGAATTTGGCTTTTATTAACTTCTTCTGCTGAAGTTAGGGTTTTGGTGGTCTTGCTTTTCCAGCTTCCTTAGGTGATTTGTTAAGCTGTTAACTTGTGATTTTTCCATTTTCTTCATATGTGTTTGTAGAGATATGAATTCCCTCTTATTACTGTTTTCATGGCATCCCAGAGATTTTGGTAAGATGTTTCTTCATTTTCCGTTGTTTCCAGGGAATTTTTTTTTTTTTTTTTTTTTTTTTGAGTTGGAGTCTCACTCTGTTGCCCAGACTGGAGTGCAGTGGCACGCTCCCAGCCACTGCAGCCTTGACCTGCTGGGCTCTGGCGATCCTTCCTCCTCAGCCTTCCAAGTAGCTGGAACTACAGGCACGCGCTACCATGCCCAGCTAATTTTTTTGATTTATTGTGGAGATAAGGTCTCGCCAAGTTGCCCAGGCAGATCACGAACCCACGGGCTCAGGCAATTCACTCAGCTCAGCCTACCAAAGCATGGGATTACAGGCTCAGCCTGTAATCCAGGGATATTTTCATTTCTTTTTTGATTCACGTTGACTCAGGAGTTGTTCGGCATCATGCTGTTTAGTGTGCATGTCTTTTTGGGTTTTGGGGGAATTTGTTGGGGTTGATATTTATTTTTACTCTACTGTGGTCTGAAAAGGTACATGGCAGTATTTCAATCTTATGAAGTTTTTTTATGCTTGAATTATGACTGAGGATATGGTAAATCTTAGAGTACGTTCCATGTGTTGATGAGTAGAATGTATATTCCATGGTTGTTGGGTGGAGTGTTCTGTAGGTATCAATTAAAACCATTTGGTCAAGTGTCACATCAACAAGGATCTCCTTGTTGATTTTTTGTTTTGATGATCTGTCTAGGGTTGTGAGTGGGGTATTTAAGTCCCCAGCTATGATAGTGTTAGAGTCAATATCTTTTTTTAGTTTACCTAGAAGATGCTTTATTAAAATTGGTGGCCCTGTGTTGGGTGCATATATGTTTAGCATGCATGTTTCTTGTTGATGGATTGAACCGTTTATCATTATGTAGTGACCTTCCATATCTTTTAAAATTTTTGATAGCTTAAAGGGTATTTTGTCTGATATTAAGATCACAATTCCTGTTTTCTTTTGTGTTCCATTTGCCTGAAAATTTGTTTTCCATCCTGTTACTTTGAGTTTGTGAATGTCCTTTCTCGTGAGATGAGTCTCTTGGAGGCAGCATATTGTTGCATGATGATATTTTATCCAATTTGCCATTCTGTGCCTCTTCAGTGGTGCATTTATTCCATTCACAATTCAGGCTAATTATTAAGATGTGAGAGTTTATCCCTGTCATGAAGTTCTTATAGAGTTTGTTGTTGCTGTTTGCTTGTTTATTTGATTGCTATCTTTCTTTTGATTTATGTGTGTATTCAATCTTTTTCCTGCATTCTTGGGAAAGGTGTTATCATTCCTTTTTTCCTTTCTTCTATGTTTAATACTTTAAGTGTTTCTTGTAGAGCTGATCTGGAGGCAGCATAAATTCTTAGGGATTGAATGTGTGTGAAGGATTTTAATTCTCCATCGCTGATGAAACTTAACTTAGCTAGGTAGGTGATTCTTGGTTGAAATTGTTTATCTTTGAGAACTTTGAAGATTGAACACCAAGTTCTGCTAACCTGAAGTGATTCTGTAGATAAGTCTGCTGCTATTCTAATTGGTCTTCTACAGTAGGTAGTCTGACCTTTCTGTCTTGCTGCCTTTAGGATTTTTTCTTTTACCTACTTTGTGTAAGCAAATTACTGTATGTCTAGGAGTTGGTCTTCTCATTTGTTGTCTTTCAGGAGTTCCCTGAATCTCTTGTGTTTGAATGGTCATATCTCTGATGAGATGGGGGCAGTTTTCTTGGATAATTTCATGGAATGTTTGTTCCAGGATGTTCTCTGTCTCTCTATTTGCCTCAGGGATTCCAATTTATCTTAGGTTTGACCTCTTTATATAATTACTCATCTCTTGGAAGCTTGTTCTGTCTTTTTAAGCTTCTTTTCTTTGTTTTTAACAATTTGCATTAGTTCTGTATTTTGGTTCTCAAGCTCTGAGATTCTTTTTTCTGTTTGGTTAATTCTGCTTTCCATGCTGATCAGTTTGTTGTTTATTTCATTCACTGTATTCTTTATTGTTATTATCTCAGTTATCAACTCCTTCATTCTTTCCTCCTGTCTCTCCTCACTTCTGTTTATTGTCTCTATTGATGTCTTGATATCTGAGTTTGTGGTTTGAGACCAGTCATTCTGAGGGCTCTTCATTGTTTTGAGTTCCAAAGTCTGTATTTCTCAGTTGTCCTCCCAGGAGTCTGTATGAGACCCATATTCTTTCTTTGGTTTTTCTTCATTTGTTTTTTTCTTCCTTTTTTTAAAACCAATTCTTTAATCCTGTTGTTCGGTGATGAGGGGATAGCTTTTTCTTCTGTATGCTCAATCTCCTATTCTTCCTTATATAGATCCTCTGCCCTTTGTTCAATTTTGAAGCTAGACTGGGGATAGAGAACTGTGCTTTTTGCAGTTTTGAGATTTAATTAAAGGGGAAGCTGTGATTCAGAAACTATCTGTAGATTCCAGTATCTGCTGACAGGTGTGTTGTTTCTCCCAGAACCCACTTCCCACTGCCTTGTAATCTGTCCATGCAGTGGGTGTGTATGTTTGCTCCCTGAAAGCAAAATGAGATGAGAATAAGGAAAAGGATAGAAAAAGGAAAGAGGAAGACAAAAGGAAGTTGGAGAGAGAAGATAGAAAACAGGCGTACCAACTAACGAATAAGCAGAGAAACAAGCAAAGACAGAAAAAACAAAAAACACAGAAACATACAGTCACACATACAAACAAACAAAAACCCCTGTTAATATACTTGCCCTCAAAAATAGCCATATAGAAACAAAATCTAAAAAAAAACCAACAGAAACTAAGCAAGTATGAGAATGTAAGCAAAAACAAAGAGAGAACAAAAACAAACAAACAAAACTTGCTCTGTGGCTATTTTTGTAACTCCAGGTCCCTTTCGGCTGCCATGTAAAGGAGTAGCTCCAATCTCCAGCCCATCCCTTCCACTTTCAGCGCAGGCTGATAGGCTTGCTCTCACCATGGATCAGGTGTCCCACGTGTGGGGTGGACACCTACTGCACTACTGTGGGGAGAGGATGGATCAGATCCAGACTCACCCATCTCATCTGCTGCTGCTGTCAGGTTTCCTACTCAGATCTGACGTGTTTGTGCCTGTTCCAGCATAGGGGAGGGGTGTCTGTCTCTCTGAGTCAGATGGGGGGGTTAAATTTTTTAAAAGATATCTTATATGAGGGCCCCATCCCAATAAAACCTGGAATTTGTTCATTAAAAAATTGTGATTCTTAACATGTTTAAACTTCAGTCATCGTCAGAGTACTTTCCATTTGTTGCAGTAGTACCCCTACAGAGATGCTTTTTCCACTGCTCAAAACAGCTTTTTAAACTGGTCGGTTTTGATGCCTTTTTAGTGCCTCTCCATTTGTTGTTTCACCTCTTCCACACCAGCAAAACATTTTCCTTTAAGGACTTCATTCATCTGGGGAAACAAACAAAAGTCACTTGGGTGAGAGCTGGTGAATAGGGAGAGTGGGGCTCCAGGGTCATGCCGGTTTTGGTCAAATACTGCCAAACAAACTGCCAGCGTGGTGTGGGCAGGTGCACTCCTAAATCACCCATCACGAATTGGGCAAATGTGTTGAAAGACTCTCCCTCCCAAAAATTCACTGAAGCTGAATGCAACCTTTCACAACAATGCTAGCTGGTACACCACAGAACACTTAACCTAGCGGGAGAAACCTGTGTTACAAGGGGCCCATCCTGTAAAAAATAATCCTTGTATAACTAGGTTACTTTTCTATTGCTATCACAACACATTACCACAAATTTAGCAGCTTAAAATAACACGCGTGTATTATTTCATTGTTTCTTTAGTAAGAAATTTGATTTGTCTTGGCTGGGTGCTCTGTTCAGTGTCACACATAACAAAAATTAACATGTCAACAGGACTGCGTTACTTACTAAAGGTTTTGTAATTGCTGGAATTTTTGTGTTTATGTGTCAGGACCTCACTCTATTACTCAGGCTGGAGTACGGTGGCATGATCACAGTTTACCACAGTCTTGACCTTCTGGGCTCAGGCAGTCCTTCTGTCTTAGCTTCCTGAGTAGTTGAGACTACAGGCATGTAGAGATGAGGTTTTGCTATGTTGCCTAGGCTAGTCTTGAACTCCTGGGCTCAAGCAGTCCTCCTGCCTCAGCCTCACAAAGAGTTGGGATTACAGGCATGAGCCACCATGCCCAGCAATACTCATTCAGGTTATCAGCTAAATTTAATTACTTGCTGTTTTAGCAAGTAGGTCCCTGTTACCTTGCTTGCTGTCCCCTGGGGCCAGTGTTTACTCTTGGAGGCAGCCCACATTCCTTTCCATGTTTTCTCTTGGCCCCTTTGGCAGCAGCAGGTCAAGTTTTTCTCTCATCTAATCTCTAATTCCAGCTGAAGAAAGCTTCCTGCTTTTAAGAGTTCATGTGATTGAATCAGGTGCCCCAGGATAATTCAGAATAATCCCTTTATATTAAGATCCAAACCTTAGTAACATTTGCAAAGTCCCCTTTACCATGTTATATAATACACTTACAAGTTCCAGGGATTAAAGTATGGATGTCTTTGTAGAGCCATTGTTTCTACCACAGTAAATAATGTCAACTTTTTAAGTAATTGGTGGCATTAATTATTAACAGTATTAATATACTGTGAATAAAATAATTAAAGTAATTGTAAATATTAAAATGTCATATATAGCTGGTATAAGCACTCTACTTCCTTGAGGTAAAGTATAATGATAATGTCTGCTAAGGGTAGGACATACAGAAATTATCTGACATGGCAAAAACTTCCTTTCTTGTAGCAAAGGTTAATAAACTGGACTGAATTATTCACCTAATGAAAGTGTAATTGTACAACATAATTTTTTTATTTGAGATTTTAGTCAGTTTCTGTTGTTTGAAATTAATTAGATACCCTTATCAGATATGAACAGACAGGCTAGAAAGTCCACACATGTTAAACGATGTCACTGTCATTTCCCATTTACTTAACAGTTTACTACTGAGTAGCTAGGGACTTGAATTTCTTTATTTATTACTTGGTACTGATAACTCCACATGGTTACAAATAACTATCTTAAAAGAATGGAAGCTCAGAGACTCTTACTTGATTGTTTTCATGTCGCCAGTGCCTAGTACATGGCAGATGTTCTGCAAATATTTTTTTTTTAAAATTACTGAGTCCACGAACATCACAACTAACAAGTATATTTTGTTAAACAGCTATTGTGTACAGGTTGATTGCAGCTGTGCACTTACAGAGTGACCCAATGTGTTTAGGCTATCACCACCTGAAAATTCACAGCCATTGCTGTTATAAAATAATGGCAGTCTCTAGCTGCACTCTGGGATGTAGCATTAACTAGAAATCAAGTGCCTTGGATCCTGCTCGGACATTCAGTTGGATAAGTATGATTCCCAAGCAAATTAATTTCTGAGCTTCAACTTATTTATAAAATGGAGATATGAAATCTTTAGGATTTCTTCCAGCTTTAAGTATATAAACTGAGAATTTTTCTTTTGAAATAAAACGGGAAATTTGAAAGAGTAAATGAGTTCAGGATTGATCCTCAACTGTAATTAATTCTTTTCAGTCTTACCTAAGTGTCAGTATTCATAAAATTCAAGTCCCTTTCTCTTAGCTGTACTTATTTTGAATGTATTTGAAATTCATTTTTACAGAATTTATTCATCCTTTATTTTCTTAAGACTGTGAAAGACAAAAGTTCTATAAGAAGGTTGCAGATGGGTCAGATACAGTTGCTCACTCCTGTAATCTCAGCACTTTGGGAGGTTGAGTCAGGAGGATTGCTTGAGCCCAAAAGTTTGAGACCAGTCTGGGCAACATAGTGAGACCTTATCTCTACGAAAAATTGTTTAAAAAATTAGTTGGGTGTGGTGGCACACACCTGTAGTCCCAGCTATTTGGAAGGTTGAGACAGAAGGGCAGCCTGAGCCCAGGAATTTGAGGTTGTGGTGAGCTGTTACCGTGCCCCTCTATGCACTGCAACCTGGGCAACAGAGACCACAACTCAGAAAAAAAAAAAAATACTGCAAATAGAGTTTTTAAAAAAGTATGCCACTACTTAATTTCACCCTTGGATAGAGCAGTTCCAGTTTCTTCCTGTTGAAACCCAGCTGGACCCTGGAGTAAGATGAAGTCAGAGGCCAAAAACATGCTCACAAAATTTGGCGAGCTTGAGGTCCCTGCCTAGCCTGGAGGTGGGGCCTTATGCACAATGCACACTCGTTTGCTTGAATTTGTCTTCCCCCCGTGTATATATACGGATGCCATGATTGACCATTCTTATAATGACAAACCTGCCAAGGACATGTTACATCTTTCCTTTCACTCATTTTACTTAAAATATGCTTTATTTTGTGTTTTTGGTTAGTCATTCCTAGATTCTTTATATACATATATGGATATGTATTTGCATCATGTGTTGACTTATGTAATTAATGGAGCAAATTATATTGCTTACTGATCATGAATCTAGCAACTTGAGAAATCCACTAGTTCTGATTGTTGATTTCTTGGATTTTCTATGTAATTGGTAATGATAATCTATTTCAATATTTTTCTTATCTTCCAATAATTGTGCCTCATTTCATTTTCCTTTTTGCCTTGGTCTGAATTTTCAATATTATATTGAATAGTGGTGGTGATAGGTGTGTGTGTGTGTGTTTGTGTATAAGCATTCTTATCTTGTTACTGATATTTAAGATCATAGTTCTAAAGTTTCTTCATTAATTATGATATTTGTAGTGTTATCAATGATATTTAGCAGATAAAAGGAATTAATTTTTATTCCTGGTTTGCCAGGAGCTCTTGTAAAAAATGTGTTGAATTTTTAATTGCATGTTTTTTATGCTTCTGTTGAATTGATAATATTTTTTTCTAAAGTATTTGTTAATTGTTTATTAAGAGAAACTACTTCTCATCCCACAAAGTATGTTTCATAGTTCAGGAAACTATGAGTGACAAACTTCTTTGTAATTCAACTCAAAGAAATTTTTTATATTCCAAAATCACTTTGTACTCAGAAAGTTGCCCCATCTCCTCAGAATCCTTCATGGAATTCTGATTTCTGTAGAAATCTGCATATGCCTTCCTTCTTAGTTCACCCACAGTAAACTTACAGAAAGCTGCAACCCCCAGGGACAATGAATTCTCCAACAATATGAAATCACAGACGCTTGGCCAGAAGGCCCCACATCTGAGGTTTCGTCAGAGCACTGGAAGTCATGGTAGTTACTGTTCTTAACAGTATGTCAGCCTCAACATCAGTGTCATTCCTGAATGATGGAGAAATGGAGGGCACCTAAAAACTCTTAAACTTGAAATACAATCTATGTCTGCCTCCCATTCTTGCCTTGTGAAGAACTAAGTATACTATTAAATTATTAATTTCATTTATTTGAAATAGTTCTAAGATATTTCATACCCCTAGGGATTAAAACTAAAACCCAGGTAGCAGTTTTAAAGAAGAGTGGACATGAGCCTTGACCATTATATATTTGTTATGCCTGAAACAGATTTTCAAAATCACCTTGTTTTGCAGAGGGAGAAACTGAGTGACAGAGTGGCTGTTTTATTTCCTCCAGCTTTTATATTCAGTTCATAGCAGAACCAGAACTTCAGGTCTTTTATTCCCAATCACTTGGTCTTTCTCCTGTACTACATTGCTATTTGCATTTAAAATGAAACAGATAAACTATTTTTAAAAAGTATAGTAGGACCACAAGGGAAATTATTACAAAGTATAATTTAAGGAAAATGTGTATAATTTCATTTACTATTTTTCTGTATAGGTGAAAAGAGGTTTGAATGCCCAGAATGTTCTAAAAGATTTATGCGGAGTGATCATCTCTCCAAACATGTCAAAACGCACCAGAATAAGAAAGGTGGTGGGACAGCTCTTGCCATTGTTACCTCGGGAGAACTGGACTCATCTGTTACAGAGGTGCTTGGCTCCCCAAGAATTGTCACAGTTGCAGCCATTTCTCAAGATTCGAATCCAGCAACTCCTAATGTTTCAACCAACATGGAAGAATTCTGAAGAGTTATTTATAACAGAGACCTCCAGTGCTGCACTTAACGTTTACACACCTTTGAAATCTGGAAATGGGCTGGTCAAGTGGATTACGGAGTAGGAAATCATGTTTTCATTCTTGGCTTCTTTAAGTATTCCAGGGTTTGGGGTCAACACATGAAGTGTTGAATTTTAAAAAATACAAAAAACAAACTGATGTGCTGGAAACAGATAGAAAAGTATTTCCTCCATACTATAAGTTGTAGTTATTTGGAAATATATCGCATAACCTTTACACAGAATCTTCCTGTCTCTTAACATCATGTGTTAACATGTTTAAAAAGACAGACCTCAGTAGTTTGCAGGCTGGACCTTAAATTGGACTTATTTTCTTTGAACGTACTTTGTTATAAATTCAGTCCGTAATAATTTACATGTATTTCTTTTTCTCTAGCACAGAAAACAGGTAGTTAACTGATGATAGGGGCAATACTATATTTCCTTAGCTTGATTTTTGGAAACGCAATCGAAAATAGTTTTGGCCGTCTTTTCTAAATGTTAGAAATTCTTCAACAGTTGAATTAGGTAAGTTCCAAAACAACAATCTGAGATGCATCTCAGATCTTTATTACCACTACATTATAGTAGTGTGTATGCAGACAATCAGTGAAGTCCAGTTACTTTCTCCATTTGGAGACACAAGAGGAACTTAGAGCTAAATAAATCTTAGATTAAATTTTAGACTGAAACCTTAGGAAAATGCTGGGAGAAAAAATGGTTAAGACAAAATTCATAATAGCTTCAGAAAAATAAAATGAGGCTACTTAACTTGCAACGTTTTAAAGTTAGGATTGATTATATTCCTAACCATAGATTGAACCACAAAATTTCATTTTAAATGTTTATATTGGAAATATTTGCATAGAGTGTAAATTGTTCTGTAGTTTCATATTCTGTAAATATGAGTTATGTTGACAATGTGCAGAATTCTTTATGCTTTGACTTGGTAGCCAAAGAAAGAATTATCATACTTTTTTCAAGGCCAGCAGAAAATTGTCTTTTTTAACTGCATTATAATTCTTGTCTTTCTCTACTAAAAATTGGCCAGTCCCACTTATTCCTAGTGCTGTGTTAGAAGGTTAATTAGGAATAACACAGTAATATCTTTATGTTTTGACGATAAGTTAATTTTCCCTAAAAATTAGCCTAACAAGTATATAATAGATATATTATAAAGCAAAACTTATTTTTGAAAAAATCAGAATAATTTTCAGTCAAATAAGTGACTAAAGAAAAATATATTTCATTGTTTATGCAAGGGTCTTATAGAAAAGGGTCTTATTAGGAAAGATGGCCAAAAGTTTCATGTGAAAAAAATTGGATTATACCAGTAACTTAAACATTAATAAGACATTTTATGTTTTAAAAAATTATTTACCCAGAATCAACCATATGGAAACTAAAGTTTTGTTCAGCTCAGTTTATTAACATCATTGATTTGGGGACAGATTGACTATAGGTACGTGTTTTCTTGTGCATTCTGTATTATTTCAGGAAAAGTACTCATGCGAATTCTCTTCCAAAATCGTGATGTTTCTTGTATTTTTGCTGAAGGAGAAATACTGTAATGATCACTGTTTACACTATGTACACTTTAGGCCAGCCCTTTGTAGCGTTATATAAAACTGAAGGTCTTTTGTGCTTTCAGTTTGTATAAAAAAGCTTTGAGATTAAAGGAAAAAAATTTTTACACTGTGGTTATAAATTTCAAGTTTCTTAAAGCTTTTGTAGACTTGTAACAGAGTCTTTAAATTTTAGTTGGATTTTGTAAATTGTTTTGTATATTTTATTTAATGTACTCCTAACAACTGATGTATCTGGCTTTAAAACATCAGAATCAGTTTTGTTGTTTTGTTTGGTACAGAAGAGCATTTGGTAGTGCTAATTTTAATTTTATTATATAGGAGCTGAAACATCAAATATATATTTTATCTATCATTATGCTACACAATCAGTGCTATAAATTTTTTTATGCAAAGAAACTTTCTTAACGTTTGAATCATGTTTCCTCAGAGTGATACTTTTTGTTGTTGATACCAAGTATGAGCACTCTGCATCACTATTCCATGAACCAGTTTTAATGCAAACCTATGTGTGTTCATTAGAAGTGGAAGTTATTTTTTAATCCACAATGAGGCCTATTATAAATTTATCAAACTGAATCTGGATAGCTTTATAGCATATGAAATATATTAATTTGTGTTAGCAGGTGCACATTTCACCACTGAAATTAGAAATATTTTGGCAGTCTGTTCTGCATACCATTCTGAGTCCACTTTTCTGTCTTCTAAAAATCGTAAATTTCAATGTCCTTTATTTGACTCAGTGGGATATAGCTGTTATAAGTAATAGGGCACAGATGTGCAGTAGGGTCTTGTTTAATGGCATTTCACTGTCCATTCCCTTTGCCACCGTTATAAAACTTTTCTTTGTTGTAATTATCAGTGCAAAGCTATGTATTTATCATGGTAAAACTCCAGTGTTAGAATAGTTTTTTCTTACAGTATACTTTCTTTGGTTAGGTTTGTGTATGTGTTGCTGATTACATTAGAACTTGATGTTAAGTCATTATTTATCACACTGTCATGAGAGCAGTAATAAAAGTGTGTAATCTAGGAGAAAAAGTTAATTTGTCAAACTTAGATAAGCATGATGTTTAGGTCCTATTTTTCAATTTTATAACTGTTTTATTGCAACAATATTTGTATTTAAGTCTCCATTTTAATGCCTTGTGGTGTTTTTTTATGCATGTCACTAAGTTGTCATCCCACATAAATTGATGTGCAGCATAGGGTATTAAATCTACATAATGATTTTAAAACAGAAATAGTTGATGGTAAAATGTAAATGTTTTGCAAAAATTCCTTATAAAAAGTTTTGTAGTAACATTTCACTTGTAAATTTTTTTGTAAAAAAAAAAAAAAAAGAAAGAAAGAAAATGGAAAAAAAAAAGATGAATTCAGAAAAAACCTGTTTCCCATATCCTAGAATTTAGACAATTATTCTGCCAGCAAAGCCTCTGGGGCTGTAATTGACATTTTTACAGTGCTGATTTGTATAAAATTTGTTTTTTGTGGATTTGGAAATAAAATCATGTACAAGTTGTTGCCTGCAATAACAATTGCAAGTAACCTATTAAAAATTCCCTTGAGTTTAACATGTTTCATTTAATTATGTATACTATAAAGCAGCAATAAATTGTTTGAACTATCAACCTTCTTATCAGGATGAACACCAGAAAGTTAAATGCCTCTCACTAGAGAACGTATTGGCAACCCTTCATAATTCCTGCTGTTAAGATCTGGTCACCATTCCTCTAAACATACCGCCAAAGAACACCAATTCAAATTGCATGTTAATTTGTAGCCATAGCTCTAGACATTTATGGAAATTAAAATTTGATTTAAAGACACTTTTCACTTAAATATTTTTAAGTGATAAAATGTTAGGAAATTGTAGGAAGATCTGAAAACGAAAAACATAATTAAAATATTATTTAGGCTCACAGAACCTCTAAGAAGCAATGTAGGCCACATACATGTCACAAAGACTATAAGCAGAACTGTCTAGCAGAACTGTCTTTTCCTCCTGGGAAAGCCCTGCAAATCTCATGAAGAACCTTACTGACAGAGTGAATACATCATGATAGCAACTTGGGCACATTTCCAAGCCCACACCTGATTAGATACAGATAGAGCAAAGCCAGGGTCCAGATGGGAGCAGGAAGGCATAGGATGTCTAACAGCAAGGGAAGAATGCTGACCAGCTCATAGAACTGGTGGGGTCACTGCTGCTTAGGTGGTGAGTGGCAGCTGCAAAGTGCATGGGCAGATAGCGTTGCACACAAAGCCCAAAGGGCATGGCTGTGTTACAGCTTAGCATATTAAGTCATAAGGACTGAATTGAGGAACAGTTCAACTTCTACTATTCTGCCAAATAAGACAGTAAGGAATATATTTGTCAAAATATATATATATTTTTTTAATCAAAAGTAAAGATGTGTATTGCAGTTACCTGAAAAATCCACATTTGGACACATCAGGATGGTAATTGTATGAAAGAGAGGAATTAAGGAAATTAAAAATGTTTGGTGTTCAATATATGGTACCTCTGATTATTATTTTGGGGTTTTTTTTTTGGGGGGGGCGCTTCTTTTGAGTCAGAGTCTCACTTCATCTCCCAAGCTGGAGTGCAGTGGCATGCTCACAGGCACTACAGCCTTGAAAACTTGCTGGGCTCTGGCGATCTTTCCACTTCAGCTTTCCAAGTAGCTAGAACTACAGGCATGCACCACCACACCCAGCTATTTTTCTTTTTCTTTTTTTTTTATTGTAGAGACAAGGGTTTGCCATGTTGCCCGGGCTGGTCTCGAATCTGTGAGCTCAGGCAATCCTCTCATCTACACCTCCCAAAGTGGTGGGATTACAGGTGTGAGCCACTGCATCTGGCTTGATTCTTTAACTTGTAGAAATTTCAGCCACATGAACAACCATGAATAAGACTGAAACACAAAAAAGGGATAAATCACTTTATCATAAAACCAGTGGTGTTAACCGAAAATTGAAGCAGTCCAAAGAGCATCACTAATGTAATACTGTATGACTTACCATGCCCTTAGAAAAGGCAACTTCAGGGAAACTCCTTTGGGTCCCCTTCTACTGTGGGAGCTTTTCTGTCCTCTTAATAAGTCCTGCTTTCAAAAAGAAAAAAGACAACTCTAAAATGACAAAAAAATATTCACAATAGCTTGTTTTTTATTTTTATTTAAAACTTTATTTAAAAGTTCAAATAATTATGGGGTGTCAAGACTTCGTGTCTGCAAGAGATGTGAAATGCTTTATTCCTCAATCTAAATGTTATGCTATCTTTACTGACTCAACAGTAATGTCTGCTTAATATACACACAACCAACTTGTCATTGTGTAGCAGAGTTTTTAAGACATGTGTTTACATTCTTTTAAGATTTGCAGGTTAGCGTGAATGTTGGACTCTGTGTCCTTTAGTATCAGGTGACAGTGACATCAATTATTTCTGGATACCCAAGAGTAATCTCAGGTGGAAACAGTGGGAGGAAGAGAGACAGGGAAGGCCTGTCTATGCAGTGTTGGTCTTCCTGGCAGTAGCAAATCACTGTGACAAGGGTGATCATTATCAATGGGGAGTCGTAGAAGGTCAGACTGGACTGCTGGCTTGGCCACTGACTTGCCACAAAATCTTGGGCAAGTCATGTGGCCTTTTTGCACCTTTTTCTCATTTGCAGAATGGGGATAATGCCTCATAGTTCTGTTAAGATCAAATAAAATGATATCAAGTACCTGACATGTAGTAGTGTTTGATAGATTAAGTTATTAATGTACATTATTAGTTAACCCAAAAGGCAGAAGGGTGTCTCAGTCCATTTGGGCTGCTATAACAAAATGTCATAAGCTAGGTAGCATATAAAACAACAGAAATGTATCCCGGTTCTGGAGACTGGAAAGTTCAAGGTCAAGGTCTGGCAGATTTAGTGTCTGATGAGGTCTTCTTCCTTGGTTCATAGATAATGACTTTCCAGCTGTGTCCTCACATGCTGAGAGAGACAAGGCAATACTCTGGGACCTCTTTTGTAAGGACAGTAACCTTGTTCGTGAGGGTTCATTTTGATGATTTAATCACTTCCCAAAGGCCCCACCTCCTCATATCTCTTGTAATACTATTATTGATAATTAAGTTTCAACATGAATTTGGGGAGAACGCAAACATTCAGACCAAAGCAGGGATCATGGAATAGGTCCCAACCAGACCAATGCTGAAATGCTTTGAAAATGGGCAACAATACATTGGAAAGTTAATTTCCAAAATCCCATATAAAAGAAGGAAGAACTTTGCATGTGAAAGGACAGATGGAGAGCAAGAAGCCATTTTTCACCTTGTTCTTAAACCCTGACATGATGAAAAAGTAGAAGCTATGTTTTGGAGAAATGCACACTTTAGGTAAAGATTAACTTTGTCTTTTCAGAAACAGACTTCCTGGTGCCCGGCATGGAAGGTGTCTCATGGCTTTTTTTTTTTTTTTTTTTTTTTGAGTTGGAGTCTCACTCTGTCGCCCAGACTGGAGTGCAATGGCTGCTCCCGGCCACTGCAGCCTCGACCTGCTGGGCTCCGGCGATCCTTCCGCCTCAGCCTTCCGAGTAGCTGGAATTACAGGCATGCACTACCACGCCCGGCTGATTTTTTGATTTATTGTGGAGATGAGGTCTCGCTGCCCAGGCGGGTCTCGAACCTGCGGGCTCAGGCAATCCACTCATCTCAGCCTCCCAAAGGCGCGGGATTACAGGCTGAGCCACCGAGCCCGGCTGTCTCATGGCTTTTGTAAGCAGAGTTTACAAGGCCTAAGACTTCATGCATTAGGCATAAGTTATGTAAATCACAAAACTTGTGATTACAAAATTTATGCAGATCGCAGGACTTGTGACTGCCCAGAAAAGGAAGTGGATGGGGAGTCAACCTTCCAGTAGATTGGGCGCTGGCTACAGGGAAGTCAAGGATCCCCCGAAGCTGCCCAATAGGAATGCATAGGAGATAAGGGGAAATGCATCCTACATTAGCTCAAAGGAATGTTATTCAGGAATGTACAGGAGCACTGGGATCCTTATCATGCCCTTCTCTAAGGGCTGTGATAATGTGGGCGGACATTAGCCGGTCTCTGTCACAGGGTCTCCAAGACTTCACAGATGGTCAATAAGGAAGTCTTGTCAGTCACACCTACCTGATTGCAACACCCCCAAGGGAAAGGATTAAAGCCAGGGCTGGAGTGGCTATGGGGCCACACTCTAGATTGTAGGCCCACTTCCTGTCTGTGGGAAGTGAACCTTTCTTAAATAAATCTTTTCTTCTTTCACCTTTTTGTGTGTTGCAATTCTTTGCATTCCTTGGGTCTCTGGTTTGTTGGCGCACACTTCTGGCATGCCAGCTCTGGAGGTGCTGCACCCCTTGCCCTCTCCATCCATCTGCCTTCACCCTTTCCATACCCTAGCAGCGTGGAATTCCCCAATTAAAACATATATTTCTTCAACTCGGTGAGGTAGTTTGGGAGCAACAGTCTGCAGTCATATAATTTTGAGATAGAGTATCCCAAACTACCTCACCATCTCAAAATTATATGACTGCAGACTGTTGCCAATTCTAAGCAAAATGAAAGGTTTCAAATCTTAGTTATTTTTCTAAGTTTTTGAGGGTTAATTCCAACTGCTGTTTTTCCTACCTCAGAGTGATAGCAGAGGACCAAACTGGGGAACAAGAAGCAAATCAATTACTGAAAAATAGAAATAGCTAAACAGAAGCTAAACAGCTTCTCATATACTGCTCAATAACTTTTTATGTGGATAAATGTGTGGATTATTTTCTATATTTACAAGCATTCCTTGTGTTTAGAAACATATTTGTCAAATAAATAAAACCAAGTTTACACAGCTAATGTTCTCTTTTCAGCTACTCACCAAATTACAAATACACACACCCACCCCCCCATCCCCCACCCTCACACAAACATGCACTTTGGTGTTCAAAAGTTTCTTAGGGAATATCCCTTCAGACTTCATTTAGAAAAGAATAATAGGATGCTCTATTTCCACTTAGCTTTTCAGATTCCTTGTGGAATAAGATAGGATATAAAATAAAGGGTCTCAACAGGTTTGCCCTGCTGGGCTGAGGCATTTTTGCCTGGCAGTTCTGCATTTCCAGCCTTCTTGTCTCTTTGACTGTCTTGCCTTTGCTGCAAGTTGTAGTCTTCACTCTGACTTTCCCCTTCATTCCCATGCTCACCTTCATTGGAGATGCTTTTTTCCAATTAGTACTTTTTTTTCTCCCCATGTAGGAAGTCTTACTCTGTTGACCAGACTGGAGTACAGTGGTTCACTTACAGCCACTGCAGCCTTGACCTGCTGGGCTCAGGTGATCCTTCCACCTCTGCCTTCCGAGTAGCTGGAACCACAGGCACTTGCCACCCCACCCAGCTAATTTCTTGATTTATTGTAGAGATGAGGGCTCATCAAGTTATCCAGGCTGGTCTCGAACCCCTAGACTCAGGCAATCCTCTCGCCTCCACCTCCCTAAGTGCTGAGATTACAGGCATGAGCCACCGTGACGGACTCCAATTAGTACATTTATTGAGCACCTATTGTGTGCCAAATTCAGACACAAGGGATGCTGTTGCTCTTTACTGCGCTAATTCTGTCTTCTTTGCATTCTGCCTCAGCTAGATTCTGAGCCACCGTGAGATCCCCCGCCCACGCGTAGGGGTGGGGTGGCCAGCACTTGCCGCAGATGCTGGAGTGCATTGAGACCCCGCTACAGGGAGGAGCTGAGGCTCAAGTAATGTTGAACCAAGTCAGGATGAACAGGTTTCAAGTCAGGGCTGGAGAGTTAAGAAATCTAGTGTGGGAGTTACAGACAGACAGAAGCAAATGACAGGAAAGAGGGAAAAATTGAGCCGTTGTCTCATCAAACACCATTTTGTCTTTGATGGCTTTCTGGGTGGTTGGCTCGGTTCCAGTTGTGTTATTTATTATTATGCTATGAAACGTTTAATAAATATTTTATTTATAGTAGTATTATTTTTGAGCTGTGGAAGCCATAATAAAGTTATATTTTCTGCTGATAAAGTCATTCCTCGCTTGTATAATTTTATGCTGGAATTAAATACATCAGCAATTCACGGTGCTGTGTAAAGGGCATCATGGCTTCCAAGTATCTGGTCACCTTAACGTGTTTGAAAACCACTGGTGAGAAAAATAATTTAGTAATATTGTAACTCAATTCAGTAATATTGTAAATGGTTACAACTTTAACGTAACTAACTCATGTCTTTGCAGCTTTATGTGAGCTTATTCTTTGTCAAGTTCATATATGCATATATGAAATGTATGTGTGGTAGAGCCCTATATACAGCTTATAAGTCAGAATTAAATTTATAAGCTACTGCAGTTTTGCATTGTAATTGTCTCCTCTCACTTTCCCTATTTTTTTTTTCAGTTGGGGTCTCACTCTGTTGCCCAGGTTGGAGTGCAGTGGCACAATCATGGCTGACCACAGCCTCCAACTCCTGGACTAAAGCAATCCTCCTGCCTCAGCCTTCTGAGTTGCTGAGACTACAGGCCTACACCACCATATCCAGATAATTTTTAAGTTTTTTCTAGAGATGAGTTCTTGCTACGTTGCCCAGGCTGGTTGCAAGCTCCTGGGCTCAAGTGATTCACCTGCCTTCACCCCATAGAGTGCTGGGATTGCAGGTGTGAGCCCCCATGCCTGGCCATTTTTAAAAATTATGTGGACACGGCCGGGCTTGGTGGCTCAGGCTGTAATCACACGCTTTGGGAGGCTGAGGCGAGTTATCTGAGCCCATGGGTTCGAGATCCACCTGGGCAACTCTACAATAAATCAAAAAAATTAGCTGGGTGTGGTGGCACGCGCCTGTAGTTCCAGCTACTCAGAAGGCTGAGGCGGAAGGATCGCCGGAGCCCAGCAGGTCGAGGCTGCGGTGGCCGGGAGCGGCCACTGCACTCCAGTCTGGGCAACAGAGTGAGACTCCAACTCAAAAAAAAAAAAAAAAAAATTATGTGGATAGAAAAATAAAATTGTTAGAAAATTAAGTTCCTATTCTGATGATAATATGTAACCTTACCTAAATTTTCATTTTTATGGAACAAATCATGGTTAGAACAGAGTTTTGAGTCTTAGAAAGAAGCACTGTACTCCATTTGTTTGACTTTGTTGTTCAAAATACTGAGATGTCGATTTGTATTAAAAGTCCATGTAATATGTCCACCAATTCAGTACATAGCTGGAAATACTTTTATCCTTGAAAATATAGACTTTGACTTAAAAAAAAAAAGGAAAGAAAAGGGCAAGCCTGGCCAGTTTTTTTCTCTAAATATGAGTTTTATGCCGGGCTCGGTGGCTCAGCCTGTAATCCTGCGCCTTTGGGAGGCTGAGCTGAGTGGATTGCCTGAGTCCGCGGGTTCGAGACCCGCCTGGACTGCGAGACCTCATCTCTACAATAAATTAAAAAATCAGCTGGGCGTGGTAGCGCATGCCTGTAATTCCGGCTACTTGGAAGGCTGAGGCGGAAGGATCGCCGGAGCTCAGCAGGCGAGGCTGCGGTGGCCGGGAGCGGCCACAGCACTCCAGTCTGGGCAACCGAGTGAGACTCCAACTCAAAAAAAAAAATATATGAGTTTTATTTATTTTATTTTAATTTTTTTTTCTTTTAAAGATGTGAGGTACAATTCAGGGTTAGGTATATAAATGTTCATTATGCAGGTACCCTTGTTAATGAGTTGTGTCCCCCCTCCAAATTGATCATTTTGTACATATAAGTATTGTTCTAAATTTTTAGGTAAAATGTTGCCTTTTTTTAAGGTGAGAAAATAGAATTTACTAAGAAGAAAGAAAAGCCCCACAGTGGGAGGGTACCCGAAAGAAGGTTGCCCCAAAGTGTTGCTTTATTATAAAATATTTTTAAAATATTCTTATTTAAACATTATGCTTATTTGCATCCATGATCTTGACAGTTCTCTAAAGAATTCATGCTATGAGATAAATGATAATCATAAGAGATATATTCAAATTAAATATTTGTCTTCAGCTTATACATTTTGTTCTGATAGAAATATTAATCAAATGTATTACTTAAGTCATTTATGTATCTTACTAATAAAAATATAAGATATTCAACTCTGGCACTGCTTAAAATACTTCCAAAATTAGTATGATTTAAAAAAAAATCAAATAACTCTCCTGCTTTAATTTTTTTTAGTAACTGAGTTATAACTAGGCTTAAAATATATCCAGTTTGTGAATCCAAAAGTCATTGCTTTGTTCTCAAGAATCTGCAACAACTAGACAACATTTAGGTCTATTTATATATCAAAGAAAAAGTTACAGGATTCCAAAATTTAGTTCATCCTCCTTAAACAAAAGACTGTAGAAGCAATTATTGGCTCTCGTTATCATAGATACAAGGGTGCTGTGATCTGAATGTTTGCATCTCCCTAAAATTTATATGTTGAAACCTAATTCTCAATATAATAGTATTAGCAGGTTGATTCTTTGGGAAGTGATTAGATCATTAAGGCAGAGCCCTCATAAATGGGATTATTGCCCTTGTTAAAGAGGCTCAAGGGAGGTGGTTGGTCCTGTCCACCATGTGAGGAAGCAGAGAGAAGATGTCATCTAGGAACCAGAGAGTGGACCTCATGAGACATCCAATCTGCCAGCACCTTGATCTTGGACTTCCTAGCCCTCAGAACTGTAAGAAATAAATTTTTGTTGTTTATAAACCACTCGTATTGTATTTTTTTTATTGCCATCCAAATGAAATAAGATAACGGGAAACTGTCAAAATGAGGGATACAGCACAGCATCCATCAATCAGAAAGGATGCTGGACATAGAAATGGAGAAAGTTCCCAGAGCAACTACTTCCCTCCCCTCCCAGCCCTGTTACTCTCCTTAGTAGCAGGACCCTGGGTGGGCGGGTCATGGGGTAGTAGTAGGGGGATTGGGAAATAGAAGTGGCTGTATATCTCCTGGTGTGGAATTACCTCCATATTTTATTTTATTTTAATTAATTAATTAATTTCTGAGTCAGAGTCTTACTTGGTTGCTCAGGCTGGAGTGTAGTGGTACACTCACGGCCATCGCAACTTTGACCTGCTGGGCTCAACCCATCCTTTCGCTTCAGCCTTCCAAGTAGCTAGAACCACAGGCATGCACTATCACACCCAGCTAGTTTTTGATTCATTGTAGAGAGGAGGTCTGACCATGTTGCTCAGGCAATCATCTTGCCTCTATCTGCCAAAGTGCTGGGTTTACAGCCGTGAGCCACTGTGCCTGGTTTGAATTACCTCCATATTTTATTTATTTATTTATTTTGAGTTGGAGTCTCACTGTGTCACTCAGGCTGGAGTGCAGTGGCATGCTCACGTTCACCCCAGTGTTGACCTGCTGGGCTCTGGTGATCCTTCTACCTCATCCTTCCAAGTAGTCAGAACCACAGACGTTTGCTACCACACCCAGCTAATTTTTTGATTTATTGTAGAGACGGGGGTCTCGCTAAATTGCCCAGGCTGTTCTCAAACCTGTGAGCTCAGGCAATCCCCTCACCTCGGCCTCCCAATGTGTTGGGATTACCGGCTTGAGCCACCGCGCCCAGCCAGCATCCATATTTTAACAACCAGTGTGGTTATACTACTGGCGTCCACCTGGATGTGAACCCCTGCTAGGTGAGTTTACTCTCTGTCCATACTCCAAACGTTCAATACATGATAGAAAAACCCAGTCCCAAAATTATCCCCTTAATTTTTAAGATAATTTTTTAAAAGGCACATGCAGTTACATAAACATGTTGCTGAGACACATGAAAATCAGGGGAAAATGCAAGTTGAAAAGTCACTTCAAGATACTTAGGACTGACTCAAAAATTTTTGGAAAACTTGTGTAAAATACAGCATTAGTGGATTATGGTATCTTGAACAATCTTGAAAGGCAAATCAGAGAAGGGGTTATTTATTATAGCTGGTTTGTGACATCAGCAAATGTGATTGCTTCCTAAACTTTCTTTCCAGTGATTTTTTTTAAGCCTGTTGACTCTATTTAATCTAAGACATGATAATTTTGGGGTTTTTTTGTGTGTGTTTGTATGTTGGAATCTTATTCTGTTGCCTAGGCTGGAGGGCAGTGGCATGATCACTGTTCACTGAGGCCTCAACCTCCTGGGCTCAGGCAGTTCTACCTCAGACTCCTGAGTGACTGGGACATAGGCACGCACCACCATGTCCAGCTAATTTTTTAATTTTTTTGTAGAGATGAGGTCTCACTATGTTTACTAGGCTGGTCTTGAGCTCCTGACCTCAAATGATCCTCCTGCCTTGGCCTCCCCAAGTGCTGAGATTACAGGCATGGCCACCATGCCTGGCCTAACCAATTATTTTATATGCCACTAAAAAAAATTTTTTTTGCCTATTAGAATACATTGCAATACTTTAATATCAATTACAAGTTTTTTGTTTTTGTTTTTGTTTCCAGTAGGAGTCTTATTCTGTTGCCCAGACTGAAGTGCAGTGGCACAATCCTGGCACACTGCAGCCTCGACCTCCTGGTCTCCTGTGATCCTTCTGCCTCAGTCTCCCAAGTAGCTGGTACTACAGGAGCATACCACCACACCTGGCTGTCTTTTATACTTATAAAAGAGCTCTGTAAGACTTACTTATATATTATCATATATCACTCTTGTACTTACATTAAAAATATAAATGAAATATACTACCCAAAAGCAGTCTATAGATTCAATGCAATCCCTATCAAAATACCAATGACATTCTTCATAGAAGTGTTTTTAAAAATCCTAAAATTTCACAGAAGACCCTGAATAGCCAAAGCAACCTGAGCAAAAAGAACAAAGCTGGAGGCATCACACAATCTGACTTCAAAATATACTACAAAGCTCCAGTCATCCAAACAGCATGGTACTGTTATAAAAACAGACACATAGACAAATGGAATGGAATAGAAAAGCCAGAAATAAGTCCACATATTTACAGCCAACTGATTTTCAACAAAGGCACCAAGAAAACATATAATAGAGAAAGGTCAATCTCTTCAGTAATTCAGTGCTGGAATATCCATGTGCAGAAGAATGAAATTAGATCCCTGCCTCACACCATATCAACTCAAAATCAACTCAAAATGAATTAAGGTCTTAAATACTAGAGCTAAAACTATGAAACAACTAAAATAAAACAGGGGAAACACTTCAGAATATTGATCTAGGCAGAGATATGTCTTAACAGGACCTTGAAAGCACAGGCAACAAAAGCTAAAGTAGACAAAAGGGATTACATCAAACTAAAAGCCTTCTGCACAGCAAAGGAAACAATTAACAGAATGAGGATACAACCTATGAAATGGGAAAAATATTGGCAAACTTGCTATTCAACAGTAATTAATATCCAAAACATATAGGGAACTCAACAGCAAGAAATCAAATAATTTGGTTGTAATATAAGCAAATAATCTGATTAGATATTTCTCAAAAGAAGACATACAAATGGCCAACAGGTATACGAAAAAAATGCTCAAAATCACTAATTATCAAGGAAACGCAAATCAAAATCACAATGACATATCATCTCACCCCAGTTAAAATGGCTATTATCAAAATGACACACACAAAAAAAATCTGATGAGGATGCTGAAAAAGGGTAATTCTTATACACTGTTGGTGGTAAACCAGTACAGCCATTTTGAAAACATACAGAAGGTCCTCAACTGAAAGCTCTTTCTTTCTTTCTTTTTCTTTCTTTTTTTTTTTTTTTTTGAGTGAGCATCTCACTCTGTCTCCCAGGCTGGAGTGTAGTGTGGCACACTCACGGCTACCGCAGCTTCGACCTGCTTGGCTCAGGCAATCCTTCTGCCGCAGCCTTCCAAGTAGCTGGAACCACAGGCATGTGCCACCACACCTGGCCAATTTTTTTATATCCTGTAGAGAGGAAGTCTCACCATGTTGCCCAGGCTTGCCTCTGCCTCCCAAAGTGCTTGGATTACAGGCATGAGGCACCACGCCTGGCAAGACACTAAAATTTCTAAAAATGGAATTTCCGAAAATAGAAATACAGTTTGAGACAACAATCTATTGGTTGTACATTTAAAGGACAGGAAACCAGTATGTTGAAGGGCAATCTGCACTCCTATGTTTAGTGCAGCACCGTTCACAATAGACAAGATATGGAACCATCCTCAGTGTCCATTATTGAATGACAGGGAAAAGAAAATGTGGTGCATAGACACAATGGAATATTATTCAGCCATAAAAAGAATGAAATTCTGTCATATTTGGTGACATGCGTGAGCCTAGAGGACATTATGTGAATTAAAATAAGCCAGGCACAGAAGGACAAATGATGCATGATCTTGCTTCTATGTGGGGGATAAAGTTGATCTCATAGAAACAGAGGGTAGAATAGTGGTTACTAGAGGCTAGGAATGGTAGGGGATTGGGAAGGATGGGGAGAGGTTTGTTAACAGTTACAGAATTACACTTAAATCAGAGGAATACATTCTAGTGTTCTGTAGCACAGCAGAGTGACTATAGTTAACAATAATTTATTATATATTTCAAAATAACTAGAAGAGGATTTTGAATTTCTCTGCACAAAGGAATTTAAGCTCAACACAAAGAAACAAGAAATGTTTGAGATAATATGTCAGTTACCCCAATTTGATCATTACACATTGTATACATGTATCAAAATATGTACAATTATGTGTCCATTAACTATATATACGTAAATGAAATAGTTTCTTCATATCAAATTGATCGATTTTCAATCATGTTTTTGTCCAAGAGTGGTAGTTTTAAGACAACATTCATAAATTATTTGATACTCCTCTTTTCAGTTGGTGGAGCCTAATTCCACTCCCCTTGAGAATGGACTGGACTTAATTACTTACTCCTAATGAACAGAATTAAGTGGACGTGGCAGCGTGTGACTTCAGACACTAGGTCCTAATAAATCGCTGTGGCTTTCCTCTTAGTTGGCTCATGGATTATTCCCTTCCGGGGAGGCCAGTTGCTACGTCATCCACAGTCCTATCAAGAAGCTCTCATGGTGAGGAACTCTGGACAGTAGCCACCTCAGCAAGCCTGGAAGTGGATCTTCCGACCCAGTTCAACATCTAGATGACTGCAGCCCCAGTCAACGTTCTGACCTGAGAGACTCTGAGGCCAGAACACCCAACTAAGCTCCTCCTAGATTCTTGACCCACAGAAACTATCAGAGCTAATACATGTGTTGTTTCAAAGTGCTCCATATCGGGGGTTATTTGTTATGCAGCAATAGAAGACTAACATACCATGAATCATCTGTTATCAACCAATATCATCTGTTATGCTGTTATAAGCATTCATGATGCCACATTTCTTTCTTTCTTTCTTTTTTGAGTTGGAGTCTCACTCTGTTGCCCAGACTGGAGTGCAGTGGCCGTTCCTGGCCACCGCAGCCTCGACCTGCTGGGCTCCGGCGATCCTTCCGCCTCAGCCTTCCGAATAGCTGGAATTACAGGCGCGCGTGCTACCACACCTGGCTAATTTTTTGATTTATTGTAGAGATGAGGTCTCGCCTGCCCAGGCGGGTCTCGAACCCATGGGCTCAGGCAATCCACTCACCTCAGCCTCCCAAAGGCGCGGGATTACAGGGTGAGCCACTGAGCCCGGCTTTTTTTTAATTTTTAATTTTAAAGATGTGGGATACACTTCAGGGTTAGGTATACAGATATTCATTATGCAGGTACTCTTGTTGATGAGGTGTGCTCCCCCCTCCCCTGGCAGTTTCTCACTAATGTGGCATTTCTTAAAAGGATGCTTCACTATTATCTCTAAGCATTTACTTTACGCAGATGATACACATTTTGCAAGTTTTGCTGCCAGTGTATGGGCCGTAAACTACCACAGACCTGCCTCTCGGCAGACCACAAACGTAAGACATGTCCCAATTTCAAAGCTGTTGAAATGTGAAAAAAATATGTACCAGTGAAACACATTCTAAACCATGCTTATTGTTTCCCTTCTGTCTCCATCAAGCACTTTTCTTCTCTAAGACCCTGATCTTGTCTATCTCAGGACCAACCTGACATGTGTGGGGGTTGACTGTATTTGCATCCAGCACTTTACATGGGGAGCGATGCGGTTTGGTGGCTGTGGAAAAAGAACTGTGGGTGTGAACTGGGAGAAGGCTTTTTTCACTAACATTCTCCAGGTCAAGCAACCCCTGCTGTGAGCGTCATAAAGGAAAGTGCCTAATTTTTTTTGATACTGGGCTTCACTCTGTCACCCAGACTAGAGTACAGTGGTACCATCATAGCTTACTGTAACCTCAAACTCCTGACCTCAGGTGATCCTCCCACCTCAGCCTCCTGAGTAGCTGGGATACAGACACACGCCACCAAGCCTGGCTAATTTTTAAAACTTTTTTTGGGAGATGATCTCACTATGTTGCTCAGGCTAGTCTTGAACTCTTTGCCTCAAGCAATCCTCCTGGTTCCGCCTTCCAAAGCACTGGATTGCAGGCACATACAACTGCTCTGGTCAAAGAAGGGCCTTCTCTGTAGAGAAATTGCTGGGTAGGCAGTGGTGGTGGCTGGGAGAGGAACTAATTGATGAGGGTGGAATTTGGGGCATTAAGGAGGGCTTACTAATCCTTGGAGAACTGGGAGCATTCCAGTTACATGTGATAGTCTATATCCTGGGACAATTCATTGCCAGTATATTAGGAAGATAAATATATACTGAGAAAAGCAAGAATGTAAACAATGCTTACTGGTTTAGAAGAAACCTTAGCAGTCTCACAATGTCAAAGTCAAAGCAAGTAAAAAAGAAAGAGGGGGATTTACTTGATCTAACCACACTGATATTTGCCTTTAATTCTCCACCAAATAAAATATTTCATACAAAGGGCTTCATAAACTGTTGAGCACTAGACAAATGTAAGGTTTAATTACACGCACATGTAGCCTCCTTGCTGGACAGGATGGCAACTTCCATTTAATTCCCACCTGTGACTGACTTTGCGACCTCTCTCAGCTTTCTGTCCATTTCTGATTTCAACGAAAGGAATAACAAACAGAAATCGAAATAATGATGTTAATACAATTTAGGAGATATTCAGAAATAAATGAGCTTATACCCCCTGCAATTCAACTCGCTATCATATTCTTTGGATGAATCTATCTAATCTTCTTCCTTCTCTGGTGCTAGTGCTCCCAAAATAAAGCTGCTTTTCTGTTCTGATCACCTGTAATTTAGTTAATCTCTTGTTACAGATTTCTTCTTCCCCTTCTCTGTTCAGTGTCTCTCATTCTGTCCCCAACTAGAATTTCTTGGGTCACACAACCTTCTTAGTGTCTTTGTAGTGCTTCTTTTAATAGAAGAAATATTTGAATAATAATATTGCTAGAGGGTCTGGGCTAGATGTTGGGGGGAGAGAGCGAAGGGGGAGCAGAGGGGGAGCGGGGAGGGGACAGGAAGCAGGAAGCCCGAGCGTGGCAACTCAACCTGTAATCCCGGCACTTTGAGGCCAAGGCAGGAGGATTGCTTGAGCCTCAGGAGTTTAAGACCAGTTTGGGCCACAGAGCAAGACCTTGTCTCTAAAAAAAAAATCAAAATATTTGCCAGGTGCACATGCCTGCAAGTCCCAGCTATTCAGGAGGCTGAGGCAGGAGGATCACTTGAGCCCAGAAGGTTGAGGCTGCGGTGAGCCAGGATTATACCATTGCACTTTAGCTTGGGTGACAGAGTGAGCCCTCAATTTAAAAAAAAAAATGACACAGTCCCTGGTAGTGCCTGCCTTCACAGGGCTTAGTTACAAAAAAAGGAAAAATAAGAGAGCTCCACAAGTAAGTAGAACTTACGGTGTTATTTTACACT
The DNA here is from genome assembly GCA_027257055.1 of Cephalopachus bancanus. NCBI lineage: Eukaryota > Metazoa > Chordata > Mammalia > Primates > Tarsiidae > Cephalopachus > Cephalopachus bancanus. Next base: position 166,709 of record JAPVLO010000091.1, read on the forward strand.
GGTAGAGGAAGAGATGAGTGCAGGCGCCAGGTGAGGCCTTCCTTGCCTGAGATCCTATTTTTACTTTAAAGATGCGGGGTACAATTCAGGATTTGGTACACAGTGGTCATCATACAGGTAAAGTTTGGGCCTCCCATTGGTCCTCATTTTGCCTGGTTTGAGATCAGGTACTCTTACTGATGTTATGTCCCATGCCACTCCTACCCCTGGAAGTTTCCAGCTACTCCCAATCCCTTTCTTTCTTTTTTTATTATGGTAAATGTTCAGGGTCCGCTTATGAGTGAGAACATGTGGTACTCTGCTCTTTGTTTCTGTGATAGATCACTGAGTATGATAGACTCTAAATCCATCCAAGTTGCTGCGAAGTCTGCAAGTTTGTCCTTCTTTATGACTGTATAGTATTCCATCGTATATATGTAACACATTTTTTTAATCCAGTCCAGTTCTGATAGGCTACATGGTTGGTTCCATGTTTTTGATATTGTGAATAATGCTGTAATAAAATTGTGTGTGCAGGTATCTTTTTGATAGAGTGATTTAAGTTCCTCTGGGTATATTCCCAGAAGGGGGATTGCTGGGTCGTATGGAAGGTCAATTTCTAGTTCTTTTAGGAATCACCAAACTGTTTTCCATAGAGGTGTAACTAGTTTGCATTTCCACCAACAGTGTAGAAAAGTTCCCTTTTCTCCACATCCTCACCAGCATTTGTTGTTTTTTGTTTTTTTGATGGTCATTCTTACTGGAGTCTGGTGGTATCTCAGTGTGGTTTTGATTTGCATTTCTCTGATGATTAGTGAGGCTGAGCATTTTTTCATGTATCTGTTGGTTGCTCGCATGTCTTCTTTTGAGAAGTGTCTATTCATGTCTTTTGCCCACTTTTTAAAGGGGCTGTTTGTTTTTTTCCTTTTGGCACGTTTGAGTTCCTCGTAGATCCTGGATGTTAGGCCTTTGTCAGATATGCAGTTAGCAAATATTTTTTCCCATTCTGTGAGCCATCTCCTGCTCTCTTGATGGTTTCTTTTGCTTTGCAGAAGCTTTTCAGTTTAATGAGATCCCAATTATCTATCTTATCTCTTATGGCATGGGCTTTTGGGGTTTTGATCAGGAATTAGTAGCCTTCCGATTTCTGTAAGGGTGTCTACTGTGTTTTCTAAGATTCTTAATGTTTGAGGTTTTACGTTTAGGTCTTTGATCCATTTGGAATTGATTTTTGTGTGTGGTGATAGGTTGGAGTCCTATTTTATTCTTATGCCTGTGGTCAGCCAGTTTTCCCAGCATCATTTACTGAATAGGATCTCCTATCCCCAGTGGTTGTTGGTGGAGGTTTTACTGAAGATGAGTTGTTGAGAAATTGAGGTTTTGCTTCTGGAATCTCTACTCTGTTTCATTGTTATATATGCATGTTCTTGTACCAATAGCAAACTTTTTTTTTTTTTTTTGAGTTGGAGTCTCACTCAGTCGCCCAGACTGGAGTGCAGTGGCCGCTCCCGGCCACCGCAGCCTCACCTGCTGGGCTCCGGCGATCCTTCCACCTCAGCCTTCCGAGTAGCCGGAATTACAGGCATGCGCTACCACGCCTGGCTGACTTTTTGATTTATTGTAGAGATGAGGTCTCGCTGCCCAGGCGGATCTCGAACCCGTGGGCTCAGGCAATCCACTCACCTCAGCCTCCCAAAGGCGCGTGATTACAGGCTGAGCCACCGAGCCCGGCAAACTTTTTTTTTTTAACAATATGGGTTACAATTCAGGATTAGGTATACAAGTGGACATCGGGCAAGTTTAGGCCTCTCTTTGGTCCCCACTTTGCCTGATTTGAGATCAGGTAGCCTTATTGATGTTGTGTCCCCAATCCCACCCTAGCAGTATCCTGCTACTGCCAGTCTCTTTCTTATAGTTTTATAGTAAATGTTGAGGGTCTGCTTATGAATGAGAACATATGGTACTATGTTCTTTGTTTCTGTGATAGATCACCGAGTATTATAGACTCTAAATCTATTCAAGTTGCTGTGAAGTTCATATGTTTGTCCTTCTTTTTGGTTGTGTAATATTCCATCATGTATATGTACCACTTTTTTTATCCAATCTAGTTTCAATGGCAGCATGGTTGGTTCCATGTTTTTGTTATTGTGAATAATGCCGCAATAAACATGCGTGTGCAGGTATCTTTTTTGTAGAATGATTTCAGTTCTTCCAGGTATATTCTCAGTTAGGGGGATTGCTGGGTCATATGGAAAGTCAATGTCTAGTTCTTTCAGAAATTGCCACAATGTTTTCCATAGAGGTTGAACTAGTTTTCATTCCTACCAGCAGTGTAAAAGTGTTCCGTTTTCGCCACATCCTTGCCAGCATCTGTTGTTTGTTTTATTAATGATGGCCATTCTTACTGGGGTTAGGTGGTATCTCATTTGCATTTCTCTGATGATTAGTGAGGCTGAGCACTTTTTCATGTGTCTGTTAGTTGCCCATATATCTTCTTCTGAGAAGTGTTTATCCATGTCTTTTGCCCGCTTTTTAATGAGGCTGTTTGTTTTTTTCCTTCCAGCACATTTGAGTTCCTTGTGGATTCTGGATGTTAGGCCTTTGCCAGATATACAGTTGGTAAATATTTTTTCCCATTCTGTCTCCCCGCTGTCTTGATGATTTCTTTAGCATTGCAGAAGCTTGTCAGTTTGATGAGGTCCCATTTTTCTATCTTATCTCTTATCGTATGGGCACTTGGGGTATTGATCAGGAATTGGTTGCCTACTCCGATTTCCGTAAGGGTGTCTCCTGGATTTTCTAAGATTCTTATAGCTTGAGGTTTTGCATTTAGGTCTTTGATCCATTTAGAGTTGATTTTTGGGTATGGTGATAGGGTTCCTGTTTCAATCTTCAGTATGTGATCAGTCCAGTTTTCCCAGCAGTATTTACTGAATAGGTTCTCCTCTCCCTAGTAGTCAGTGGTGGAGGCTTTGTCGAGGATGTGTTGGGTTGATGAATTGAGGTTTTGCCTCTGGAATCTCTATCCTGTTCTATTGGTCTATATGCCTGTTCTTGTACCAATACCATGCTGTTTTGATTACGGTAAACTTGTAGTAAAGTTTAAAGTTTAGAAGTGTGATACCTCCCTCTTTTTTTCTTTTGCTAAGGATTGCTTTGGCTATTCATGGTCATTTATGTTTCCATATGAATTTCTGTGTTGTTGTTTCCAGGTCTGAGAAGAATGATGTTGGTAATGTGATGGGTATTGTGTTGAATCTGTAGATTGCCTTTGGTAGGATGGACATCTTAACAATGTTGATTCTTCCAATCCATGAGCATGGAATATTTTTCCATTTGTTTGTGTCATCTTTGATTTCTCTGAGCAGTGTTTTATAGTTTTTGTTGTAAAAATTTTTCACTTCTCTGGTTGAGAAGATGCCAAGGTATTTCATTTTTGTGTGTGATTACTGTGAATGGGATTGTTTTTTATCTGGTTCTCTGCCTGTTTGTTATTAGTGCATAAGAATGTGACCGTCTTTTGCAAATTTATTTTGTACCCTGAGACTTTGCCAAAGTCCTTTATGAGCGCAAGGAGGTTTTTGACATATTTTCTTGGATTTCCAGAGTATAGCATCATATCATCAGCAAAAAGGAGTAGTTTTACTTCCTCTTTTCCTATTTGGATACCCCTGAATTCCTTCTCTTGTCTGATTGCTCTAGCTGGGACTTCCACCACTATGTTGAATAGGAGAGACGAGAGTCGGCAGTCTTGTCTTGTTCTGATTATCAGGGAAAATGCTTCCAATTTCTGTCCATTTAATAACATGTTGACTGTGGATTATCATAAATAACTCTTATTGTTTTGAAGTATGTTGCCTCTATGCCTAGGAGTTCAAGGGCTTTTATAAGAAGGGATACTGGATTTTATCAAAAGCTTTTCTGCATCTAATGATATAATCATGTGTGGTTCTTGTATTTACATCTGTTGATGTATTTAATTACATTTATGGTCTTGCAGATGTTGAACCAGCCCTGCATCCCAGGGATGAAGCCTACTTGGTCATGGTGGATGATTTTTGAGTTGTGTTGTTGGACCCAGTTGGCTAGAATCTTGTTAAAGAATTTTTGCATCTATATTTATCAGGGATAGTGGCCTGTAGTTCTCTTTGTTTATTGGATCTTTATCTGATCTGGCTTTCAGTGTGATGTTAGCTTCATAAAATAATTTGTTGAGAGTTCTGTCTTTCTCAATTCTCTGGAATATTTTCAATAGGATTGGCATCAGCTCCTCCTTGTATATTTTGTAGAATTCCGCTGGAAATCTGTCTGATCCAAGGCATTTTTTTGTAGACAGTTTTCTTATGACATAGTTAATTTCCTGAGTTGTTATTGGTCTATTAAGGATCTCAATTTTCTTCTTGTTTCAACCTGGGGAGGTTGTGTGATGCCAAAAAGTCCTCCATTTCGTTTATGTTATTGAGTTTGTTTCCATACAGGTGTGCATAGTAATCTCTGATAATCTTTTATATTTCTTCAGGGCCAGTTGTGATTTGATTGTTTGCATTTCTGATTGTGTTTATTTGAGTTTTTCCTCTCTTTTTCTTTGTCATTCTGCCTAGGGGTCCATCAATTTTGTCTATTCTTTCAAAGAACCAGCGTTTTGTTTTGCTGATTTTTCTTATGGTAGTATTGTCTTCCATGTTTTATATTTGGGCTTTTACTTTGGTGATCTGGATTCTTCTGGTGATGTTAGGATTTTGGTGGTCTTGTCTTTCCAGCTCCCTTAGGTGATTTATTAGGCTGTTAACTTGTTCTCTTTCTGTTTTCTTGATTTGTGTTCCTCTCCTGAGATTCTTGTGGTGGTCACTTTTGGCAGTTAGTTCCGGTACACCACAGTTTTCCTCTGTAGATATTACATGATTCTTTCCTATAAGTTCATCAGTTTTTTACTCCACTTCTCATTTTAACTCTTAAATTCATGCTTATACTCCACAACAGGAGTCCTCAGCCCTGGGCCATGGATTGGTACCCATCCACCGCCCACCAGAAATCAGGCTGCATAGCGGGAGTGAGCGTTGGGATAGCCAATGAAGCCGCTCCAATCATTCGCATTACCACTTGAGAACCACTTCCTGTCAGATGAGCACTTCCTAGATTCTCATAGGAGTGCAGATTGCATTGTGAACTACACATGTGAAGGGTGTAGGCTGTGGCTCCTTATGAGAATCCAATGTCCACTGATCTGAGGTGGAGCCCAGGCAGCAACTCCAGCACTGAGGTGCAGTTAAAAATACAGACCAACATTAGCAGTGAGGACTGACTGCCATGCTCTTGCCCTTCCCCCATTCCTCCATCTGAGGAAAAATTGTCTCCCATGAAACTAGTCCCTGATGTCAAAAAGATTGGGGACCACTGCTCTACAAAGATGGTTAAGGGTTTTAAAAATAATTATTCTGTCAAAACCAGCAGTGGTAAGAAAACGTGACTTTTGTTTTATTTCTGCTTTGAAAGGTCTTATGAGTTGACATTCCTGTCATCTGCATATGTGTATCCACTTGGCATAAAATCCTTCTCTGCCTCCACCCTTGTTTATGTTTCCTGTGTAACAACCTAAATAGCAGCTCCTTTATATATTTGCCCTTCACCCCCTTGTTTCTGTACACACACACACACACACACACACACACACACACACACACACACACACGAGTTTGGGGTCTCATTCTATCATCCAGGCTAGAGTACAATGGCATGATCACAGCTCACCAGAGTCTCAACCTCCTGGGCTCAGGAGATCCCTCTGCCTCAGCCTCCTGAGTAGCTGGGACTACAGGCACGCACCCTCATACCCAGCGAATTTTTTTATTTTTTTGTAGAGATGAGGCCTATGTTGCCTAGGCTGATCCTGAACTCCTGTGCTCAAGCAGTTCTCTCAACCTTGACTTCCCAAAGTGCTGAGATTATAGGCATGAACCACCATGCCTGGCCATACTCATTTGTTCCTATATTTTGATATCTCTGAACTAGATATTAAAATTCCTCAATCACATGATTTTCTTGATTTTATCCTGTTTTTCTTTTTCTCTTTCCAAAATCTTAAATTGACTTCAGTCAAGGGGTTCTCTAAGAACGAAGTTTCTTTAATGTTCAGCCATACTTTAAAAAAAAAAAGATAAAATTGCTATCATTCATGGGAAATCATGTCAGTGTAAAATGATATTTCCAATAATGTTATATGTCTTGGGGATGTCTGAGGCACAAACACCTTCATACTTCTCTTGGTTGACAACTTTTCCCTTTTCCTCACTAAAAGAACCCGATTTTGCTTAGGTTCCTCTTTTTTTTTTTTTTTTGTGAGTTGGAGTCTTACTCTATTGCCTAGGCTAGAGGACAGTGGCACACTCACAACCACTGCAGCCTCGACCTGCTGGGCTCAGGTGATCCTTCGGCCTCAGCCTTCTGAGTAAACGGAACTACAGAAGTGTGCTACCTTGCCTGGCAATTTTTTATTTTATTGTAGAGATGAGGCCTTGCCAAGTTGTCTGGGCTGGTCTCGACCCGTGTACTCAGGCAATCCACTCACCTCGGCCTCTCAAAGTACTGGGATTATAGGCTGAGCTACTGACTCCAACCCAGGTTCCTCTTAGTGGCCATATCCTGAAGATGTGACTGGAGATCTGGAGATGAATCTTGATTAGTTAACTAACAAAGAAAGTGTCATTACTTGACAAATGTAAGACTTACACATTAGGTGTAATTTTGTCCAATTATTATTACTATTATTATTGTTGTTGTTATTATTTATTTTGTGTCAGGATCTCATTCTGTTGCCCAGGCTGCAGTGAAGTGGCATCATAATGGATGGCCACAGCCTCAGTCTCCTGAGCTCAAGCAATTCTCCTGCTTTAGCCTGCCAAGTACTTGGCAATATAGGCATGCACCACCACGTCCAGCTAATTTTTTATTTTTTGGTAGAGACAAGGTCTCAGGTTGCCTAGGCTGGTCTTGAACTCCTGGGCTTAAGCAATCCTCCTGCCTCAGCCTCCCACAGTGGTAGGATTACAAGCATGAACCATCACACCTGGCTATTTTGTCCAGTCAGATGTAGGGGGAAGTCTTCCGGAAGAGTCTGGCAAATTTCTTTCTTTCTTACTTTCTTTCTTTCTTTTTTGTGTAGGAGTCTCACTCTGTCACCCAGGCTGGAGGGCAGTGGTACACTCCCGGCCACCACAGCCTTGACCTGCTGGGCTCAGGTGATCCTTCTGCCTTAGCCTTCCAAGTAGCTGGAACTACAGGCACGCGCCACCATGCCTGACTAATTTTTTGATTATTGTAGCGATGAGGTCTCACCAAGTTGCTCAGGCTGTTCTTGAACCCGTGGACTCAGGCAATACTCTCACCTCGGCCTCCCAAAGTGCTGGGATTATAGGTGTGAGCCACCATGCTCAGCCTGCCAAATTTCTTTACTAAAAATGAAGATGTTTCTCTTTTTTTGTCTGTGGATATAGTCATCTACATAGACTGCCAGAAAGCCTGGTTGCACTAAGCAACCACGATGGTGGAATCCCCGACCACCTGGGAACCACAGAAAAGACAGATTGAACAAGTTTCATCCCAGAGCCATTGAATTAACCAACTCACAGCTTCAGTACATCTAAATGTTTTGTGTGAGATTATAAATGTCCTTATTGAATGGCACTATTAGTTGGGTTTTCTGTTAACTGCAGTTGGAAATCAAGCACACAGTCTGACATATCCCTTATGGTAGAAATAGACACAATGTTCAGTTATCTTCCATTTCCTCTTTGATTGCCTTTTCCTCTTCTCAGGGCACTTTCCACCTTTTCAGTTACCTGGAACTTTCCTACCCTATTTAAATTCCCTGCCTATCAAACATGGAAAGAGTCATGAAATTATCTTCACAGAAAAGTGTGATTGGAACAAATGGGTTAGGGGAATTTTAAGCATTAGCAAACATTTAAGCCTCTTTTTAAAGAGGCTAGAAATAAGTATGTACTGTTACTTATGAATCTGGTCCTGAAGGTTAAGTCTGAATTCCTTCTTGGTGTTTTCAGCAGGAATTCTACTTTCTCAAAGAAGAGATGGCATATCTACTATACTTTAGGCGAGTTACCTAACCTCTCTTCCCATCAACTTCCTCCTAGGATAAATGGAGATAATAATGGTAATAGCTCTAGAATCACTGTGAGAATTATGTGAGATAGCTTACCAACCATGTAAACTTGCAGTCATCTTCAGAACCCTGGCCATTCCTTCACAGAGCTCTCGGCTCACTATCACTCCAACCAACACAACTTCTGTAACGATTTCCAGTGCCTTTAATAGCCACGGAGGTGATCCTTCCAAAGCCTTCGTTCTGCGACCTCTTCTTTCAGTGATTCTGAAGGCTACCCAGCTACTCATCCCCATAATCTTATTCTAGACTTCTTCATTTCCAATAACTGTAAGTAATGACTCCATGCCTTCACTTCTAACCATTACACTCTCTCACGACTACATCGTATCTTTCCAGCTTACTTGCTCAACTACACGGACTTTGAAAATCTTAGACTCCACTTGGTTGAGCAATCCATGGATTCCATCACCTTTTTACTGTCTCTTTTCTTTTATATCTTCAAGTTCCTCCTTCCCCAGCTAAGACATCATAGGAAAGTATTAATGACTCACTTTCATATTCCTTCACCTCGCCTGCCCTAATATCCCTTGAGTTTGATCAAACTCTCCTGGCAGAAACCAAACAAGCATGATTCAATCCAGCCAACACAGCTCTGGAAACCATGCAGTTGAATAAGGTTAGAGAAAAAGCCCACATCCTCATGAGAATGAAACTCAAGTGAGCCCTTTGTGCTGCTCAGTAAGGTAACTGCTTTTCCGCAGTTCATTCACTATTCCAGGCTCCTATTTTGCATTCTCAGTGGATGACTTTGCTGTTATTTTATGAGAAAATAGACACAATCAGAAGAACATAGACACAATCGGAAGAGAACAATCTCCCATCCCCACATTTATCAAGCTATCTGAATTTTTACTCTGTCTTTTCTCCTATTTCTATGGATGAAATCTGTGTTTCTAAAGGTTAATCCCTATGTAAGGCTAGATTGATTACATCCTCTTATCTGCTTAAATACAAAAATTCTTTCCCTTCTTTTCAGCATCAGCAACTTTTTCCTCTCTATTGACTCATTCTCATCAGAAAAAAGAAATACAGAGATCTATTTAAAAATAAAAAAACTATAAAAAGAAAACTCTCTTATTCCCACACCTACGTTCTACTCTCCACTTTTCTGCTCCTTCTAGAAAGTTTTTCATACTCACTGTCTCCGAATTTTCTTCTTCCACTTCTCTTTCAAACTTATTCCAGCCAAGTTTTAAAAATTATTTTTATTTATTTATTTTTTTAGAGATAAGGTCTTACTTTGTTGCCCATGCTGCCCTTGAACTCCTGGCCTCAAGCAATCCTCCTGCTTCAGTCTCCCTAAGTACTGAGATTACAGGTGTGAGCCACCTTACCCAGCCCCAATCAGATTTTGATAATACTACTACATTGACAAACGCCTTTTCTTTCAAGGTAAAAAATGACCTCTGCATGTGTTTATATTCAGCACTTGATTCTCAGTCTTCAGCTACTTGACCTGTCAGAAGCATTTGGCATAGTTGTCTACTCTCTTTTTCTGGAAGTCCTTTTTTTCTCTTGGCTTCCAGAGCTCTGCTTTCATTTGCTTTTCTTCATGCATTGTTGCCTCTCCCCCCCATCCTACCCTCAATGGTCTTACCTAGATTTTTTTTTTCTTTCCAGTAACTATACCATTATTTCACTTCTGACCATTATACTCTCTTGCAAATATCTCCTATCTCTGCCATTTTTTCTCTTCAGTCTCCTCTACTGGTTTCTCCTCAGCCTCAGGGTTGGTTCTTCAATTTTAGGTAATCTCTTATAGTCTCATAGCCTCAAATATCATCTCTGTGCCACTAATTTCCAATTAATTTCTCTAGCTTGGCTCTATCTCCTGAATCTGTGCTATATATCTAAATGGGATTTCAATATCTCCCCTTGAACATGTCCAAAGTCAAGCCTCCCTTCATCTCATTACACTACAAATTCATCTCTCACCTTTCTATTCTCACCAAAATAGAAACATCTTTCTATTAATCCATAATCTTTACTTTTTATATACCCTACATCCAAACCATCAAGAGCACCTGTTGGCTTCACTTTTAAAAAATGTTCAGAATCTGACCGCGTCTCACCAATTCCATTTCTAAACCTGGTCTAAGATACCATTGTCTCTCACCTGGATTATTACTGTAATCCTTGACACTTTATTATCTTATCACAACAAACAGATAGAGTCATCTTTATAAAATCTAGGTGAGTTCATGTTACTCTTTTGTTTAAAAAAAAACCCCGATTGTTCATCATTTGTATTAGTTAGAATATAGGCTAAGGTGCTTTATTTAACACAGAGACCCAAAGTATAGTAAAAAAAAATATAGCAGTTATTCGTCCTCATGTGACAGTTCAAGAATGTATGGGAAGTACAGAAAGATGAACAAGTCTGTCTTGTGAACCCGGTTTCCTCCATTTTGTTGTTTTGCCCCTTTCTTGTAGTACAGACCGTAGACGATGGATTCTCTCAGTTTTGGTTTATCTGAGAAAGTTTTTATTTTTCCTTCATTTTTTTTTCTTTCCGTACTTTAAAATGTCACTCCATTGTCTTCTGGCTTAAAAGAAGCTTGCTGTAATTCTTTCCTTTACACCACATGTCCTTTTTTGTTTGATTACTTCCAAAATTTTTGTTGTCTGTTGTTATAAGCAATCTGAATAGGCTATGCCTAGGTGTGAATGTGGGTTTTTTGTTTGTTTGTTTGTTTGCTTTGTTTAGTATCTATCTTTCTCAGTGTCCTCTGACTTTCTTATATCTGTGGTTTGGTATTATTCACTAAAATCGTTCATTTTTTTTTTTCCAGAAAAAAACGATCTTAGCCATTGTTTCAAAAATATTTCTTCTGCCCCATTCTCTCTCTTTTTGCTTTCTGGGATTCCAAGTCTGAATCTGAGACTGTTTGATATTATCCCACAGTTTTTGGATGGCCTGTCCTTTTTAATACTCTTTTCCTCTCTTTGTGTTTCAGATTGGTGATTTTTATGGACCCATCTTCAAGTTTAACAATTATTTGCTGAGATGTGCTGACCCTTCTGATGAACCTGTCATAAGCACTTTTCATCTCTGTTATGGTGTATGTGTTGTTTTTTGTTTTGTTTCATTTTTTTATTTCCATAAGCTTCTTTCCTATGGTTTCTATCACTTGATAAATTTGCCCATCTGATTCTATATCTTGTTCATCTTTTTCACTAGAGACATTAACAATGACTCATAGTTACTTAAATTCCTCATGAAAGAATTCCAGTGTCTATACCATATCTGAGACTGGTTCTGCTAGTTGTTTTACCTGTTAGTGGTGTTTTTGTGTATTTTTGTATGTTTCATAATTTTTTTGAAAGCCAAACATCTTGTGTAGGACAGTGGAGACTGAGGTAAATAGTGTTTACACCTGGGAATGTAAATTGTTTTTTTCTTTTGTTGCATCTTTGGAGGAGAGGGGGAGAGGGAGGGTAATTGAATCAATCTAGGCAGAAATTGATCTGAGTTTGGGATTTATTGTGCTGTGGTTCTCTCAGAGTACATAAACTTCACATTCCTTTAACAATAGCTTGTGCTTAGGCAGGGCTTCTTTGCCAGAGAATATTTATGTATGTATGTATGTATTTATTTTAGAGTCAGAGTCTCACTGTCACCCAGGCTGGAGTTCAGTGGCATGATCATGGCTCACTGTAGCCTCGATCTTCTGGGCTCAGATGAGCCTTCTGCCTTAGACTCCCAAGTAGCCCAGACTACAGATATGCACCACCATACTTGGACTAATTTCTTTACATTTTTTGTAGAGATGAGGTCTTATTATGATGCCCAGGCTCTTCTTGAACTCCTGGGCTCAAGCAGTTCTCTTGCCTGAACCTCCATAGTTCTGGGATTACAGGTGTGAGCCACTGTGCCCAGCTGCCAGGGACTCTTTTTCAATGTCTCCTTGTTTCTTAGCTTTAGGTTTTTCCATTATGGTAGGCCTTATAGAGAGTGTCTCTTCATACAACCTCTTCATCTTCTAGAAGTAGACCCCAGTTATGTGTTATTTGACGCTTGCTAGCCTGGTAATGATCAGGAAGTCTCTGTTTTAATAAAGCCTCAGACTGGGTGGGGTAGCTCACGCCTATTATCCGAACACTTTGAGAGGTTGAGGTGAAAGGACTGGCTGAGCCCACAGATTCGAGACCAGCATGGCTTACTTGGCGAGACCTCATCTCTACATTAAATCAAAAAACTAGCTGGGCGTGGTAGTGTGCGCCTGTAGTTCCAGCTACTTGGAAGGCTGAGGTGGAAGGATCAATTGAGTCCAGCAGGTCAAGGCTGTGGTGGCTGTGAGCATGCCACTGCCCTCCAGCTTGAGTGACAGAGTGAGACTCCAACTTAAAAAAAAAAATAGTTAAGCCAGGCACGATGGCGCAAGCCTATAATTTCAGCACTTTGGGAGTCCGAGGAAAGAGGATTGACTAAACCCAGGGGTTCGAGAACAGCCTGGGCAACTTGGTGAGACCTCTTCTCTACAACAAATCAAAAAATTAGCCTGGGGTGGTGGCATTTGCCTGTCGTTCCAGCTACTTGGACGGCTGAGGTAGAAAGATCACCTGAGCACAACAGGTTGAGGCTGTGGTGGACATGAGTGTGCCATTGCATTTCAGCCTGGGTGACAGAGTGAGACTGTGACTCAAAAAAACAAAACAAAAAATTAAACCTCAGTGTGGCATTCCTGGGTTTGGGGGTCACAAACACTACAGTAAGTCTACTACTATCCCAGCTACAACTCTGGGCTCCACATGTGTTCTTTCCCTCCCTTGGGGTTAGAGGATTTTTTTTTCTGTACCCTTTCCTCAGTTGCAATTGATTTTCACCAGTTTAAGGCTTTTGTTCCAAAGGAGAATCCTGTATTTTATTGGGATCCATTCTGTTAAATAAAAGTCATGCCTAAAAAACTTTTGGGGTAAGTCCTTCTTCACCTTAGGTCTATGATGAAGGACCTTTTAGGAATACTTCTTGGAAGGCTATTGTTGGAGCAGACCTATACCGCTAGGATTTGTCAAGGGCCGTTGGTTTGACGAGGTACCACCTTGGATCTTTCTGAAGTCTTAGCGGAGGATTTTATAGGCATACTCTTAGATTCATCTTTAGACCATATCTTTCTGATAGTGCCTTGTATTTACTTTTTATTTTTAAATTTTTCAGCACCAGAGTCACCACACTGGGGAAGCCTTGCATTTGATCTTTGCTCAGAAGCCATTTCTTCATTTTTAGCCTTGTTTGCTATTTGGAAAGGCTATTTCAAAACCAGCAAGTCCTGGTTCATTTTTATCTTTTTTATTTTACTATAAGTGGAAAGAAGAAACCAGGTAGCGCATATGTTCCCTGGAAATTCTCTCAACACAGTCACCCATTCATGAGGTATATACTCTACTTTCCACATTATTACAGGTGACAATGCTGCCAAATAATTTGCTGATACACAATGAGGTTCTCCCTCCCTTCATTTTCCAACAAGATTTTCTTCACTTCCTCTAAGTCCTTACCCACAGTCGCCTCAAAATCTTCTACAACAATCTGTGCAAATCTTGCCAAGAGTTTTCAACATTTTCCTATAAGTTTTTTCAGCTTCCTCCACTTCTGTATTTTAAATATATTTTTTATGGCAGCACCCTACTTTCAGATCCCAAAATCTGTATTAATTGTTGATATACAATAAATGACTCTAAAATCCAATGGTTTAAAACAATAAACATTTATTATCTCATCATTTCTATGGGTCAGTAATTGTGGAACGGCTTAGTTGGATGGTTCTTTCTGGTTTAGGGTTTTCATGTGGTTACAATCAGGATGCTGGGTTTTCATGTGGTTACAATCAGGATGCTGGCAGGGGCTGAAGTCATCTGAAGGTTTGACTGTGGCTGTATGATTTGCTTCTAAGATGAATCACTCACATGGCTGTTGGAAGGAGGGCCTTTCTATAGACCACTTTAGGGTCCTCACAACATGGCAGTTAAATTCCCTGAGAGTGAGTGACCCAAGAGAGAGAAAGAAAACTGTAGTGCCCTTTATAACCTAGTCATGTATTACTCATTGTCACTTCTGCCATATTCTGTTTATTAGCGAAGTCACTAAACCAAACCTTACACTGAAGGGGAGCAAAGTTAGGCACAATTTCTTAGAGGGAAGGAATGTGAATGAATTTATAGGCAGTTTCTAAAAACTACCACAGGAGAGATGAAGAGAAGAATCCCCAGGTCTGAGCCAAAAGTGAAGCTCAGCTTTCTAGCTTTTCTTTCTTTCTTTCTACTCCCCTTCCCTCCCTCTTTCCTTCCTCCCTTCCTTCCTTCTTTCCTTCTTTCTTTTTTATGAGACAGGATCTCATTCTGTCACCCAGGCTGGAATGCAGTGGCATGATCTTGGCTCACTGCAGCCTCGAGCTCCTGGGATCAAGTGATCCTCCCACCTCAGCCTCCCTAGTAGCTGGGACTACAGATATGCACCACCACATCCAGCGAATTTTTTGATTTTTTTTTTTTTTTGAGTTGGAGTCTCACTCTGTCACCCAACTGGAGTGCAGTGGCTGCTCCCAGCCACTGCAGCCTTGACCTGCTGGGCTCCGACGATCCTTCCACTTCAGCCTTCCGAGTAGCTGGAATTACAGGCATGTGCTACCACACCCGGCTGATTTTTTTATTTATTGTAGAGATGAGGGCTTGCCAAGTTGCCCAGGTGGGTCTCAAACCCGCGGGCTCAGGCAATCCACTCACCGCAGCCTCCCAAAGCACGGGATTATAAACTGAGCCACCGAGCCCGGCTGATTTTTTTTATAGAGACAGCTTTTGCCATGTTGCCCAGGCTGGTCTCAAATTCCTGAACTCAAACAACTCTCCCACTTCAGCCTCTTAAAGTGCTGGGATTACAGGTGTCAGTCATCATGCGCAGTCTCCTAGTCACCTTTTAGCCAACTGTGGAGATGAGCCAACAAATGGGTGCAAATTCCCTTTGAATCTGTGGCCCCAACACTCTCAGATTCTCTAGCTAGCCCACACTATTGTTTGCCACTTGATAAAAATTGTGGCTGAATTTCTTTTAAGTAGTGTCTAGTGGTGTTTGCCCTAGCTAATCAAGTGCTTGTGTCTTGTTGCTTCAGAGAAGTTTGCTGACCTTCAATCTCAGCTCTCTGATAGGCTCAAGTACAGTTTTGATTTTTCAAATTGCTCAGGAATGTTTGTCTTTGTTGTTGTAAGGGCAGGAGTGAAACTCTAAGTTTCTATAACTTAAGCAAAAGCTGGAAGCACTGATTTCATGACATATAGACAGACACATGCTTAATGTGTTTTAATCTATTGCTGTTATTACTCTTAGAGAAGCTCAAGTTTAAGGTAGTAGAAGACTCTTCTTCAAGCTGGCTCCTGTATTTTTCTGACACACCATCACTAGTGTCTGATATCTTCTCTGTTTCCCTATATTACAAGTTCCAGGATAAACTTGTGCCTTTTCTGCCCTGTAACTGGAACCAGCCATTTCTCTAAGTTTCCTTGTTTATGTGAGTGAGAAATGGTATTTAGAGACCAACATCTAAGCAGCAGGGATCCTCATTGCAACTGGGTTGTTTCTTTGTTTCCTTTCTTAGATTCAGAGGGTATGAGTGCATGTTTGTTACTTGGGCACATTGCATACTGGTGGGGATTGGGTGTCAGGTGTCCCCATTTCCCAAATAGTGAACATCATACCCAATAGGTAGTGTCTGAACCCTTGTCCCCTTCCTACCTCCCCCCTCTTAGTGGCCCCAGTGTCTATTATTTCCATCTTTATGACCATTTAGCTTCCACTTATAAGTGAGAACATGCGGTGTTTGGTCTTGTTTCTTAATTCACTTAGAGTGATGTTCTCCAGTTCCATCTATGTTGCTGCAGAGAACGTGATTTCATTCTTTTTTATGGCTGTGTAGTATATATGAACCATCTATTATATTTATATACATGCAATACTATATATAATATATAGATGTTATATATAGATATACATACATATATATGTATATATATTGCCTTTTTAAAATCCAGTCAATTATTGGTGGGCACTTAGGTTTGCTCCATGACTTTGCTATTGTGAATAGTGCTGCAATGGACATATGACTGCAGGGTTTTTTTTTTATATCATTATTTCTTTTCCTTTAGATAGATCCCTGGTAGTGGGATTGCTGGATGGAATGGTAGTTCTATCTTTAGCTCTGAGAAATCTCCACACTGTTTTCTACAGAGGTTAAACTAGTTTACATTCCCACTAACAGTGTGTGGGCATTCTCTTTTCTCTGCATCCATGCCAACGTCTGTGCAACAAGGTCGCTTCTTATTTTAAACCATTTTCAGTGAGCAAAGCTAAGGAGTGAGTATTTTTTAAAGATAAAATAGATTATGAGTTTATATTGAAACTTTAATTTCAAAAGCAGGTGTAGAGGGTTTTACTTACCCTCAGCTATCTTATGTCTCTCTCTGCCATGCCAAAATTCCTAGTTTCCAATGTCACCAGCATAATTATTTATTAGATTCTGTAGTAGATACTGCCCAGATCTTACCTTTCGGGAACAAAATGCTTCCATCTGTGGGAAACGTTGCCTGCTGGTGGCTCACAGCTGAGTCCTTCCTCAGAAATTGCCTTCAGCCAAAAGTTACTGCCTTATCTAAGGTTATGCCTCTAACCCAGGTGAAATTAACATTCAAAGATACTATGAAGGTATGGTTCGCTTGTCTCAGTCTGAGACATTTCTAAAGGGCCATTAGCTTAAGAGTATCCCATGGGAACAAACCAAGGTCTCTCTTACCTGATGGTTCAACTTCTGCCTCTGCCTGGCCTTCCTTCCTTTCATCTCCTGTTATTTTGTCCTGAGATCACCCCCTAACAAATGACCTGCATGAAATCTCACAGAAAGTCTCAGAATATATTTATCAGAGAATCCAACCTATGACCTATGCAACCCTAGTGACAGGGTTGATAATACTACCAACCCCATTACTAACAACGTAATTACTGAAACTATTAAACAATATGTTTATGTTATTTTTATTTGACTTTGTGCAGTTCTTTTTGTCCTTAGGTCATATCCCATTGGGAATATATTGTTTAATTACTATTTTAAAGTACTTGAAATTGTTCCTTTTGTATGGTTATGCCACTAACTCAATATGCAAGTGAATTCATTTTGCTTTTGATTTTTAGAGATTTTGTTTGAAAGTTTATTGTTTGATTGTGTAAGGTATTTACATGATGTATATTCTGAGAAGTCTAGCTTCTATTTTTGTTTTTTTCCCTTTTGAGTTGGGGTGTTACTCTGTTACCCAGGCTGGAGTACAATGGCACAATCATGGTTTACTGCAGCCTCAGCCTCCTGGGCTTAGATGATCCTCTTGCCTCAGCCTCCTGAGTAGTTGGGACAAATATAAGCAAATACTGTTTGTGTATGTGGCATACCCCTCTGTTTTTATAGATGAATGGTAGTATAATATACACAATTTTCTCCTTATTTTTCACTTATGAATATATCTTGGAAATCTTTCCACTAAAGAACATGTAGATATTATTAATTAATTTATTTATTTGAGTTAGTGTCTCACTCTGTTGCCCAAGATGGAGTGTAGTGGCATACTCATGGCCACTACAGCCTCAACCTGCTGCACCTTAGCCTTCCAAGTAGCTGGAACCATAGGCCTGTGTTACCATACCCAGCTAATTTTTGATTTATTGTAGAGACAAGGTCTCACCAAGTTGCCCAGGCTGGTCTTGAATCTCTAAGCTCAGACAATCCTCTCACCTCAGTCTCTCAAAATGCTGGAGTTACAGGCTTGAGTCACCGTGCCCAAACTTATTGTTATTTTTTAAGTTGGGGTCTTCCTTTCTCACCCAGGCTGGAATGCAGTGGCATGATCACAGCTCACCAAAGCCTCAATCTCCTGTGCTCAGGTAATCTTTCTGGCTCAGCCTCCTAGTAGCTGAGACCACTGGCACCATGCCACCACGCTTGGCTCTTTTTTTTTGTAGAGATGATGTTTCACTATGTTGCCCAGGCTGAGTGCAAACTCCTGGGCTTAAGGAATTCTCCCACCAAAGTGATGAAATTACAGGTGTGAGCCACTGCTCCTGGCCGAGATATTCTTTATGACTGTATAATACTCCATTGTTTGGGTGTTATATAGTTTATTGGACTAGTTTCCTATAGCTGGATATGTGGCTTATTTCTAGTCTTTTGTTCTTGCAATTAATTCTATAATGATTAGCCCCGTGTGTAGAATTTGTGTGTATGTAGGAGAGTGCCTGTTTTCTTATCCATGCCAAGAAGATGAAGTCAGTCTTAAAGCTAATAAGTTAAAACATGAGCCGGGCTCGGTGGCTCAACCTGTAATCCCGCGCCTTTGGGAGGCTGAGGTGAGTGGATTGCCTGAGCCCGCGAGTTAGAGACCCGCCTGGGCAGCGAGACCTCATCTCTACAATAAATAAAAAAATTAGCCGGGTGTGGTAGCGCACGCCTGTAATTCCGGCTACTCGGAAGACTGAGGCGAAAGGATGGCCAGAGCCCAGCAGGTGGAG
Source organism: Cephalopachus bancanus (assembly GCA_027257055.1). Taxonomy (NCBI): domain Eukaryota; kingdom Metazoa; phylum Chordata; class Mammalia; order Primates; family Tarsiidae; genus Cephalopachus; species Cephalopachus bancanus. The sequence goes on from JAPVLO010000091.1 coordinate 185,407, forward strand.
GCTGCGGTGGCCGGGAGCGGCCACTGCACTCCAGTCTGGGCGACAGAGTGAGACTCCAACTCAAAAAAAAAAAAAAGTTAAAACATAGTATTGTATTGTAGTTTGAATTTGTGTGTGTGTGTGTGTGTGTGTGTGTGTGTGTGTGTGTGTGTGTGTGTATTTTTGTGTGTGTGTGAGGGAGATTGAGTGTCCTTGAGTGTCCTATCATAGGCAGAAGTGTCATTCGCATGACTAAACCTGACTTAGCACTTCACGGTTATATACTAGCCAGTAAGATGGAAAGACATGAGGAAACAGAAAGCTGGCAGATTCTTTTTAAGTACACGACACCAATATCACATACCTCATTTATTTTCACTTTACATTAGTTACAAGGGAAACTAGGAAATGAAATTTCCGGTTTGGGTGACTATAAGTCCTATTAAAGCTTGAAATGGGGATGAGTGTTCTGTTGCCAAGAGGAAGAAAGGATGAATGGACATTCATGACAGTTAGTTGCTCTGTTACATAACCTTGAGTTTCTATTTAACATTTAAAAATTTTAGATTCAGGGTGCACACAGGCGTATTCATTACATGGACAACTCGGGCAAGGCGAAGAAAGCCCTCAGTTCCCTGAATCCCGGTGTCACCCTCTCTTTGTGGCTTAGGCCCTTGCCCATAAAATAGTGACCAGGCAGAGATCTGGCTTCCTGGGATTGCACGCAAGCCCGAGCAGGAAGCCACCACCTGGCTGTACCCCAGCCCCGGGCGTCCCCGCCGCGTCTATGGCTGGGTGGGGGGGAAGGCAGGGGAGCAAGCCCACTGGGGGCTCGGACTGACCCAGGGCACGCCTCTTCCAGGCCGAGTTCGGAGCCTAAAGGCCGAGGACCGCTCTCCTCGGCCTCGGCCTTGGCCTCCGCTGGGCTGCAGCAGGAGCGCTCACTCCGCCCCCAGCGGGCCGGGGCGTGGACACCGTCTCCAAGGAAACGGGACGCGCTGCTGTCCCAGGGCACCGCCTTGGCTCCCCAGGGTTCCCACTGCGTCGGGTCGCCAGCCGCCAAGTGGCAGCAGGTGGGAGACGAGGACCAGCGCTCGCAGAGGGGGAAGGGCGCCTCGGGGTGCTCGCAGCGGTGTCCTCGCCCGCTCCGCTCGCATCCCCGACGTGCCCGATGGCAGCCCCGGCGACAGCCCGGGAGGCGCGAGGCTTCCGCGAGGCCCCGACCCTTCGCCCAACCCCGGAGGCCGGCCTGGAGGTGGCGGGCGCTATGGAGCTCGAGGACGAGGAGGAGGAGGAAGAGGAGGAAGAGGAGGCGGAGGCCGCGCGAAGAGCGCGGCGCTTCGCCCTGGACCCGCGGGTGCGCTTCCTCGGCGGCCGCCTGGGGCAGATGCTGGGACTCCCGGAGCCGCAGTGGGGCCGCCACCTGGAGAGCGAGGACAGCCGGCGGGTGCTGGGGGAGTTTCTGGAAAGCTCCAGCCCCGCCCGCCTGGTGTTCAGCGTCGGCGCTGCGGGGCGGCTCTCGGCCTCCCCGGAGGTAAGAGGGACGGACGAGGGGACCTGCCACGAACACAGACCCGGGCGGTGCAGCCCCCTCGCGCCTCCTGGGATCCTGCCGGGCAAACCTGGCTCCTGCAAACTTGTCTACGTCCCTCTCCTCGGACGAAGTTTAGCGCGCCGCCCTCCCCTCGGGCGCACCCACTCTGTAGTGAACGTGGTCGCAGGCTAGTTTTCTAGAAGGACTACCTTTTGTATCTGACCCAGCATCCACCGTTGAGCCTGTTCAACCCGGATGATGCGGGAAGACCAGCGCTTTCTTCAGCTACTCACTGGCTGTTGGGCGCAAGTTGGGCTTCAGTGTCAAATAGCTTCCCTTTCAGTCGCTCTTGAGTCATATGCTTGGGGGGGGGATGTGGTGTTTGGCTGGGCGCGGTGTCTCACGGCTGTAATCACAGCACTTTGAGAGGCAGGAGAATTGCTTCAGAACAGGAGCTGGAGACCACCTGGGCAACATAGCAAGAACTCGTTCTCTGAGAAAGCGGGGCGTGGTGGCACGCACCTGTAATCCCACCTATTGGCACTCCAGCCTGGGTGACAGAGCGAGACCCCGTCTCAAAATTTTTTTTTAAAACGTGGAGCTAGGCAGGGCCCACACATACACCTTGCCGTGTATTCAGACGGATTGCCTGTCAACTACACTTCACCTCCGGGAAAAAGAGTCCTTAAAAAGGAGTCCCGGCGATCTGTGCACGCATGGCATTTACCAGCCACGTAGGGGGAGGAATTCTGTCCTTCCTCCCCGCCCCTCCCCCCCACTTTCTTTTTAAATTTAGATTGCTTGTCCACTAGGAGATTGACTATACCTACAAGTGCAGAGTTTGTATTTATGTTTTTCAAGTGTGAAGGGTCTGGAGCAAGAATCCCAGTCCTAGGCAGTGCTGTGCTTCAGAGTCATGCTGTAAAGGCTCATCAGGCAATGGGATCTCAGGGTTTTGTGAATTTTGAATTTTTTGTTTTGGTGCTCTCCAAATTGTTAGTTTTATTTTATTTTTTTAAAAGTTTGTCAATAGACAAGGCAATAGAACACATAATTCGAGTATTACCTAAGCTGAATGGTCATTATAATATCTGGTGGAAGTGTCTCATAGTTCTGGAAATGTTAGAATGTTTTGGTGAGACTCTTCTATTTCTTGATAGAAATACAAATTAACCTCCTGTGTCTTGTCTTTATCTTCGTTTGGCTTATTTCCAAATAAGAGAAGCTTATAAAAAAGAATAACCTTTTACAGTGAAAACATTCTACATGTTCCTTATTTGTTTTTAATTATGAGGGGTTTTTTTCATATATAATGATCTGGTGTAATTGACATGCCTTTAAAAAGGTAATATTTCCACACTAGTCATGTGTGAAATTAGCATGATAAAAGAACAAAGAAAAGTGTCTACAGGCAGCAAAGCAGGGAAGAGAAGTGGCAGGGCCTTGTTTGTCGAGGTCGGCAACATGCCAGGTTTGGTTACTTCTGCTAGCAATCCGGCTGCAAGTTGGATAGAGAAAATCCTGCTTGTTAACAGGAGAAACCACACAGTTAACTTGAACTAATATTCTTGCTCTTGTTTTAGATTCCAAGGGATGCAAAACATAAACTTGTGTACATTGCCAAGAAGATGACCGAAGGCCCTGAAGTAGCTGATTTCCCTCAGACGGTTTTCTTTGGCGAGTTGCCTGCATCCTCTCTCCAACATGTGTCTGCTTTCCTAGACGAGGTACTGGTCTATCTTTCATAGCTGAGTCTTCCGTTTATCTATCTTCCTGGCACTTGGAATTATTTGGGATGACTCTGGCCATTAATAAACGAAGAGCATGCTGAAGCTAGCAGTCTCTTTAGCCAGGTGGACGGAAAGGCACAGTGTTTAGAGAGGTCCTCAAACTTTTAAAACAGGGGGCCAGTTCACTGTCCCTCAGACTGATGGAGGGACGGACTATAGTTTAAAAAAAAATAAAAGGAATTTGTTCATAGTTTTTTTTTTTAAACTATAGTCCGCCCCTCCAACGGTCTGAGGGACAGTAAACTGGTCCCCTGTTTTAAAAGTTTGAGGATCCCTGGAAATAAACTGACACTGATGATTCAACAGGTGGTAATTTGAGGGATCATCTCTTCTCGCCTTCCTCCCTCTCTCCCATCCAAAATAAATTATTTTTTTCAAACTAATGAAAGTAAATTAAAAATGAATTGAATAGGTTCTTATACTTAGCAGTAGGTTTTAATCTTCACTTTCAGAGTAGAGACAGACTTATACTTTGGAAACAGATAGTATTTGTTTTTCAGATTCCTGTTAGAAATTAACAGTGAAAACTATCAGTTTCACTCATGACAGATAATGGGAAAAGGTGTGGAAAGAAAGTGTTAGAGATGATTGCCTTAAAATTAATTTTTCTTCCCTTAAATCAGAGAAATGCTCTCCAAACCAACATTACTGATACTTTGGTGTGCATGAGAATCCCCTAGGGGTTTTGTGAAAGGCAGTCTGGCTTGGTGGGTCCGAGGTACAGCCCGAGGCTGCATTTTTGAAAAATGTATTTATTTATTATAGAATTGTGGGGTTGCCACCATTTGCTTAGGAATCAGCTTTGAGGAACAACATACCAAATAACCAGGTTCTATGGAACTATGTTCTCAAACTCTGCTGAACTTTAGAATCACCTGGGGGAACTTTCTAACAATTCATACCAATTAATTCAGAACACCTGAGTGGGAGTCAGGCAGCAGTAGTTGTTTAAGATTCTCAGGGGATTTTAACTTGCAGCAAGGTTTGAGACCCACTGGGTGTACAAGGTCAATTTGTAAATCAGACCTCTGTAATCGAAGCAGTCCCTCTAAGGCCAATATTTAAGGCAGGAAAAATCACAAACGTATTTATTACTGAAGATTTATATTCATCTCCATTCATCATAATACTTCTACTTTCTCTTCTGCTGCCTTCTTGAAAGGAAGTATTTTTTTGCTATCTTTGGACTAGCCAAAGTTTCTCACCCCCAGGCTCTGCATCCTGTCCAAGTTTCTCTCCCCTCCTGGTAAATTTACCTGGTTTTAGCTGATTACAGGGAGATGCCAGAATGAGAGTTGTCTGTCCTTAGCATTGGGAACAATTGTTGGTATATAGCAAGTAGGTGCTCAAGATCTTTTTATTGAACTGAATCTGATGACTTTGGGTCATTATTAGACTCTAGATGGCCGTCACCTGGGAATTGGAAGGGTGGGGCTATACCCTATGGAATTCTTGCTGTAATGTCTGTGTCTGGCAGCAGAAGATACAACGCTTTCTCAAATTTCTCTAATCTTTCTCTAAATTGATTTCAGAACCAGGTTGTATATAATGTCCTGAGAAGGATTGTCTGCCCCTAACTTTATTATGTTTTCATTGGTTATTATTTGTAACTGTATTGTATTATATTCTTACACTTAGCAGAAGAATTTATCTTTTTTTTTGAATTGGAGTCTCACTCTGTCACCCAGGCTGGAGTGCAGTGGCACACTCATGGCTACCGTAGCCTCGATCTGCCGGGCTCAGGTGATCCTTCCACCTTAACCTTCCAAGTAGCTGGAATTACAGGGATGCGCCACCATGCCCAGCTAATTTTTTGATTTATTGTAGAGATGAAATCTCACCAAATTACCCAGGCTGGTCTCGAGCCCGTGGGCTCAAGCAATCCTCTCACCTCAACCTCCCAAAGTGCTGGGATTATAGGTGTGAGCCACCAGGCCCATCCCAGCAAAAGTATTTAAAATGCCATGTGATTGTTTCTTTATGTATCATGTGGGTTCAAATTTTGAAAGAAATGTTAATTGTGAATACTTCAACCATGACAAGATGGAAATACCATTTGGTTCTTCTCAGTCAATGTCTGTGCCCCATCCTTGGACATTCCAATTTAAAAAGTCTGGAGGGACCCAGAGGCTCTTGTATTCTGAAGGTATTTCCTAGGTAATTGTCTCTAGTAAGTACAGAGAGTCACAGCAAAGGCTCGATAGCTCTGTTATCTGTAGTTGTATATCTCCTTAGTAACCATATCCAAATTATTTTCGTTCACAGAGAAAGTTTGGGATTTTTCTAGTTGATAAATTTCCAACTAAAACAAGATAAAACCTCAGATTAATTGATTTATTTTGTATACAGTTTGATTAAAATATATTGTAATTAAGCACATCCCAGGTCTGTTTGTTTAAAATTGAATTTATAAAGATAGTTTAGTTGTTGACTTGACTAGTTGCTTTTTCAGAGCACGTTTCATAGCAGAATTTCATAGCAGTTTTTATCTACAGGTCATGACATAGGGATTAAGTTTTTTTGCTTGTTTATTTTTTGAATTAAAGTCTCACTCTGTCACTCAGGCTGGAGTGCAGTGGCGCAATCACAGCTTACTGCAGCCTCAATTTCCTAGACCCAGTTGATCCTTCTGCCTCAGTTTCTTGAGTACCTGGGACTCCAGACACATGCCAGCATGCCTGGCTAAATTTTTTTTTTTTTAATAAATTTTTTGTAGAGACAAGGTCACGCTATGTTGCCCAGGCTGATCTCGAACTTCTGGACTCAAGCAATCCTCCCGCCTTGGCCTTCCAAAGTGCTGAGATGACTGGTGTGAGCCACCACTCCTGACCAACAAACATTAAGTTTTAAAGAAGTAGCTGAGCTCGGTGGCTCAGCCTGTAATCCCGCACCTTTGGGAGACTGAGGTGAGTGGATTGCCTGAGCCCGCACGTTCAAGACCTGCCTGGGCAGCGAGACCTCATCTCTACAATAAATAAAAAAATCAGCCGGGTGTGGTAGCGCATGCCTGTAATTCCGGCTACTTGGAAGGCTGAGGTGGAAGGATCGCTGGAGCCCAGCAGGTTGAGGCTGCAGTGGCCGGAAGCGGGCACTGCACTCCAGTCTGGGCGACAGAGTGAGACTCCAACTCAAAAAAAAAAAAAAAAAGTTTTAAAGAAGTTGGCATTGTCATGAAATAGTAAATAGAGTGAAAGTCTGAAACAGTACCCAGTAAATTAGAAATGGTGAATAATTGGGATTATCTCTATGCCTGACTTTTAGAAAAAATTGTTGGGATCAGGAATTTGATCTACAAAGCAGCTCCCCAGTGGGTCAATATGTATTTAGCCCAATAAGACTGAACTCTTCACCCCGGCTTCCAGAGCTCTTTGTAAACCATGCTGCCTTCCTCAGAGCCCAAGTGTTTCTGTTCCTTGTTGGCTCGAGTTCTAGGCTGGCTGAACTGGCAGTGACCTCCATGCGCCATGTCCCTGAGTTCCTAGGCTTTTGTTTATGAGTATGAGTATTACATTTTCTGGCAACTTGCTCTCTTTCTCTGTTCAGGCTGTTATTACAAGCACCATAGGCTGGGTGGATTATAAGCAACAGAAGTCTGTTTCCCATGGTTCTGGAGGCTGGAAGTCCAAAATCAAGGCCCTGGTAGATTTGGGTGTCTGGTGAGGGCTCTTTCATGGTTCCTAGACAGTGCCTTCTGGTAGTGTCCTCACATGGAGAATTGGGCAAACACGTTTCTTTGGCCCTGTTTCATGAGGACACTAATCCCACTCAGGAGGGCTCTGCCTACTCACCTCCTAATCACTGAATCACCTCCACAGACCCCACCTCCTAATACCAGCATGCTGAGGGCTAAGTTCTCAATTTTGGGAGGATGCAAACATTTAGACCGTAATACCTGCCTTGCCCCGTTCTTTCATCTTAGAAACTCAGACTAAGTAACAGGTTTTCTGGCAAGTCTTTCCTAATACTATGTACTCTACAAGGCAGGTATTTCTCCTGTGTTTTCATATTCATCTTGAACATACCTCTCAGTTCTTCCATCCAGGGTTACGGTTTCCGAGACCTCACCACTGAACTCACTGAGGTCAGGGACTATTGCTTGTGAATCTCCACAGTGCCAGCTTGACATGTGGGGTTAAGCAGGAAGATGTTATGATCATTCCTTTGGCGAGATTTGTTTCAATGCCATTCACAAACAAAAATGAATCTTCAGTTTGTTGTCACCTAGAAGATTGTATTGTCAAGATAAACTTTAAAAGGTGAAATTTCTCTTTTCTGAACATTTTGGCTAATTCAGATTTCATGGTATAGTGCTTATAATCTGGACAGATTATATCAGAAAAATGAAAAATGTTTAAAATTTTTGATATTGGAAAAGAGGAGGGAAAGCAAGAGGAGACTGGCTTCAGGAACTCAGCAAATTCTTGTTAATTGCATGACATGCTAGGTTCTAGGAAGACAAAAATACTTTGTAACTATTTTTGTATACATAGCTTTATTGACATTTCTCTATTACTTGTAGGACTTCTGGAAAAGGTGCATGTGATTGAATTTTTCTGACTATCCAAACTTTAAGCCTTTGGGCTGCCACCCAGGGCTTGAGAAGATTAGTTTACTCCTAGCTTCCATATGATTTAAAAAGACTTTTTTCATTCATACACGTGCCAATGTGCTCAGTTTGCATTAAGAAAGCAGTTTACTTACTTGACATAACCTTGTTTATATCATGTTGCATGTGAATTACCAGGAGCCTCCACAAATGTTTGATAGATGGATAGATGAATGAACAGGTGGCGTAGTACTTCCACTTTGAGAGAATTTATGCCTAATTGATTAAGTCTAAGTGGGTCACTGACTTTGTCCTCTCTTTATAGATTTGGTATCATTGGGTGATATTTATAAAATCAAGTGGTTTTGTTGCCCATTTTGTGTGACAAGAAAATCTTTGAAGGAGTATATTGTTTGTAAATTAATTTAACTGCTTTTTAAAATGTTTCTCTGTCTCTAGATTTTAGTGCCGATTCTTTCTAACAAGAACAACCATAAATCCTGGTCCTGTTTTACTTCACAAGATATGGAACGTCACATAGAAGCCATGAAAAATAAGATGCATATTCTTAGGGGAAAACTATCTAGAAGAACTCTTCTACCAATTCCTTCTATTGTAGGAAAGATTGACCTGGAGCAGAATTATTCAGAGACCACGTACGTAACAACAGATTATATGCAGGGTATCAAGATGGGGAGCCAGTGTAGCCATGTAATACCACACCCCTAACAAACTGTCAGCAAATAGGGCTATAACTGCATCATACTTTGAAAATAAGTGCAGAAATACCATGTGCAGTATTTTCTTTCCCAACCATTATCTTTAACAAATATGAATTATTGAAATGTGATGGGACAAAAATAATTATACATTTAAGCTGTCTTGTTCAGCACTCGTATGTTACAAATAATAATTTCTAAATCTGGATTTATTTTATTGTGTTTTTTCTGTTTCTAAACTAAGTACCTGTATGTGAAAGTTGTCTCTCTCTCTCTCTCTCTCTCTCTCTCTCTTTTTTTTTTTTTGAGTTGGAGTTTCACTCTCTCTCCCAGGCTGGAGTGCAGTGGCATGCTCATGGCCACTGCAACTTTGACCTGCTGGGTTTAGGCAATCCTTTCGCCTCAGCCTTCCAAGTGAAACAGGAACCACAGGTGTGCACTATCACGCCCAGCTAATTTTTTGATTTGTTGTAGAGATGAGGTCTTACTAAGTTACCCCAGCTGGTTGAACCCCTGGGCTTAGGCAATTTTCTCGCCCAACCTCCCAAAGTACTGGGATTACAGACGCGAGCCACTGCACCTAGTAAAATTGTTTCTTTTTTAAAAATATCATATTTTAAAATAAATAAAACATTTTTATAGAAAAAAGATACAAAAAGTAAACTAACAATTGCCATGCTACTGGGAAGGCTGAGGTGGAAGGATCGCCTAAGCAAAGCAGGTTGAGGCTGTGGTAGCTGTGAGCGTGCCACTGTACTCCTGCCTGGGTGACAAGAGTGAGACTCCAACTCAGAAAGCAAACAAACAACATGTTGTTGCCATGTTATCAACAACAATATTGCTCCAGTAGAATGACTTTTGAGGATATGACAATTCTTTGCTTGACAGTGCTTTTTAAACATTAGAGACAAGTCAATGACAGACTAACTAAGCACCACAACTCCAATCAAGATTGTAAAAATAATGATTCTTGAAGAATTTATACTTTGAAAATGATTTAGGGGTACATGAAGTAACTATTAATATCCAAGTCTTATCTTTATTTGGATAAAATGATGTCTGAATTATTTTATTAATCATTTCAATGTTTGTAGCCTGCAGTCAAATGAAAGGATAATACTCCATGCAATTGAATCTGTGGTGATTAAATGGTCACATCAAATTCAAGAAATTGTAGAGAAAGATTCAGTGCAGCCTTTGCTGAATGGTCTTCACTTAACTCCTGAAGCTGAACTAGATTTCTGGACAATGAGGAGAGAGAATCTGTCATGCACTTATGATCAAGTAAGTAGATAGCCCTGGAATTATTTGTCAATGGAATTAGCAAAGCAGTTGTAGAATTAGGCAATTCTAAAATTAGTGGGGATTAAAAGTAATTTTGCCTTTATGAGAAGATTTTGACAGAATTTGGGATCATTGGAAACCCTTTGCTTCCCTGGAAAAAGAGTGATTCCCCAGGGAAATGTTGAAGATTGTAAGATTTAATTAACCTAGTCAATTTAAATTGATTTGAGAAGGAGTAAGGTCTTGCTTAGTGAAGAGACACAGCTTTGGAAGAGCTAACTTTGGTTCCTCTGCTGGATGCTTGCCATACAAATTACTTACTTTAATGTTCTAAAAATGAAGACATCTATTCACATTTCTTCTCTCAGAGGTTTTCTGAAACAGCTCTAGAAATTTTATGTGGAAAGAATTGTATTTTACATATAAAATAAAATGTAAATTGACTTAAAAAAATCCAAACTAAACACTAAATGTAAAATAAAACACAATCCTAATGGAACAGATGTATTTTAAAAATTATTTTCAAGCTGGTTGCAGTGGTTCACACCTGTAATCCTAGTACTTTGGGAGGTGGAGGTGAGAGGATTGCCTGAGCTCAGGGGTTCAAGACCAGCCTGAGCAACATGGCGAGACCTCATTTCTACAATAAATCAAAAAATTAGCCGGGCATGATGACACATGCATGTGGTTCCAGCTACTTGGAAGGCTGAGGCGGAAGGATCACCTGAGCCCAGCAGATCAAGGCTGTGGTGGCCGGGAGCATGCTACTGTACTCCTACCTGGGCTATAGAGTTGAGACTCCGAATAAAAAAAAAATATTTTCAACTTGAAACCTGTACCTCTTTGAATGTTAAACATTGTGTATGTGAGTGGAATATACTTTAAATAGTTTACTACAGAATGCGTGTATTTGTTAATTCTAGCTTATTTTTACTAAAGTTTTTTTTTTCTTTTAATTTAGCTTCAAGCTCCTATTGTCCTCAAAATGGTTAAAATCTTGGAAACCAAACAAAGCAGTTATTTTCCTACTTTGAAGGACATTTTCCTGGTTGTAGAAAATGGTAAGACTCTTGTTCCTCGACCTGGAGTCAATGCCATGGTCTGCGGAGCCTAGACATCCATCATTCCACCACGAGCATGTTCACGGAGCGCTTGCTCTTAGCTCTTCTAGTGATAAATCCAGCTCATCCTTTGTACTTTATATTCCAGGTAGACTAATAAGTGGCTAGTATATATACTAAGCACCTGCCAAACTGGCTCCAGATTGGAGCTATCATGCATGTGTTGACGGGAAGGCCTTTGGTATATAGCAGAGGGTAAAGGAAAACCCTGGGTAGAGGTTTTCCCATCAACAAGTTGAGTCTAGTTATTCACCAGTTCAGTCTCATTTCTTTTTCACCTATGTGACATTTGGAAGGTCAGGTAAGGTTACTTAAATTGCACTTTGAAAATCTTTAGGGTTTTCTCCATGAATTCTATTTGAAAAGTGTGTCATAAGACAAGGGGGGAGTATTTGGGTTAGAGGGTCTCACAAGTCTGAATTCCTGTCTCAACTCTGCTTAGTAAACATCTTAATTTTGCTAAGCCTCTGGCTTTTTTCATTGGCTAAATTGGCATGTTAACCCCTTCCTTGAAGAGTTACTACATGGATTTAGTATTTCTCAGTCTTGTCGTTATCACCATTTTGTGCCAGCAAATTCTCTGTTGCGAGGGGTTTTCTCATACGTTGTAGGATGTTTAACATCATCACTGGCCTCTGTCCACTGTCTCCATCCCAGTTGTGACAATCCAAGATGTCTGCAGCATTACCAAGTGTCCCCTGGGGACAATGTTTTCCCTGGTTGGGAACCACTAGATTAGGGATATCATATATGAAGGGAGGACCCCAAAAAGCCTGGAATTTATTTATTAAAAAATTGTGTATTCCTACATGTTTAAACTTTAGTCACTTTCAAAGTATCTCTAGTTGATGCAGTACACCTATCAAGGTGTTTTTTCCACTGCTCAAAACAGTTTTTGAACTTGTCCATTTGAATGCCTTTTAGTGCTTCTATTAGTTTTTGTTTCACCTCCCTGTGAGGTCTTTTTCCCTTCTGGTGAAGCAAAAAAAACTGGGGTATGGGGTCATGCTGTTTTTGGTCAAAAATTGCTGTACATTCAGTGTGGTGTGGACAGGTTGTTCGTGTACATCACTCATCATCATCATGAAATGGACAAAAGTGTTGAAAGAATATTAAAAAAAAAAAATTCACTGAACCTCTCACAACAATGACAGCTGGTACACTGATGCAGATGGGTTCTTAGAATACTTACCTAGTAGGAGAAGCCTGTATTTTAGGGACCTGCCCTCCAAAAGATAATTCTGGTTTTTTGGGGGTTACCGGGCACATAGTAGGTATGTTCTCAATAAATAGAAGCTATTGGCATCTTTTCTATGTTAGAATAAGAAGAACATTTTCTGTGAGTATGGCTTTCACAGCAATGAATCCCAGGAGTCTTTAGAGCCTTATGGGCATGTGACCTGGAGATTCAGAAAAAAAAAAACTCCAGTAGAACAAGTGGCTCAAGCCCGTGGTCAGTTGGTAGGTAGTTGGACCTTCTCAAAGACATACTTAAAGCTCTGTGAAATCACCAGACATGCTGATTACATTTTAAGAGCACTTACCTCTTAAATGCAATTATTTAATTTTGAAATTAATGTTGATAAAAAATACTCTAATTTTGGCTGGGCATGGTGGCTCCTGTAATCCCAGAATTTTGGGAGGCCAAGGCAGAAGGGTCACTTGAGGCCAAGAGTTCAAGATCAGCCTGGGCAACTCAGCGAGACTCCTCACTAAAAAAAAAAAAGCTGAGCATTGTGGTACGTGTCTGTAGTCCCAGCTACTTGAGAGGCTGAGGCAGGAAAGAGGATCACTTGCACCCTTAAGGTCAAGGCTGCAGTGAGTTATGATGATGCCACTCTACTCCAGTCTGGGCAAGAGAGCAAGACCTTGTCTATAACAAAAAGAAATCAAAAAATAAAAAACCACTAATTTCAAAAAATGTATCTGGAGGGAGAACATAGTTCCTGAAGCTTCTCTCTCTTCTCAGGTGGACAGATTAATTGATTGTATATCCCTGGTTTCTGGTGAAAAAGTTCAGCAGAATTTTATTGTTGTTTTTTTGTTTTTGACATGAGTCTTTTGGGATAACACTAGAAAATACGAATTTGCTGTACTTTATTCCTACTTTCATAAATAAAATCTGTTCTCAGTTAATCTAGGATACTTGTAACCTCAGGAGCCAAATGAAGTCTGCTGGAGATCCTTTTAGGGCATATTAAAAGAACCAGTTTTAATTAAGAGAAAATTGGGTTTGATTATGCAGTTATTAATGATAGCTGAATATTTAAATTTTTCTTCATGTTTATAGTATTTCTTCATATTTGAAGCATTCCTTCTTTTTTAAGGGAAAAGTCAAAGATAACATTTTCTGTTTTGTTAATTTATATTTTTAATGTAGAGACGGGGTCTCACTATTTTGCCCAGATGGTCTTGATCTTCGGGCCTCAAGCAATCCTCCCACCTCAGCCTCCCAAAGTGCTGGGATTACAGGCATGATCCACTGCATCTGACTAAAAAATGTATTACTTTTACCATGCTCAGTAATTTTATTTTTATTAAAGAAAAATTCATATAACATAAAATTAACCAATTTGGTTAATTTGGCATTTAGTACATTCATGATGTTGTACAATCATCACCTCGGTTTACTTCCAAAATATTTTCATCACTGTACTTAACAGTTTTCATAGTTATATCTTCATTTAATGTAATAGACTTTTCCTCAATTATTGCATGAGTTACTCTCATAGGAAACTGGAATGAAACAATCACTGATTCAACTGTGTTTGTACCAGGTACCCAGGAGGAATTAACATTCTCATGATAAAGCTCATAATCCAAGCCATAACATGACAGCAACATCACAGAGATATTCTCGCAGTTTCCATGGGACTGAATGCATTTCTTTAGACTCCAGGGGTATTTTCCCCCTGGGTCTTCAGACTCCATTATTTATGCTCATTGAGTAACTAGACCAGTGCTCTCCTGAATAACTGAGTGACAGATGGACATTGTGTAAAGTCTCCCAAACTGCTCATGTGTAGATTGTAGGATAAGTCATATAAAAGGAAATATGACAACATTTAAGTACAGTTGTGTTGTTTACCTGGCTCTCATCTACTTGTTTTATTTTTATTTTAGTTTTATTATTTTTTATAGAGATGAGGTCTCACTATATTGCCCAGGCTGATCTCAAACAAGCCTCCTGCCTCGGCCTCCCAAAGTGTTGGGATTACAAGCGTGAGCCTCTGTGCCCGACCGTACTTGTAAAGTGAATTTACAATGATGTTTCTTTCTTTTTAGCGCTCCTCGAAGCCCAAGATGTGGAACTTTTCCTGACACCTCTGAGGAAACACATTCAGTGTTTCCAGGAGACGGAATTCCCACAAACCCGTGTATTAATCGCCCCATTATTCCATACCATCTGTCTGATCTGGAGTCATTCCAAGTCTTATAATACCCCTGCTCGGATTATTGTTTTATTGCAAGAGTTTTGTAATCTCTTTATGGACCAGGTATGTAGCATTAAAAATAGGAACAATAGGAATCATTGCCATGAGGTAGGTTTTGTTAGACTAGTGAGGAATAAATAATTCTAGTGTACAGTAAAAACATCATATTCTTTTTTCAGAAAGGACATTTATGGTAAGAAAAAAAAAGGCCAGGTGACTTTTAAAATTCTAAATGCCAAGGAGCTCTGGAAATAAGTCTGACACAACCAAAGGACATGTTGTTGCTGGGTTTTCGTTTGTTTGATGTCCTACCTTTCTTCAAAGAGATTTAAGGCAGCTTCCAATAAAAGGCAGATATGCTTAGTAACTTCTTTGTAAGCTTCCTTTAGTTTTCACAGGAACACCGAATAACAGAAGATTTGTGGAAAGTAGGGGAAGTTAAGAGAGTCTGATAAAAAGAAATTATCCTCAAAAAATAGTGAAATTGTATTGAAAGAATTTTGATTCATGTTAATATTTTATAATTGTTTCTCTACTCCTTACTCAACTTGTAAAATGTTAAAAAAAAAATTGGGCCACCTCCTCCCCCTTCTTGCTTATCTTTTGATTCTCTTGTGAACGTTGATTGTCTTATGTCCACAGTATTAGGGAATATTACATAATTTGAGAGCTAAAAGATACTTGGGTGCTATAATTCAGTGGTACAATCCAGCGGTTCTTAGTTGAGAGTGTATCTTAGTCTGCTCGGGCTGCCATAACCAATACCTTAGACCAAGAAGCTTGGACAACAGACATTTATTTTCTCATAGTTCTTGAGACTGGAAGTCTGAGACCAGGAGCCAGGACAGTCGGATTCTGGTGAGGGTCCTCTTCCCAGCTTGCAGGTGGCTGGCTGCCTTCCGCTGTGTCCTCACTCGGCTGTTGTCCTCTTCTTAAAAGGCCCCAGTCCTGTCAGCTTAGGGCCCCATCTTTATAAGCTCATTCAGTCTTAATTACCTCCTGAAGACCTGTATCCAGATACAGTCATGTTGGCAGCTAGGCCTTCAGCTGTCAATCTCAGGGGACATAATTCAGATATTTTTTTTCAAATAAATTAACAGACTTGGAAGAGGTTATTATTTGCTCAATTTCTCTGAGAAGATAAGAGGAAAGCAAGACTAGAGAACAAGTCTGCAGACTTGCAGTTAGAGTT
Source organism: Cephalopachus bancanus (assembly GCA_027257055.1). Taxonomy (NCBI): domain Eukaryota; kingdom Metazoa; phylum Chordata; class Mammalia; order Primates; family Tarsiidae; genus Cephalopachus; species Cephalopachus bancanus. Next base: position 201,006 of record JAPVLO010000091.1, read on the forward strand.
TCTGGAGTATGAGATTGAGTTGTTAATATCTTCTCCCTCCCTCCCTCTCTTTCTCTCTCTTTTTGAAGAGATAGAGTGGTGTGTGGGAAGGGCTTTGGGCTTAGACCAACCTGGATTCAAATCTATTGAACCACTTAAGGGAAGTTAAATTCTCTGAGCCTCAGTTTCTGCATCGGTTAGTGGAGATAATGCCTAGTTCATGGCTATTGTGAAGATCAAAAGAGATAAGGGAGTGCTCAGTGTGGTGCTTGGTATTTAACAGAGGTTGTTAAAAGGTGCTTTTTGTTCCTTTGCCCAAACTGTGGACTTACAAGCCAGTTGCGGCTATTAATAGGAGATGACAACAGGCAGTTCCTCCTGTGTTTTATCATCCTCTCCTCTGGCCTTGTTCTGTTTTGGTTCCTCTGTTGTGCAAACTCAGTTTTGCTTTTGTTAAGCAGCTGCCCCAGGCCCTAGTGACTTGGATCTCTGTGTAAATCGCCACCAGCCCCATTGCAGGGCCAACAGCTGTAACCTTCACATCTCCCAGACCCTTGTTTAGAGTCCCATTTCTCATTTTGAGATCAACTGAAACTGTTTTCACTGAACAACCTCTGTTAATGCATAAGCCCCACGTGTGGCCACTCATTGGCATGGGTGGCTTGTAAGAAGTCCTGGTTACCTCTAAGCCTGGAAACCACTCATCCCTGGCCCCTGGTCTGTGTCAACAACCAGAGTCTGCCAAGCTCCTGAGAAAATAATGTAGCTTCTCTTGTTCCTTAGTTCTGGCTTCTGTTCAAAGGTTTTATTGACCTGATTTCCTTGATCCTCCAAGTGGCACATCCCGGTCTTTGTAGTAAATCTGCCCCAACATGTTAGTAATCAAAACCCAGCAATGTGCCAAGTTTCATAGCCAGGGTCCCTGAAGAGCTAAACTGCCCTCCTCCCCAATTGCTTGCTGTCTAATTTTGCTTATTTTATATATTGATATATTTACATAACAAACACTGTATACCACTTATTTTTGCCAGGAACTTTTCTAAGCCCCTTACAAAATTCAAAAATCAAATTCTTATAGCAACACTATGATTTATGTACTATTAGGTAATATTAACTCCATTTTGGAATGAAAAAACTGAAGCCCAGAGAAGGTGAGTACCTCTCCCTAGGTTACCCAGCTGGGAAGTGATAAAATGCTTACCCATTGTACTATACTCCATATTTTAGAATAATAATTTATATGTCTAATTATGACATAATGCCTGGTGTGCTAATGGTATATACATATATACATTTTATATGTTTTATAATTATATTTCCTCTTGTAACCTACATGTGTTTATTGATTTCAATGTCTTTGAAAAGTTTGCCCCTTCCCATGTTATATACTGAAGGTCATAGCTGGCATTTCGTTAGCTACATTTGGCCCATAGATCAATGTAGTATTTTATTTTGCATAATATTTTTTAATTGAAAAAAATTGTTGGAGGCTGAGAATGGTAGCACATGCCTGTAATCCCAGCACTTTGGGAGGCTAAGGTGGGAGATTGCTTGAGTCCAGGATTTTGAGACCAGCCTTGGCAACATACAAAACTTTGCCTCTTCAAAAAATTGAAAAGTGTCCAGGTGTGGTGGTATACACCAATAGTCCCAGCTGCTTGGGAGGGTGAGGCGGGAGGATCACTCGAGCTTAGGAGTTTGAGGCTGCAGTGGGCTGTGATCATGCCATTACACTCCAGTCTGGGTCACATAGTTGAGACGCCGGCTTCCAAAAAAGAAAGGGTTGCTAATACTTGAATACATTTCATTTAGATTTCATCATTCCAGCCTCTACTGAAAAGTCAGAGACCTCACCACACTGGCTTTGTCATCCCCATTGACACAGTCAGTGACTAGAGCCTCAGGTGTTTCTTTGGATAGATAAGGTGCTGTCCAGATGACCTTGGCCATCACTATTCGCTATTGTTTCTGATCTACTTTGCTCATTTTCATTGACTGCCTGACCCTATGACTGGCATCCCATGGTCAGAAACCTTTTGTTACTTTAAAGGCAAATGTGTTTCTCTTTGCTTGTTTTCTAACAGTGACCATGAACATCATCATTTAGACCAGACATGTAAAAGGTATCATCTCTTCACTGACATTTGGCAGTGGAGTCTTTTCTTAATCACTCCCCTCTTGTCTCTGCTGACCTAACTCTGCTCCCTGGTCCTTATGCATCATTACCACCTAGGTCCACCACCCTGTCTGTTCTGTGACTTGGTATCACGGTTGTGGACATTGTCGTCCGCAGGATCCTAGGTGAGGACAGGATCCTAGGTGAGGAAGAGTTTAAATCTTGAGTAGTCAGGCTTGGAGAAAGGACGTCAGGACTGAGCAAAAAGTAAGAGTTCATTAAAGCACATTAAAAAGAGAGAGAAAAGCCGGGCTCGGTGGCTCAGCCTGTAATCCCGTTCCTTTGGGAGGTTGAGGTGAGTGGATTGCCTGAGCCCACAGGTTCGAGACCCATCTGGGCAGCGAGACCTCATCTCTACAATAAATCAAAAAATCAGCCGGGCGTGGTAGCACATGCCTGTAATTCCGGCTACTCGGAAGGCTGAGGTGGAAGGATCATTGGAGCCCAGCAGGCGAGGCTGTGGTGGCCAGGAGCGACCACTGCACTCCAGTCTGGGTGACCGAGTGAGACTCCAACTCAAAAAAAAAAAAAAAAAAAAAGAGAGAGAGAAGCAGTAGGGAGATAGGCACCAAACTAACATGATGTCATCGATTGGTTGGTACGTTGATAAATTAACTGGCTTATGAGGGGTTAGCAGTATTTTAGCATATTAGACCTCTGAAGTGGGACCAGTTTACCCTCAATCAAGCATGAGATGATAAAGCTGGCATGGTTGGGTAAGCGCCAGAGATACAGTAGGGGGCAGAAAATAATCCAGGGATCTGAAGGTTCACTTCATTCATCTCCCTTGCTTTGTAGAGAAGGAAACAGATCTGAGACAGATCTCTGAGACATCTTCGTTAATGTCACAAAAGTGGTCATTGGCTCTAGCTGGGTCACAGCCAGGTCTCCGGCCTCCTGAAATGCGTTTTCCCTCACATCATCTACTGCCCAATGCAAGAAGATAGACTGGGATTTCTAATCTAGCATGTTAAATACTATAACCTTGTCTTGGAAGGTCTTGCTCAATAGTGCACTGTATAAGACAGGTAGTTAATTGGCTGTGATGCTCTCATCTATGTGAGGGCCAGCCAAGTAACCCAGGCATGAACATAAGCACGGCTTGTCTGAGAGATGATACTTTTATTTTTTTTTTTTTGAGTTGGAGTCTCACTCTGTCGCCCAGACTGGAGTGCAGTGGCCGCTCCCGGCCGCCGCAGCCTCGACCTGCCGGGCTCCGGTGATCCTTCCGCCTCAGCCTTTCGAGCAGCTGGAATTATAGGCGCGCGCTACCACGCCCAGCTGATTTTTTGATTTATTGTAGAGACGAGGTCTTGCTGCCCAGGCAGGTCTTGAACCCGCGGGCTCAGGCAATCCACTCACCTCAGCCTCCCAAAGGTGCGGGATTACAGGCTGAGCCACCGAGCCCGGCTTGAGAGATGATACTTTAAATGCAGGTAATTAGGTAACAAGAGGCTGCTGAAGGTGGTTGGGTTTTTGCTCTAGATTATTACACTTCCTAAAAAGATGCATTTACTCTAAAGAATAGATATAGATGAAGGCACTTGAACTAGGCTATCCACCATACCAAAGTCACCAAACTCACATGGCGGAGGGATTACTGGAGATTTTCTTCCCTGTTCTGTGTGAAATGCTAGCTGCTTTCCTCTAGAGGTTAATTTTCTATTCGACCTGAGTGGGAAATAAGAAGATTGGGAAGGTTTTCAGTCAGTAAGTTTTTAGACACTAAATGATTTTCTTACAGCTTTACAAATTTGTGACATAAAGTCTCTATTGCATATAAAACTGTTGTCATTAATGGGATGTTGAAGGTCATATGTCTGCCTTTAAAAAAGAAGTCCTAAGCCGGGCTCGGTGGCTCAGCCTGTAATCCCGCGCCTTTGGGAGGCTGAGGTGAGTGGATTGCCTGAGCCCGCGGGTTCGAAACTCGCCTGGGCAACTTGGCAAGACCTCATCTCTACAATAAATCAAAAAAATCAGCCGGGCGTGGTAGCGCATGCCTGTAATTCCAGCTACTTGGAAGGATCACCGGAGCCCAGCAGGTGGAGGCTGCAGTTGCCGGGAGCGGCCACTGCACTCTAGTCTGGACGACAGAGTGAAACTCCAACTCAAAAAAAAAAAAAAGAAGTCCTCCATCTGCTGTGTTGAACTCATAGCTGCCATTACCTTCTCCACTGAGATCTTAATCATATTTCTTAGCAACTACAACATTGAAGGCACATGATTTAAACCTATACCTTATAAGCAGTCAAGATGTATCAGGAGGAAATCATATACTAGAGAACCTTCAGAAAGTCTTAAGTTCTTGAGGTCCTTGAAGAGGGGAATTCTGCATGTTCATACTAAATATGAAGAGAAAAGAATTGGGGGGACTGGATGATAGTCCTGTGAGAGTTTGACGAGTGCTACTCTGCTAGTCTTTTCTTTTTTATCCTTCTTTTCTGCCATTCAAACCTAGTTCATGTAGCATGTGTCAGCTAGATTATATGTCCTATAGTGACACTTAAGCCCCAAGAAGAGAAGTTTGTTAACCTGAAAAAATTTCCAATGATATACCCTGGACATTTTTTCAATTTTTTTGTGGAGGCGAAGTTTTGCTATGTTGTCTAGGCGGTCTTGAACTCCTGGACTCAAGCAGTCTCCTACCTCAGCTTTCCAAAGTGCTGGGATTACAGGCATGAGTAGCCATTCCTAGCCTCCAACAATTGACTCTTTCTCATCTTTGCAAGTGACCCTGTGGTACTAGGTAAAATGACGGTATTTTAAAAATTCATAATCAAATTTCCCCTGCTGGCTTGTGTATTTCCTTGTATGAAAAAATGGTTGTCCAGAATATTTTGCTGTCAGGCAAGCTCACACAAATTCAGATGGCACCATTGTCATATACACAAGGTTTAGCAAAAATGTAGTCATTGCTAGAATGTAAAAATCTAGAAATAGTAGGTCTTCTATATGTTATTGTAACTTCTAAAAGTATGTTATTGAAGTCCAAGTGGCTGAATTTCTAGAATTTGTGCTTTTTGTCTCACAGCATTGCTGACCCAACTCTAGACAGTGGCATTTAAAAATGATCCATTGAAACAGAGATTGTTACAGGAAAAACTATTAAACATAGTTTTGATGATCATTTCCTTTCATTAAATCCTAGGCAATAACTTATCTTTCGCCTGAGGACCTTTTGAAGGGAGAAATTGAAGACTCACTGGAAAAAGTGCACGTGGCAATTAACATCTTAAAGACTTTCAAAAATTCTTTTTTCAACTATCGAAAAAGATTGGCCAACTATTTCAGGGAAAATAAGGAACTGAAACCATGGGATTTCCAGTCTCATCTGGTGTTTTGCAGATTTGACATGTTTCTTGATCGTTTAATGAAAATAGAGGTATTTGTTTATTGACTGACTTTATTCATCTTGTAGGTGGGTTCACAAAGCCTGTGGCTTTTCATGTGATTCACAAAACAATTTGTATCATGGGTGGGGTCTCCTTTCTCATGATTTACATGAAGAACTCACAAGGCCAGTGCTATAAGGATGTTCAAATAATTGTTTTTAAAGCTTAATTTGGCTTTTTAAAAATCTGTTTTTTATTTTGTTATTATACTGAGTATAAGTAAGTCTCTTTACATATCAATGACCCTTGACTTACAATTTATTAAGCTCCTGGAAGAGGCTATAAATTCATCCTTTGAAAAAGAAGCCACTTTTTCTTTCATATGTTTAATGCTTGAAATTGAGATTTTACAACTAAAAACTTGCTTGAAGCCGGGCTCGGTGGCTCAGCCTGTAATCCTGCGCTTTTGGGAGGCTGAGGTAAGTGGATTGCCTGAGCCCGCGGGTTCGAGACCCGCCTGGGCAGCAAGATCTCCTCTCTACAATAAATCAAAAAATCAGCCGGGCGTGGTAGCGAGCGCCTGTAGTTCTGGCTACTTGGAAGGCTGAGGCGGAAGGATCGCCAGAGCCCAGCAGGTCGAGGCTGCGGTGGCCAGTAGCGGCCACTGCACTCCAGTCTGGGCAACAGAGTGAGACTCCAACTCAAAAAAATAAAAACTTGCTTGATAATTTAAAATATCACACTATTTTTAGTATATAAATATATACTATACTACAGAAATATTAAAACCATTGGTAAAAACAAATAAAATGTAGAAATATGACCAGCTCAGTTGTTTACATCTATAATCCCAACATTCTGGGATGCTGAGGTGGGAGGATTACTTGAGCCCAGGAGTTTGAGACTAGCCTAGGCAACATAGCAAGACCTCATTAAAAAATCAGGGCTGGGTGTAATGGTGTGAGCCTGTAGTCCCAGCTACTCAAGAGGCTGAGGTGAAAGGATTACCTCAGTTCAGGAGGTCAAGGATATGGTGAGCCTTGATTGGCCCACTGTACTCCAATCTGGGTGGCAGAGTGAGACCCTGAAATTGGAGTTGGAGTCTCACTCTGTCGCCCAGGCTGGAGTGCAATGGCATGTTCATGGCCACTGCAGCCTCAACCTGCTGGGCTCAGGCGATCCTTCTGCCTCAGCCTTCCAAGTAGTTGGAATCACAGGTGCACACCACCATGCCTGGATAATTTTTTGTTTTATTGTAGAGTTGAGGTCTTGACAAGTTGTAAAGGTTGGTCTTGAACTCCTGGGCTCAGGCAGTCCTCTCACCTCTGCCTCCCAAAGTGCTGGGATTGCAGGCGTGAGCCACCACGCCTGGTAGACACTGCCTTATATTTTTTGTTAATCACTTTCTAGGAATTTTGGGCTTTATTGATGATATAAGATTTGTTATATTTCATTCAAAATTAGAGCTTTATGTTTGGAACATTCTCATGATCACGTACTCACCTTGGATGCCCCTTAGTGCTCTGAATGTCCAGTACCTGGTGGAAGGCAACTCTCGTGTCCCGTCCTGAACTCAGACTCCTGAGTTCCCTTTCAGCAACGCGGCTGACTCGCTGCAAAGTACGGGCAGCTGAAAACACGAGTTTAGGATATTACCTAGTGGTCTGACTTATGATTAGGAGAGTCATACATTGAGCTGTGGTGAATTGAGGGTCACCTACGTTATAAGACAAAAATTTTTGTAATGCAATGTTTAAAAAAATTTTTGGAAAAAAGTATTTTTGGTGGGGAGGAGTGGGTTTTTCTTTTTTTTCCAGCTGCTGCAAAAAGCTCTTCAGAAGTTACTTTATTTATTTATTCATTCATTCATCATTTTTGGGGTGTAGTCTCACTGTCACCCAGGCTGTAGCGCACTGGCACAATCATAGCTTGACCCAACCTCGATCTCCTGGGCTCTGGTGATCTTTCTTCCTTAGCCTCCTGAGTAGCTGCCACGCCCAGTTACTTTTTTCTTTTCTTTCTTTTTTTTTTTTTTTGTAGAGAAAAGGTCTTGCTATGTTGTTCAGGTTGATCTTGAACTCCTGGGCTCAAGGAATCCTCCCACATTGGCCTCCCAAAATGCTGGGATTCTAGATGTGGGCCACCATGCCTGGCCAAGATAATTTTTAGCAAACATGAAAATGGAAGTATGATTTTTAAAATTGACCATTCCTTGGTTTAATTAAATCATTCATGTTTATTTTTTGTCGTGTACGTGTCCATTGACTCCCTGATGTATGAAAATGTTCCTGATTTGAAACTTTAAAATATTCTTTTCCTGCTCAAGATGGTAGAGAGTTCTTTACTTCCTGTGTTTTTACAAAGGATATATTTGTCACGACCTTGGAGTTTGAAAAGCTGGAAAGACTGGAATTTGGTAGGTCCAAGGGAGCAATTTTAAATGGGCAAATCCACCAGATGTGTGAAGAATTCATGGAACTCTGTAAAGTTTTTAAGCAGAGTACTTATGACCCGTCTGACTGCAGCAACACGGTAAGATTGTGCCCTTTTTTTGCGTTTCAGGGGATCTTGTCATTATAAAGCTGAAAAGGAAGGCAGGTCACAGTGACAGTAAGGACACTCCAGTCCTACCTCTCCAGGACCCAAAGAGGTTCAGTGACATACCTGAGGTCTCTTAGCTGCTGAGTGCTGGCTCAGTGCTGGCTTGGGCCTTTGCAGTTTCAGTTCAGTTGTATCTAATGTAACTTGTGGACCTCAGTCTGGATTTGTTTTTGGGTTGTCAATACTGGAAGAAACTCCACAGTCACTCACGTTGATCTGATTATCTGATGTCCATGTAACTCTGTTTTATTTTAACCTTTTCCTGACTCCCTGGATAGTTTTTTGGTTTATTTTTAACATTTGGTTTTACCTTATTCATTACATCTGTGGTTAACATGTCAATCATCTCTCAATTTTTGTTATTCACTTTATTAATTTTTTTTTTGAGTCGAGGTCTCTTTCTGTTGCCCAGGCTGGTTGCTGTGGCACGATCATGGCTCACTGCAGCCTCCAACTCCTGTGCCCAATCAATCCTCTCAGCCTCCCAAGTAGTTGGGACTATAGGCGTACACCACCACGTCCAGCTAATTTTTTTTGTTTTATTGTAGAGATGAGATCTCACTGTGTTGCTCAGGCTGGTCTCAAACTCCTAGACTCAAGCAATCCTATCTCCCTGGCTTCCCGAAGTGCTGGGATTATAGGCATGAGCCACTGCGCTCAGCTGGTTTTGTTTCAACGTCAGGAAATGGGAAGCTTTCTGATTTCAGTTGCTTCTGTTCACTGTCACTTCCAGCATGTTAGCAGCTTGAGAGTTACCTGTGAGCATTCCTGCAGCTCTAGATAAAAATAGCTTCATTTTAGTGGTTTGCCAAGAACAGTGAAACTCAAGTCCACAAAAATGAAGATTTAGCTCTTGTCCTCATTGTTTTAAGTGGAATGGGAGTGTATTCATCACTGTTTATATTTGGCCAAATAATCAAGTCTTTGAAATGTACGAGTATTACATGCTAGCTTTATAAAGATACCGTCAGCAAATGTAATCCCTCTAAACTGCAGTCAGTTTTGGGAAGCAGAATTAATGGTAGAAAGACATTGCTATGGTGAAAGACACTCTGCTAGCAGGCCCAATAATTTATGGAAAAGTGCCAGGCACTGTGGGAGACACTATTAGCCTGTAATCCCAGCACTTTGGGAGGCCAAAGCAAGAGGATTGCCTGAGCTCAGGGGTTTGAGATCCGCCTGGGCACCTTGGTGAGACCTCGTCTCTACAGTAAATAAATAAATAAATAAATAATTAGCTGGGCATGGTAGTGCACGCCTGCAGTTCCAGGTATTTGAGTGAGAGGATCACTTGAGCCCAGCAGGTCGAGGCTGCGGTGACTGTGAGCGTGCCACTGCACTCTAGCCTGAGTGATAGAGTGAGACTTCAACTCAAAAATATAAAATAAAAATAAAATTTATGGAAAAGCATGAGGAACCTAGAATCATTGTGATGAGTGATCTGAGCAGGCTCATTCCCAGACCCTGGTAAAACGTGTGGCACATGGAAGGCATTCAGTATACAGATGCGGAATGGGTTTATTAGGGGAGCCCATGTCTTAGCCCACCTGAATGAACTAGTAGAGCAGTGGTGAAAGCCTGAGCCTGCGCAAGACCCTTGGGGACATTTGAGAGTCTTGCTTTCCTCACAATTACAAAACCTGGCAGGTTTTCAGAGTGCCCAGATTAGAGAACGTGACCAGGTTTAACTGACATCACTGCTTTGGCAATGCCAAAGGTCCTGATTTTACTTCTGTCTCTGTCTAAAGTCTGCACGGTCAAGTGGGACTAGGAAATTCATTTGCTCTTGATGTGTATACCTTCTTGGTACTTGCATTTTGGAGGCCCGTTCTCTTTTGTAAATAAGATGAGCTAGGCTTGTCGCCATGGTGGCTCATACCTGTAATCCCAGAGCTTTGGGAGGTAGAGACGAGAGGATTGCCTGAGCTCAGGGGTTTGAAACCAGCCTGGAAAACTTGGTGAGAGCTCATCTCTACAAAAAAATATTTAAAAATAGCCGGGTGTAGTGGCACATACCTGTGGTTCCAGCTATGTGGAAGGCTGAGGCGGAAGGATAGCCTGAGCCAAGCAGGTGGAGGCTGTAGTAGCCATTAGTATGCCACTGCACTCCAGCCTGGGTGACAGAGTAAGAGCCCAACTAAAAAAAAAAAAAAGATGGGCTACACTTGCCTCTAATCTTTGGGTGTGGGTGGAGACATCGGTAACATTTCTTTGAAGACCCCCTTCATCTTCCTATCTATTTATCTTGCCTAAGAATAGAATTTAGAAGCCCTTTGACTTTTGGTCATTCCTTAAAACTAGAACATGAATTAACTAGAAGTTCACTTAATCAGTATATTTATGTTAAAAAAGACCTTTGCTTTTTTTGAAAGTGTCTTGGTTATCACTGAAGCCTCAAATAGTGCAATTATCATATATTTTTGCTGAATAAGCAGTTCCTTTGGGTGCATTTTAGTTGAGTTTGTTGTACTTTGATTTTGTCGTGAAATCAGTTGGTAATTTTTATGAGGCATTATTATTATTATTATTATTATTATTATTTTGAGTCAGAGTCTCACTCTGTTGCCCAGGCTGGAGTGCAGTAGCATGCTCACATCACCGCAGCCTCAATCTGCTGGGCTCAGGCAATCCTTCTGCCTCGGCCTTCCAAGTAGTTGGGGCTATATGTGTGCACCACCATACCTGGCTAAGTTCTTGTTTTATTATAGGGACGAGGTCTTGCCATGTTGCCCAGGCTGGTCTTAAACTCTTAAATTCAGGCGATATTTCACCTAATCCTCCTGAAGTGCTGGGATTACAGACATGAACCACCATGACTGACTTGAGACATTATTTTAACAAATCATTTTCAACCTGGTCTATATGTACATATGTGTACATATATGAATACACACCCACCTCATGTCCTTCCCCTTCCACTGCATGCAGTCCCATGAACCCCCCCCCCATCCCCACTGACTACACGTCGATACTTACATGACAAGGGAATGTATTGTGATCAGCCATCTTGCACTCTGGTATAGAAGTGCTTTAAATATGTTACAGTAAATTAAAGATATGTTCATTGGTAATTTGCTTTTTGAAATGCTGTTATTTATTTATCTTTTCACCAGTTCCAAGCCTATTCATCAATCTTTGAGCCTTTCTTGGTATTGTATTATAAAATGTCTGCTACTTTGGTTCATTTACAGAATGGGGGAATTTTCTCAGGTGTATCCATGGAAATGGTTTTGGGTTTCTCAGTTATTAATCCTGGATGGAAAGATGACTTAAGGTATTTTCTTCAACATCTTCCTAAGGGACTGTTTGAGATCTGGACAATTATGGGAAGAGATGTGCTTTCTTCACTGTTTTTGTTAAATAGCTAGTCCGGTAATATGAGGCTCAGTGGCTTTGCTGACACTCTGTGGTGTTACTTGATGAACTGAAGCCCCTCAAATAACTAAGCAAAGGTGGTGGCTGTTCTTCCTGAGGGTAACCCCTTGGCTTCGCTTAGTCTTTGTCAATCAGAGCCAGTTAGTACTTCCTAAGCAGGTGCTGAGTGGCAGGTATCGTGCCAGAGTTTCACCACATTCCCACTTAATTCTCACAACCGCCCTGACCTTGGCCTCCCAGATGAATGACGGGTTCAGTAAATTATCTGAGAGGACATGGTTTCCAGGTGGCAGGATAGAGACTCAAACCCAGAACTCTCAGTCCTAACCCCTGCATTCTTTTCACGGTGCCACTCTCACTCTAGAATTTATCTCCCTTACTGCGTCCTCACAGAAGTGAAAGAATCAACTCATCTGGGTGACCTCCCCAAGGACCTGTTCCCTGAAGTAGACTAATCCTGGTTGCTGGGTCCCATTTTCCTGCTGGTTTTCAGTGGGAAGTTTGATACAGGTACCTAGCCCACCATCCTACCAGATTCTAAAATACATTTTACAACTATATATTTTTTTTTTAGTCAGGGGTCTCACTCTGTTGTCCAGGCTGCAGTGCAGTGGCACCATCACAACTCACCATGTCCTCAACTTCTTGGGCTCAGACAGTTTTTCTGCCTCAGCCTCCTGAGTAGCTGGGACTACGGGCACACGCTACCATGCCCAGTTAATTTTGTTAAGATACATTTTTAAAGTCGTTATTTAGTTCATCTATATGAGGTTGTATTCTAATTCCTAGAACAAGTCCATTGTTCAGTTCTCCTCCACTGAACTTTTCTTTTGCTATTTATGTAGCGTTTTCTAATATTAACTTCTATCGACTTCTTAATAGTCATTCACAGGATTTTCATATGTTTTGGACTGTGAAATTTCCTTTTCTTTTTTTTTTACTTTATTTTATTATAGAGATGTGGGGTATAAGCTAGGATTAGGCACTTAAGTAATCTACATGCAGGTGAAGTTGGGCCTCCAAAGTCCTTACTTGCCCTGGCTTAGGACCAGATATCCTTTGTGTTGCCCACCATTCCCCCGGCCTGTATATTTTTCTAGATGAGATTATTTACAAATCTTCCTTAGTTATTCCTTTGGAAAGGTAATATTTGCACAAGTTTAGTCCCCTTCTCACCACACCACCTTTCTCCTGGTCTTCTATTTTTTTGTCCTCAAAGGGATCTCTATTACAAGTTTCTTATATGATGTTCCAGAGATATCTGGTGTATGCGCTAGCATCTGCATGTGTTTATTCTTTTGTTTTCTGCTTTTGCACAAATAATGCCCCCTACACATCCTTTATATCTTGCTTTTATCAGTTATTTTGGCTGTTATGCTGCATCACTACAATGGCCTTGTGCGCGCTCTCTCTCTCTCACTTTTTAAACAATTGTGTATTATTCCATTGAATTTATATACTATAGTTTGTGTTATTTTAAAATGTTGTTTAGAGTAGTAGATATTCTTGCTTAAAAATTCAGTTAGAAGCTTCTGCTTCTGGAAAGTTGAAGATGTACTTTTTCTTATTCCTCTCACTAAGTACAACAAAACACTGGCCATTATGTATGAAACAAACATAAGAAGACACTGAAACGTGAAGAGAAGGTGGCAGAGTAGCTAAGCACCCTGAGATTCAAGAAACTACAATGCAGTGAGTTCCTTGGATTTTCTTGTTGCCTAAAATAATCCAAACTTGGAGGTGAAGACACTGGAAACCTGAAAATGCCAGTGGGCGCGGAACAAAAAAGCCCTAGTAAAAACCTGATCTCTCTCTAGCCAAGGATCAAGAACAGGGCAGCTTAGCAAGACAGAAAACTTGTAGACTATCCACTCCACTCCAGGCAAACACCAGAGAAAAAGCTGTGCCATTCCACTTCCCCTGCCAGGAAAGACTGAGTGGGGAGCCTAGACTCACATCCCATCTGTATCCAGGTGACCGAACACCAACCCCTAATGTGATGGTGTCACAGATGGCATGGTAGGGAGTCATGATTTTTATCTCTGCTGTCCAGAAATTCACCGACCCCCATGGACACTCCATTCTCTGTGGTGTCTGTGAAAACCACATGGGAATCCTGGATTTCATTCTTCACCCAGCTTAGTATCAGAGGAAGACTGATAGAAACACACTGTAGCCAAGTGGTAACAAGACCACCTGCACTGTGGTGGCAGTAGAGATGACATGGGGAACTGGAACTCCCGTCCCAGCCGTAGCAAGGATTTCCCTTGGGCATGGATAGATGCCAAATCGAAGAGAACCTAGACTTCTGTCTCCACTTGACAGTAATGAGACTGGAGGAGTATCAGAGAAAGCCAGCAAAGCCAAAAGGTTTAAATAAGATCAAGTCTTATAACAACATGAAAATGTCCAGATTTCAATAGGTATCACTTATACCAAAAACCAGGAAGATATCAACTGAATAAAAAAAAAGTTAATAGATGCCAATACCAAGATGATACAGATGAAACTATCTGACAAAGATTTTAAAGCAGCCATGCTGAAAATACTTTCACAAGACTTTAAAGATTGAGTATTCCTTATCTGTAATGTTGGAACCAGAAGTGTTTTGGACTTCAGATATTTCTGAATTTTGGAATATTTGCATATACTTAATTAGCTATCTTGGGAATGAAACCCAAGACTAAATACATAATTCATTTATGTTTCATACACAGCTTATACATATAGCCTAAAGATAACTTTATATAGTATTTTTAATTTGTGTGTGAAACAAAGTTTGTGTTAAGTATTTATGTGTGGAATTTTCTACTTGTTGGTGTCATGTCAGTTTCAGATTTTAGATCATTTTGATTTCAGATTCTCAGATTAGAGATGTACAATCTGTATGAACATGTTTGAAACAAATAAAAAAATACAAAGCCTCAGGAAAGAAGTAGAAATTCTCAGCAAAGAAACAGAAGATATTAAGAGGAGCCAAATGGGAATTTTAACACTGAAAATATAAAAAATTAAAACAAACCACAGGGACTGGGCTCAACAAGAGAATGCAAGAATGGAGGAGTGAGTCAGTGGACTAGAAGATAGAACAGTAGAGGCCACTCAATCAGAACAACAAAGAGAAAATAGACTGAAATAAAAAGAATACTGCCTCAGTGATTTGTGAGACTATAACAGAAGATCTACTCTTGTCATTGGAGTTGCAGAAAGAGAGGATAAAGAAGGTGGAACTGAAACAAATCTTAAAGAAACAATGCTCCAAAATTCTACATGTGAAAAGAAACACCAATTCCTGATCAAAATCCCAAATGCCCATACCATAAAAGATAAAATAAGCTGAGCTCGGTGGCTCAGCCTGTAATCCCGCGCCTTTGGGAGGCTGAGGTGAGTGGATTGCCTGAGCCCACAGGTTCGAGACCCACCTGGGCAGCGAGACCTCATCTCTACAATAAATAAAAAAATCAGCCGGCGTGGTAGCGCATGCCTGTAATTCCAGCTACTTGGAAGGCTGAGGTGGAAGGATCGCCAGAGCCCAGCAGGTCGAGGCTGTGATGGCCAGGAGCGGCCACTGCACTCCAGTCTGGGTGACAGAGTGAGACTCCAACTCAAAAAAAATAAATAAATAAAAGATAAGATAGACAAGTGAAACCTCATTAAACTGAAAAGCGTCTGCAAAGCAAAAGAAATCATCAAGAGAGTGGGGAGACAGCCCACAGAATGGGAAAGAAGACTTGCCAACTGTATATCTGGCAAAGGCCTAACATCTAGGATCTACACGGAAATCAAACATGCCAAAAAGAAGAAAACAAACAGCTCTATTAAAAAGTGGGCAAAAGATTTGAATAGACGTTTCTCAAAAGAAGGCATATGAGTAGCCAACTGACACTTGAAAAATGCTCAGCCTCACTAATCATCAAAGAAATGCAAGATATAACCAAGTTAGGTGGTAACCTAACTCCAGTCAGGATGGCCATCACCAATAACTCAAAAAACATCATATGCTGGAAAGGATTTGGGGAAAAGGGAACACTTCTACACTGTTGGTGAGAGTGTAAACTAGTACAACCTCTGTGGAAAACTGTGTAATTCCTAAAAGGTCTAAAAATCGACCTTCCATAAAACCCTATAATCCCCCAGCTGGGAATATACCCAGAGGAACTCAAATCACTCTATAAAAAAAGATACCAGCATCACATGTTTACTGCAGTATTATTCACAATAGCAAAAACATGGAACCAACCATGCTGCCCATCAAAAGTGGACTGGATGAAAAAAAGTGGACATATACATGATGGGATATTACACAGCCATAAAGAAGGACAAAATTATGGACTTTGCAATAACTTGAATGGATTTAGAGTCTATCATACTCAGTGATCTATCACAGCAGCAAAGAACTGAATACTACATGTTCTCACTCATAAGTAGACCCTGAACATTTATCATAATATTACATAAAAGAGATTGGCAATAGTGGGAAGCTGTCAGGGGAGGAGGGGGAACACATAACATTAATAAGGGTATCTAATTTTATATTTGTTGAAGTGGAGACCAAAGGGAGACCCAAAGTTTACCTGTATGATGACAACTTATCTTCTGAATCCTAAATTGTACTCCACATCTTTAAAATAAATAAAATAAATTTTAAAAATGAAAAGAAACATAAACTTACAGATTCAAGAATAAATTAGAAATCAATAAAGTAAAGATAAACTCAGGGATAAACACAGAGAAATTAATGCTAACATATCATAATTAAACTTCTGAAAACTGAAAATAAAATAAAAATCCTGAAAGCAGTAAGAGAAATGACTAGTTACCAAGAGTGAAAAAATAATTAGAAAGACAGCTGATTTCTCATCAGGAGCCATGGAGGCCAGAATGAAATGGCAAAATATTTTTGAGATGCTGAAAAAGAACTGTTAATCTACAATCCTCCTCCCAGTGAAAATGTCCTCCAAGAATAATGGGGAAATCAGTAAATTCACAGATGAACACAAACTAAGAATTTATTACCAGCAGACTGACCTTAAAAGAACAGCAAGAGGAAATGTTCACTACAGAAAAAAAATGATCAAAGAGGAATTTTGGAACTCTAGGAAGAATATGGTAGGCAAAAATATGTGTAATACAATAGACTTTCCTCCACCTCCTGGAGTTTTCTAAATTGCATTTGATGATGGAAGAAAAGTTATAATATTGGTTTGAAATATATATATGGAAAATATTTAAGACCAATATATTATAAATGAAAGAGTGTAAAGGGACCAAAGGGGAGATAAGGTTTTTTTCTTTCTTTTTTACCTTTAAAAATTGTGACTACATGTATATACGTAATATATAGCATATGAATATATTACATAAAACTAGCAAAATATATATCACATAAAACTTATTTAAGTTATTTTAAGTGTTCAATTCAGTGGCATTAAGTACCTTCACAATATTGTGCATCATCACTATTACCTACTTCCAGGATTTTTCATTCCCCAGATAGAACCAACAACTCATTGTCCTTATTCCCCAGCTCCTGGCAACCTTCGTTCTACTTTCTGTCTCTATACATTTGACTGCCTTAGGCATCTCGTATAAATTGAATTATATCATATGTATCCTTTTGTGATGGATTTATTTCACTTAGCATGGTATCTTCAAGCTTTATCCATGTTGTAATGTGCATAAGAATTCTTTTTTTGTTGTGATAAAATGTATATTTTATCGTAGTAAAATATTTATAGCAAAATTTACCATTTCAAGTGTATAGTTCAGTGGCACTAAGTACATTTACCTCATTGTGCAACTGTCATCCATCAACACCATCCCCTTCCAAAACTTTTTCATCATCCTAAACTAGAACTCTGTACCCATTAAACAATAACTCCCTATTTCCCCCTACCAGTGGTCCCTGGTAACCACTATTCTGTTTTCTGTCTCTATGAATTTGTCTACTCTAGGTACCTCCTATAAGTGGAATCATTTAATATTTGTCCTTTTGTAACTGACTTATTTCAGTTAGCGTGTCTTCAAGTTCATTCATTATTGTAGCATGTGTCTGAATTTCATTCCTTTTTAAGGCTGAATATTATTCCATTTTATGTATATGCTTTATTTTGTTTATCTGTTGATGAGTATTTGGGTTGTTTTTACCTTTCAGCTGTGGTGAATAATTTTGCTATAAAAATTGATGTGCAAGAATCTGTTTGATACTAGGAATTGCTGGAGCATGTGATAATTCTATGTTTAACTTTTTGAGGAATTGGCAAACTGTTTTCCACAGCAGTCGAACCATTTTGCCTTCCTGCAGACAATGCAGAAGGGTTCCAGTATCACCACATTCTCACTAACACTTGTTATTATTATTTTCTTAAATAATAGCCATTCTAATGGCTGCGAAGTAATATCTCATAGTGGTTTGATTTGCATTTCTGGATTGATCAGTGATGTTGAACATCTTTTCATGTGCTTATTGGCCATTTTTATATCTTTGGAGAAATGTCTATTCAGCTTCTTTGCCCATTTTTTAATGGGGTTGTTTGTTTCGTTATTGAGTTATTAAAGTTTAAAAACTATATATTCTGTGTTTATATACCTAACCCTGAATTGTACCCCACATCTTTATAATAAATAAATTCAAAAAATTAAAAAATATATATATTTTAGATATTAATCCCTTATCAGGTATATGATTTACAAATATTTTCTTCCATTCTGCAGGTTGTCTTTTCACTCTGTTGACAATGTCCCTTGATGCACAAATGTTTTTAATTTTGATGAAGTCAAATTCATCAATTTTTTTCTTTTTGTGCTTTTTTTTTGCTTTATTGTTATTATTATTTATTTTAAAGATGTGGGATACAATGCAGGATTAGGTACATAAAGGGTTACCATGCAGGTAAACTTTGGGCCTCCCTTTTGCTCAAACTTTGCTTGGTTTGAGATCAGGTACCCTTATTTTTTTATTATTTTAAAAAATATTTTATTTTAAATATGTGGAGTACAATTCAGGGTTAGGTATACAAGTGTTCATTATGCAGGTACCCTTGTTGATGAGGTGTGCCCCTCCCTCCCAGCAGTTTCCCACTACTGACAATCCTGCCCCCACCCTCCCCTGGCAGTTTCCCACTATCGCCAATCCCTTTCTTAGAGTATTATGACAGTTGTTCAAATCCGCTTGTGAGTGAGAACATGTGATACTCAGTTCTTCATGTCTGTGAGAGATCACTTAGTATTATAGCCTCTAAGTCCACCCAAGTTGCTGTGAAGTTTGAAATTTTGTCATAATTTATTAATTATTATGTGCTCCCTCTTCCCCAGCAGTTTGCCACTACTGCCAATCCTTTTCTAATAGTATTATGAAAAATGTTTGGGGTCTGCTTGTGAGTGAGAACATGTGGTATTCAGTTCTATATTGCTGTGATAGATCACTGAGTATGATAGACTCTAAATCTACATTGCTGAAAAATCTATAATTTTGTCCTTCTTTATGGCTGCGTAATATTCCATCATGTATATGTACCACTTTTTTTTTTAATCCAGTCCACTTTTGTTGGGCAGCATGGCTGGTTTCATGTTTTTGTTATTGTGACTAATGCTGCAGTAAACATGTGTGTGCGGGTATCTTTTTTATAGAATGATTTGAGTTCCTCTGGGTATATTCTCAGTAGGGGGATTGCGGGTTCGTATGGAAGGTCGATTTTTAGACCTTTTAGCAATTGTACACTGTTTTACACAGAGGTTGTACTAGTTTACATTCCCACCAACAGTGCAGAAGTATTCCTTTTTCCCAAATCCTCTCCAGCATCTGTCATTTTTTGAGTCATTGATGATGACCATCCTGACTGGAGTTAGGTGGTGTCTCAGTGTGGTTTTAATTTGCATTTCTTTGATGACTGGTGAGGCTGAGCATTTTTTCAAGTATCAGTTGGCTGTTCATGTCTTCTTTTGAGAAGTGTCTATTCATATATTTGGCCCACTTTGTAATGGGACTGTTTGTTTTTTGGCACATGTGAGTTTCTTGTAGATCCTAGATGTTAGGCCTTTGTTAGACATACAGTTGGCAAATATTTTTTTCTCAATCCATGGGCTGTCTCCCTGTTCTCCTGATGGCTTTTTTGCAGAAGCTTGTCAGTTTGATGAGGTCTCACTTGTCTATCTTATCTCTTATGGCATTGGCACCTGGGGTTTTGATTAGGAGTTGGTTGCCAGTTCTAATCTCCATAAGGGTGTCTCCTGCATTTTCTAAGGTTCTTATAGTTTGAGGTTTTACATTTAGTTTAGGTCTTTGATCCATTTAGAGTTGACTTTCATGTATGGTGATAGGTAGGGGTCTTGTTTTAATCTTCTGCATGTGGTTAGCCAGTTTTCCCAGCACTGTTAACTGAATAGGTTCTCCTCTCCCCAGTGGTGGATGGTTGAGGCTTTGTTGAAGATCAGTTGGTTGAGAAATTGAGGTTTTGCTTCTGAAATCTCTTTCCTGTTCCATTGGCTGTTTTGTAGCTTTATAATAAAGCTTAAAGTCTGGGAATGTGATACCTCGTGCTTCATTTTTTTTTTTCCCTGAGGATTGTTTTAGCTATTCATGGTTGTTCATGTTTCCAAATGAATTTCTGTATTGTTTCCAGGTCTGAGAAGAATGCTGCGGATATTTCAATGGGTAGTGCTTTGAATTTGTAGACTGCCTTGGGTAGAATGGACATCTTAACAATGTTGATTCTTCCAATCCATGAGCATGGAATATTTTTCCATTTGTCTCTGTCATCTTTGATTTCTTTGTTAGAGTTGATTTTTGTGTATGGTGATAGGTAGGAGTCCTGTTTTAATCTTCTGCATGTGGTCAGCCAGTTTTCCCGGCACCATTTATTAAATAGGTTCTCCTCTTCCCAGTGGTTGTTGGTGGAGGCTTTGTCAAAGATGAGTTGGTTGAGAAACTGAGGTTTTACTTCCAGAATCTCTATCCTGTTCCATTGTTCTAAATGCCTGTTCTTGTACCAATATCAGGCTGTTTTGATTATTGTAGCCTTATAGTAAAGTTCCAAATCTGGAAGTATGTGATACCTCCTGCTTTGTTTTTTTGTTTTTTGTTTTTTGGTTTTTTTTTGCTAAGGAACATTTTGGCTATTTGTGGTCATTTATGCTTCCATATGAATTTCTGTATTGTCCTTTCCAGGTCTGAGAAGAATGATGTTGGTAATTTCATGGGTATTGCATTGAATCTATAGATTGCCTTTGGTAGGACGGACATCTTAACAATGTTGATTCTTCCAATCCATGAGCATGGAATATTTTTCCATTTGTTTGTGTCTTCTTTGATTTCTTTGAGCAGTGTTTTTTGTTTTCTTGTAAAGGTCGAGGTATTTCATTTTTTTGGTAGCTATTGTGAGTGGGATTGTGCGTTTTATTTGGTTTTCTGACTGTTGTTGGTGTATAAGAATTGTCTTTTGCTTGTTTATTTTGTACCCCGAGACTTTGCCAAAGTCCTTTATCAGTGCAAGGAGGTTTTTGACAGATTCTCTTGGTTTTTCAAGGTATAGGATCATAACATCAGCATAGAGGGATAACTTAACTTCCTCTTTTCCTATTTGGATACCCTGATTTCCTTCTCTTGTCTGATTGCTCTAGCTAGGACTACCAGCACTATGTTGAACAGGAGGGGTGAGAGTGGGCAGCCTTGTCTTGTTCTGATCCAGGGAAATACTTCTAATTTCTGTTTGTTTAGCAATATGTTGGTTGTGGGTTTATTGTAAATAGCTCTTATTATTTGAGGTATGTTCCCTCTATGTGTAAGTATTCACGGGCTTTTGTTTTCATATCCAAAAAAATCATTGTCCAATCCAATGTCAGGGAGATTTTCTCCAATATTTTCTTCTAAGAGTTCTATGGTTATAACTCTTGCAATTAAGGCTTTGATCCACTTTGAGTTAATTTTTTTATATGATGAAAAAGTAAGGGTCCAACTTTATTTTGCAAATGGACAATCAGTTTTCCCAGCCTCATTTGCTGAAGAGACTATCCATTTTCCATTGAATCGTTTTGGCATCTTTGTCAGAAAATCATTTGACCATACTTGTGAGGGCTTATTTCTGGGATTTATATTCCATTGACTTATATATCTCTCTCTTTAGGACAGTACCACACTATTGTGATTACTGTAACCTTATAGTAATTTTTGAAATCAGGAAGTGTTAGTTCTTCAAATTTGAAAAAGAAGAATTGTTTTGACTATTCAGTGTCCCTTGAGATTCAATATGAGTTTTAGGATGGATTTGTTTATATTTCTGTAGAAAGTGCTGAGATTTTGATAGGTATTACATTGACTTTCTAGATTCCTTTGGGTAATATTGTCATCTCAGCAATGCCAAATCTTCCAGTCCATGAAGACAGGATGTTTTTTCACTTATTTCTTTCTTATTTAATTTCTTTTAGCAATGTTTATAGTTTTCAGTGTATTAGTCTTTTGTACCCCTGGTTAAATTTATTCTTGAGTATTTTATTCTTTTTAATGATATTATAAATAAAAATATTTTTTTGATTGCTTGTTGATAATGAATAGAAATACAGGTGGTTTTTCCTGAATCTGTTTGTTTTTGCTTTGAGTCATAGTCTCACTCTATTGCCAGACTGATCATGGCTCACCACAGACTCAGACTCCTGGGCTCAAGTGATCCTCCCACCTCAGCCTCCCAAATAGCCAGGACTACAGGCACACACAACCACACCCAGCTAATTTTTAAATTTTTTTGTAGAGACAAGGTCTTGCTATGTTGCCCAGGCTGTTCTCAAACTCCTGGACTCAGTAATCCTCTTATCTCAGCCTCCCAAAGTGTTGGGATTACAGGTGTGGGCCACTGCTCCCAGCTGTGAATTTCTTTATTAATTCTTTCAGTTGTTTTTTAATGTGCAGAATCTTTGTAGTTTTCTACATATAGAATTATGTCATCTGTGACTGGAGATAATTTTACTCCTTCGTTTCCAATTTGGATGTTTATGTTACTCATAAAGGCAATTTTGTGGTTTTCAGAATATTGGAATATTTTTATAATGATTCGGGAGGAATACTAGTACTTCATTTCTTCTCCAATAAATATTTATTGAGAAACAGTTATGTTTTTATGTTTCTCACTACCAGATAACTGAATTTTTTGTGGGACTTCCTAAGGGAGAGGTCTCACGTGTAGTTCTAAATTTGGTGTCAGGAATGACAGTCTGGTGGGGGGTGAGGGAGAGATATCAAGGATGGAAATTTGCAGTTTTCCCTCCTTGAGATATGACTTTATCTCTAAGTGCTCACACAATGTTTGAGGATTGTTAAGTTGTAGGTTCTTTGTTACCATACCGAGAAGTGTAAGAAGTTAGGCTTGTTAAAACTTGTTGGGAAGTTGTGTTTACTTTTAAAAGTCAGTGATCCTTGCAGGAAGAGATTACTTGGCTCTAATTCAGGAGAAGTGTAAACTTCCTCTTGGGGCTAAATATGGCATTGTGGTGTGTGCCACATCGTGTTCTAGAAATTTACTGTTATGCTTTGTTTTTCAATGTGTGTTAAATTCAGCATAAGGTGCTATCTTGGTCTATCGGGGCTGCTATAACAAAATACAATAAACTGGGTGCTTATAAACAGGAACATATTTTCCACAGTTTAGAAGTTGGGAAGTCCAAGATCAGAGTGCCCGCAACTTCAGTGTCTGGCGAGGGCTGTTTTCTGTTTCATAAATGGTGCCCACTAGCTGTGGCCTCACATGGTAGAGAGGCCCAGGGAGTCTCTCTCATGCTTCTTTTATAAGAATATTAATCCCACTCATTAGGGTTCTGCTCTTGTAACCTAATCACCTCCCAAAGGCATCACTTCCTAATACAATCAGCTTGAGGGTTAGGATTTCAACATGTGAATTTTAGGAGCGACATAAACATTCAGAACCAAGCCCGTGCATTCTTTCCTAGAAGCATAGCCTCCTGTTTGGGAGTATGGACTCTGGAGCCAGACTGCATGGCTTTCAATTCCATCTCTGTCATTTACTGAGGGCGTGATCTTTGGCAAATGTTTTAACTCCTCTGAGTTTGTTTTGTCACCTATAAAAATAGAAAAAAAAGATTACTTATATCTTATGTTATTGTAAAAGCTGAGTTAATAGTGTGAAACATTTAGAACAGAAATAAGTGTTAGCTGTTATTATTATATAACTGGTATTGTCAATTGACGGAGACTGAGTTTACAGAGGGGGCAAAGGCCTTCTGTGGTGTACACGTCAGGATCTACTTGGCTATAAAGCACCAAAACGTTTCTGAATTCCTGGGACTTCTTCACTGAAGCTGCTGCAAGTGCTATGAAGATGATAGTTATTCTTTCATCATTTTGTTCTTTTTAATTATGGGAGTGGGTGGTTATGTATTAGGAGGAAACTGGGGGTTGGTAACTGCATATTAATAAGAAACTGGGAAACTGTAAGAATGTTTGGTTCTTCTGCATCCCTAATGATGTTTTCTTACAGCTTGTGGATTTTGGTTCTCACCTGAAGAAATAGTGTTTCCATGTAGGTTTTCTACTCCATGAAAAACAAACAAAATAACCCTCCTGCTTAAAATTATGGATAGACTAGGGTTAGGCTGAGGATAGATTTGTTTTGTTTTGTTTTGTTTTTTGAAAAGCTTTACTTTTTCATTTATAATCAAAATGGATTGAGGGAAGGGGAACAGAGTGGTGCTTCTGTGTAAGCGTACAGGCCAAAGCACTGATGTTGATGTCTGAGCCAGTGAAAAGAAATGTGAAAGAACAGGGCAACAGTGCTAAGCATTTGTGTCTCTGAAAGGTGGCCACTTGCACAGTTGGGCAGATATAGTTCTTTCTTGATCTTCCCTGGAATCCTGCTATGAAAAGTAAATTTATTCAGAGAGAAAGAAAGGAAAGCCATGTGTGATTGCTATTTTTACTGTTGAATTCTCTCCTATAAACTAATATTTTACTTGGAATTTTACAGGAGTTTGAAAGTGATTATGTTGGATTTAAGTCCAAAACTTTGGATTTTGACAGAAGGCTCGGGACAATTCTCTGTGAAGGTTTCTTTAACTGCAGTGGTTTAGAAGCTGCATTTAAGGTTAGTTCTGCAGAAGCTTTCATAAAAGTTATTTACTAATGAATAATTTAGACTGTTAGATGAGGAGGTGAATACATTCCTTTCTGATTCAGGTAGTGTTAACTAGGCTAACTAGTCACATTCACTTCAAGTTCAGCTCACTGAATATTAAATTTTGAATAATGCACTCGTGAATAGTGAGTCTGCTTTGGACAAGGTCATTTGCTAGAAATTTTAACTATTGTTCTTGCATTCAGTATTTTAGCTCTCATTACCTTTACACCAAGATTGGCCTTGCCAATGAAGTATTGATTCAAAATTAAGCCACAGGGAAACATATTTGTTAATTCAGGAATTTCTTTTCTTTCCCATTGTTTACATGTGTTGGATTCACCTGCCTATTTTATTACTCTGAAACAAGTAGTAATTTATATACTGTATTTCATCAGGTGTAAGACATCATTGATTATCAGATTCATTATCATTTTGCGTATCAAAAAAGAAATGTTGCCAAATAATTATGATTCCATTGATTATATGATGCATTTCAATTTCAGAGATGTTGAAACATGAAAATGTTTGTTGTAGAACTGATGAAATGTAGATGTGAACTAAGAATTGCATAAGAGAAAAGCAATAGGGACACCACGTGAAACTGATTGTCAAAGGAGAAAATTGCAAATCAACTGTAAAATAATAATTGACTAACATCCTAAAAGATGAACTGAAGGTTCAGTATCAAAGGAGATATATCTAGGGAATCAGGGGCTCAATTCATTAAGAATGGCAATACCAAACATACTTTCAAAGATGCTATTAGGTTTGGTCCATCAAATTTTCATGTATTGACTAGACAGTAGTGAAGCTGCCAGTGTTTTCTGGACCCAATGAAGTTTTTTTTTTTTTTTTTTTTTTAAGTTGGAGTCTCACTATGTTGCCCAGCCTGGAGTGCAGTGGCATGATCACAGCTCACCACAGTCTTGACTTCCTGGGCTCAGGTGATCCTTCCACCTCAACCTCCCAAGTAGCTGGACCTACAGGTTTGCACCACCACTGCTGACTAATTTTTTGATTTTTTTTGTTGTTGTTGTTGTAGAGACAAGATCTTGCTATAGTGCCCAGGCTAGTCTCAAACTTTTGGGCTCAAGCAATTCTCTCATCTAGGCCTCCATAGGTGCTAAGATTACAGGTGTGAGCCACCATGGCTAGCCAAGCAATTAAGCATTTTAGCATGGAGAAATCATGAGCATCATTTTTTTTAAGACCTCTTGGATGAAACTGAGATGGTGTTCATCAAAATGTATAGCCTGTTGTTATCAAATGACCTGTAATCTCTCAGATACAAGTACTATTGTATTTAATTCTGCTTCTATTTTTTCTTTGCATAGATATGCTTACATATTTATCTTTGACAAAAATGACATATTCTGATCCTCTATTGTAAACTTTTTCACTTAGCAGAGCCATCATTTTTTGCCTTTATAACAAAATTAAATAATGTTATATTATTATTATTATTGTTATTTGAGTCAGTATCTTACTCTGTCACCCAGGCTGGGGTGCAGTGGCATGATCATAGCTCACTGCAATCCTGACCTCCTGGGCTCAAGCAATCCTCCTGCCTCAGTCTCCCAAGTACCCAAGTAGCTGGGACTATAGTCATATGACACCACACCCAGCTAATTTTTTGATTTTTTGTAGAGACAAGGTCTCATTGTGTTTCCCAGGCTGGTCTCAAACTCCTGGGCTCAAGTGATTCTCCCACCTTAGCCTCCCAAATTGCTGAGATTATGGTTGTGAGCCACTGAGCCCAGACAACCATATTATTTTTTTTAATATGTCTCTGTAGTAGCCTCTCAATCATATTCTGTTACTGGAACTAGTTTTCTTTCATGCTCTTATAAATAACTTTTAAAATGAATGTAGTGTGAAATCTCAATTACAGAGCTCCTGCCGTTTCAAATTCAAGTCTCTCTTCTCCTTCTCACAACCATTAATATGGATTGTTTTAGTACATGCCAGCTAATTTTTCCTAAGCGATTTTATCTCTTATTGTTATATATTTTTTCTTTATCTTTCTTTTTTTAATTTTGATTTTTAAGGATGTGGGGTACAATACAGGGTTTTCTTTATCTTTCTACATATTTGTACCTGAATTCTGAAAAAATACGAGGAGACCCTGCTGTCATGAGCTCTGAGAGGGCAACACTTCATCTTACAACCTTTGTTCTGTTTGGTTGCCTTCTGAGGTACCTTGTGCAAAGCTGGCTTTTTTTTTTTAAGCATTACATAAGAAAGTTGCATGCTGGTGAAGTTTGGGCTTCTAGCGGGCCCTCTCTCCCCCTGATAGTGAACCTGGTCCCCAGTGTGCGGCCACGTGCCCCCCAACCCTCCTCCCTCCCTCCCCTAGCAGAGTCCAGTGTCTGCCTACCCCACCCTGTGCTAATGTAACCAGTGATCGGGGCTTGCTTATGGGTGAGAACATCTGGTATTCAGTTCTTGGTTTCTATGATAGTTCACTTAGTATAATGGGCTCCACAAGGCAGGTATTTAATAACTGCTTGAGGCCAGGGGGACTGATGGGTAGTCCAATACTGAAATGACACACTGATGAGGAGAAACTGCTGGAAGTGTAATGACAGGAGAAAAAGTCACAAGCTTGTGTACTTAGGGAGAAGACGGTTTCCATAGGTATAGGATGATGGACTCTGACCATTTACGGTTGGTCTCTGTGAAAAAATATTGTGGGCTGTTCTCTGAAGAGGACTATTTGATACCTGCTATTGTAAAAGACATGGGCAGGTAGAGCACTGGAGCCAAACACTATTCAACTCTAACATAAAATGGTAGGACTTTGAAACCTAAAGTGCTGATACTCATTTAAAAATGAAACAAAAAGGCTGGGCTCAGTGGCTCAGCCTGTAATCCCAGCACTTTGGGAGGCTGAGACGAATGGATTGCCTGAGCCCACAGGTTCGAGACCAGCCCGGGCAACTTGGCAAGACCTTGTCTCTGCAATAAACAGAAAATTAGCCGGGCATGGTAGCGTGCACCTGTAGTTCTGACTACTTAGAAGGCTAGGGCTAAAGGATCACCGGAGCCCAGCAGGTCGATGCTGGGTTGGCCGTGAGTGTGCCACTGCACTCCAGCCTGGGCAATGGAGTGAGATTCCAACTCAAAAAAAAAAAAAAAAAGCAAAATACTACTGAATGGCTCTCTAGGCTCTCTAAACTTTACATGAAGGAGGCTGGGCTCTGTGGCTTATGCCTGTAATCCCAGCACTCTGGGACACCAAGGCAGGAGGATTGCTTGAGGCTAGGAGTTCAAGACCAGCCTAAGCAACATAGCTAAACCTCGTTCTTACAAAAAATCAAAATATTAGCTGAGCATGGTGGTGTGCGCCTGTAGTCCCAGGTACTTGGAAGGCTGAGGTGGAAGGATCACTTGAGACCAGAAGGCCAAGGTTGAGGTGAGCTGTGATCATACCTCTGTACTCCAGCTTGGGTAACAGAGTGAGATCCCAACTCAAAATAAAATAAAATAAAAAGTAGAAATAATACAAAACTTTACATGAAGTTAAACTGAAGTGTGTAAAAAAATATATCTAGGAAATATATCTAGGAAAGACAATGTATTTGAAAACTCTCTAATTGTGATGCATATGTGGTTCAGATAGTCACAGATTTTTTAAAAAACACTTTGAAAAAGGCAGACCGGACAACCCCTTTGCCCCCCCCCCAACTGTGGGAGCTTTTCTGTCCTCTCAATAAATCCTGCTTTAAAAAAAAAAAGAAAAAAGCAGACCCAGGAAAAATATAAATGAGTACTACTTTGAACAGTGACAACAGTGTTATGAAAAGCTGTATTACATAACAAAACCGAGAAGTAGAAGAAAATTAGGTAAACCTTACAGATTTCAGATGGCATATTTAGAAAGGCAGCATGTGGTAGAAATCAATCTTTAGTCTTTTGAAGTCGATGTGAAGGAAAATTGTCTATACAGTTCATAAAATGTCTCTTAGTTCTACTGTGACAAGGAAGCAGGAGGTTAAAATGACCTTTATTGTCATCCTGGAGAGTAATTTTTATACATTTGGGATGATGAATAGTTATGATAATGTATCATAATTAAAAGATTGATACATTTTTTTTTGGAGTCGAGATCTCACTCTGTCACCCAGGTTGGAGTGCAGTGGCACAATCATGGTTCACTGCAACCTCAACTACAGGTGTGCACCACCAGGCTAAGCTATTTTTAAAAATATTTTTGTAGAGACGAGGTCTTGCTATGTTGTCTAGGCTGGTCTCTGACTCCTGGGCTCAAGCAGCCCTCTTACCTTATCCTCCCAAAGTGCTGGGATTACAGGTGTGAACCACTGCCTGGCCAAAATTGAGACTTTTTTTTTTTAAACTACTTCTTGGTTTCATAGCCTCCTCCCCTGACAAATATTTTCTCTATGCATTTCTGTTTAACACTTGGAGTTAAGAGCCACTTAGCAGGTAGGTAAGAAGCCGTGTAGCTAGGAAACTTCTGGTACTGTTTCACTTGTGGTCTATATAACGAGTGTTTGAAAAAATAATGTTTCCAAATAAGTGTATTTTTAAATGGTTTCTGGAGTATTTTTTTTGGTGAATCTATGAGGCAGTGTTTACTTTTGAATTTTTACATGAAGCTCAAATTCAGCAAAGACTGTGAAAAGAAAGTTAATAACTTGCTAGGTAGCAGCTAACCAATTGGATTTAAAAATATTTAGCAGTTTCTGTTATAGTTATAATTGATGTTACCAGAACAGTCCAGAATGTGTTTGTCTAAATTGGCCCCTAGGTATTGTTAGATTTATATTTTGGTTTTTATAATTTTTTTCATGATTTTTTTTTAGTGAATGTAGTTTGTGGAAATGTTTACACATTTTTTATTGTGAATTTTTTTTTTTTTTTTAGTAAAGCAAGTTTTGGGAGACACCTGTTATTTCCCTAAGAAAAATAACAAAGCTCTCTTCTTTGCCATTAGCTAACAAGGCACAAACTTTGGATGAAGTTTTTCTGCCACCATAAATATATTTAGTCATTTTGAGAAGGTGTCTTCTTTTAAATAAAGCATCTACATAGCAGGCCTAATAATTCACATTATGATGCCCACACAGAGTTATTAAATAACAAAATAACTTTCAGTGGCACCTTAGCTGATGAGTGTCTACAAGGTCACGCCCAGACCCGAGTGCTGGACCGCCAGGTTTCAAATCCCACCTCCTACACTAGCTGTGTGAATTGGAGCAAGTTATTTCCTCTCCAGAATTCAGTTTTCTCACCTGGAGCACACAATAATAACAGCACTTTAAAGGCCCTTGGCATATAGTCCTGGCACATAGCACTGTAGAAACATTGGTTATGTAAAAAGAATGTTTGAGTTATATCATTTTGCTTGCAAGGAAAGCTATCTCATACTAACACACAAAATAATCCACACTGGGCAGTAAAGAAGACAGGAGGCTCATGGGAATCCAAGGTTAGGCTTGCTGGATAGCTAAGCTTTTGTTTATTGCTGTGGTTGGAGTCTTACTCTGTTACCCAGGCTGGAGTGCTGTGACACAATCATAGCTTACTGCAGCCTCAACCTCCTGGGCTCAGGCGATCCTTTTGCCTTAGCCTACCTAGTAGCCGGGACTAGAGGTACCCAGCTAATTTTTTTTTTTTACTTTTTGTAGAAACAAGGTTTCACTATACTGCCCAGGTTGGTCTTGAACTCCTCCTAGGCTAAAGGGATTCTCCCGCCTTGGCCTCCCAAAGTCCTGGAATTAGAGATGTGAGCCACCATACTTGGCCCAGCTAAACTTTTTTATATAGTATATAAATTGCTACTTGTTTCAGATAGTAATAAAATAGGCAGGTGAATCCAACATATGCAAACAATGAAAGTTAGCTTGAAATCTAGGGGCTCCTTGAGTGGGTAAGAGGAGTTTGTGGGCCTTTACTCTTCTGCTTTGCTCATGTGAACTTATTCAGTCCATGGGGCTGCTTTTTCTGTCCCATTGTCTGCTGGCTTTCTCTGCTTGCTAGTAGTTTCTGTGCACTCGTGATTTCAGCAAGCATGGATTCAGTCAGACATGCCCTGACTCTCAGAGAGTCACTAGTCAAGACATTGGTTTGAGCCAGGACATGCATGTCAAAGGAGCCATCCACCTGTGGGGTGGTTGTCTAGGGAACAGTCACCACTCCTGCCCCAGGCCACTGGTGGGGTGGTGGTCTGAATACCCCTGCGGCCATGGGAGGGGCAGTCATGGTAGCTGGTATTTCTGGTATAATTATTCATGTGTGACCTGAAAGTCCTCAATATGGATATGGATATTTATGTCTGAAGAATGCATATGTCAAAAGGAAGAACAGTGACAAATTCATGAATCTTCTTTCATTTTTTTCCAGACCTTTTAGGATTAATTGCTTCTATTCTAATATTAGCAAAGCACCCTCTAAAATGTTTTCTGGCACCCAGCAGGAAGTAGTATTCACCGTGAGCAGAAACTGCTGACAGACAGTGGCTCATTTCTGACCCCTCTCCATTTCTGCTGAGAGAGGGAATTATTTTACATTTAGAATTTGGTTTATTGGATGTATAGAAATTTTAGGAAGATGTAAAAATATATTTTACATTTTGAGGCATTGCAGGATACTTTTAGGGTCTTAGACTTTTTCTCTGTCTAGTGATTGGGGAAATTGTGAGCCAAGTATTTGTTTTAAAAACTCATAGTTCTTAACCTTTCTTTAACTTTGATTTTTATAGCTTTTGACCTTATTTGGGAATTTTCTAGAGAAACCAGTTGTCATGGAAATATTCAGCCCCCATTACAGCACACTAGTGCACATGTTTAATGCAGAGTTGGATATGTGTAAGCAACTATATGATGAACACATGAAACAGGTAAGTAGTGGAAGAGGTTAAGCACATTCACAATATCATTTTTCTAGATTATGGCCATCAACTAGAACTATAGTTGACGTATCTAAAGGTTAGATATAGGCACTAGCATTTCTTTGCTTTTATTTTACTTTTATTTATCTTCTTTTTTTGAGTTGGAGTCTTACTCTGTCACCCAGGCTGAAGTGCAGTGGCATGCTTATGGCCACTGCAGCCTTGACCTGCTGGGCTCAGGCGATCCTTCTGCTTCAGCCTTCCAGGTAACTGGAACCACAGGTGCACGCCACCATGGCTGGCTAATTTTTAGATTTATTGTAAAGATGAGGACTCACCTAGTTGCCCAAACTGTTCTCAAATCCCTGGGCTCAAGCAATCCTCTTGCCTTGGCCTCCCAAAGTGCTGGGATTACAGGCATGAGCCACTGCACCTGGCCTTCCAAGCTTTTATTTAACTGGCTTCCTTATAGAGGTGGAGAGCTTGCTTTAGGATTATAAATCTTCTACTAATCAAGTTATTCAACACATGATTTGTGCTATTGTAAATGAACAACTGCGTACAAGGTTGGATGGCTTTCTGATTAAATGTCTCTTTCTTCTTCTTCACTAAAATATCAACTTGTAGATTAAACATGGACATGTGGTTCTTAACAAGAACATGCCTTTTGCCTCAGGAAACATCAAGTGGGCCAAAGAGATTCTAGACAGACTCCAAACATTTTGGTCAAGCTTTGCATCTCTCCATTACCTGTAAGTAGTAAGATTTAGTTCATGGCAAGATAGCCTAATGGCAGGGGTGATTTTTATCTTAGATAGTGAGCTGTTCACATCAGTACTTAGAAAGTCATTGCCCTGTTTCACCTTCTTTCCTGGGTGGGTTTATGGAGAGAGCTTCATCCCCCTGGTTTTGAAATATTTGTGATGGGATTCTTAGAACTTCATATATTTACATGTTTTCTGGTCCTTTTTTTCTTTTCACTTTTTCTTTCACTCATAATATTTGGAGTTGTTTTGTTGTTATTATTTATCCTTTCTCCAAAAACCAACACTATGGTCGGTATGGTTGGTTATGTAGCCCTTTGTTCTTTTTTCTTCCGTTTGTAGGAGTTGGTAACTTGTTGCTATTGACATTTAGTAAAATCCTGGCACTCATTCATTTCACAACTCTAATGCTTATGAATTGTTTTTGTGAAAGATATTTGGTATTTATTGTTTTTCTTCCTGATTGTAGTATATTATCAATCATATCATGTTTTATATGTTTTTTATTGTGTTATTAAATAAGCTGAAATCCATCTACTATATATGTATATAGACAAGTAGAAAAACCTTATTCCCACAGATTCTTGGACAATCCTGATAATGTCATAGTTTATCAGAAGTATGTTGAAATGACCACTTTGCTAGACCAATTTGAAAACCATATCTATAATGAATGGAAAAATAAGGTGGATGAAACCTGTGAATTCAATTTGAATCAACCCTTGGTTAAATTCAGTGCTATAAATGGCCTTCTCAGTGTCAACTTTGATCCACAGGTAGGGATCTACTTTTTAAAGATGTTTTATAAATGCCCCTTTTTAATATAAGCATATCTCTGATACTTCTAGTCATTTATAATTTGTTTTTGGGGAAATATCAATACTGTGAGGGATAGAACTGTAAACAATTTCTAGTAGGTTTGTATTTTAAAGATTTGTCCTCAAATTCTATATGAATTACTCCTCATTCACTATTTTGTCTTCTAATTATTTCTTTGCTACCCCACTCATGAGATGATGAGCTATTGAAGGGAAAATTCATTTCATTTTGTGTTTGTGCTTTTTGTTTTTGTTTTTAATTTTGAAGATGTGGGATACAATTAAGGTTAGATATACAAATGTTCATTATGCAGGTGCCCTTGTTGATAAGGTATCTATCCCCCCTCTTCCCCCGGCAGTTTCCTACTACTGCTTTTTGTTTCTAATGTGGTGTCTGACAATTGGTAACACTTGGTAGATGTTAGCTCAACTGAACTGAATCACAGTCTTTACTAGATAGTTTCTGGCTTAAATGTATTTAAAACATACCAGTTTTTTAGTTAGTTAACATTTCACCATTTGGAGACTATAGGGAATGAAAGACCTGTGCTGCTTTTGGTGTGCAGTGGTAAATTTTGATTTGTTATCATTTCTTTTGAAGAGACAATAAGCTTGTATATGGTTATATACTGATGATCATTTAGAAAAAATAATTTTTATAAAAAATAAGATAAAAAATTAACAGAAATAATATTTGGGATGGATATTGAACAAGTCTTGTAATCATAAATCATGTAACAAAGAGAAATTTCATGTATTTTCTCATAATTCCATTGCATGTCATGTAACAGTGAAACTTCATTACTAGTTAAGTGTGTGTATATACTTATACAATATGGCATGTATTTAATTAATATTAGATGTGTATACATACATATATGTGTATATATATTGTAAATAACCTATCTTCAAGTCTAGAACTTGCTAGGTAAGAGGCAAAAAATAAGTTTTCTTTTCTGTTTACCTACCTTGGATATGCTGTACAGCAAAAGACAAACTTATAAGAATATCTGTTTGTAGCTGGGCATGGTGGCTCATGCCTGAAATCCCAGCACTTTGGGAGGCAGAGATGAGAGGATTGTTTGAGCCCAGGGGTTCAAGACCAGCATGGGAAACTTGGCAAGACCTCATCTCTACAGTAAATTAAAAAATTAGCTGGGTGGCATACGTGTCTGTAGTTCTAGCTACTTGGAAGGCTGAGGCACAAGGATCACCTGAGCCCAGCAGGTCGAGACTCTGGTGGCCGTGAACATGCCACTGCACTCCAGCCTGGGTAACTGAGTGAGACTCAAACTCAAAAACAAATAAATAAATAAAAATAACAAAATATCTGTTTGTAAGTTTCAATGACAAAAAAACAAAGTGCCTTAAACATCTGGCTGAATTTTTAGGTAGTCAAGATTATATATTCATTGTTAGTGATTACCCAGAGTTCTCAATGACATAGACCCAGAGTTCTTGATGACATGCTTGCTAGGAAGTGGGCAAGTTAGCTTCACTGAGTTTATAGTCATACTCTGCACCCTGATTCTGATCTGTTTCCCTAAAACATATATTTTAAAAAACATTATTTTGCTGAGAAAACTCAGCACATGTACATAAATATATGATATGGAGAACTGAGGATTCTCTCTACTTTCTGACTTCATAAAATCAATTTATAGAAATTAAATTCTTAACCGGGCTTGGTGGCTCAGCCTGTAATCCCATGCTTTGGAAGACAGAGGTGAGTGAATTGCCTGAGCCCATGGGTTTGAGACCTGCCTGGGCAACTTGGCGAGACCTCATCTCTACAATAAATCAAAAATTAGCCGGGCGTGGTAGCGTGTGCCTATAGTTCCGGCTACTTGGAAGGCTGAGGCGGAAGGATTGCCGGAGCCCAGCAGGTCGAGGCTGCAGTGGCTGGGAGCAGCCACTGCACTCCAGTCTGGGTGACAGAGTGAGACTCCAACTCAAAAAAAAAAAAAAAAAAGAAATTAAATTCTTGAGGTGTTTAGGGATCGTTCATACACTGCTACTATTTGATTTTTTTTTTCTTTTTCTTTTTGAAAGCAGGATTTATTGAAAGGACAGAAAAGCTCCCACAGTGGAAGGGGACCCAAGGGAGTTGCCCTGAATTTTATTTTTCAAAAACCTATGAAACAAAAGCATATTTCCTTTGATGATTTAGAAATATAGTAATAACTGGATGAGATTTTAAGTGTTTCAACTTCAACTTAAGTTAAAGTAGGATGACAGTATTAAAATACGCAATAATCCATGACTTTCTTGCAATAGCTAGTGGCTGTATTGAGAGAAGTGAAATATCTTTTGATGCTGAAGAAAGCGGACATGCCAGCTTCAGCGTTAGCCATCTTCGAAAAAAGGAACACTATTTTAAAGGTTTGTGTTTTTAGATATTAGGGTATATTTTGAATGGAAATGTTTTGAACTTTAATGCCTTATAGACCTATGACATTTTTATGCCTGTGAGAGAGAGTAGCTAACGTACTTGGCACTTTTTGTTTGGGGATTCTCTTTGCTCAGTACATTGGCGGTCTTGACCTGCTTGTGCAAGGCTATAATAAGCTGAAGCAGACTCTTCTGGAAGTTGAATACCCCTTGATTGAAGACGAGCTGAGGGCAGTTGATGAACAGCTCACAGTGGCAGTGACGGGGCTGACATGGCGGGATGACTGCTGGGGCTACATCGAGAGGGTGAGCGCGGCCACTTCTGAGCTGGGGCGCAGGGTTGAGCACGCACAGGACAATGTGAAGGCCATCCAGCAGACCATGAGGGCCTGGGCCAGGTGTGTGCTTCCTCCCAGGAGAGAGCACAGGAGGGAGGCGGCCTTGACCCTGGAGAACAAGGGCGATCTGTTCACTAAGAAATACAAGCTGATCCAAGAAGATGGTTGTAAGATTCACCACCTGGTCGAGGTAATGGCATTCAAGGTTTCATGATTTATGGATTTATGGAAAATCTTTTCATTTAGCTTAGAGAAGCACAAAAATACTTTAGTGCAGGACTCTTTTATGGAACCTAAAAGAGCTTTAGGGGTGGTTGTGTGAAGCACTTAAAGTGGGGGAATTTGTCTTATGTGTCTGTAATTTCTGTAGCCCCACTATTCTTGTTCCTGAGAGAAGAGATTAGAATGTGAGATGTGTTGATGAGACAAAAAGCCCAGCAGTGGAATTTTTATCTTTGTCAGAGTTACATCCTCTTTTGGGTGCTATTAATAGCCACCACTGTTTGTCAAGCGCCTGGTATGTATCAGACACCTCATTTATGTCATCTCATGGAACCCTCTCAACCATCCCCTAAGGATGATGACAGAAATTACTCTCCTTTTAACAAAGATTTGAGGGTTTTGTTGTTGTTGTTGTTGTTCTTGTTTGAGTCAGTCTCACTCTGTCGCCCAGGCTTCAGTGCAGTGGCACATTCACGGCCACTCCAGGGTCGACCTGCTGGGCTCAGGTGATCCTTCCACTTCAGTCTTCCAAGTAGCCAGAATTACAGGTACACGCTATCATGTCCAGCTAATTTTTTGATTTATTTTAGAGATGAGGTCTCACCATGTTGCCCAGGCTGGTCTTGAACCCATGGGCTCAGACAATCCTCTGACTTCAGTCCCCCAAAGTACTGGGATTAAAGGCTTGAGCCACCGTGCCCAGCCTTGGGTTTTTAAAATAGTAGCAGGCACCATTCTAGGGTTATCAATTTAAGAGAAACGGGAAACAAAAAAACAAAAGACAGAAAAATAAAACAAAAGCAAAGAAATAAAGCCCCCAAGAGTCTCTTGTTGCATTGAGTTTCTCCCCAGGAAAAGAAGATAGCAAGAGGAATGAACAAATAGGTAATATGTCAGCTATAACTGGAGCCATGGTGAAAAATAGAGCAGAATGGGTGAGAGAAGGAGCGAGTCAGGGGTGGGGTCGTATGTTATATGGGGGGTGCATTGGGAAGGCCTCTTGATGAAGGCAGCATTTCTGCAGAGAACTGAAAGGGAATGAGGCCTGTGGATGTCAGGAGAAGGGTGTTCTGGGTGGCGAAAGTACAGACACTTCGAGGTGGGAGTGGCTTGGCCTATCACAAGTTCTGTCAGTGAGCCATCTGACAGTGATGCAGTGGTCATAGGGGATGGCGTTAGGCATCATCGTGTGGGACTGGCAGACCGTTATGAGAACTTCAGTTTTTCCTAAGGGTACCAGCAGTCAGAGACTTTCTGCTCAAAGGCTTCCCTGTTGAGAGCAAAGCCTTGTTGAGGGGAGCAAAAATTACAGTCCAGGTGGGAAATGATGGTGCGTGGGGT
This sequence comes from Cephalopachus bancanus, assembly GCA_027257055.1. NCBI lineage: Eukaryota > Metazoa > Chordata > Mammalia > Primates > Tarsiidae > Cephalopachus > Cephalopachus bancanus. The sequence continues at coordinate 238,314 of JAPVLO010000091.1, forward strand.
TGGGGTGGCAGTGATCAAGGAAGAGCAGGGAAGTAAGTGTAGGGGGCACAGAGGGAGCTATGCGGCAAGTCTGGAGATGAGGTCAGATGCTAATGGTGTGTGGGGAGGGGACCAGCGGCCGGAGGGAGACTTTGCAGGCGTTTGTGCAGACCTTGGCTTTTTTGCTGAGGGACACTGGAGGGTTTTGAGGAGAGGAGTAAAACAATCTGTCTTTCATTTGAAAATGGTCTCTGGCTGCGGTGTTGAGCCTGTCTCTAGGTAGGCAAAGGAAGAGGTAGGGAGACTTGGTAGGTTGCTATAGTTACCAGCAATCTAGGTGTCTCAGTATGTTCAGGCTGCTAGAACAAGGTATCTTGAAGTGAGTAGCTTAAACACAACAGAAATGTATTTCTCACACTGCTGGAGATCAAGGTGCTACCGTGATCAGGTTCTGATGAGGGCCCTCTCCTGGATCACAAACTGCTGACTTCATGCTGTGTCCTAGTATGGTGGAGGGGACAAACAAATTCTCTTGGGCCCATTTCATAAGGACACTAATCCCATTCATGAAGGCTCTGCCCTTGTGACCTCATCACCTCCCCAGAGACCCCACCTCCTAACACCATCACCTTGTGGGGGGGGTAAGATTTCAACATATGAATTTTGGGGTAGACTCAAACAAACAGTTAGACCATAGTATGAGGTAACAGATGACAGTACAGAGACCACGATGCTGGCAGTGGAAGTGACTACAGGTGATTGAATTCTGTAGCTATTTTGAATTAAGCAGAGCAAACAGGATTGCCTAGCACTAGATGTGGAGATGAAGGAAAGTGGTGTTAAGGATTAGTCTATGAGTTTTGTCATGATCAACTGGAAAGATGAAGTTGTGATTCATTCAGAAGGGGGCACTGTGAGAAGAAGAGAGTGAGAAGGGAGATAGGACTCTAGTTTCAGACATTTTGAGTCTGAGCCAGCAATTAGCCACACAGAAGATTGAGTTGACAATTGGCTTTATTTATTAGCCTGGAGTTTGGGAGAGGGGTCCAAACTGAAAACACAAATTAAAGAGGAATGGGTGGCAATGACATTTAAGCCAAGAGATGGATGTGGTCACCAAGAGCATGAGTCTGGCTGCAGAATAGAACTATTGGCTTGACTACCATTCTCCCCTTATGATCGGGGGAGAAAAGGAAGAACCAGCCAATGTGCAGAGGAACAATCACTGCCACAGTAGCGGGGAAGCCAGAACAGGGTGTTAACCTGGAAGCTTAAGTGAGGAAAGTGTTTGAAGGGTAACAGATTTTCTTACCAAGGAGTAAGGTGCAATTAGCTGGGTGTGGTGGCACATGCCTGTAGTCCCAGCTACTTAGGAGGCTGAAGCAGAAGGATCACTTGAGTCCAGGAGGATGAGGCTGCAATGAACCATGATCGTGCCACTGCATTCCAGCCTGGGTGCCAAAGTGAGGCCCTATCTCAGGAAAAAAAATTAATAATTAATAATAAAGTAAGGGGCGGTTCACTTGATATGTTGCAGTGAGTATGTGTAGCAAAAAGAAGGTAAAAAGAAGCAGATTAATTTGGGTTTCAAAGTTTCTTTTGATTTCCAAGTTTGTCTGAAATTTCCAAGGAAGTTTTAATTTTTCCTATTGATGACAATTTGCTAGGACAAAGACTTTGTCTCTGCCTTTTTTGATTACTACCTGTCTTAGCATCCTAGGGTGGTTATGACAAAGTACCACAAACAAGGTATCTTAAAATGACAGATATGTATTCTCTCATAGTCTGGAGGTTAGAAGTCTGAAATTGAAATGTGGGCAGGCCTAAGCTCCCTCTGAGGGGTCTTCCAGAGACGGGTAGCCTTGAGAATCTCAGGGGTGTTCTGACATGTAAAGAAGGCAAGTGTCTGGAAATTAATTTGTTCTTGAGCAATATCTTTACCAAGTCATGTCATTAACTATTTCTAGCTGTTCACTGGGATGCTGTGAATTATTCTGTGACTTTTAAGACACCTCTACAACTGTTTATGCATTAGAGTCTGTCTCATGGAGGACAGATGATGGATTGCAATTAGTTTTTTTCTGTTACATTTTCCTGATAATAAAAAAAATGTACTACCCAAACTCTAAGGGTTTTAAACCATTAAGATTTATGAATCCTGATTAAAATGCATTGAAAGTAAGGTCAGTATAAGACATGACTAGAAATTGTTATAGAACAAAGTTTTGCAGTGTCATCTCAGAGAATAAAGTTGGAACTTCTCTACTTATCAGCATGTGATCTTTAACCTAGTTCTCAGGCTTCTGGTGAGGAACATGGTTGGAGGAAAGCTGTGGAAACACAGCGGAGAGTGATCAATTCTGCCTTTTCATGTCGCATCCTTTGTGCCTAGTGGGATTTCGGTGACTAGTCTGCAGTCAGAATTGAAGATAGAAGAACGGGACCATGAAGATTGAGTCTGGAACAGACTTGAGCTACCACTTAGTGACCCAATGCTCTCCTTTCTCTTCTTTCTCCCTTTACCTTGTTGGGTTGAAAATACAGACTGAACAGTGCGGCTCATACCTGTAATCCTAGCAGTTTGGGAGACCAAGGTGGGAGGACTGCTTGAGCCCAGGGGTTCAAGATCAGCCTGGGCAGCATAGTGAGACCACATTGTTACAACAACAAAAAAAATTAGTCAGGCATGGTGGTACATGCTTGAGGTCCCAGCTATGCGGGAGGCTGAGGCAGAAGGATCACCTGAGTCTAGGAGGTTGAGACTGCAGTTAGTCATAATCATACCAGTGCACTCTAGCCTTGGTACCAGAGTAAGACCTTGACTCAAAAAAGTAAATAAAAAATACAAAAGTTCCCCCACTCAACAATTCTTTCTTTTTCTTTTTAAGAGTATCTGCCTAGGTTAGTTCAGGAGAAATAAAATTTACCAGTTGCTAATTTTACTGTATGTTATTTTTAATTTTATAATTCATCTCTAATACTTGTCTCTATCTAGGAAAATAGGATGCTCTTCAAAGCCAATCCTTCTCTGGATGCCTGGAAAATTTATGTAGAATTCATTGATGACATTGTGGTGGAAGGCTTTTTTCAGGCTGTCATGCATGACTTAGACTTCTTTCTAATGAATACAGAGAAACAATTGAAACCTGCACCATTTTTTCAAGTTCAAATGCTCTTACTGCCCCCTGAGATTGTGTTTAAGCCTTCTTTAGACAGAGAGGCTGGGGACGGCTTCTACGATGTGGTAGAAGAAATGCTATGCAATAGTTTCAAAATGTCTGCCCAGATGACCCGAATAGCAACACACCTGGAAATAGCAAATTATCAGGTACTTTTCTTGTAAGTGGGTATCAGCTTTTATATTAATGATTCCAAAATGAACTGGGGTGATAGGGAGCACAAAAAAGGAGAAGTTGAAAAAAACAACATAATTTATTTCGCCAACTGCTCTCCCTTTGAAGAACTGCCTTAGTAATGGTATGTTGCATGTAATTGATAGAGCAGGGTTGGCCTGCATAAGAATAAGTGCTTCATTTTCCTCTCATTTAGACTGATATGGATAACATGTTAGGCCTGGCAGAGGCCAGGCAGGAGATAATGAACAGAGTGGCGAGCGTTGTCACCAAAGCCTTGGATTTCAGAAACTCCCTGGAGGCCTATGCTTACCTCTGGGTGGATGACCGAACCGAGTTTCTGAAGCATTTTCTTTTGTATGGCCACACTGTGACACCTGAGGAAATGGGTGCTCATGCAAGTGAAGACATCCCGGAGCAGCCACCAACTCTCAAACAATTCAAAGAACAGGCAAGGAAAACCCTTAGCTTTTGATGCAGTGAATTGGCTTTTTGTTGAATTGTTAAAGTTATTTTATTTTAAACTGTAGATCGACATTTATGAAGCTTTGTACATCCAGATGAGCAAGTTTGATGACTTCAGAGTGTTTGATAGTTGGCTCAAGGTGGACATGAAACCTTTCAAAGTGAGCTTGTTAAACATAATTAAGAAATGGAGCTGGATGTTTCAGGAGCATCTTTTGAGATTTGTCATTGACAGGTAGCCTTTGCACTTTGGTATTTAGAAGTATAACTCTCAGCACTCACTGCTCTCTACAATTAAGATGTTGATTTTAAGAGAATTTCATAATAGAGATAATAAGTGATATTTAATCAGATGCATAATGGAAATAAGATTCATAGGTCTTGTACAATGAGATGTTTTAATGAACAATTTGTTCATGTGTCCTTATGTATATATATTTAATAGTCTGAATGAGCTACAAGAATTTATAAAGGAGACAGATGGAGGACTCCGGAGAGAATTAAGTGAAGTAGATCATGATGGTTTAGTTGACATCATGGGGCATCTTCTGGCTGTAAGAAGCCGGCAGAGAGCCACCGATGAGCTCTTTGAACCTCTAAAGGAAACCATCGCTCTCTTGGAAAGCTATGGCCAGAAGATGCCTGAGCACATCTATATTCAGCTCGAGGTGAGTGTAGAAGTGGAATAATGATAATTACCGTAAGTTGAGCGTCTCCATTACCCAAGTACTTTAGATGTACTTTTTAACGATGTCCTTACAACAGTCTATACTATAGACATTCTTGTTTTCATTTCACATGTTAAGAATTTGATACTTAAAGAGATGAATAACTTTCTCAAGTTCATACAAGCAGCAAAGGTAGCCAACTCTAGGTATGTTTTCAGACTAATACTCTTTTTAAAAAAATTTATTTTAAAGATGTGGGGTATATTTCAGGGTTAGCTATTCAGATGCTCATTATGCAGATAACCTTGTTGATGAGGTGTTCTTCCGCATCCCCCAGCAGTTTCCCACGCCTACCAATCCCGCCCCTCCCCTATGCCTATTAGCTATCACTCCCTACCACTCCTCCTCTATCTTCCTGCCAAGCTCTACCCACCAACCCTTGGCAACTGCCAATCTTTTTCTGTCTCTATCGGTTTATTTATTCTGCATACTTCATGTAAATAGAATCACACAACATGTGACCTATTGTATTTGACTTCTTTTACTTGGCGTAATGTTTTAAAGGTTCATTTACATTGTAGCATGTGTCAATATTTCATTCCTTTTTATGGCTGAATAACATTCCATTGAATGTGTATACAACAACTTGCTCATCCACTCATCTGTTGATGGACATTTGGGTTGTTTCTACCTTTTGGTTTTGTGCATAATGCTGCTATGAGCATTGGTATGTATTTGCTTGAGTACCTGTTTTCACTTCTTTTGGGAATACACTTAGGAGTGGAATTGCTGGATCATATGATAATTCTATATTTAACTTTTGGAGGAACTCCCAAACTTCTTCACAGTGGCTGTTTGGTTTATATTTGCTCATTTTGTTTTGTGAGGATTAAATGCAGCAATGTATTTACAAGTACTCTCTTGACTATCAAGACTACAAAGAATTATTATATATGAATTATTAAATTCTATTTAAGCATAAAACTGTCCTTAGTACTGGCAAGCCAGTTAGACATGGGGTGAGATGACAAGCTGTGGACAGGTAGTTATATAACAAGACTGAGAGATAAAATAGTTACTGTAGAACCAACCATAAATATTTCTTGTGTTTAGAAAGATTTGGATATTCTTTGAGTCAGATCTTGGACCTTAAAATATTTCAAAGGTAGGATACATACATACACACATCACAAGGTAGGACACACTTTTAGCTACGTATGCGTATTATGTCAGTAATTTAGGCTAGTCAGCAGGAGAAATAAGATTCATAAGAATACATGTTGCATCTGGAGGGTAACATGACCCTGACTTTATTTGGATTAAATAAACTTGTGACAGTTACTCTCAATTTCTCTTTCATTATCATGAGCAGTCATAACTTTTTCCAAATACTTGTCTATGCTTAGCTCTGTGCTTAAAAACTCTTAGATGTGGCCGTGCCTACTAAGAGTTGAAGTATTATTTCCTCAAAGTCATGAGAATTCACTACCAGCAAGATGGTCTGTCTCTTAGTGCAATATCTCTTCAGCTTGTTGCCTCTTTCCATATCTGTTATACCTATTTTATTCAGTTCTCTTCACTTCTTACCTAAGTCACAATAGTAACTTCTTTCTTTTTAGATTGGAAAACTTAGTTTATTTAGAAAGTAAATTAGAGAGAGAGAGGAGATTCACCTCCCCCAGATAGGGAAGGGGCCAAAGCCAGGAAACATGGTGACAGCCATAGCTCAAAGAGCACATGGCCCCACTAGAGTCTAGTAATGCAATGGCAACTGGTTGCTTGAGGTTGAATACTTTTAATCCTTCCCTTTGATGGGGGAAGGTGGTTAAGGTGATTGAGTGGTGGTCTGCTCCACGTCATCACGAAGGGACAGGTAAGCGTAAGTATTGATATCAGGTGATGGACAGAAGGTAGATGGGTGGGTTAGTCACACAATTGCTGTTATGGTGGTAGGGCATGTCTGTCACACAGGTCATGAAGGGGCTGATTAGGTTAACTTGGGTCTTATGGATGGAGGCAAATACTTGAAATAGAAAAGTTAATTAGTAAAAAACAAGTTGGGGAGGGGGTTGTAAAGCAATTATCAATAGCTACCACTGAGAAATCCATTCTGTCCTTGGCTATCAATTAAAGGGGAAGTTAAGTGAACTGCTAGAAAGACATGAGATTTGGAACTTGTTAAAATGGCTGCTCATTGGGTATATTAAATACATGTCATGTCCTTTCATTGCTATATTGAATTCAGGTTATGTTCTTTCATTTCTTCCTCTTGTTATTTTAAAATATTCTTACTTGTACCTGGGAACAGGGATGAGGGTCAGTCTTCTGTGGCTGCTTTCTGCTGAACAGGGGTCATAGAGCTGTCCCTACCTGTCTAGAATAAGAGGAGAGGAGGAGAGGACAGAGACCATGGAGTTGATAAGTATCTTTAGTATTTGTTTATAAAACACTGTGTACAAGCATAGACTATTAGAATTAATACTACTATAATAAAGGCCATTGTAGCCACTGTTATGACATTTTGGTTTTGATAGCTGGTAAAATGCATTTATAGTTAGTGGGCTCGACACTCACTACCGGCGTCCAGGCAGTTTCCACAGTTGCACCAGTGAATTCCTGAATCCATATGTGGATGTCCCTGCAGCTTGTCCTCAAGTTTTTTTCACTATGATCAGTATGTTAAAGGGTGAATCCCAGGTAACCACCACTCTGGAGATGGGAGATTGACATCTCTCTGCTTTTGATGAGAGGAGTGGGATGGTATTGGCCTTCCACGGTGACAGGGAAATATCACCGGAGATGTTATTTCATATCGGACAAGGCTGAGGCGACAGGAAGAGGTCCACTCAATGTAGCTCATCATGAGCGATAAAACTAAAAGTGAGTAGCAGACTGGGCATGGTGGCTCATGTCTGTAATCCTAGCACTTTGGGAGGAGATTGCCTGAGCCCAGGGGTTCGAGACCAGCCTGGGCAACTTGGTGAGACTTCATCTCTACAATAAATCAAAAAATTAGACAGGCGTGGTGGCTGTGCCTGTGGTTCCAGCTACTTGGAAGGCTGAGGTGGAAGGATCACCTGAACCTAGCAGGTCGAGACTGCAGTGGCTGTGAACGTGCCACTGCACTTCAGCCTGGGTGACAGAGTAAGCCTCCAACTCAAAAAAAAAGTAGTCAAGCACCTTTCTCTCTCCACAGAGAGACTTGGATTAGAAAATAGAAGAGTGGGAGAGACAGCGGCAAATCTCAGTGGGATCTCCAAAAATGTTAAGTTACACTCCCAGCAGTGCCTCCAGAATGTTAGGTGAGGCGTTGGGTGTATGGGTGTCTGGTGTGTGATCCCATGCCACATCAAATATGCAAAGAATCACACAGAAGTTAGATTGAAAACAATAGTTTATTTAGAAAGTAAATGAGAGAGAGAGAGAGGAGATTCATCTCTCCAAGACAGGAAAGGGGGCCAAAGCCAGAAAACATGGTGATGGCCATAGCTCAAAGAGCACATGGCCACACCAGAGTCTAGTAAGGCAATGGCCACCAGTAGCTTCTTCATTCACTTCATTCCTCCTCTCACCCCACCTACAATATACTCTGAAGAGAGATTAAAGTTCTAATCTACAGGTTTTATCCAGTCTCTTCCATGCTCAGAAAACTTCATTGACTGCCTCTAGCCTCCTGAATACTGTCCGGTTTCCACAGGAGGCCACACTTTCACCCCATTGTGTATTGGTCCTTGTATCTCACAGGATCGCAAAGGCTCTCACCCTAACTTCTGCCTGCTGAAACTTCACCATTCCTTTGAGCCTGATTCAATGTTCTCTCCTCCTTGAATGGATCATCTGACTTTGAGAGACTGTGGAGATCATCTGATCTTCTGGTTTTCACAAAAGCTTATTTTTTATCTAGTAGAAGCTCATTTAGGTTCCCCAAATACAAAGCAGGTTTGCTGTGTTTGCAGAGGATTAAGGGGCCTGAGCTACGGCCATGACTTCTCCCTGGCTTCTCACCATGGTCTTGGAAGGGACCCCATGTGATATGTAGGTTCCAAGGAATGGAAATGGAAAATCAAAGTGAGACCATGCAGACATGCAGATGAGGTTACAGAGTATTGATGAGAAGAAGCAGAAGAGGGAAGGACAAGGAGGTTTAGAACCCGAGTCTCTTGGTTCCTGAGCTGGTTTGGTGTTCCAGTCCTGATACCATGTTTTCTCCCAACTGTTTGGATTCCATAATGCATAGACTTCCTGCAGAAGTTAACACAGTCTGACATGTGGAACAGTTATTTTGTGTGTCTCTTGCTTACACTGACAGATTATAAATAAATTTAAGCCAAAGATTGTGTTTTATCTTTGCGGCAACCCCTCCACCACACAAATGGTATTTATACTTAACCCAGTGCACTCTTCGTAATTGGCAGTTACTGACTCATTCATCAAATATGTATCAAGGGTTACAAAATAGTCTTTAGAACCTTTAATTTCTGCACTTCGGCTACACAAGTGAAGTCCCATCACTCTGGGTGGTTTTGTGTGACAAAACAATTTCTGTGTCCCAGGAGATGACCCAGAGAAACAATACTTTGTTAGTCTGGACACAAGGAATGCTTTTCAACAGTAGTTATGCACCACAGCTCTTAAAACTTGCTTTTGTCCTATTTGTATTGTAGGCAGGGAGAGCAGAGTTGAGTGGGTACCTGAACTGTTTATTGCTGCTTTTGTCCTATATCAAGTAGGAATTAACCTTCACTTCCCTTGGCCTCTTTGCCCTTCAAAAATCCTAGTCATCTAAAATAAGCAATCTCAACACTCAAGCTCTCTATGAAGAAAGAGATAGCACAGAGCTTTGGGAGCCAGAGAAAGACAGAGGATGAGATAGATTTACACTTTCATCTTGGCCCCACCAGACTCAAAGCATCTCTTTGCACTTGCTAAACATGGCGGGCTTCCATTTCTTGTTGTCAGAGATCAGCAAAGTCATTTCCCCCTTTAATTTTATTCCCACAACAGCAGAACTGTTGAGAAGTGTGTGTTTCTTTTGAAAAGATCTCCATTGGTTCTGAGATAAGGACAGCTCTGGCACATGCCTGGAAGATCTGAACCCCGAAATGCCAGTGGGACAGTCTGTACTACAGCCCTGGTGCTAAGCCTTTTAATCAATTTCTTATTTTATTTTATTTTTTTTGGCTAAACTTTTTATATAAGAATGAAAAGATGGCATGGGTTAGTGTAAACAAATTTTGAATTATTTAATTGTATGGGGTTGATTTGTTTTAGGAATCGAAGTAATATTCCCTTTGCACCTTTGCTTTGGTAGGAATTACCTGAAAGTTGGGAAACTACCAAAAAGATCGCAGCAACCATCAGACATGAAGTTTCACCTCTCCAAAATGCAGAAGTCATTCTTATAAGGAAAAGATGTGTTGCGTTTGATGTAAGCTAGTTACCACATTGTGTGTGTGTGTATGTGCTTTTTAAAGAAAGGTTTTGCAAAGATAATTGAAGCTGGTTGTTTGAGATTCACTTTGTATATTTTTCTGCTCTGAGCAGGGGAAGCAGGCAGAGTTCAGAGAGAGATTCAGACGCTATGCCCCTTTCGGATTTAATGCAGCAAATCCGTACACAGCACTTGATAAGGTAATACAGACCTCAAACATCCTGTGTGCATTACAATTACTGCTTTAAAAAATAAGTTTAGACACTGGGATAGTTATATTTTGCTTTAGTTTTGCTATTTGTTCCAGGAATTGAGAGCTATTTAAAACCTGGTTATAGCCAGGCTCGGTGGCTTAGCCTGTAATCCCAGCACTTTGGTAGGCTGAGGTGAGTGGATTGCCTGAGCCCGTGGGTTTGAGACCTGCCTGGGCAACCTGGCGAGACCTCATCTCTACAATAAATCAAAAATTAGCCTGGCGGGGTAGCGCATGCCTGTAGTTCCAGCTACTTGGAAGGCGGAGTTGGAAGAATCGCCGGAGCCCAGAGGGTTGAAGCTGTGGTGGCTGGGAGCCTGGCACTGCACTCCAGTCTGGGTGACAGAGTGAGACACCAACTCAAAAAAACCAAAAAAACCTGGTTATAAGCAATTTTCCCCAAGTTAAATTGTATTGTGCTTTAAGTCTTGTCTCCCTAAACCATTCCAAACTACCATCATCACAAAGTAACCATACTGGCGAAAGTAACAGCTACTATCACTACTGGTTTTTTTTTGAGCACTTACTCTATGTCAAGCATTTGTGAAGTGTGTTACTTACATTATTTCTTTCAGTGCTCATAATGTTCTTATGCTATGCTTTCTATTACTCTCCCTGTTTCAGATGAAAAAACAAGTTCATGTAATTAAGTAATTTGTTGGATTAGAGTTAGTGAGTGATAGAACTCAGATTTAAAGTCTGGATGTCTAAATTTTTTGTTAAAAAAAAATCAGAAAATTTAGCCATACTTCTTCTCATGTGGTACTTTAGCTAGTGATTTTTATCATAGTCAGGAAAGCTTATATCTTATTCTTATCCATGAACACACCTATTACTGTGGCATTCAATCAGAGTTTATAAAGAGCAACCATACTTTATTATAGTTGATTATAAGAACAAATATAGTGGTAAGATAATCCAAAATGTTAATAAAAGACTTGAAAAGCTGTTTTAAACTTTTTTTTGAGTTGAAGTCTCACTCTGTTGCTCAGGCCAGAGTGCAATGGCATGATCATGTCTCACTACAGACTCAACCTCCTGTGTTCAAGTGATCCTTCTACCTCAGCCTTCCTAGTAGCGGGGACTATAGATGTGTGCCATCATGGCCAGCTAATCTTTTCTTTCTTTCTTTTTTTTTTTGGCGAGATGTGCTCTTGCTATATTTACTAGGCTGGTCTTGACCTTTTGGACTCAAGCAGTCCTCTCTCCTCAGCCTCCCAAAGTGCTGGGATTATAGACATGAGTCATTGTGCTTGGTTGTTTTAAACTTTTATTAGAAAAATAGTATCTTTGTTTCTCTAGAAACTTAATCTAACAGCCAAAATGAAAAAATAATTTTGTGAAGTTTAGGTTCAGGAGCTGGTAATCTTTCTGAGTTCCTCGTCTAGGCTCCTGTCCTGGTGTCACTCCATGCTGGAGATAGTCTTTATTCTTTAGACTAGTATAGAGCTTGTAACTGACAGGGCTCTTACCTCTCTTTCCAGATTTTGGGTTGAATTTGGATCTAATTACTTTAAACCTATTCAGAAAAAAAAACACCATTTTATAGCATCATGCTGTCTCTTTCACTTGGCAGAAGAAAACTGGTTAATATATTCATTGAAAAGAGTAGGTTAGAATATGCTAATAGATGTATGTATGTGTGTGTGTGTGAAGATTATCTCTAAATTGCAGGTGGTCTGAACAGATTGTGGATGGGGAAACGTTTTTACTTGACTAAGCAACATGCTGCATGTAAACATTTACTATGGTTATTTATTGAATCTTACCACTTCCATGCTATATTATAACAGCATATAGTTACATATTTAAAAGTCAGAGATGCTTATGCCTGTACCTGTAGGGATGTTTAGGTTAACATAAAGAAGTCATTTTCTTGATGTGTTTGTTCAGCATGCATACCTAATGTTTAGCTAATTAGACTCAATCAAAGACATATGGATTCTTACAAGGGGGACCCAAAAGAGAATTAATTTTTGGAGGGCAGGCCCCTTGTAGTACAGGCTTCTCTTGCTAGGTAAGCATTCTTGGAACCCTTCAGCATCAGAGTACCAGCTAGCGTTATTGTGAGAGGCTGCAGTTGGCTTCAGTGAATTTTTTTTCTTGGAGATTCTTTCAACACATTTACCCATTTCATGATGGGAGATTTACACGATCAATGTGTGGCACCTGCCCACACTGCACTGAGTGTTCAGAAGTTTTGACCAAAAACAGCATGAACCCCCTGCCCCAACATCCCTATTCATCTGATCTTGATCTTACCCCGAGCAACATTTTTGTTTTTTGTTTTTTGGTTTCCTTGAATGAAAAAAGTCCTCAAAGGGAGACGTTTTGTTGATGTGGAAGTGAAACAAAAAACAGCAGAAGCACTAATAGGCACCAAAATTGACGAGTTCAAAAACTGTCTTGAGCACTTGATAGGTGTATTTGCATCAGAGAGTACTTTGGAGGCAACTGAAGTTTAAACATGTGAGAATAAATACACGGTGATTCAGAAGAAAATCCCGGGTTTGTCAGTCCCCCCTCGTATCTGGGCTGGTGTGGTGGACCCGATATTCAGGGCACCTTACTCTAAAGACAGAAACCACTGACCTTCCAGGAATAAGGGGAGTGGTGTGGCGACTCTCTCCCTTTATGATGACATTCCCTGTTTCTTCATAGCCAAAGATAACAGTAACTAGTTGAGTTAACATAACTAGCCATCTATTTCTAGAAATAAAGGAATTAATATAAGTAATAAGGAGAAATGATTTAAAAGAAATAAAAGGGGTTTTGACTTTGGGAAATAGGGTGGACTAGACATTTTGAAAACCTTCTTTTGTAAAACAGTTGCTATGTATTCATAATTTTAAATCTATTGCTGAACTCAAAAGAAAATGAGAGAAATCTCTAAAGGACAAGGAAAAATAGAATACTTGAGAGCGGGATGGAAAGCAGAGGCAGACACAGAAGCCTGTGCTATAGGTGCAGGTGAGAATGCCGGAAGTCTGGAACTTTGAGATGAACTCTTTCACAGGGAAAGAGGAGTTGCTCTCAGAGGTTACACCCTCAGTGGGTGGTAGGCTGGGAAAGTCTGCAGGCCATAAAGAAAGCCTGTGAGATTCCCTGTGGGTCCTTGTTAATGCTCAGAGGAGAGTGACACAAGAGGGAAAGTATGCTTTGGGAATTTGTAAGCATAGTCCTGTTCTCACAAGGTCTCCGGTCCAATTTTATAATACCTCTATGATTCAGGAATTTCAAGGCCAGGAAGCTGAAATGGTTCTATGCAGTTCTTCTTCGCCCCAGTGGAAGCAGACTAAATCTTCCCTGGAAAACGAAGTGCTCTTGTTCCAGTTTCCCTAGGGGCCCAACGGATTAAGTTCCATCAAATATGAGTTCACTAAAAAACAATCAATAAACACATCATCATGCATAAGAGTCGGCTGAAAGACCCCTATAAAGCTTCAGGTATTAGAAAGAAATAAAAGATAATATTGAAAAAAAATGAGCAAGTTCTCAGTTTTGAGACTATTGAAAATGATCAGCTACGTTTGAAAAAGGGCCAGATACTTATGGAAATGAAAAATGTAGTTGTGAAAAAAAAATATAGCTCAGCAGATGGGTTAAAGAGCTAGTTAAAACTGGAAAGAAAATTAGTGAAATGCAAATTACATTGGAAGAAATGGTTTAGAATGTAGCACGTAGGCATAAGGAGATGGAAAATATAAAAGAGATTAAGAGACACAGAGGAAGATATTAGAATGACACCTAACTTCTACTCATGCTTCCTGGAAGAGAGAATGAACAGAGTATTAGAGTTAACAATCTGAGAGAGAGTTTCTAGGACTGGTTGTGCTGATTAATTTTAAGTTTCAACTTGACTAGATTGAGAGATGCATTCAAAGTCTGCTCTTAACCTAATCTTCATTTCTAATTAGTCTTTTCTTTCTGGGTGCTTTGAAGATCTTCTTCTTGCCTTTGGTATTTTCCAGTTCTCTGTGATGTGTCTAGATGTTAACTTTGTATTTATTCTGGTTGGGATTCAGTGAATTTCCTGAATCTACTGCTTTGACCAGTATGTGAATCAGGGTTCTTCAGAGAAACAGAATCATTAGAATCTATATCTAGAGAGAGATATATACAAGAGGAGATTTATCAGGAGAATCGGTGCATTCTTTCTGGGTGTGTCTGTGACGGTGTTTGTGGGGGAAATTGACATATGAGTTAGTAGACTGAGTGGAGAAGAAGCACCCTCACTGTGGATGGTCATCATCCAATCAGCTGGGGGCCTGATGGAACAAAAAGGTGGAGGAGAGGTGAATTTTCTGTCTCTCCTGGAGTTGGAACACCTTTATCCTGTCCTTGAACATCAGGTCTTCAGCCTCCCTAACCTTTGGACTCCAGGGCTTGCAGCAGTAGACTCCAAGTTCTCAGACCTGCGACCTTGGACTCAGCGTTATGCCATCAGCCTCCCTGGTTCTGAGGCTTTTGTACTTGAACTGAACTGAACTGTGCTGCCAGCTTCCCTGGTTCTTCCTCTTGCACATAGCCTACTGTGAGATTTCTCGGCCACCATAATCACGTGCACCAATTCTCCTGATAAGTCTCCTCTTGTATATCTCTCTCTCTAGATATAGATTCTAATCATTCTGTTTCTCTGGAGAACCCTGACTCACAAACTGGTCAAAGCATGGATCAATCGATTCAGGAAATTCACTGAATCTCAACCAGAATAAATACAAAGTTAACATCTAGACACATCACAGAGAACTGGAAAATACCAAAGGCAAGGAGAAGATCTTCAAAGCACCCAGAAAAAAAAGACTAATCACCTATTAGAAATGATGATTAGGCTAAGAGCAGACTTCTTATCATCAATGGAAACCAACAGGTAGTTGATGAAGTCTTCCAAATTCTACTGGGTAAAACTGCATTTCAAAAACAAGAATGAAGCAAAGATATTTCAGATGAACAAAACCAGACTGTGTTTACTGTAAATAAATCATCAGTAAAATAACTTCAAGAACATATATTTCAAGAAAAGAGAGTATCGGCAAAGTCAGATGTGGTTCTCAGAAAAGGCTAATTTTATTGACAAAACTCTGGTAGAGTGGCTAAGGGGAAAAAAAATTAACAGTTTTAGGAATAAAATAGGGAATGATCATACAGAAAAGCAGAAATTTAAAGGAACATAGAACACAATTTAAAAGAAACTCAAAAATTTAAACAAAATGGACACGGTTTTAGAAAAATGTAATTTATCAAAACGGTCTCAAGAAATAGTCATATAACTATTAAAAATTAACTACTACAAAGATAGAAAGAAAAAAATGAATCAGTAGTTTAAAAAAAAATCTTCCAACAGAGAAACTAATGGGCCCTGATGACTTTTACTACTGAATTCCAAGAAACTTTCAAGAAACAGATCTCATGATTCCAGGAACCAGAAGAAGAATGAATACCCAAAAATTATTCTATAGAGCATGTCTAACTTTCATGAAAGTATAATATGAAAAAGGAAAAAAATTATAAATCAGTCTTTCTTATGTACGAATAGATGCCACATTCTAAATTAAACATAATCAAATTATGCCAATTTGTAAACAAATTGAGTTCATTCCAGGAAAACAAGTTTGACTTAACATTAGAAAATCAATTCTTATGATTCCTCACATTAACATATTAAGAAGAGAAAATCATATATGATCATCTCTAGAAATGCCAACAAATCTTTAGATTTTATTTGACAGTCATTCATGATAGAAACTCTTGGAAGACATTTTTAATCCATTAAAGCAGGCATGTCCAACCGTGCCTGTGGGCCTCATATGACCCAGGACAACTAGTAATGCAGCCTCAAAAATTCTTATAACATTATGTGTATTTTAAGCATTCATTTTCTTTGTGACCCCATGTGTAGTTCCATTTTTGAAGTTCCAAAGCGATACTGTGCTTGAAATGAAACTTAAATTATGTCAAGCTAAAATTATGGAAAATAATTTAACACATTTTTTTACATTGGCTAAACGCAGTCCTGTGATCTGCCAAAAATATGCAGCTTTGCTTTCTGTCTTAGTACAAGAATTTGAAAACAGATTTCAAGACTTCCGGCAAAATAATCATTATTTTGCTATATTTGCTATACCATTTTCAGTTGAAATTAATATTTTACCTGAAAATTTTCAAACGGAATGCTCAGAGTTGCAATCAGACATTCAACCGAAAAAAAATTTGACCATGTCTTTCTACTGGACTTTTATACTATCTTCCTGGAGAAAAATATCCTTTGCTTCATAATCATACCTTATTCATGATATTGCTTTTTGGCAGCACATACATTAGTGAGCAGCTGTTTTCAATGATAAAGAACACAAGTGCAACAAACATTTCTGACGAGTACCTCGAGAACTCATTAAGAATTGTGACCACATCCATCAAATTAGACAATGATAGATTAGTTTTACAAAAACAAGGTAAAATTTTCCACTAATTATATATTGTTCTCATTTTTCTAAACTTTATTAAAAACATAAAAAGTCTTATTATGTGTATACATTAACAATAGTATATCATTTATGTGCAACCCAAGACAATTCCTCAGTGCAACCCAGGGAGGCCAAAAAGTTGGACACATCCGCTTTAAAAGATAGCAAAGCTTTATGTAAAATATTCTATATATGGAAATTCCTAGTAGTATTAGTGCTGACAGTGAAGTACAGGAATATCCAAAATGGATGCAGCATTTAAAAACTGTAGTCAAATTGATGCTTGAAAACAACATGTGGGGGCTGGGGCCCGAACCCCGACCCCTGTGCCATAAAAAAATTTGTGTATTACTTTAACTCCCCCAGAACTTAACTACTAACAACCTATTGTTGACTGAAAGCCTTACCGATAACATACCCATAAACAGTTGATTAACACATATTTTGTATGTTATGTCATCATATACTGTATTCTTATGATTAAATTGGGAAAGAAAATGTTATTAGGAAAATCATAAGAAAGAGGAAAGATATTTACCACCTATTATATGGATGTGGATCATCATCAGTGTCTTGATCCTCAGTTGTCTTCTTGTTGGGCAGGCTGAAGAGGAAGAGGAGGAGTTGGTCTTGCTGTTTCTGGGGTAGAGGAAGTGGCAAAGGGGACAGGAGATTTAAGCACACTCGGTGTAACTTCTGTTTTTAAAACTTCAGTGTATAAGTGGACCTGTGCAGTTCACACCCACGTTGTTCAAGTGTCAACTGTACGCTCATATAATGTAGCAGAAACTGAAAGAATAGTGGAAATGAATGAACTTCACATATGTCTTTATGACTTTGTAGGTGTACCTCAAAAATATTGAAATGTATAATATAAATTAGTATAAAACTATATTCATTTCAAAAACATACATTTTAACATTTTAGCATTATGTACATGTGGAGTGAAAATATTAAAAGCACGAGATTATTAAATAAAAATTGAGGTTTTGTGGTAAATTTATAGAAGGAAGGGGAGGGATAAAATTGAGACAGGCATTAAAAACTATTAAAAATCTTTCCTAGGCTGGATGGGGCACTCACGTACATATATTCTTTTATATGTATTTTTTTTATAAGACATTTGTAAACATAAGTCAAAAAATTGTATTTCCTATTTGTAAAGTTACAACTTGTGAAAATGAAAGCACAGTGCTAATATTCTTATTTATGAATTAGGAAATTAAGAGACAGTTGGAGTTGGGGAGACTGTCAAAGGTTACAAAATTTCAGTTAGACAGGAGGAACAAGTTCAAAGGATCTACTTTACCACATGGCGACTATCATGAATAACAATGTACTGTATTTTGAAAATCTCTAAGTAAATTTTAAGTGTTAACACCTCAAAAAAAAAAAAAAGAGATAATGAGGTATGTGAGGTAATGCTTATGTTAATTGGCTCCATGAGCCATTCCACAATGTATACATATTCCAAAACATTGTGTTGTATGTGATTAATATATACAGCTTTTATTTGTTAATTTTTTAAAAAACAGGCTGAAGTTTGGATGAAATATGGGTATTTAAAGTTAAAAAGAAAATCAGAGGAACTAAAATCATATCATTGTTGGATATTGGGAGGGGGATAAGAGAAAATATAAAATGGAAAAACAAAGATAAGTCCTTCTTTTGCAAAATCAGATAACCGAGAGTAATGTCTAAACTTGATCAATCAAGAAAGAGCAGGTTGAGCACAGAACTGAGTTATAGAAATAGCACCCACAAGAGCTAGGGAATGAACCTGAAGGATGGCTGAGCCTTCCAAGCTCTTCTGTCCACCTTGGACTTGTACTATGTACACAGAGTCCTACTTTATTAATAAAAATAAAAATTGACAGTTGGCTCAAGAATGAAAAAAATCAGTTTATTTAGTTTATTTTATGTAAACTATTTTACATACAGGGGGGTACCCCAGAACCTGAATTTATTTATAAAACATTGTGTATTTATTCTTGCATGTTTAAATTCAGTCACCTTCAAAGTACTCTCCATTTGATGCAATACACCTACTGCTCAAAACAGTTTTTGAGCACATTGATTTTGATATTTTCATGCTTTTTAGTGCTTCTGCCGTTTTTGTTTGTTTGTTTGTTTGTTTGAACTCTTCCACATTGACAAAATGCTTCCCTTTGAGGACTTTTTTCATTGGGGGAAAAATAAGTCACCTGAGGCAAAATCAGGTGAATAGGAGAATGGGGCACAGGGGTCATGTCATTTTTGGTCAAAATCTGCTGAATACTCAGTGTGGTGTAGGCAGATTGTTCATGCAAATTATCCATGATGAAATTAACAAACAATCTCAAAAAAAAAAAAAATTCAATGACCTTGAACACAGCCTCTCACAACAACACTAGCTGATGCCAATGGGTTCCTAAAACACGTATCTAGCAGAGGAAGTCTGTACTACAAGCGATCTGCCCTTCAAAAAATAATTGTTATTTTGGGTTTCCCCCTTAGAGATGGGGTGGTGGGTGAGCCTAGGTGATCATAATCATATGCTGATATTTTTATACTGTGCTGAGGTTTTAGCTCGAGAATTCTCTTGAGTGCATTTGATACAGTTGATGATTTCTAGGGTATTTTTTTTTTTTTTTTGAGTTGGATTCTCACTCTGTCGCCCAGACTGGAGTGCAGTGGCCGCTCCCAGCCACTGCAGCCTCAACTTGCTCCGGTGATCCTTCCGCATCAGCCTTCCAAGTAGCTGGAACTACAGGCGCACGCTACCACTCCCGGCTAATTTTTGATTTATTGTAGAGATTAGGTCTCGCCAAGTTGCCCAGGCGGGTCTAGAACCCGCGGGCTCAGGCAATCCACTCACCTCAGCCTCCCAAAGCACTGGGATTACAGCTGAGCCACCGAGCCCGGCTCTCTAAGGAATTTTTAAATCTGAAAAAATTTTTTTTTTTTTTGAGTTGGAGTCTCTCTCTGTCGCCCAGACTGGAGTGCGGTGGCCGCTCCCGGCCACTGCAGCCTCTACCTGCTGGGCTCCGGCAATCCTTCCGCCTCAGCCTTCCGAGTAGCCGGAATTACAGGCATGCGCTACCACGCCCAGCTGATTTTTTTGATTTATTGTAGCGATGAGGTCTTGCTGCCCAGGCGGGTCTCGAACCCGCGGGCTCAGGCAATCCACTCACCTCAGCCTCCCAAAGGCACAGGATTACAGGCTGAGCCACCGAGCCGGCTGAAAATTTTTTTTAACAGATTATTTAAAAGGTAATTAATTCTTTTTTTGTTTTTTGAGTCAGAGTCTCACTCTGTCACCCAACCTAGTGTGCAGTGGCAGCATCACTACTCACTGTAGCCATGACTTCCTCAGATCGCATGAGCCCAGCAAGTAGCTAGTACTACAGTGCATGCCTCCACACCTGGATAATTTTTTTTTTTTTAAGAAATGAGATCTCGCTATGCTGCGTAGGCTGCTGGTCTCCAACTCCTGTGTTCAAGCAATTCTCTTGCCTCATAATCCCGAATTGCTGGGATTACAGGCTTGAGCCACCACACCTGGCCAAGAGGTAATTCATTCTTTGTTTTTTTTTTTTTTGAGTTGGAGTCTCACTCTGTCACCCAGACTGGAGTGCAGTGCCGCTCCCGGCCACCGCAGCCTCGACCTGCTGGGCTCCGGCGATCCTTCCGCCTCAGCCTTCCAAGTAGCTGGAACTACAGGTGCATGCTACCATGCCCCGGCTAATTTTTTTTTTTTTTTATTGTGGAGATGAGGTCTTGCCGAGTTGCTCCGGCGGGTCTCGAACCTGTGGGCTCAGGCAATCCACTCACCTCAGCCTCCCAAGGCATGGGATTACAGGCTGAGCCACCGAGTCTGGCTGGTAATTTATTCTTAAGTGGACGTTTCTAGAGCCTCACCTTTTGCTCTTCTGCAAAGTCCCAGCTATACAATGAAAATCAGGAGGGAAAATTATATTCAAAGCCTGATGCTGCAATAAATTTTGTTGAAATATGTGAATAGAGAGATTATTGGTGACATGATTGTATTTATTAATAGTATACTCTCACTTTTTGAAGCTATGAGTTTTCCCATCTGAAACCTTCCACATTTTGCCAATAATTATATTATAGTACAAAGATTTCTTTTTACTTTCTTTTAAAAATCAGCTTGAAATGTTGAAGTAACCAGTACTGCAGAACGATGATTTAGGCTGTCTGTGACAGTTATGCAGGTGTGTATATTTTCTCCTTAGGCAAATCAAGAGCTTGAGGCATTAGAAGAAGAAATGTTGCAGATGCAAGAATCCACTCATCTTTTTGAAGTGACTCTTCCAGAGGACAAACAAATGAAGCAATGTCGCAAAGAAATAAAACTGCTCAAGGGACTCTGGGATGTCATTATTTATGTTCGAGTAAGATGTGCTTTTTGAAAGCTTGCTTTTTAATTAGCCATTTCTTTTATATAAATTTGTCATTTTTAGGATCTATATTACTCGATTTAGATTTTAAATGCCTTGAAAAATATGGACATTAGATTTGTCACCTCTAGGCCTGAATGAAAATTTGCATATCTTTGTTAGTGAAATATCCTTTCCTGAATGTCAATTTTTAATTTTTTTTTTTTAGTTCAGGATGAAACCTTGTAAATAAGTTGACAGCCTCAAATCTTTTTGGGGCATTGCATAGGATGTAAGTAAAAATAAACAAGTAAATTACATATATATGGTCACTTGTACATATCACCTCATGTTTACACCCATGCTTACACTTACATGTGCATATATAAACAGACCCTTACTAAAAAATAAAGTTAATTTGTATGCGGTTAATTCAGTTAAACACTTAAATAGAAAAATAAGTCCTAAGGGACTAGGCGTATTGCAGCATGCATTATACATCATTTTTAAGTTAGACAAAAGCCATTTAGAAATATATTGACAAGATATATGGTCAAGAAATGGTTAATGAGAGTTTGTTTATAATGGATGGAGATTATCTTGTGAGAGCTGATTTTATGTTACATGTAGAATTGTAAGTCTGTTATTTAATAGTAATGTACTTATCAATTTATTTAAAGTACACAGGATTAAGTGATAATGATGGTGTGTGTGGAATTTATCATTGCTACTAGAAATTAATATATCATAATGTTTTAGCCTTAAGCTTGACATGCTCTGACAACTTTTTTGTTTTAGTGATTGGGAAGTTTTGGCAAGTGCAGTTAATATTTTAAAAATTAACTTTCCACTGGATGATAGAGTCACTGTGTATCATCAGTTTATGTATTTTGCTGCCGAGACTTTCACCAAATGTTGTTGACACTTTTATCTGCTTGTGCGTTTCCAGAGAAGCATTGATAATTGGACGAAAACCCAGTGGAGACAGATTAATGTGGAACAGATGGATGTGGAACTCAGAAGGTTTGCCAAGGCGAGTTCCGTAACTGTCTATTACAACAATTTATCTTTCTCAGCACCACCTCCTCCCATCTTCTCTAACCTAGGACCTGGTGTGTTGGGCTGTGTCCTTATTTACTTCTAGCAGAATGATATCAGATGGCATTTTTTTTTCACTCTTAGTCAGTTGCACTTCTAATCAAGCCTGCCTTTCTGTGAATGAGTTGATAAAAGCATATTAGGGTTGATGAATTGATGAGAAGCAGCTCTAATATGGACTCCCTATGGCTGTCTAGAATGGAAAGGAAGATTATTAGGGCTAAAAGGTTAGGTTGATGAAAGCTTTTGATCTCTTTCCTTAGCAAACATAAGCACTTTGTATCTGAAAAGATATCTTTTGGTTCTAAAATTTGGGTCAACTAATAGGAGTATGCCACTTCTGGATTTCTATGGACTATTCCTATTGATTACTCCAGTATCCCAAGGGGGCTCAGTATACAAGGCCAACTATTAGGTTCGTGAACCATCCTAGAAAAAGTACTACATACCTCACTGCTGAGTATCACTATAGACACCTTCAAAGTACTTCCCTTGGGAAGCTGTGCACCGATGCCAGCACCTAGTCTACCTGTCAAAGCAATTTTGGAACCCTTTTTCTGGAATGGCCATCAGAGCTATCACTGGTGTTTGTTGAGATATGACAATTAAGTTCACAAACTTGCCACCGTGTGCTTACATTGTTAGCACTGTACAAATAACTGTATTGGAACACCCTTCCTACTCACCTGACCTGGCCCCCAGTAACTTTTTTCTTTACCAGAAGATAAAGGAAATATTGAAAGAAAGACATTTGATGACATTCAGGACATCAAGGGTAATACAATGATAATTCTTGTGGCCATTCCAGAAAAAGAGTTCCAGTGCTTTGATGGGTGACTAGGTGCTGGCATCAGTGCATAGCTTCCCAGGGGGAGTCCTTACTTGGAAGGTAACCATAATGATATTCAGCAATGAGGTATTTAGCACTTTTTCTAGGATGAGTTTGCGAACTTAATTGTTGGCCCTCGCAAACAGAACCGAGCTTCTTTGCATTTAGTACTGTGATATCTTGCCCCCATGGCCTATGCCCTCTGAGGAGAGTAGAACTTTGGATAAATGCATGGCAGTGAAAGGAAATTAAAAGTGACAGGGCCTTTTACTTCCTTCCCACCCCAGAACATCCTTACCTCTAACTCAGTCCTGTGCTTAGCTCCTACTCACTCTGTCCAGAATTTTCTCCCTTTTTCTCCCAGTCCCACAGACCCTACCTAAAATGTCTTGGTTCTTTCAGATGTCATGGAGCTACTGGTTCTCTTTCTAGACTCACTTCCCACTTCTCTCCTTTAGCATTGGGTAA
Source organism: Cephalopachus bancanus (assembly GCA_027257055.1). Lineage (NCBI taxonomy): Eukaryota > Metazoa > Chordata > Mammalia > Primates > Tarsiidae > Cephalopachus > Cephalopachus bancanus. The sequence continues at coordinate 261,701 of JAPVLO010000091.1, forward strand.
TTTCACTTCAGAGTGATAACTGAACCCCCACTCTCAACTGAAGTTTCTTTATTTTTTTAAATGATTGGCATTGTTCTTTACTTTGTGATATGATCCAGTTGTTTTATATGGGTTTTCTAATTTACAATTGCTGATGTTATTCCATGGGCCAAGAGGACAGCTAAGTCAAGGGCCCTATTTGACATCTTAAAACCGTGAAATATTTAAGTTTCAAGGAACAGACATTCCAAAGCTACCATTTAAATGAGTCAGGTATTTGGAGGGAGGTCTTAGTCATCCAGATAACAGTCTGTTTCCATTTATTTATATTTCTACAAGAAACATTCTTTATTTCACGTATCCTGTGAACTCTGTTTCTAACCTACATTTAATATCCAATGGTTTCCTCATGGGACAGCAAGTTCGATCTTATGAGTAAGAAACCAGTGGTTTTTTACACAAACTCACACAAACAAATGGTTATCGTTACAATTCTCTGGTTTTGGTCCTTAGCCTGGAAGTTTAAATGTGCCCACTCTCTTTCCTATTCCAGGGGTTTGGAAATGCATATTTATTCTTCCAAAGAAGGCACATTATATTATGTTTGTATATAAGGCGCTGAAGATTTTCCCCCCCACTTGTGTTTAGGACATCTGGTCACTAGACAAGGAAGTCCGTGTCTGGGATGCTTATGCAGGCCTGGAAGGCACAGTGAAGGACATGGCAACCTCCCTGAGAGCTGTCACAGAGTTGCAGAGCCCTGCCCTCAGGGATAGACATTGGCACCAGCTGATGGAGGCTGTGGGGGTCAGTATCTTGAGTATTTTTGTGACTGTGAAGCATCAGTTCTTGGTTGCATCATCTGGGATGGAGTGGGATTGTGAAGAGTGCTCTAGTCTAACGTGAGAGATCAAGCTCTCTGAGAGGGGACCCGTGGACTGGACACCCGAAGATCGAAGCTCTTGATCCGCTTTTGTCTCTTACTGTCTAGATCACTTCACCTCTCTCATTTGAATTGTTTTTTTAATTTTAATATTTTATTTACTTATTAATTTATTTAGCCATACTCTCACTCTGTCGCCTAGGCTAGAGTGCAGTGGCACCATCATGGCTCACTGCAGCCTCGACCTGCTAGGTGCAGGCGATCCTTCCACCTCAGCCTCCCAAGTAGCTGGAACCACAGGTGCATGCCACCACACCTGGCTAAGGTCTCGCCAAGTTGCCCAGGCTGGTCTTGAACCCTTGGGCTTAGGCAGTCCTCTCACCTTCACCTCCCAAAGTGCTGGGATTACAGGCTTGAGCCACCACACCCGGCCAGAGTTTTGTTTTGTTTTAATTAATAAAATGAGAGGGATGCTATAGGCTCTTATGCATTAGAGGAATCTCATAAGGAATAAGTGAGATCAGATGAAACATCTTATAGAGCACCAGATGGCTTCAAAGAATTGTACTTATTGTGGAAAGGATCAGAAAGTGTAATAGTGAATTTGGGATGGGGAGGAATCTGAAATTGTGATTTTTTTCTCCCACAATTTTTAAATAATGGTGTCCTTTTTTATAGTCTTCTGATTGTTTTGATTTTATTTCAATATTAAAAGATGTTTTCTCATGTGTCTATGCCATCGAGGTTCCTGTTTTTCTATTTCTATTAAAAAGCAAATAGATCAGTCTTGCACTTTATTTTTTAGGGAAGATCACCTTATGAGTTTAAAATATGTAAAAGGAAATCCAGTATGTGTGTTTTCTCCTTAGGCAAGTCAAGAACTTGAGGGACATGCTGTGCAAAAAGGCTCTCAGGATGTGAAGGAAAGTTATGGAGTAGGGTAACAGGGGCAAAGGGTGTCGTGGACCAGTGGGTATAGCCTAGGCATTATGGTTCCAGTGTGAACACTTAGTAATTCTGACATCTTGGGCAGGTTACCTATTCTTTGTATCTCTGTTTATCCCTCTATAAATAAATATAGTGCTTCCCATGCAAGCTCATATAAAATATATGCCAAAATTCCAATTTATATATATATAAAAAATACAAATGCATATATACATACATACATAAAAAATGCACACAAATATATGTGTACACATACCACATACATACAGTCTGCAATGACAGACTGCATGGGGGCCCTATAAGATTATAACACTGTGTTTTCATTGTACCTTTGCTATGTTTCGATACATAAATACTTGCCATTTTCTCACAACTGTTTACAGTATTCATGACAGTAACATACTGTAGAGGTTTGTAACCTAGGAGCAATAGGCTAGACCATACAGCTGCGGTGTGTCATAGGCAACACCATCTAGGATTGTGTAAGTTCACTCTATGATGTCTACACAATAACAAAATCGCCCAGCAGTTTGTTTTGTTTAATTAATAAAATGAGAGGGATGCTATATGCTCTATGCATTTGAGGAATCTCATAAGGAACAAGTGGGCTCAGATAAAAACATTTTATAGAGCATCAGATGGCTGCAAAGAATTGTACTTATTGTGGAAAGGATCAGAAAGTATAAAAGTGAATTTAGGGGGAGAAGGAGTCTGAATATATCCCAAATGTATCCTTGTTGTTAAGTGACACATGAGTGTATATATAAAGGACTTACATGTAGTATGTGCTTAATAAATGGTCCCTGAAGCTATTATTGTAATAATACTGTTTTTAATGGAGTATTTTAGACATCGAATATTTGGACTTGGTAATTGATTAATTTGTTCATACAGAAAATCTTTGAGTCTTAGAATATGTAGGAGACTATGTGCCCTGGTCCCTGACCCCTCCTCATATTTCTACCAATAAGATTTTGTCTCAGCACCGTCTCTGCTTGCCTACATTATACCTTTCTGCAAGCTAGAAAGAGTCACCTTCTCTGGCAGACAATTTAGAAAAAGATACCTTCCTCTGGGCTGTCCTCAGTACAACAGAGCAAAGGCTGGATTCAGTCTCCATTTGTCACCTGGGCTGGTGACTGTGCTCAGTGCACATGTTACACAGTTAGTCAGGTGGCCCAGTTACACATCCTTGCTTATTCTTTCTCTGGGACAGGCCTGGCTTCCTAGCTCCCATCAGCTCTGGAGTGAAGTCAATATCGATGTCAAGCTAGGCTGACCAACTCATCTGGTTAGCCCAGGGCTTTCCAGACCAGATCTTAACACTGAAAGTCCCACATCCTGGAAACCCTTCAGTCTGGGTAAATGAGGACATTGGGTCCCCCTGTGCAGAGGGGTATATGGTCCTGAGGAATGTGACAGGGTAGGGAGAACCAGAGAGTGCTGCAGCTTTCACAAAGCAGAGACTGGATATTCTTAGCAAAACCAGGAAAGAAATGGCTTTTCTGCAACCATGTGGCTGGGTCAGCTCTTCATTTACAGGAGATATGAGTCAGTTTGGGCACTTGGGAAGAGCTGAGAGCCTCTGAAAAAGCAATTAATGAGGGTAAGGGGGTTGGGGATGGAGTCAGCAAGATGATAAGGAAACAAGGGGAATGTGAGTATTGATAATTCATAATAACACTATGAGTAAGAATTTTCTTTCTTTTTTGCCAAGGAAATAAGATTAGATTAGCAATAAAACTAGGTTAAATCACAGAAGGAACTGGGAATTATGTTCAGTGACTAGAGTTCTTTAGGAAGAAAAGACAAATGAGCTACTACCTGATTCCTGGGATTTCAACCAGATTATAATAAATGAACAATGAGATTCTCTTTAAAAATTGGATTTTGTGGGCAGAGGAGATAAGAAATGTGCTGACAAGGGAGGGCTGTGAAACAAAAGAAAGGAGTGTAGCATGAGCACAGCTAAACCTTGGTTCTCGCTTTCTGACAGGTGACACTTCAGTCACTGGTGTTAAAAAAGGAATGTCTTGAGTCTTCCACGCCTTTCAAAACTAGGGATGTCCTCAGCACCTGGTTAAAATATGTTTTAGTTGCGATTCATTTCACTAGCCATTAGGCAAAAGGAACCATTGATATGTGTAGAATATAAAGTCTACCTTGCTTTTTCTTTTTCTTGATCAGGTAAAGTTTTCCATAAATGAAACCACAACTTTGGCCGATTTGTTAGCACTGCAATTACACAGAGTGGAAGATGATGTCCGACAGACTGTGGACAAGGCAGTGAAAGAGCTGGGGACCGAGAAGGTAGTATCCTTAGGGCTGACTTTTCTACTGAGCTAATTTTGGGCATTAGCAGAGAAGCTGACTCAGGAAGTTTTTCTGATGCGCTGGGAGTGTGTAGACATACGTCCCAAAGTGTTTGCTGCTTATTAGGTGTGTGATGGGCAGGATATGGAATCATTCTAAACCATATAGGGCAGGAGAGGTGGCCCAAGGTGGTCATGATGGTGATGATAGCAGAATGCTTTGATGGCCCTTTGTAGCAAGCACCACACTAAGTGCTTTATTTTTATTAACTTATTTAATCCTTAAGGTAAGTAATATTATCATCTTTATTTTACAGATGAGGGAGCAGAGATGCAGAGAGGTAATTAACTTACCCAGGTTCACACAGGGGACTGAGATTCACATTCAGTCTCTCATTGACTAATTTGCAAATAATATCTACCAAACATTTAGATAATTGTTTAACACCCTTCCTACTCTCAAATCCTGTTTTGGTGAAGGATGTAAAACTCAGACCCAATATAGAAGTTTGATATTAGTACGATGCCTGTTCCTTTGACGTGATAAAATTTATTCTCCAGACTTCGACACTGTGAATTATTTGGAGAAAAGTATTGAGCCAATAATATTTGATATTACTCTGCTTTTTAAGAAATTGTTTAAAATTTTTTCATTCTAAATAATGACCTAGATATCGATCCTAAATTAAGCTTTTGCACACATAATTTATATTTTTGATTACTAGGTTATTACTGAAATCAGTCAGACCTGGGCCACCATGGAGTTTTCTTATGAAGTTCACTATCGAACAGGCATTCCATTATTGAAGTCTGATGAGCAACTTTTTGAAACTCTAGAGCACAACCAAGTAAGGCGAATATTTTTTTTACAGATTCAAAATTTTATTATTTTTAATATTTCATTTTTAATTGACAAATAATTTTATAATTTATAGGCTATAGTGTGATGTTTTGATATATGTTTACAATGTGGAACAATTAACAGATCTCTCATCTCATATACTTAGTTTTTATGGTGAAAACATTTAGAATCTATTCTGATGGCAATTTTAAGATATACAAGAAATTATTATTTATTATAGTCACCATTCTGTGCAATGGCTCACTAAAGCTTATTCATCCTGTCTAGTTGAAACTTTGTACCCTTTGATTAACATCTTCTTTTCCCCCATCTGCCCCTTTCTCCCCTCCAGCCTCTGGCAACCATCATTCAACTCTCTACTTCAATGAGTTCAACTATTTTAGATTCTATATATAAGTGAGGTAATGTGGTATTTGTCATTCTGTGCGGCTTATTTCACTTAGCGTAGTGTCCTCCAGGTTCACACATGTTGTTGCAAATGACAGGATTCCCCCCTCATCCCCCTTTTAAAATTGAATGGTATTTTGTTGTTGTATAGATACCACATTTTCTTTATTCATTTATCTGTTGATGGACACTTAGGCTGATTCTATATCTTGGTTACTGTAAATAATGCTGTAATGAACATGAGAGTGCAGATATTTCTCCAGGATACTGATTTCAGTTCCTTTGAATATATACCCAGAGTGAGATTGCTAGATCATATGGTCATTCTTTTTTTAGTGCTCTGAGAAACCTCTATACTGTTTTCCTTAGTGACTGTTTTAATTTACATTCCCACCCACAGTGCAAAAGAGTTCCCTTTTCTCCATATCCCCACCAGCACTTATCTTTCATCTTTTTGATAATGACCATTTTAACAGGCATGAGGTGATATCTCATTGTGGTTTAGATACACGTTTCCCTGATGATAAGTGAATGGGATTGATTTCTTAATTTCCTCTTCGGATAGTTTATTGTTAGTATGAAAGAATGCTACTGATTTTGTGTGTTGATTTTATACCCTACAGCTTTACTGAATTCATTTATCAGTTCTAACAAATTTTCAGTGGCATTTTTAGGGTTTTCTATATATGAGATCATGTCATCAGCAAATGGAGACAATTTTACTTTCTCCTTTCCTATTTGAGTGCCTTTTATTTATTTTTCTTGCCTACTTATTCTGGCTAGAACTTTTAGTACTATGTTGAATAAAAATGTTGTGAGTGGGCTTTCTTATCTTGCTTGTTCCTATTCTTAGAAGAAAAGCTTCCAAGTTTTCACTATTGAGTACGATGTTAGCTGTGTGCTTTACATATATAATCTTTATTGAGGTACATTCCTTTCCTGCCATATTTATTGAGGGTTTTTGTCATGAAATTATGCTGAATTTTGTCAGATTTTTTTCTGCATATATTTAGATGATCATATGGTTTTTGCCCTTCATTCTGTTAATATGGTGTATCACATTAATTGATTTGAATTTCTTAAACTATCCTTGCACCTCTGGGATTAATCACACTTGATCATGGTGAATGATTTTTTAAATGTGCTTTTGAATTCACTTTGCTAGTATTCTGTTGAGGATTTTTGCATCTGTCTTCATCTGGGTTATTGGCTTCCTTTCTTTTCTTACAGTTTCCTTGTCTGGCTTTGGTATCAGGGTAATACTGGCTTCATAAAATGAGCATGGAGCACGCTCCTCCTTCAAATTTTTGGAAGAGTTTGAGGAAGACTGGTATTAATTTTTCTTTATTTGCTTGGTGGAATTCTACCATAAATCCATCTGGTTCAGGGTTTCTCTTTGAGGAGAGATTTTTTAGTATTGATTCAATCTCTTGTTATTGGTCCCTTCGTATTTTTTATTTTTTTCTTGATTCAGTCATGCTCAGTTGTATGTTTCTAGGATTTTACCATTTCTTCTAGGTTACTGAATATATTGATATATAATTGTTCAAGGTCGTCTCTTATGATCGTTTATAATTCTGTGGTATCATTTTAAACATCTTCTATTTCCATCTCTGATTTTATTTATTTGAGTCATTTCCTTTTTTCTTAGTCTGGCTAAAAGTTTGTCAATTTTGCCTTTTCAGAGAAACAACTCTTAGCTTCATTGAATTTTTCTAATGTCTTTCTAGTCTCTGTTTCATTTATTTCTGCTCTAATCTTTATTTACTTCTTTCTGTTGATATTAGGCTTAGTTTGCTTTTCTAGTTTCTTGAGGGTAATGTTAAATTGTTTATTTGAAATTTTCTGTTTGATGTAGGCATTTATTGTTATAAACTTCCCTCTTAGAACTGATTTTGCTGCATTCGATAAATTTTAGTACATTGTGTTTCCATTTTCCTTTGTCTGGAGGTATTTTAAATTTCCCTTTTGATTTTTTCTTTGACCCATTGGTTGTTCAGGAACATGCGTTTAATTTTCATATATTTATGATTTTTCAAAAATCTTCCTGTTATTAATTTGTAGTTCTATTTTATAATGGTTGGAAAGGCACTTGATGTTGTTTTGACTGTCTTAATATTTTTCCTGAGGTTATTTGGCAGACTTTAAAGATTATTTTATTTTGACACATAAGAGGTGTGCAAATGAGATACATGTGATATGTACATTCAAACATTACATTCATACAATTTGTAAAATCAAATAAGTGTATTTGGGGTACCCATTTCCCTAAATATTTGTCTTTATGCTAGAACCATTCACATTTTTTTCTATTTTGAAGTATACAATAGTTTATTGTAAATTATAGTTACTCTACTCATCTATCTAACATTAAGTCTTATTTCTTCTCTCAAACTATTTATTTGTACCCATTAATCAACTTCTCTTCATCCTTTCCCCCCCCCACTACCATTTCTGGCCTCTGGTAACCACCACAATACTTTCTACCTTTATGAGATTCACTTTTTCAGCTGTGGTGAGAACATGATGTAATTGTCTTTCTGTGTTTGACTTGTTTTACTTGATATAACAACCTCCAATTTTAACCATTTTACTGCAACTGACAGGATTTTATTTTTATTTTTTGGCCAAATAATATCCCATTGTATAAATGTACATTTTTAGAATTCATTTATGCATTGATGAGAACTTAGGATGTTCCAAAACTCATGTTTTGGCTATTGTAAATAGTGCTGCAATAAACATAAGCATATGTAGATATATTTTTGCTATATTGATATTCTTTCTTTTCTTTCCTTTTCTTTTTTTTTTTGAGTCAGCGTCTCACTCTGCTGCCCAGACTGGAGTGCAGTGGCACACTCACAGCCACCACAGCCTTGATCTGTTGGGCTCAGGTGATCCTTCCACCTCAGCCTTCCAAGTAGCTGGAACTACAGGCATGTGCCACCATGCCCAGCTGATTTTTTTAATTTATTTATTATAGAGATGAGGTGTTGCCATGGTGTCCAGGCTGGTCTTGAACCCCTGAGCTCAGATAACCCTCTTGCCTATGCCTCCCAAAGTACTGGGATTACAGGTATGAGCTACTGCACCTGGCATGATATCCTTTCTTTTGAATATACCCAGTAATGGAATTGTCGGATCAAGTGATAGTTTTATTTTTCATTTTTTGAGGAACCTACATACTGTTCTAATTTATATTTCTACCAATAGTATAAGAGAGTTCCCCTTTCTCTACATCTTCACCAGCTTCCATTATTTCTAGTCTTTTTAATAAAAGCTGTTTCAACTTGGATGCGGTGATATTGCATTGTAGTTTTGGTGTACATTTTTCTGATAATTAGTGCTATTGAACATTTTTTTCATAGACCTCTTGGTCATTTGTACTTTATTTTTTTGAGTTGGAGTCTCACTCTGTCACCCAGACTGGAGTGCAGTGGCCGCTCCCGGCCACCACAGCCTCGACCTGCTGGGCTCCAGCGATCCTTCCGCTTCAGCCTTCCGAGTAGCCGGAATTACAGGCATGCACTACCACGCCCGGCTGATTTTTTGATTTATTGTAGAGATGAGGTCTCGCTGTCCAGGCGGGTCTCAAACCCGCGGGCTCAGGCAATCCACTCACCTCAGCCACCCAAAGGTATGGGATTACAGGCTGAGCCACCGAGCCCGTACTTTTTTTTTTTTTAATTCAGCTTTAAATTCAGCTATTTTGTCCATTTAAAAATCTGATTATTTTGTTTTTTTCCTGCTTTTTTGTTTGTTTTTGCTATTAGATTGTTTGAGCTCCTTATAGATTCCAAAGATTAATACCGCATCAGATGAGTTGTTTGCAAATATTTTCTCCTATTCTTTGGATTATCTCTTCACTGTGTTGATTGTTTCCTTTGCTGTATGGAAGCGTTTTAGCTTGATGTATCTCATTTGTCATTTTTGCTTTGGTTGCCTTGCTTTTGACGTCTTACACAAGAGATCTTTGCCCATACCAATGTCCTAGAGCATTTTCCTAATGTTTTCTTCTAGTAGTTTCATAGTTTCAGGTCTTAGATTTAAGCCTTTGATCCATTTTTGTGTTTTGGTGAGAGATAGGGATCTAGTTTATTATTCCGCAAATAGTTGTCCAGTTTTCCCAGCATCGTTTATTGAAGAGACTGTCTTTTTTGTTGTCTGTTTTTAGTTTTGGTATCAGGGTAATACTGGCTTCTTTTTTTCTTAGTCTAACTAAAGGTATGTTAATTTTGTTTCTCTTAAAAAAAAAAAAAAAAACAGCCGGGCTCAGTGGCTTAACCAGTAATCCCACGCCTTTGGGAGGCTGAGGTGAGTGGATTGCCTGAGCCTGCGGTTCGAGACCCACCTGGGCAGTGAGACCTCGTCGCTACAATAAATCAAAAAATCAGCCGGGCGTGGTAGCACATGCCTGTAATTCTGGCTACTTGGAAGGCTGAGGCGGAAGGATCGCCAGAGGCCAGCAGGTCGAGGTTGCGGTGGCCGTGAGCGGCCATTGCACTCCAGTCTGGGCGACAGAGTGACTCCAACTCAAAAAAAAAACCCAAAAAACTTTCCTTTCATTGATTGTATTTTTTTTTAATCTCAATTTCATTTATTTATCCACTGATCTTTGTTATTTCTTTCCTTTTACTAATTTTGGGTTTGGTTTTTGTTCTTGCTTTTCAAGTTCTTTGAAACATCTGATTAGGTTGTCTATTTGAAGTCTTTCTGCTTTTTATATATATATATATATATATATATTTTTTTTTTTTGCTATAATCTTCCCTGTTAATACTCTTTTGCTTATCCTGTAGATTTTGGAAGTTGTATTTTCATTTTTATTTGTTTCAAGAAATTTTTAAATTTTCTTATTAATTTCTTCACTGATCAATTGGTTGTTCCAGAGCATGTTAATTTCCATGTGTTTCTGAAGTTTCCTAGGTTTTTCTTGTTAATAATTTCTAGTTTTGTTCCACTGTGATCAGAAAAGAACTTGATATGATTTCTACTTTTTTGAATTTGTTGAGACTTGTTTAGTTGCCTAAGATACGATATAGTCTACAGAATAGTTCATGAACTGATGAAAGAATGGATATTGTGTAACAGTCAGGTAAAATGTTATGTAGGTATCAGTTAGGCCTTTAGGTCTAGAGTGTCATTAAACTCTGATATTTATTTGTTGATTTTTTTTTTAATCTGGATGATGTCCATTACTGAGAGTGGGGTGTTAAATTTCCCTATTATTATTGTATTGCAATCTGCCTCTTTATTAATATACCTAATCAATTAATGTTTGCTTTATATACTTTGGAGCTTTGATGTTGGTACATAGATATTTACACTATATTCTCTTGATGAATTGACCCTTTTATCATTATACAGTGACCTTCTTTGTCTTTTTTTATAGTCATTGATTTGTAATTGATTTTATCTAACTCTTAACTTCATTGAATTTTTATAGTATAGCTACTCCTCTTTTTTGGTTTCTGTTGCAAAGAATATCATGTTTCACCCCTTTGCTTTTACTCTGTGCTTTTATTGGTGAAGTGGGTTTCTTCTAGGTACCGCATAGTTGGATCTTTTCCTTTATTTATTCAATACTTTATGCCTTTTAATTGGAGAATTGGGTCCATTTATAGTCAATGTTATTGATAAGAATGAACTTATTACTGCCATTTTGTTGCTTGCTTTCTGTTTTGCTGCTTTGTAATTCCTCTCTTTCTTTCTGTCTGTCTTTTTTTGTAGCTAAGTGATTTCATTTGACTGCATGGTTTTTTAAAAATATTTTATTTTAAAGATGTGGGGTACAATTCAAAATTAGGTATACATGTGGACATCATACGGGTAAAGTTTGGGCCTCCCTTTGGTCCCCACTTTGCCTGGTTTGAGATCAGGTACCCTTATTGATGTTGTATCCCCGATAGTATGTTTTAATTCAATGCTTTTTATTTTTGGTAAATCTATTACAGGTTTTTGCATTGTGGTTACCATGAGGCTTAAAAAAATATATTGATATAACACATTATTTTAGAAACATACAAAGAAAAAAATGAAAAGAAAATGCCCTTCCACACTTTAACTTCATTCTTCTGACCCACATTTTGACATTTAATTGTCAATTTACATGTTTTTATTACCTACATCTTAACAGGTTGCTGTAACTATTATTGCTTCTGATAGATTTGTCTTTTTGGTTTCATAACAAAGTTATCAGTGGATCACACACCATAATGACAGTATTAGAATACTTTAGGTTTTTTTGTGTTTAATTAGCCAGTGAGTTTTATAATTTCAAAAACTTTTCCTTTCAGATTGAAGAATTCCCTTTACCATTTCTTGTAAGATGGATCTGGTGGTTGTGAATTCTCTTAGGTTTTCTAAGAAAGACTTTAATCTCTCCTTTATATTTGAACTTTGCTGAACACAATATTCTTGAATGGCAACTTTTTTCTTTCAGCACTTTGAAAATGTCTTTCCAGTCCTTCCAGGCCTGCAGGGTTTCTTTTGAGAAGTCTATTGCCAGACAAATTGAAGCTCCTTTATATACTATTTGCTTCTTTTCTCTTGCTGCCTTTAAGATTCTTTCTGGCCAGGCTCAATGGCTCAGCCTGTAATCCCAGCATTTTGGGAGGCTGAGGCGAGTGAATTGCCTGAGTCTGCGGGTTCCAGACCCACCCAGGCAACTTGGCAAGATCTCATCTCTACAATAAATAAAAAATGAGCCAGGCATGGTAGCATATTCCTGTAGTTCCAGCTACTTGGCAGGCTGAGGCGGAAGGATCACTGGAGCCCAGTAGGTCGAGGCTATAGTGGCCGGGAGCGTGCCACTGCACTCCAGTCTGGGTGACAGAGTGAGACTACAACTCAGAAAAAAAAAAAAAGATTCTTTCTTTCTTTATCCTTGACCTTTGAGACTCTGATTATTATATGTCTTGGGATAGTCTTTTTTTTTTAAGTCAGGGTCTCACTCTGTCACTTAGACTGGAGGGTAGTGGCATGATCACAGCTCAGTGCAGCCTCAAACTCCAGTGCTAAAATGATCCACCCTCCTCAGCCTCCCAAGTAGCTGGGACTGCAGACATGTGCCATGCCTGGCTAATTTTTTTGATTTTTTTTTTTTTTTTTTGTAGAGATAAAGTCTCCCTTTGATTCCCAGGCTGGTCTCAAACTCCTGGCCTCAAGCAATTCTCCTGCCTCGATCTGCCTTGGAGTAGTCTCATTTGAGTCAAATCTAGTTGAAATTCTCTGACCTTCCTGTGCCTTGATATATTTATATCTTTCTCAAATTTGAGAAAGTTTTTAAAAATTTCTTTGATTAATCTTTCTACCCCTTGTTCCTGTTCAACTTTCTCTTGAACTGCAATTATTCCTAGATTGGTCTTTTGGGATAATTTTCTGTATGTTGTAGATGATCGTTGTTGATTTTCTTTCTTTTTTTTTTTAATTTGTTAAGATTTGTTTAAGATTCTCATATGATCTACCTTAGAGAATGTTCTGTTTGTATTTGAAAAAAAAATATGTATTCTGCTGCTGTTGAATGAAATGTTCTGCCCATATCTGTTAGTTTCATTTGGTCTAAAGAATCTGAGTCCACTATTTCCCTGGATGATTTAGCGATTGTTGAAATTAAAGTTCCCTACTATCATTATATTGCAGTCTATCTCATACATAAGATCTATTAATATTTGCTTTATATATTTAGATGCTCTAATATTGGGTGCATATATATATATTTTAAATCAGATTATTTATTTTAAATTATGATTTTAGACTTTTCACAATTTCTAATACAGAACGTTTGTTCATTGAACATCTAATTATTACAGGCTCCGGGTGTGGTGCCATTTGGTATCTAAAGGTATGAACATTTTTTCCCTAGGAACTTGCACTGAAGTAGAAAGGGTCTAAGAAGAGACAGAGAAACTGTTTGACCAGAAAGAGTGATGATGCTTGTGCTGAGACTTGAAGGATAGGCTACTATTCTTTTTAAAAATGATAGTCAGAAAAGGGTATTTAGGTAATGGCAGCAATATTAGTAGAATCTTGGAATGGCAGAATTCACATGCCATTCAGAGGTGGTTTTCAGAGCTTAGTTTCCCTGGAATATAGATTTTCCTTATGACAGTAATGAAAAATAATCCTAGAAAGAGAGGCCGAGCACAGTATATATGGTCCTGATTGCTAAGATTATTAGAGCATCTCTTTGGACATGAAAAATAGGAATCGAAGAAGAGATAAACTTCAGAGGAAATAATAAGTATTATTATTATTATTATTATTAGACATAAAGCACTTAAGAAAGAAACTGGTTTAGAGAGATGACACCATTATTTTTGGTGTATTTATGTGAGAGAGATTTATGCAAAAATGGAACATCAGACCAGAGCTTTAGCACAGCGGTTCAGTCTAGAAACGTTGGTTGGGAGGTCACTGTTGGTATCTTGAGAATCAATGAGCTGGACAGAGAGAGGTAAGAAAGATAAGCCAGCTTAGAATTGAGCCTCAGAAAAGGTTGCATATGATGAACAAGAGGAGAAGACAAGGGAGGCTGGGAGACAGTGGTCAGAAAGATAGTATAAACAGAGTATTGCAAGATCATAGAAACCAAGGGATAAAGGTTCCCCCACAAAAGGAGCCATGTGTTTTAAATACCTAGAGGAGAAGACAGTGAGTAGTTGAGGTGCTTTTGTTGTACTCAGCACGTCTGAGATTTTAGTGTCAGAGAACGGTGAGGCATACTAGCTAGTCTGCATGACTTTAAAGCAAGTCCTGGTGACAAGAAAGCTGTGGAGCTTAGTAAACTGAAAAGGGAAGACAATGGAAGCTTGAAGGCCTAGAAACTGGAGGGAAGTTTGTTTTGTTTAAGATTAATAAACAAAAATGTGGTATGTATACACAATGGAATATTATGCAGCCATAAAGAAGGACAAACAAATGAACTTCGCAGCAACTTGGATGGATTTAGAGTAGATCATACTCAGTGATCTATTACAGAAACAAAGAACAGAGTACCATATGTTCTCACTCATAAGTGGACCTTGAACAATTATCATAATACTATAATAAAGGGATTGGCAGTAGTGGGAAACTGTCAGAGGAGAAGGGGTAGGATTGGCAGTTGAGGGAAACTGCTAGGGGAAAGAATGGGCATACCTCATCAACAAGGATACCTGCATAATCAGTGTTTGTATACCTAACCCTGAATTGTGCCCCACATCTTTATAGTAAAAAAAGAAAAACAAAGATTAATAAACCCACAAAACCTTAGAGTGATTAATAGGCAGACACCAGGGAGATTGATGAAAGAATACAGTTTAATTCTTAAAGCTGTACCGCAGTACAATTTTTTTTCCTGCTTGCAGTGAGATGCATGGCCTTCTCTCTCTCTCTCTTTTTTTTTTTTTTAAGTCAGGTTCTCACTCTGTCACTGAGGCTAGAGTGCAGTGCCGTAATCACAGCTCATGGCAGCCTTGACCTCCTGGGTTCAGGCAATCCTTCCACCTCAGCCTTCTGAGTAGCTGGGACAACAGGTACCCACCACCACACCCAGCTAATTTTTTGATTTTTTTGTAGAGATGAGGTTTTTCTATGTTGCCCAGGATGATCTTGAACTCCTGGGCTCAAGCAGTCCTCCTGCGTCAGCCTCCCAAAGTGTTGGGATTATGTCGTCAGCCACCTGCCTGGCTTGCATGGCCTTCTTGTGGAAGACATATTAGATGTAGTTGCTTATATTTATCTTTTGTCGTTTAGGAAAAAAATGTCAATATGAATATTTTCTGCCATTAATTCATTCATTTAGCAAAAGCTTACCAAATGCCTGTCCCAGGTATTATATGCTGGGTCCAAGAATCCAGCCATAAACAGAGTAGATATAGTTCTTACCTCATAGCACTCATAGTCTATTAAATTTAACTACTATTTAAAATTATTGCCTTTATTTTAGGTTCAGTTGCAGACTCTTCTTCAAAGCAAGCATGTAGAATATTTCATTGAGCAAGTGTTAAGTTGGCAAAATAAGTTAAACATAGCAGACTCGGTCATCTTTACTTGGATGGAAGTCCAAAGAACTTGGTCTCACCTGGAAAGCATTTTTGTGTGTTCAGAAGATATTCGAGTCCAGCTTGCGAATGATGCTAGAAGATTTGATGGAGTGGATGCTGAGTTTAAGGTTTGTCAAGATAAGCTGTATTCTGTTCTGGCAAAGTTTTATAAGAACCATGATTCAGGGTATCATAGTTATAAAAATGATTACACTTTGTACTTCAGTAAGCAGGAGTCAGGAGACATTTTCTGGAAAGGGCTAAGCAGTACATATTTTAGATTTTGCAGGTCATGTACCCTTTCTTACACCTTTTCAACATTGCCATTGTAGCACGAAAGAAGTCACAGACGGTCCATAAACAAATGGGATGGCTGTATACCAGTAAAGCTTTATTTATAGACATTGAAATTTGAATTTCACATAATTCCCATGTGTCACAAACTATGATGCTGCTTTTGATTTTTCAGTCACTTAAAAATGTGAATATCAGTTTTAGTTTCTCATGTAAAAAACAGACAGCAGGCCATATTTTTCCCGTGGGCCATATATTGCTGTCCCCTGCAGCAAGAAAGATAAATTCTTCATAGGTAAAAGGCTGAGAAGAGCCAACAGTTAAGAAATAATACTAGTTGGCTTCTTTTATTTCCATAAGAGCCACAGAAAGTACATGGTGATCTGCACATACTGATTTGAGAAACTGATATGAGAAACTTCTAGCAAAGAATAGTGGCCATACCTTTCTTATGAAAATAGGATTATATGCTTTTTTTCTTTCTTCCTAAAGTAGAACTCCCAGATACATTCTGATTTGTTTACCTTTTTTTTCCTGATTTGGGGTCTTACTCTGTCACCCAGGCTGAAGTGCAGTGTCATGATCACATCTTACTGTAGCCTCAACCTCCTGGGCTCAGGTAATCCTTTTGCCTCAGCTTCCTGAGTAGCTGGAACTATAGGCAATTGCTACCCAGCTAATTTTTTATTTATTTATGGTAGAGGCAGGTCTCACTATGTTGCCTAGTATGGTCTTGAACTTCTGGGCTCAAGCAATCCTCCCACCTCAGCCTCCCAAAGCGCTGGGATTACAGGCATAAGCCATCACCCCTGGCAAGTTTAACTTCTAAGGAAAAAAATAAATAGACTGCTTTGCTCTTTCTCATTCTTATATGTAAATGTTCTTTTTAAGATTCTGGGGTCTCCTTTTCCCCACATGCTCCTTCCTTCTCTCTCTCTCTTTCTTCTTTTTCCTTTTCTACTTTCCTTTCTTTCCTCTTTTTTGTTTGATTTAGAAGAGAGAAATTCTGTGGACCTAGGATCGTAGTAATGCTTATCAGATCTATTTTGATAAAAACTGTGTGATTATACACTGTTTTTGATTTTCGTTTAGAAATTAAAAAGCAAAAGTGAACCTATGTGGATTCAGGAATTCCTTGAAGTCACTTTAACTTTGTTTCTTCATTGTTTGTTCTTTTTTTTTTTTTTAATTTCCCCAATGATTAAAAATTTAGAATAGACATTTCTAATATCAATGGCACCATGTTATCCTTTCAAACAGGAGTTAATGTTCAAGACAGCCAATATAAAAAATGTTGTGGAAGCAACATGCAGACCTAATCTCTACGAAAAACTTAAAGATTTACAGTACAGGTAAGAACAGCACTATGTAAAGTGAGCAATTTGCTGTAATTTTATGAAGCTTCTTTCACATATTGAATAGTATTTCATATATGTTATCATGGGTGCAGACTCTACTAAATTATTATAATTTTGCTTATAATTGTTAGTTTCCATGTACATATCAGATGGTACATACATATTGTGAGTTAATGTAAGTAGACTTGTTTTTCAATAGGCGTATTATAATAGTAAAACTAGAATATCTTTCTATTAAGATAATTGATATTGATCAATTCTTTTATCAAACTATCCTGCAAATATTGATTGAGCATCTACTGTATGCCAGAAACTGTGATTGTACTCAGTTCTCGTAGTCCTTTAGTTTGTGTAATTTCATTTTATTTTTTGTTTTGTTTTTTTTGAGTTGGAGTCTCACTCTGTTGCCCAGACTGGAGTGCAGTGGCCGCTCCCAGCCACCGCTATTAGAAATTATCCTTAGTGGCCAGGTATGGTGGCTCATGCCTATAATCCCAGCACTCTGGGAGGCCAAGGTGGGAGAATTGCTTGAGCCCTGGAGTTTGAGACCAGCCTAGGTAACATAGCAAGTCCTCGTCTCTATAAAAAAAAATCAAAAAATTAGCTGGGTATGATGGCACACACCTATAGTCCCAGATACTCGAGAGGCTGAGGCAGAGGGATTACTGAGCGCAAGAGGTCGAGGCTGAGGTGAACCATGATCATGCCACTGCTTTCCAGCCAGGGTGATAAAGTGAGACCCTATCTCTAGAAAAGGGAAAAAAAAAAATCCTTTGATAGCATATTAGCACTTTTGGAATCCTTGTCTCAAAAGCCATTTGTAAAGTAATTTTCATATACGATTCTCCAAGTTAGTGGTCATAAGAACATTCTAACTTTCAATTAAAAAGGACAGATAAGCTACTAAAATGACAAGTTTGTGTGAAATTGTGATTACTTCTTATTGCAAGGTGGTAAAAGACCTAGATAAAAATATATAATTACATAAGCAAAACTATTGTATAATCTGAGAGTGTTTTGGAGATAAGAAGGGTAAATTTTCTACGGAAGTTAATTCTTTCTGTTTAGTCTATGATTTCGGGGGCTTCTGAGCTCTGCCTCAGGGTCGTTTTTACTCTGCTAAGGAAAATAAGGTGGAACCAAGTCTGGATCCTGTGACTCTTCTGAATACCTGCGAGGGGAAGTCATTGTGTTTTGTTTACATTCAGTGGCAAAAAGAAGAACCTAAACCAATGACACCTTGCTGGTGCCTTTTGTGCTTATGCTGAGGATTGGCTAACCTGGTCTTCTCCACTGCTGTTAGGAATATCATGAAGAAAATCAGAGGGACATAAACCTAAGTCTGATCGAGTGGTTGCAATTTGTGGTGTGTGTATGTGTATGTGTGTGTGTGTGTGTCCTTGTCTCTGCTCTCCCTACTTGGCATGACGTGATATTATTTGCTAGCAAGATGATGGGGTCTTATGGAAGGACCCTGTTAAACACTGAGCTTACTGTGAGGCATGGACGAATGGCAGGCCCTGAGTTTTGTTCTGTTGAAGTTTTAATGACTGAATGGACAGGATATGCTTAAAACGGTTTTTCATTCTTACAGGCTTTCTCTCTGTGAAAAAGCTCTTGCTGAATACCTGGAAACTAAGCGTGTGGCTTTCCCCCGCTTCTATTTCATCTCTTCCACTGATTTGCTTGACATTCTCTCAAAGGGAGCTCAGCCTAAACAGGTAATGTTTTTTTGAAAGTCTCGTATTATACTGTTAGCTAAGGAATGTCACAGTCCCTCTGTCATTGTCAAATGCTACCTGTCACGTCATATGTGCCAGGAACTAGAAAATCTGCTATTAAAATTTGTAATGCAGTATCAGAGGGATGTCGGGGGGTAGGAGGACTCACTGCTCACTGCCTGGTGCTCAGCAAAGGGGAATGATATTAAATGTGTGAGCCTGGAGCCCTGAAAGACAACGATGGGAAGAAACACTGGCTCCAAATCCACCAGAATTCCAAGACGAGGGATGGAGCTTCCTCGCCCAGGTAGCAGGTTTCCTTGAGGATAATGGGTCACTTGGAATGAGATCATGGCTGGTGTGCCTTCTTGCTACTCCCTCAACTCCAGAACAACCTTCATAAATGTGACATTGGACTGATCTTCAGTGCTGAGTTGGGTTTATACAATTTCAGGTTCACCCTCTCTAATTTTCTCTTATATCTACAAAAATAATGCACTTTCTGTTTGTTGATTCCCATGTCAATATTTAGAGCACATAAAAGCCAATATCTTGTGTAATCTGAGAGCTCAGAGCAGAGACAAACTTAGCACAAATTCCAAAGCCCTTCTTTCTGTAAACTTCCAGAAGACTTTGCCTTTCACTTAGACCTACTCAGCTATTCCCATTCACTTAGATCTTACAGTTGTTACAGCTGATGCAAGTGGTCACTTCTAGCATAGACTGCAGATTGCGGATTATTTTGAAACTGAAGCATGTGTTATAATTGTGGGGTGTCCTCTGTGTTCTTTTTCTCTAGATATTTTTGTGCCATTTTCTTTAGAATATGTGTCTATTGCTGTTCTTTGAATGCGTATTTATCTTAATTATTTCTCTCTTGCTCATCATTTAACTTTAAACCCAAATTCAGTTGGACAGTTATTCTTATTATTGATGATACTGGTGCAGTTTTGCTATTAATAGCAGGATTGTTGGTCCACTTGGGTGGCATTTTCATGGTCACCATTCAGGTATTTTTTCTATAGTCAAGCTGATTTCTAGAGGGCTTTGCAAATAAATCAGTTTGATTAGATTGACCAGGAACCCATCATATTCATTTCTTACATACTTAGGTAGTGCATAATTAGATGTGTTAATAAAAATTAATCTCAAACATAACAGTCCTAACCACACTTATGCTCCAGTAGTCCCCTGGGGATATCCCCATGACCAGTAGCTGGGCCTTCTGCCCAAGGTGATTGTATGAGAGTAGGGATGTCATATTCCATTCAGGTACATGTTCCTTGAAGAGCTTTCAAGTCCAAAATGCTATAGTGCAAAATGGATTTTCAATAAGTAGATGTGAAGAGAAATGCATAAATCTGTAACTGGGATAGCATTCTTTTTCTTTTAATCATACTCTTTCAACACAATAAACACTTGTGCAACTGATTTATTGGGCAATTTTAATTCCGTGGAATGACAGTCATGAAACAGCTTTCTTTTTTGGTGGTTACTAATCCCACACGTGCCTGGCTGAATCTGTTTACACTGGTAGCAGACCCCTTCATAAAAGCTTGGGCAGAAATCATAATTTCCTGGTCCCCTTTTCTGACTAAAGAACAAATAAATCAAAAACAGCTCATCAAAGTCTAACTGGAGATTTCCATCTCACCTCCACATCAAGGTGAGACTTTCATATAGGAACTTGGGGCTGGGAGGGAGATGTCAGCTTTTTCATTCCCCCTCCCCACCTGTTATCATAGGGAAGGGCTTACGGGTATGACCTGCCCTTCATTGCCCTCTCTTAATGAGTGCTCCTGCTTCTCTGGCCAGCAGTGACAGTTTACCTTGACTCTCAGCAGTTAGTGTCCACATGCTGGGTCTCTGGTGGAACACATGTGCGAGGGGACAAAGGGAACCTCCCCAAGGATACACCTGGCAGTCACCTCATCCTTCCAGTTCTTGCCTTTGGCAGTGTAACCAGTCAATTGGTTTTATCTTCTTCCTCCTTTTCTGCCCAGGCAGATGTCCAAACAAGGGGCACATGGAAGATTCACTTCTTGTAGGCACCTGTGGTTTCTGTGAGTGATTCTCCAGCTCCCTCTGACTTTAGGGTGGGGCTGGAGGACACATTCCTTCACCTTACCCACAAACAGGGAGTGAAGCACTGTGGCCTCCCGCTCACCCCCCAGGCTGAGAACTTGCCACTGTGAGGGCGGCCTCCTTTTCTCCCCTATTCCCTTTGGTACTTTTTGTAGAGGGAATGTGTGGAGGTGGATGAGGGTAGGGTGTTAAGAGGTGTCTTAACAAACCCTGGAGGGACTAGCCCATCCTAACCTTCATCTGCCGTCATCAGGATGTGCACCTACCCATGCCTCTTTGTCCTTCCCTGAAGCCCTAGGCTGGCGCTGGAGGAACAGAAAACTCAACATATCCTTGTCACCAACTGTCTTCACCCTCCTTTTAAATAATCAACAAATGCTTCGTGCTTTTGCCAAACATGTTGATTCACAGTACGTGCATCCCTGATGCCAACTGATTTTGCAAACTTCGGTGGCGTGCTTTTTGCATTCTTTATATTTTTGCAGTATGACTTCAATATTTCACTATCTTCTTTATTGTCAGGATGACTTACTATAGTGTACCCTCACCTACCTCGTTCATAGCATTTTAATCATACATTCTAGATTCCTGAGTCCCAGGTGCATTGATCAGTACAAGTACTAGTACTGCCTCTGTAATGAGTCCTAGATAATATAATATGTTAAAAAGATTTTAAATTATGATGAAGCTGAATGTTAAAAATCACAGCTTGGAGCTCTCCAAGATTCCTCACAGCTGTGCTGATGAACGCCACCATACTAACAAAAGGAGGTGTGTATTTTTGCTCACCAGCTAAAGGGGACCGCCATGTGGCTATAGTGTACACATGGTTTAGCATTCCGACCTACAGCTTTGACATTATTAGCTTTTGGTATAGTTTGACATTTTGAAGAGAGTCATATGATCACAAGTTGGGCTCAAAATGTGATTTCATTGAGGTCTTTCTGCTTGTACTATTTAAACTCTGAACAACTTAAATTCACATAAAATGCGATCACACTGTTACTAAAGGTCCATTATTCAAAAAAGAGTTTAGCAGTCTTTGTGGTGCAAATAACCACCCAAGAGTGACTTGTTGGGGCAGGGGATTGAGAAGGAGCTAAGGGCAATTTGAGTCACCTAGCACCATCGTCAGCTTCTTTTTCTGAAAGAAATGGGTCTGCCAATTCAACATGGATTCTGAATTCTTGGCCCCTGACTATGGAATAGTTAATACTTTTGACTGTTGTGCCTGATAGTGTGGCCTTGCTATATGCTCTTGCCCTCTTTTCAAGATCAGAATCAGTTTCAGACCACCAGACACAGCTTTCCCATCTCTGCCTTTTGTGCTAACATTCCTGAATGTGCTCCCTGTAGTGTGACCGAGATAACATGGCAACTGTAGCTTGTGGAGTAACAATGCCATTTCCTCATAAAAGGCACCCTTTGTGGGCAGATAACTCATCTTGACAACTTGTGAATGACTTGAATTCTTCAGCACCGCCTCCCCACCCACCCACACTCAATTTAAGAGTGTTGGTGCAAGTGAGAGATTCTGCAGTTAATTGTGGAATTTGATCAGCCTGAGCACACCAGCCGGGGAGGTCTGATACCATTACAGCCCCCATTCTGTAACCAGAAATCACCAGTTTAAGATACTGGAGTTGGATTGTTAGAGTGATAAGATGGTGTGTCTAAAATGCCTTCAGTGGTTATTAGCTGTTGATGAACTTGGTTAAGGTCAAGTTTTAAAAAATGCACTCCCCACCCCAAATTCAGTCTGGCCTTCCAAGGACGTGGATTATCTAAAGATAGTAGATACTGGTACTGTTTAACTTCAGTGGTAAGTTGCTGTGGAAATAAGACTGGTAGTTGCTGGGGAAATAAGACTCGCGGGTGAACTTGAAGGATTCATTGGCACGGTGTGATAGTTATGTGAAGTTGGTTTGAATTCCTTACATGTTTCAGTATTAGCATTCTTTGATTTTTTTTCCCCTTCTTAGAAAAAGATCTATTTGTATTTTTCAACTGAACTAGTATAGTGGTTAAAGTCAGACAAAATGATATTCATTTACCCTTTTGCGTCCTTTTAGGTTGTTACACACTACCTTAAAATAACTGATGACCTTGGGTAGTCAAGATGTTTTAACCACTGATTTCTAATGGTGTGAACGGTCTTTTTGTCCTGGAAGCTTTTGTGTATTTTCTCTTCCCTCTTCCATTATGAGATGTTTAGTTTATCCTTGAAGATTAGCTTACGAGATGCTTTGTCATGATGGAGCCATACCAACCAAAGATAGACTTTCAGTGTTTCAGTGCGATCAGCTCTGCTTATGCTTCTAAAGGGGGTGGTCCTAAGCTTTGTGTGGCTATTGAGCTCCTGAATGAGGCAACTGACTTTTTAAAACTTTATGAAATTTTAATTGATTTAAACCTAAAAACGGATATTCAATTCAGTTACTGGAAAACGTTAAGTGTGTTTGAATCAACTTGGGTGTGTGAATCTACCATTGTTCCTGCATATTTCATGAGATCTAAATACAGATCATGTATTTCTGATGAAAAGTCCAAATTGAGATATGCTATAAATATAAAATGCACACCTGGTTTTAAAAACTTGCTACAAAGAAAACAATGTCAAATATCTGAAAAAATGTTGATATTCATTCCGTGTTGAAATGGTAATATTTTGGATATACTAGGTTAAATTTAAATATGTTAAAATTAATTTCACCTTAAAAAACATTTTAATGTGTCTGCTGGAAAGATACAGCTATGGAAATTGAGGTCACAATATGTATTTAAAATGACAAGATCAGAAATACATATACTCAAGAACGCTTAATGTTTGCATCAAGAAATGCCCTTCAAGGGCATCCACTCAGATCCACACAAAGAGAAATCTGCCAACTTGTCTTTGGAGAAATCCCCTAAATCGCAGTGATGAGACAGATGGCACTCAATTGATACCTCTAATAGACTGTAAATATTGGCATTCAGAAGGTGCTTGTGAGAAATGAGCTTTATATTAGGTGATAAAAAGCACTGCTGGACTTTAAAAAGACAAATATCTAGACCCCACATTCCCACAAGCACAGTATGCTTTTATAGAGAGCTTCCACTTGGTTATATTCATAAGGGAATAAAAGGGGTCTCAGCATACAAATTTCAGGAAAGCAGGAGGCTGGAGCTCAATGATCACTCATAGAGTATGTCCAGCCTTCACTAGCAAGAGGATATTCTTTAAACAAGAGGGAAAAGACTAAAAATGCAAACAGTTAGTTAAGGTTAAGTAAGAATGAGTGAATTTTAGTTGAAATGAAATCAATCAAAAAATGTAACTTTCCTAGAGGAAGTCAAAGGCTGGCAAAATATTAGTCATTGACAGTGGAGGAAAGGATTGCCCCCGAGTTTAAGTTGAGGCTGAAGAAGGAACAGAAAGAAGCAGCAACAAGAAACAAACACAGAAGGGGTCATGGTTTTGATCATCTTGCCATCGGCTCTGTTTATCCTCAGCTGAGTAACTAGGAATAGAAGCAGCTCATGAAAGTGTAGTTTGTCACAGAAACTACCAAGTGAGAGCAACTTTGCTTGGCATGACTTATGAATATATTATATTTTAAATAAATGCTCTTGTATCAAGGCAACCTGATGCCTAGAGGTTTAGGTATTTAGGTGTGTGGCAAGAAAATTATAAACCTAGTTTTAAAATAAATATATTACAAATTGTATATCCAGTGGAGATTATACTTGGTTATCTTCTCAAAATAATTAATATGTGGTTCATCACAAGTTATATAAAATTATGTATAATTTTGTTCATTTTGCAAATGTATTGCCACTACTTAGAATTGGATTGCAGCCCCTTCATTGGGATTCTTTTCATAACCAGTTTATAAGTTATACAGTAACATCAAGGTTATCATAATGTCGGATTAAAGTAAAATATTGCTTCGATGTTGCAAGATTCAGAAATTGAATGTTATAAGTGTGGGGTCCTGCCAGAAAGGAATTCTAAGCCCTTCTATGGAATCTAAAACTCTTCTGGTCTTGGCTTAAGTTTGATGTCATTTGATAAAGGTTGCTGAGCTCCAGCTTAAATTCAATGAGCAGGGATTCCATATATAACAGATTTGCTTTTAAGAGAGTAACATTCAGTGGCTCACACCTGTAATCCTAGCACTTTGGGAGTCCAAGACTCTACAGAGAAATTTTAAAAGTTAGCCAGATGTGGTGGCACACACCTGTAGTCACAGCTACTCAGGAGGCTGAGGAGGGAGGATCACCTGAACCCAGGAAATCAAGACTGCAGTGAGTCATTGATCATGCCACTGCACTCAAGCCTGGGTGACAGAGCGAAACCCCACCTCCAAAAAGAGAGAGAACCATTTATTCTGGGAAAACTAGAAAAACTGGATCAAATCACTGACTAAATCAGTTTAAATGCATTGAAGAACATTTACAGAATGTTGAAGAGAAGTCAAGATTCCAGGGGCTTAGATATGAGCCGAGTAGGAAGAGATATGCCTGATGTTTGATACTACTTTTCCCCTTGAGATATTCAATGATTCATAGAGATAGCTGAGAGTCTGAGAAGCAGATCAGAGCTTTTGTCAGTCGTATGAAACTTGAAGAAGAAAAATAAAAGAAAATAAAAAAGATAAATAAAAACTAGAATTCAGTTTCCACTCAGGAGGCTATTACCCAGAGAGTCAGACTACAAAAGGAAACGTTTCTAAGGTTGATTCGATATAAATTTGCTAAGGTGGAGAAGAGGAAATTTACATACTATATCTAAAAATCAGTTCCAGGTGGATGTGGATCTAAATGTGGAAGGTAAATAATGAAATGATGTATAACATACATGGAAGGATGTCCTTCATGATCTTGGGATAAGCAAACATTTCTTAAATTAGACACAAAGTTTTAACTGTAAAAAAAAAAATCAATGGATTTGATGATTTTAAAATTTAGAAGTGTTGGTTTATCAAAAGATACTATTAAGAGACTAACACTGCAGGCCACAAAGTAGAAAAATATGTTTGCAATACATTAAGCAAAGACTCATATGCAGGTTTTATAAAGAACTCCTACAAAGAAGCAAAGTTAACTCACTATAAAAGCTGGCAGAGGCCAGGTGCAGTGGCTTACACCTGTAATCCTAGCACTTTGGAAGGCTGAGGCAGGAGAATTGCTTGAACACAGGAGTTCAAGACTAGCATAGGCAGCATAGCAAGACCTCATTGCTACGAGAGAAAAAAAAAATTAGCCAGGCATGGTGGAACATACCTGTAGTCTCAGCTATTAGGGAAACTGAGATGGGAGAATTTCCTGAACCTAGGAGGTCAGGGCTGCGGTGAGTTGTGATATGCCATTGTACTCCAGCCTGGTTGACAGAGTGAGACTCCAACTCAAAAATTAAAAAAATTTTTAAAAAACAAACAGAATACTTAAGCAGGCAGTTCACAAGAGATGATGTTCTAATGGCTAGTAAACATAAAACCATAATGAGAGATGTATTTCTACTTCTGGCTAAGATGGAGTAACAGGAACTGAATTTATTTGTCTGCCTGAAACAACCAAAAATTTCAACAAGGTAAATGAAACAGCAACTCTCTAGACACTGGGCATCAGGCTGTGGAAGACAGTGATTTATAAGAGACTAGGAACAAATAGGGTGAGCTCTATGGCTGTTCCAGTTGGTTGCCTTGAGAGAGTTTCCAGGCCATGACATGTGAAGGGGAGCCTAGGCAGAATCCAAAATGGCTTGTTTGCAGAACAGACACCAGAGAAGAAAGAGCTGTGGAAAGAGAACTCTAGAGACTTATGGAGAGTCTCCTTTGAGTATTCAGCAGAGTGCTGATTAGTGCATATATGTCAGGAAACTATCCAAGTTCGAGGAAAGAACCATCTGAGAGGATTAGCAGGAACAACACCCAGTGTTCTCACAGGAACAGGCATAGTGCCTATGTCTACCAACTATACTTGAAACCCTTACAACTTATGGATGTAGTCCTGAGAGGGTCTTTTCTAGACATTCGCCTTGTCCCACCAAACAAATCTTAATAGCAAGATCCAAAAAAATCAAGCTGTTTCCAAGTAATTTACCTGTATCCTAGAACAAAACTCAAGAATATGGGAATGAAAATATATTCAGCATCAATCAGGGTAAAGTTCACAATGTTTGGCATCTCATTTAGGATTACTGGGCATGTGCAAAAGCAGGAATATTCAACCCTTGAAAAATGAGACAAATCGAAACTAACCCAGAATTGACACAACCGTTAGAATTGGCCAACAAGGACATTAGAAGTTATTATATCTGTATTCCATATATTCAAAAAGTCAAATAGAGATGTGAAAAATATTAAAAAGTTCCATGTGTGCAATTGGACTTCCCAAAGTGGGGCACAAGAAGGGAGACAAAAAAATATATTTAAAAAACAATAGCCACAAGTTTTTCAAATTGATGAAAAGTACAAATTCACAGATTCAAGACGCTTAATGAGCCTAAATGCAAGAAGCATGATGAAAACTACACTAAATTGCTCAAATTGCTAAACACAAATGATAAAGAAATATATCTCAAAGTCATCCACAAAGCCAAATTATGTATAAAGAAACAAATATAAGGATGATGATAGACTTCACACTGGAAACAATGTAAGTGAGCAGACAATGGAGCAGCAACTTTAATGCATCAAAAGAAAAAAAAAATCTGTCAACGTAGAATTCTTATTCTTTACCCAATGAGAATATCTTTCTATAAAATATAGGCAAAATAAAGTTGTTTTAAGACATTGGGAAGCCGAAAGTTTTTGTCATTGGCGGACTGGCGCTATAATAAATGTTAAAGAAATTTCTTCAAGCAAAAAGATGATACCAAATGAAAAAAAAAACTATGGATTTATGTGAAACATTATAAATACTGAGATGTTAACTCTAGGAACTAGACAGAACAAGCACATTAGCCATTCATCAGAAGACAGAATGGTACAGAAAATAGAAACCTTAAAACTATGTAGATGTGAGTTTAAATACTGGTTCTGGTGAATACTGGCTATGTTATGCTTTACCATTCTGAACCTCAATTTCCTGTATACCAAATGGGAAAGCAGTAGATACTGTCTCTTTGGCTTCTGAGTAGCAGGCAAAAAAAGAACTAAGAACAGTACTTAACATATCTTATTGTAAAATTGACCACCAATTCTTTCCATCCCTGCATCCATGTCCTTTCAATGTGTTGTTGCAGTTTTCGTCAAAGAGTGGAGCCTGTTTCTCCATTTTGGTTTCCATGTGACTTGTTTTGGCCACTGTGTCGTTAGCAAGAGCTTAAAAAACTCTGGTATACTGGGGCTTACCCTATTGCTGCTCTTTGGAAGCCTGTGACCACCTCATCAAGAATGAGTCAACACTAGCCTGCGGGATGATGAGAAGCACATGTTCATGCTCAAACACCAGTTGGGCAACCATCACACATGTGAGAGAAGTCATGGCTCACCAGAAGATCACAAATATATGAGAGAGTCCAGCTGGAAGTAGCTGAGCCAACCCCAAAATAAGGAATTGTGAGCTATAAAATTGCTATTTCTGGGTGATTTGTTATGCTGCAAAGCCAATTTGTACATGTTAGTTATGTATTCACATATACATATATAAGTACATGAATATACACTCATCAATATTAAAGACTTACATACTGCTGATTTAAAATAAGATACTTTACTTGAAATTTAAAAACAAAGGAAAAATTCATTAATGTCAAGTACTAATCCATGGAGCTAGTTTTTTCTGTTTCCTTTATTTTAATTTTCTTCTTTTGTTTTTTTCCTTCTTGGATATGCCATGAATATTAGCTTTGGTATTTTTTTTTTTTTTTTTTTTTTTTTACATCAGTGAGTGTGGGAGGCCTGGTGAAAACATCATAAGTTGATGTATTTCTGACTCTACTAGGCTGATTTATTTTGCCTGGTATTCATTTTCCCTTTCTTTTAAATTTTGTATAGCTTATTTCCTCAATTTTTTAAACATGATTTGTGATTCAAAAACAGACATACTTGTTCACAAAATGAGACGATGAAGATAAAACCCACCAAATGGCTAAAATTAAAACGCACAGTCCTAAGTAATGGTAAGGATATAGAGTAATGGGAGTGTTCATATCTACCTACTAGGATTGTAAACTGGTACAACCACTCAGGAAAGCTGTTTAACAGTGTCCTCTAAATATGAATATAATTATGCACTATAATCTAGCTGTTCATCTTCTCAGTGTACACTCAGCATAAATGCATATATATGTGGACCAAAAGGCATAAGAATTATCATAGTCAGCCAGGCTCAGTGGCTCAGCCTGTAATCCCGCACCTTGGGAGGCCGAGGTGAGTGAATTGCCTGAGCCTGCAGGTTTGAGAACCCCCTGGGCAACTTGGCGAGACCTCATCGCAACAATAAATCAAAAAATTAGCCGGGCATGGTAGCACACGCCTATAGGTCCAGCTACTTGGAAGGCTGAGGTGGAAGGATCGCCGGAGCCCAGCAGGTCAAGGCTGCAGTGGCCGGGGACAACCACTGCACTCCAGTCCAGGTGACAGAGTGAGACTCCAACTCAAAAAAAGAAAAAAGAATTATCATAGTCACATTATTCACAATAGCCCTAAACTGAAAACAATCTAAAGGGCTCTTAACAGTAAAATGACTAAATACATTGTATTATATTCACACAATGGAATACCACATAGCAATTAAATTGAAAAGAAACTAGTGTTATACCGAATAACATGAGTAAATCCAAAGTAACATAATGTTGAACCATCAGAGGTCAATTCAAGGGTAGATATTATGTAAATACATTTTTTATTTTTATTTTAAAATTATTATTATTACTGAATTTAGAAAGGCAGATTTGTTTAAGGGAAGATACACTATAAAGAGAACAGCAGGCAGAACAGCAAGAATTCACTTTTGTAAAGATAATGTCCATATATTTGAAAGATACTGTCTATTTTTAGAGAAGTAGTAACTGGCATGGACCATGAGGAATCTAGGAGTGCTGACATTTCATTCTTTAATCTTGGTGATCACAAGAGCTATGCTCACTTTGTTAAAATGTATTCAGCTGTACACACATGATTTTTTCCCCATTTTTCTGAATATACATTTCAATTTTCAAAATTTATTTTTAAAAACCTAGCATTTGTATTATGGGCACATTTGTATAAAATTATACAATGTAGCCGGGCTCAGTGGCTCAGCCTGTAATCCCGCGCCTTGGGAGGCTGTGAGTGGATTGCCTGAGTCTGCGGGTTCGAGACCAGCCTGGGCAACTTGGTGATACCTCATCTCTACAATAAATAAAAAAAAATTAGCTGGGTGTGGCAGCGTGCACCTGTAATTCCAGCTACTTGGAAGGCTGAGGCGGAAGGATCGCCGGAGTCCCAACAGGTCGAGGCTGCGGTGACCAGGAGCGGCCACTGCACTCCAGTCTGGGCGACAGAGTGAGACTTCAACTCAAAAATAAATAAATAAATAAAAATAAATAAAAATAAAATTATACAATGTATGCATGTAAAATATCTTAAGAAAGAAGCACAGAATCAATCCTATAGGCACTGATGTATAGATATGTTTAATTTATATTAATAAGTGAAAAATCAAATTGTACTATATATATTATAATTTTATTTTTGGTTATGAACAAATCTGGATTATGTAAGCAATTGCATGTTCATTACTGAAAGTCTGAAAATATAGAAGTATATAGAAAAAAGATAAGATGAATTATTCCTCATTGCTGTTTTTGAGTAATTATAGCTTTTTTTTTTGAGTTGGAGTCTCACTCTGTCGCCCAGACTGGAGTTCAGTGGCATGCTCATGGCCACCGCAGCCTCGACCTGCTGGGCTCAGGAAGTCCTTCTCCCTCAGTCTTCCAAGTAGCTGGACTTACAGGCACGTGCCACCATGCCCAGCTAATTTTTTTATTTATTGTAGAGACGAGGTCTCACCAAGTTGCCCAGGCTGGTCTCGAACCCCTGGACTCAGGCAATCCTCTCGCTTTGGCCTTCCAAAGTGCTGGGATTACAGGCTTGAGTCACTGTGCCCAGCATAATTATAGTTTTTTATGTGTCTGTGTTTGTGTATGTCATAACACATATACTTAAAATTAGAATATTCTTTTGCAATGTGATGCTTAATAGTTATAAAAAGTTTCACTGTTTGAATGTGCCACAACAAATTTAACCAGCTCCTAGAAAGCTTTCACAGGTTTAGACTCTAACTATATTGAATGCCCATTTCCCTCTACTGCTGCCATCACTGAGTATTATCTTTAAAAATGAATCATCACTATTTACTATTTTGACAGTGCCTTACATTTTTACACATGTGAAAATAATGAACTCCTATGTCATCTTATTTGAGAGGAAAATAGCCACAAAACATAGGGCTGCCTATATTTGACCATTACTTATATTCTCACAAACATTGCTATGGTGAGTATCATCATCATTAAAAATAAATGAGTTAATGAATGCACATATACGAATCCTGAGATACAAACCAGGTCAGGAATAGTAATGGGTTTTGTGAATATTTTACCCCAGTTAATAAGCAGCCACAGTATCTTGTAGATGGGGAAAATATGGGATGAGATATAGGCAAAGGCACATGGTAAGGTATGAGAATATAACTAAACTGTGGTGATTTCATCTTTTCTCCCTGATTTTCTAAGTGAACAGCTGCCATCGATCACGGCAGTAGATCAACTGGTCACTGTATTTGGTGTGTATTTTAAATTATAAAATTACCTAAATGAGTCAATATTTTCAACTTTACTTACAGGTAGATACATGTAAGTTCTTATATTTAGTAAGAGGTTCTCTCGGTGCAGAGTTCTGATATGTGTGAATTTCAGTTACTAAGATTGGCTAAATAACACTACTGCCCTGGTGACATGGTTCACATTTCAGACACTATGGGATATTAACTGTGAGTGATTGCATAAAGCACAAACCTTGTTACTAACTCTTCAGTCCACAGAAATAACTGCCTAAACAACATAAGCACCATGATTGGTGACAGTTCTGTCACATCTTTGTCATTCTGTCAGTGACCAACCACTGCTTGTGAGTCGATTCACACACAGGCAGCTAAGCTTGTAGTTCCATGACTTCCTTATCCCTAATGATGAACCTACATGACATGTTACAATATAGATAACAGACAGAGGTAATTTATAACAAAACTGAAAGCGTAGCCAATACATGAAAATTGATAATGCCAGAAAGCGAGATTTGGATCAAACACAGATGGGAGTGACAGAAGAGACAGTTGAGAGGGAATGATGATCCTGCACCATTTGAGAGGGTCTGATATGCAACCAGGGAAACTTGTTGAAAATGAACTTGGTGGCATAAATAAGAACAGCAGTTATGACAAAGAGAATGAAGAGGATATCCCAGAGGAAGTGATGCCAGAAAAAACTTCACATTTAAAAACTTTTAAAGAAATTTTATGACATCAAAAGCTTAGAAAATAAAATGCTGGTGGCTAATCTAAATTTGAAGGGATGAGGACAGTTTGCCACAGCATAGAAAAGATGCTTGTTCTGTACCTTAAGTTGTGAGACAAGAAGGCGACAACAAGCACTGTTTAAACTACTCTTGAGACACTTCCCAAGAAGTGCTTGAGGGTGTGTCTGGTTTATCACACAGAAAACAATGAAGTTTCAGTGTGTTTAATGTTTTAAATTGCAGTCTACAACATATTAGTTTACAGTTTTTTTCATCTCCCTATACGTTCATAGCCAACAGTGAGAGGTTTTAATAAAAAATTTTAAAGATAATTGCACAATCATAGGTTTTCCCCTTGATTATTAAGATGACTCCATGTGATGTCAACTTGTGTGGTCATTTTTAATTTCATTTCATTTATATTAATATTATTTATTTTAGAGATGAGATCTTGCTGTGTTGTTCAGGCTGGTCTCAAACTCCTGTGTCCAAGCAATCCTCCCATCTCAGCCTCTCAAAGTGTTGGGATTACAAGTATGAGCCACTCCGCCTGGACTTGTGTGGTCATTTTATGATCTTGTACTACTGTGCAAAACCAGGACTGCCTGGATTCACTATCGAATGAATATACCTAACTTATTATAAACTGAGGGAACAACGTTTCCATTTTTGTGGCTAACATTGTAGGGAACCTACTTAAAATATATGATGCCGTTATTGGCTCTTTTTTTTTTTTAATGACTTGAAGTGTTCAAGTCCATTATCTTAAGAGGGTGCAAAAGAGGGGCCTATGAAAGTTAGTTTTTTAATGTATTTTTGCTGTTGTAGTTGTAACACAAAAGGTCTTTTCAAACAGCTAACTGAGGAGAAGGAATTTTAATTTTGTATTAACAAACACAAAGGGATCTCATATAAAATAGAACAAGTCTGAGAGCAACTGAGTCCACATTAGTTTAAAAAAAAAAAGTACTATTCCCTCAGAAACTGTAAGTAGAAGACAGAATATGGGCCGGACGCAGTGGCTCAAGCCTGTAATCCCAGCACTTTGGGAGGCCAAGGCGGGAAGATCGCTTGAGTCGGTGAATTCAAGATCAGCCTGGGCAACATAGTGAAACTTCATCTTTACAAAAAAAGTTTGCTAGGCATGTTGGCACATTCTGTAGTCCCAGCTGCTCAGGAGGCTGAAGCGACTGGATCATTTGAGGCCAGGAGGTAGAGGCTGTGGTGAGCTGGGATTGCACCACTGTACTCCAGCCTGGGTGAGAGAGTGAAACTCTGTCTCAAAATAAAAATAAAAATGACAAGATGGAAACATCCTACTTCAGCTATGCTAGGTGTAAGTAATAGGAGAACTCCAAGCCATGAGGTTGACGTTTCCTAGTCACTGACTCAGTGGTTGCAGAACTATTCTTTTGAAATAATTTTCTCACCTAAGCAATAGTGCTTGAGGGTGTGTCTGGTTTATCTATTTATGAGGTATCATTTATCATGGGGCTTTTCAATGGAGTGTTCTCTAGACCCATAACAAAGTAGATGCCATTCAACATCAGTGCGCTTCCTGGCCACTTCATCTGTGAGAGTGAATTGTTAGGTTATTGGGGAAACTTTCTTTGTATAAATGTCCTTTGGGGAATGTACAGGGCCAGAGGAGACTATGATGACCAAAGCTGTGATCAGTTGGCTTCCACTCTGCCTGTGTTGAAAATAAGCGAGGGTCTCAAAACCTCATCTGTTTTAAACTCAGAAGACTTCTTGCTGTGACTTTCTTTTCTTTATTTTTTTTTTTGAGTTGGAGTCTCACTTTGTCCCCCAGACTGGAGTGCAGTGGCCGCTCCCGGCCACTGCAGCCTTGACCTGCTGGGCTCCGGCTATCCTTCCACCTCAGCTTTCCAAGTAGCTGGAACTACAGGCACGTGCTACCACACCCGGCTAAGTTTTTGATTTATTGTAGAGATCATGAGGCCTCACCAAGTTGCCCAGGCGGGTCTCAAACCCACGGGCTCAGGCAATTCACTCACCTCAGCCTCTCAAAGCATGGAATTACAGACTGAGCCACCGAGCCCGTCTTGCTGTGACTTTCTTTAATACTAAAACTGCAAATATAGCAAAAATGAAAAGGCTAGAAGCTTCAAAGATGAAATCACTTTTAAGGAGTTTTTTGTTGTTGTTGTTTTAACTAATATTGGTGTTGGCCTTGTCATGCTGGAAATTTAGGCAGGTTACTATTCTTTCTAGAAGTTGTTATTGTATAGTTATCAAGACCAGCTAAACTATATTTGAAGAAAAACTCACTACGGAGGCAGTCTATATGATGGGAAAATGTTATGTAACTTCAAACCACCTTTAGATTATCAGTAGCTCTTATATATTTTTTCTACTGAGATGAAATTTATACAATATAAAATTATCCATTTTAAATATACAATTTAATGGAATTTTGTATGTTCACAAAATGTACAACCACCAATTCTTATCTAGTATCAAAACATTTTCATCTTCCCAAAATAAAACCCACTTTCCATTAAGCAGTCACTTTTCATACCTCTCCCCCACGTCCTCCTAGCAACCACCAATTTGCTGTCTATATCTACAGGTTAACCTATTCTGGATATCTTATATAAGTTGAATCATACAATATAAGGTCTTTTGTAGCTGCCTTCTTTGTTTAGCTTGATGTTTTCGAGGTTCGTGCAGGTTGTAACATGCACCAGTATGTCAATTCTTTTTATGGCTAAACAATATTCCATTGTAAAGATATACCACAATTTATCCATTCATTGGTTGATGGGCATATGGGTTATTCCCACTTTTTGCTATTGTGAATAATGCTTCTGGAACATGGGTGTGCAGATATCTGTTTGAGTTCCTGTTTTCAACTCTTTTAGGTATCTACCTAAGAGTGGAAGTGCTAGATCATTGGTAATTCTATGTTTAACTTCATGAGGAATCACCAAACTGTCTTCCACTTAGCAGCTTTTATTTGCACCATGTGTGAAGAGGGAACATTTCCTCTCACTTCTGATAGTCTCTCTGGGTCAGTCTCTGCTCTCTACTCAGTCCATCCAAAGAGAAATGATAGAGTGACTGACCTGATTAGGTCTGTTCTCCTTCTTCTTGGGTGTGAGTCTACCAATAGACTTTCTCTCCTTTCCTCTATAGCAAAGATATAGAGCACATAAGGCAGTGGTCCCTGGGGTGGAGGGGATAGGCCTGTTCTGGTCTGGGCTGACAGACTGGATGGGTAGGTATTACTAATTCTAGGCTTGTGTATGGAGCCCACTTAGATTTTATTCTTTAGACTGTCCTCTAGCAAGACAAATGCTGATATTTTGTCTTTCAGTCTGATCCATTTTGTTTTTGCTTTTATTGTTTTCAAATTGTGTGGAAACGGCATAGAATTCAATGTGCTATTTCTCTGGGGCTCTTTTGGAGAGCACAAAACTTAGGATACAAGAGGTTATGATGTCAGAAGAATCTGACCTATTTTATCGATGTGGCCTTGAATCGTAGATTCAAAACTGCCACTTAGTTTTAGTGATATTGATATGGATAATTTACTTCTTCAATTTCCTTATTAATGAAAATGGGGAGATTATTTTCACCTTTCTTATGTCCCAATGATGCTGTAGGGCTCATAAATGTATCAAAGCAAGTGCATGATAATATCAGATCCAAAAGTGCAAGACTCTATCTAATTTACATTTTTGTTTCAGATTTTTTTTTTTTTTTTGAGTTCGAGTCTCACTCTGTCGCTCAGACTGGAGTGCAGTGGCCGCTCCCGGCCACCGCAGCCTTGACCTGCTGGGCTCCAGCGATCCTTCTTCCTCAGCCTTCTGAGTAGCCGGAACTACAGGCGCGCACTACCACGCCCGGCTGATTTTTTGATTTATTGTAGAGATGAGGTCTCGCTGCCCAGGCGGGTCTCGAACCTGTGGGCTCAGGCAATCCACTCACCTCAGCCTTCCAAAGGTACGGGATTACAGGCTGAGCCACCGAGCCCGGCTTGTTTCAGAGATTTTAACAGCTTTTCAATAGTATAGACTAATGATATATATTTAAATTTTTAACACTGACCACAGAAGTCCCAGCAGGATGATCATTGACAGGAATTGGCCACTTTGAATGGTAAGCACTCATTAACCAGCATGTGATGAGTGACCATAGGGCCTGGCCACTTCCTTGCCAGGGTCATTTCAAGCTCTGACAGTTTTAAAAGTGACTTTTATTTTGAGGAAAAATATTTTGAGACAATTTTGTAACTTGATAAAGTTTTTTGACTTCACATAGCATCATCTCTACGTTACCAGAGCACACCTAGAGTAAGAAATGCTCTCATCTTTTCGAATATTCC
The DNA here is from genome assembly GCA_027257055.1 of Cephalopachus bancanus. Classification (NCBI taxonomy): domain Eukaryota; kingdom Metazoa; phylum Chordata; class Mammalia; order Primates; family Tarsiidae; genus Cephalopachus; species Cephalopachus bancanus. The sequence continues at coordinate 298,395 of JAPVLO010000091.1, forward strand.
TGTTTTAGGTAACACGTCACCTCGCCAAACTTTTCGACAGCATTACAGATCTGCAGTTTGAAGACAATCAGGACGTTTCTGCACACAGAGCAATTGGAATGTACAGCAAAGAAAAGGAGTATGTCCCATTCCAAGCCGAGTGTGAATGCATGGGCCATGTAAGATTTGATTTTAAGGTTTTCTATGCTGGGGAGGATCCAGGATACTCTAAAGGTTGAATTGAATAAGAATTTTACAAAATCAACTCATGTCAGTTCCGGCTTTGGTTGGTTTCGTGCTCAGAGCTTTCTTTTTACCTATATCCAGTGTGACAGAGGACTACTCTGCCATGTGTCCCAGTTTCTGCTCATTTGGCTCCAGCACCCAGCAGGATTTCAGAGATGCTAGGCGTTGAACTAGGCAGAAGCAACTGTTACAAACTGAATGAGCAGCCCTAGAATTAGTAGCAAACGCAACCCAGTGACTGAGTCTAACAAAGCATATTCTGTATTCACCACCACTCAGAGAATACAGAGAAGGGTTAGTATGAAGCACCTTGCAATAAAGCATGTTTTCAAGAGGCTTTGCGGCTCAGTATTCCGTTGTAGAAGTTGTAAATGGCTGCTTGTAAATAAAGTTGATTAAATCTACCGAGCTGATGTCATGTGCTCTAAATACCATGTTCAGAGAGTTAAGTTAGCACATTCTCTTTTCTCACAGCCAAATACTTAAAAAATATTCTTCACAGTTATCCACAGGAATGACTTGTTATGATTCATGAAAGCACTTTGGGTGTATTCAGAAAATTTGGGGGAATTGCATCTTTTTATGATGATGCTTGCTTAAAAAAAATAAAAAAGGGACCAAGGGAAGAACCTGTATCAGAGGACCATTTGGGTTGGTGCAGGGGTTCTTGGAAGTGCTCTTTGCACAAATGTGATTGCAACCTTATTTTACAGGGGTTTTCTTTACTCCTTTCCATTGCTTTTTAATATTGTTCCAGGAAAATCCTGCCAAATGAAGGAGAAGCAGATGGTGGGATACTTTGATTAAAATATACTTTTTGCTCTCTTGGGCTTTTTAGGATATTATTATAATGATTAGAAAAAGTTGCCATAAACTATCTTGACAAAAGTATGTTGCTGTCTGCTACCTCCCAGAAGCCTGCTCGCAAACTGGCACGGTGCCCAGAGGGGGATAGTCCAATTGATGGATGTGGTTGTCACTAGCAAAAACCCTTGAAATTGAAAGTTTTTATAGTGCTCTAATTTATTCTGTAGAAGCAACTTATGCTAGAGACTTGTGAGCATATACAAATCCGCTCTCTAATTGCCTGTGTTTTGTAGAAAGATGCTCTTACTTTAAGTCTTCTTTTTCTCTTTCTGCACTCTTAGAATTGGCTCCTCCCAATCTAGTGTGTTTGTATGTTATTCATTAAGTGTTTATTGAATACCTACTGTGCATCAGATGCTAAGTCAGCCTTTTGGGACCCAGAAGTAAACAAGACATGACCCTTGTCTTTGAGGAACTCTTGGGCTCATTGAGGAAATGGATATACAATAATGAGTGATAATTGGAGGTGATAATTGTGATTGTAGAAGGTTGGTTGTGAGATACCAAAAAGGGAAGGATCCAGTAAGAACTAAGAACTTACCTCATCACAGCCTCATTCTCAGATCATACTGAGTTAGGTTGCCATGGTTGGCATGGTCATCAGAACATGAGATCATTCTGTTGACATACATGTCATATGTTTGATCTTCCCAAATGGACAAGGAAATTCTTGAAGACAGGTGGTCATATTGAAGATATGGATCCCAGAGTATCTAGGAGATGTTTAAATAATAACTGGTTTACTGAGGAAACTTGTTTCCTGGTGACATGAAGAATTGGGCTTTGGGTCAGGCACAGTGGCTCATGTAATCTTAGAACTTTGGGTGGCTGAGGTGGGAGAATAACTTGAGCCCAGGAGTTCAAGAGGAGCCTAGATTACATAATAAGACCTTGTCTCTACCAAAAAAAAAAAAATCACCAGGCATGGTGGCTTTCATCTGTAGTCCCAGCTACTTGGGAGGCTGATGCAGAAGGATCACCTGAGCCCAGGAGGTCAAGGTAGCAATGAGCTGATCATTCCACTGCACTCCAGCCTGGGCAACAGAGTGAGACCCCGACTCACCAAAAAAAAAAAAAAAAAAAAAAAGAATTGTGTTTGGTTATTAAGGCAGAAATACATGATCCCATTGGCTAGATCAGAACCACCGAATCTCATCAGATTAAACTGAACTCATGCTTGTTAACAAAGCGCAGCTATGAAACTAGAAGCAAAGGCTCTTAATAAGAGACACTGGGCCCATTCCTAGAGCGGTGCTACCTTTTTCTTTTAAGAGAGAAGATTGTCAGCTTGTTAACCACGCAACACTCCTTCCCAAAAGAGGAAGTGCTCAAGAGAGGAGGTGCTAGGAATGCTGCTGCCCTCTTCACAGGGTCAGAGGAAGAAATCAGTTGTAGTACCTTCAGCATCTCATGTGGCCCTTGGCATTCACTTATTAGAGTCATTTTTTATTGCCATGGTCAATTATTTGCAAATAGGATATGTATCTTTTTAGTTATATGATATCACCCCATAGAAACATATCTGGATCAATATAACAAAATGCATTTGAATAGAATGGAAAACTAGCTAAGATATATTTGTGGGAACAGAATAAATGTGATTAAAAAAAATTAGTTTTCACAAGTCAGCAGTTGTCTGATCTCTTATACTCTCCTGCTGTCTAATTTCTGACAAGTGTGAAGATTAGAACCAGTGGGAAATATAATTAAGATAGTTGCTGAAAACACTTTGTCTTAAAAACAAGAACTATGAGGATTTTAGTCAGTAGATTAAAAAATTACGAGAAGATAAATTTTAAAATTAACTTTTCATGATCTCCAAAGCACTAAAATATGACTAATACTTCCATAGGTGGCTGTGACATTTGGTTTCTCAAAGCACCGTGTGTTACTAAAGGGGAACCTTGGTCTAGACTCTTCTTGTCTTCAAAGTCAAGAAGTGAATAATAGAGAACACCTCTCTGTTTGGGCTGTGGGAAGTTATTAGCCAGCTGCTAGGTGAAACAAGATGAGTTGTATCCCTGGGAGAAGACAGGTTCATACAGGGGAAAGGCTTTGGCAATCAGTTGTTTGGCTTCCCTTTTGAGGTATTCCTCCTTTGTTTTCTACATGGGTTTAAGCTAAATCCACTTGAGGTCTTACTCTCTGCATGGCCTCAGCCGGTGGCAGGATAGAATTATTCTTCTTCCATAGTTAAGCCTGTCTTACAATGTTTCAATTTGCTTCAAAAGGTGGAAATGTGGCTTCTGCAACTTGAACAGACCATGCAGGAAACAGTGCGTTGTTCTATCACAGAGGCCATCGTGACCTATGAAGAAAAACCCAGAGAACTCTGGATTTTTGATTTCCCAGCTCAAGTTGCACTAACCAGCTCACAAATATGGTGGACTACAGATGTAGGAATAGCCTTCAGTAGACTGGAGGAAGGCTACGAAACGGCCCTAAAGGATTTCCATAAAAAACAGGTATTTTATAGATTGTGATTCTAGGACTTGAAGGAATTTGAAGAGGCAAACTTTACTCATCCATTCATGTATTCTAATTTATGGTGTGGCTTTTGTGTGCAAGGCACCACGCTGGGAAGTGTTTAGCAATCAGTTGTTTACTTTTTCGTTTTTTACCTTGTTGTTCTTCTAATTTTCTACATAGGTTTTAAAAAAATACATCATTTATTGTAATACTATAAGAAAATGATTGGCAGTAGTGGGAAACTGCCAGGAGGGGAGCGGGAAAGTGGGATTGGCAATAGGAATCTGCCTGGGGAATGGGGGGCACACCTCATCAACAAGGGTACTTGCATAATGAACATATGTATACCTAACTCTGAATTATACCCCACATCTTTTTTTTGAGTTGGAGTCTCGCTCTGTCACCGAGGCTGGAAGGCAGTGGCACGCTCCCAGCCTCTGCAGCCTCGATCTGCTGGGCTTAGGCAATCCTTCTGCCTTAGTCTTCCAGGTAGCTGGGACTACAGGCACGTGCCACCATGCCTGGCTATTTTTTTTTGTTTATTGTAGAGATGAGGTTTTGCCAAGTTGCCCAGACTGGTCTTGAACCTGTGGCTCAGGCAATCCTCTCACCTCAGTCTCCCAAAGTGCTGGGATTACAGGCGTGAGCCATCGTGCCCGGCCAGTACCCCACATCTTTAAAATAAAAAAATTAAAAGTTAAAATAATAATAATAAATAAGTAATTTAAAAAATATATCATGTCCATTATTTTTCTAGGCTCTGGTTTGCACTCATGCTTAGACACTGTACCTACTTTTTTAACTTCTTGTGTAAGGCTCTCCAACTAGGCAGATCATATATTTATTAGAAAATACATGCATAGTTTGCATGATTCAAAATGGTGGAGGGCTGTTCAGCAAAGGCAAATATTTTCATGGGTTTTAGTTTTCTGTTAATTGTAAATTACATGAGAAACTTCAGAAAATAGTCTATTTAACTGATCCCAGTTATCCTATGACCCTTCCTTGAGTTTCCAGTATTCATATGTGCTGTTAGCTGTATAACTATTCAGAGATAAATGACCTTTCTCTGTGTCTATAGATTCAGAGGATATTAGACTTAGAAAGGAGTTTTATTAGTTTGTCAACCCTTCTTGTTTTCAGTGGATAAAATCTGAATCCAGAGATATTAAGTGACTTTCTCAATGTTGCTCAGTTTATAAGAGACACTGGCAGGGCCACACCCACTCCCCGGTACTGAGTCAAAATGCTTCCCACTTCTCTACATTGCCCCTCTTTTGCCTTAGAGCAGGGGTCCCCAACCCTGGGTCTGTACCAGTCCATGGCTTTGTTAGAAGCCTGGCCACACGGCAGGAGATGAGCGGCGGGTGAGTGAGCGAACGGAGCTTCATCTGTATTTACAGCCACTTCACACTGCTCTCATTACCACCTGAACTCCGTCTTCTGTCAGATCAGCAGCGGCATTAGATTCTTACAGGAGCGTGAACCCTGTTGTGGTTGTGAACAGTGCATGTGAGGGATCTAGGTTGTGCCCTCCTTATGAGAATCTAATGCTTGATGATCTGCGGTGGAGCTGAGGTGGTGATGCTAAAGCTGGGGAGCAGCTGCAAATACAGATTAACATTAGCAGTGAGGTTTGACTGCACAGAGAGCATACTAAATCAGTTGCTTGCAGACTCATCAAAACCCTATCAGTGAGTGGTAAGGGAGCCGATGTACTTCAGTTGTACAGCTGCATCTCGTGGCAGGCTTTAAGTCAGAATCTGACACTTTTTAGTCCGTGCATGGCCTGCCCATTATTTTATTTACCACTTCCATCCACGCCTCTCTTTTTAATGGTGAGTTGTGTAATTATTTCATTATATATTGCAATGTAATAATAACAGCAATAAAGTACTCAATAAATATTATGTGCTTGAATCATACTGAAACAGTCCACTCCACTCCACCCCGCCCCCGTCTGTGGAAAAATGGTCTTCCAAGAAACTGGTCTCTGATGCTAAAAAGGTTAGGGACTGCTGCCTTAGAGTACTTGTACTTCAATGCCTCAAGAATAAATAGATTCAGATAGTGAATGATCCTGGCATTGTTAATTTTCAGGAATTTCAAATGTGGATTATTCCTTTTTTCACTTTTAATCTTGGATAGGCACCACCTAACTTACTTATGATATGAAAGAAGTTTTTGCACATTTACTTTTAGAGAAAAATACACTTTTCAATTTTACTGTTTTTTTTGAGTTGGAGTCTCGCTCCGTTGCTTAGGCTGGAGGGCAGTGGCACAGCTGGACTCCGCAATCCTTCTACCTCAGCCTTCCAAGTAGCTGGAACTACAGGCGCATGCTACCACACCTGGCTGATTTTTTGTTTATTGTAGAGACATGATCTCGCCAAGTTGCCCGCGCTGGTATCAAACCTGCAGGCTCAGGCAATCCACTTGCCTTGGCCTCCCAAACTGCTGGGATTATGGGCTGAGCCACGGAGCCTGGTCTGATTTTATATTCTTAAGGAAGATGGGGTATTGGTTTCTAGTTAGTAGGCTTAAAATTATAGTATTTGATCTAAGGAAGTAGCTGGTTTCTTCCTAGGGCACTATACCTGCAATTCTAGTAGCTGCCACGTGAATGCTGAAGCTAAGTAGTTAAATTTTTTGTTCATGAACATAAATAACTGAGCTAATTAATTAAATTGCAATTCTATTATGCTTTTCTTATAAAAATTGCCTTCTAGCTAGTTAATTTATTAATATTTATGCTTTTATTATAACCATTTTAATTATGCATTTAAGTACGGACATTTAAAAAATACTTAGTTAAAATAATTTCTCTTAAATTTCAGCTATTATCAGTCACTATTTGATCTTAAATCTTTCAACAAACGTATTTCTACTCATTTTAATCCAAGTTATTTCTCTCTTCACTTAACTCTACTTTACCTCCAACTTGGCTTTTTTTTTTTTTTTTTAAGTTGGAATCTCACTCTGTTGCCCAGGCTGCAGTACAGTAGCATGCTCAAGGCTATCCCAGCGTCGACCTGCTGGGCTCCAGTGATCCTTCTGTCTCAGGCTTCCAAGTAGCCAGAACTACAGGCGCGTGCTACCACACCCGGCTAATTTTTTGTTTTATTGTAGAGACAACGTCTCACCAAGTTGCCCGGACTGGTCTCGAACCCCTGGGCTCGAACTTGCCTCAGCTTCCCAAAGTACTGGGATTACAGGCTGAGCCACCGAGCCCAGCCTACCCAGCATTTTTTAATTGCTAGACTATTTTAGTGCTTAAAACATTAAATTATGCTTTATTACTATTTCTCATTTATATCAATTTCATTATTTTATTATTACCATTTTTTGAGTTGGAGTCTCACTCTGTCGCCCAGACTGGAGTGCAGTGACTGCTCCCGGCCACTGCAGCCTCGACCTGCTGGGCTCCAGCGATCCTTCCGCCTCAGCCTTCCAAGTAGCTGGAATTACAGGCATGTGCTTCCACGCCCGGCTGATTTTTTGATTTATTGTAGAGATGAGGTCTCGCTGCCCAGGCGGGTCTCGAACCCACGGGCTCAGGCAATCCACTCACCTCAGCCTCCGAAAGGCGCAGGATTACAGGCTGAGCCACCGAGCCTAACTTATTATTTTCAATTGTATGATTTCTTTATTATATGTTTTTGTTAAAGATAAAGAAGAAAATGCGGTCACAGAAAGGCAAAAAGGAAAATAATTTTAAAACACCCATAGATTCACTTTCCAGAGAAAAATCATTGACAATATTTTGGTGTAAAGACATCAAAATTTTCTACCTATTGTCTGCCTATTTCTATGTATATGTATCAATATGTAGCTATTTACATATGTGTACTTATTTATGTAGCTGTGTACCCGTGTCTGTAGATATCCATAGGAAAATATCAATTTCTTTTACGAGGAGTGACCTCCCCCCCCGAAAAAATAAATAAATTATTTTTTTGGAGGGTAGGCTTCCCCTGCTGGGTCAGTGTTCTAGGAACTCATCGGCATCAATGTACCAGCTAGCACTGTTGTGAGAGGCTGCATTCAGCTTCAGTGAATTTTTTTCTGGAAATTCTTTCAGTGCATTTGCCCATTTCATGATGGGTGACTTACAAGCATACTTACCCACACCAAGTTGAGTATTCAGCAGTTTTTGACCAAAACCAGTGACCCCATGCCCTACCTCCCTATTTACCCAATCTTGCCCTGAAATGATTTTTTGGTTTCCCTGGATGAAAGAAGTCCTCAAAAGAAAAGTTTTGCTGATGTGGAAGAGGTGAAACAAAAGACTCCAGAAGCACTAAAAGGCATCCAAATTGACAAGTTCAAAAACTGTTCTGAGCAGTGGAAAAGCATCTTGATAGGTGTATTGCCTCAAATGGAGAGTACTTTGAAGGTGACTAAAGTTTAAACATATAAGAATAAATATACAATGTTTTATAAATAAATATTGGGTTGGGGGGGTTACCTCTCTTATCTTTATTCACATTTTATTTGGTTAGTATATATTTTCATTCAGTATGTAATCTACATTTTTTCATGTCATAAATTTACAGCAAATCCACACTAAAAATGACCAAACAATATTTCATTACATGGACAGACCAGAATTTATTTTCTTTCTTTTACCTTCTTTGGGTTTACTCCGATTGTCTAACTTTTTTATCAGGTACTATTCTAGATTCTGTGGTTCCAGCAGTGATGTTCCTGCACTCAGGCACTTCCATTCTAGTTAACTATTAGTAGAGCTTACCTCTTTCTCATCAAGGACCTTAGAATCATTTGTTCTGATCTCCACTCCCTGCTTTACATGTCATCATTTAGCCTTGCTTTTTTTTTTTAATCCCTCATTAATCGTGGCGGCGGTGGTGATATTATTATTATTTCAAATCTTACTTAGATTTGCCAACATATTTAGCAGTAACTTTGCTCATTATTTATTTTTCCCCTCGTCTCTTATTTCTGAATTCAGTTCCCTTCTTTCTGTAATAAGCAGTTTGTGCAGTGATAGATTGTAATAGGAAATTTTCTGGACCCTTGTCTTTATTTTTGCTTTTTTTTTTTTGATAGTTTAGCTAGATACAGAATTATAAGTTGAGAAGGGTTTTGTTCTGGACTTTAAAAATATTTTCCCATTTGTCTTGTGGATTTTAATATTTCTTTTTGTGGTTCTGAAAAAACTTTTTTTTTTTCTTGTGGAATATTATTAAGAAGAAAAACGAACCCAGGGCTAGATTATATAGGTTCAAATATTAGCTTTTACAATTTATATACTAGCTACATGACCATGGATAGGCTATTTAACTGTTCTGTGCCTTAATTTGATCATGTGCAACACAGGGTTGGTGACAGTACCTGCATTGTAGATGGTCCTACAATGATGGTCCTAACTAATTAGTTAATATATGGAAAATACCATTTAAAAGTGCTTGTCAAAACAAATCACAAGATATTTAAACTTAAGACAGATCACAAAATATTTCAAGTTTCCTTCTTGAGCTGATGGGTAGAGTTTTTCTAGAACCTTTATTGGCCTGTAACACTTCTACACTCTCAGCTTTATGTTAACATCTCAGTTCTAACTCCCTGCCTTGCTCAAGGGAGTATGTGAGGCACAACAGCAATGAAAACATTTCTGTTCCCATGTGGCAATGTAAACTCCACTCTACAGTCGTTTAACTCTCTATCCACATCTTACTTCAGGCTGCCATGGCATTTGTTTATTAACCTCATTCTACTGCTTTGACTTTTAGGCATGTTCCTGTCATCAGGGAAGGGGTGTGACTCTGTCTCTCCCTTCCACTTCCTCCCTCCCTCTCTGTATTTCTGCCACCCCTTCCCCCAGTGTACCTCTTCCCTTTCCCTCTCTCTCTCTTCCTCTCCCTTTCCACCTCACTCATGTTTGGCTATGTACTTTGCACTTGAATATGTTTTGTTTTATTTAAAGGTTCTCTGTTAACAAAGAAATTGTCCATGTCGATTTAATCCAATATGGTTGCGAGATCATCTATTATTATTTGTATTACTATTATTGTTGTTATTGGTAATACTGGCTAGGTAGATTTTTAAAAAATGTTTAGTTCTCATTAATACTACAGTCAGCAGCATGGTATATACATGTTGCACATATTTTTCTTTATTTATCCAGAATAAGTTTTCAGATGTAAAATTGCTAGGTCAAAGCCTTTGGGAGATAGTGCCAAATTAACCTTCCCAGTGTCAGTGTAGAAGAGGTGTCCATTCCCGCTCCTGCCAGCAACACTGAGTTGATTCTTTTTATTCTTCTTATTCCTATGAAGTTATTCATATCCCAATAGCTTTAGCATATTCAGCTAATTAATGGAATTTAGCCTTCTCTCTTAAAATATTTTTAAAGTTTTCCACTTTGTTCAAAAATTATATACTGCTTCTTTTTTCATGTTGGACGAGAAGTAGAGAAAGAGAATAATTTGTGAAGAAAGCATTTATCTGTGTAATTATGAAATACTTCTAGCATGAATTGAAATGTTTGACAGACCAGCCAGATGGATGCCTTTATTACAGTGCTTCAGTTTTGCCTCCAGTACTAACATGTATATTAGAGAAGCTAACACTTGAATTCTACTTGCTCTGTGCTTTGGTCATGAGAAGTGTGTGCATTTAAGTTGAAGCCCTTTTAGTTTTCTTCCTTTGAAAATGGATGTAACCATCTGCTGGAGGGTGTTTTTAATTAAAATTACTCTTGCTAATACTGTGAACAGTTTTTAAAATGAAATTTAGTCATTTAAAATAGCTTAATTTTAAAACTGAGATCAGGGTTGGATATAAATGATGAGTATAAGTAATTTATTTCTTATACTTGGTTCTTGCTTCCAAATTGTAGTGAGGTAAATGAACCAAGAGAATAATTTTAAGCATTATTTTCCCACCAGACCTATTGTGATTGCATATTAGATGATACTGGAGATTAAAGGCTAAAATACTACATTTTGAATATATATCTTTACCTTGTCAGAATTTTTGAAAAAATGGCAGGCCAGGCACAGTGGCTTGAGCCTGTAATCCCAGCACTTTGGGAGGCTGAAGTGAGAGGATTGTCTAAGCCCAGGGGTTCGAGACCAACCTGGTGAACTTGGTGAGACTTCATCTCTACAATAAATAAAAAAAAATTTAACTGAGCGTGGTAGCATGCACCTGTAGCGTCAGCTACTTGGAAGGCTGAGGCAGAAGGATTACCTGAGCCCAGCAGATCGTGACTGCAGTGGCCGTGAGCATGCAACTGCATTCCAGCCTGGGAGACAGAGTGAGACTCCAATGAAAAAAAAAAAGGAAAAAAGAAATGGCAAACATGATAAATTTACTTTCCCAGATTTGAAGTTTTTTGGTGAAAGTATTTTGTTTTGGAGGCTTCGAATCTGAAAGGAAAGGTTTTGTATTCCTTTATTATTGGGTTCTGTGAAAATCAACAAAAGACAGACGGCAGTATTTTGGACTTTAAGAAATTAATTGTAGTGTGCTGAGCTAATACCCAGAGACTTTTGGCAAGATGCAAGATAAATAATATGGTACTTTTCTCTTTAACTATCTTCCCCCATATCTCCACAGCAAAGACTCAGAAATACTACTAGTGTATCTATAAGAAAGAGACTCATTTTGCTGCTTAACGCCAGTTTTCGGCCTTACTTTTAGTCATTGACTGAGAAATTCTTTTAAAAACAAATTGGATACAACATTGACAGTGTTCTTATCTTGTCCATACGCTATTACTTGAGCAGGGAAACCTGTAAAGTCAGCTGCTCAGTACGTATTGACACAAATACACACACACACACACACACACACACACACACACACACACACACACACACATACACACTATATATATATGTGTGTATATATATATATATATACATACTCATATGTATATAATTATTTATATATATTTAACTTTCAATACAAGTGTGATCTGAAAGTCTCATACTTTATCATTTATCAGGAACTCACCAGATCATGAGTAAAGCACAAAGTCCTTACCTCCCCTCTCATCAAAAATTACATTGAATGACAGTAAGGTATATGAAAAAAATTGCTCCTGGAAATATAGGATCAGATAATTTGAGGAATGCTGGGAAGAGATGAAATTAGACTGATCGAAGTCTAAGATTCAGAGAAAATCAGTCCAAACATATGAAAAAGAAGTTATTGCATAACCTGTTTTAACCTAATAAAATTCCAGATAAATTATAAATTCAGGTTTACAAATATAAAAATCATGTGAATTTTATGATCATTGGTGAGGATTAATTATAAAAGAAGTAGACATTTGAAGCCCCTTCTGTCTCCTGTGCACCCCAAAAGGCTTTAAGCGGGGATGTTTATCTTCAGGATAGAGTCCTGAGAAATATTTCACAAGCAAAGTAAGCCATTTATAGAAGATTTCTGCCATGATTATATCTTGACTCTACAGCAGGAGTTGGCTAACTTTTTTTGTGAAGAATCAGTTAGTAAATCTTTTCATCTGTATGGTCCATGCAGTCTCTTCTGCAAGTATGCATCTCTGCTGTGTGGTAGGAGAAAACCATAGGTCAAATGTAAGTGAATAGGTATAGCTGGGTTCCAATAAAACTTTACTTACAAAAACAGGTGTCAGGCCAGATTTGGCAAACAGCCTGTAGTTTGTCATCTCTGCTTTAGAGAAAGAAGCAGAACAGATTCTTAAGTAACTCAAGATCTCCACAATGGCAGATGAAGAAAAATAAAAAGTAATCTGTCACCCATATATGCCATGCAATCCTAATCTTATCCATTAACACAAGAGTTTGTTCTTAGAACAGACTAATAACACTAGTGAACATTTGCAGTTCAGAGAAGAAAGTAAAAACATACAACAAAGGGATAGGGAAAGGAAACATAACTGCTGTGTGTAAGGGATTTTATAATGCCTATGTAAGTACATGATATTATTTGCTAACAATTAAGTTGAAGATCTAAATTAAGTGGGTGATTTTTTAAGAATATTTTTCCTAGAATTGATTCAAAATGATGTCAAAAATAGACATAATCACAGAGATAACCGAAATAGTAATCCTGGTAGACAGAGATGTTTACCCTCCTCTAAATAGAGCCCTGTTTCCGATGGTTGATCAGACATTCAAAGAAAAGATAAATACGACATTACAGCAATTATTCTGGAGTCTAAAAGCTGTAAAGGTTTTATACTCCTTTTATTATTTATTTATTTTTAATATATATTTTTTATTTTAAAATTGTGGGGTACGGTTAAGAGTTAGGTATACAAATATGCATTGTACAGGTACCCTTGTTGATGAGGTGTGCCCCCCCTTCCCCAGACAGATATTGACTACCGTTAATCCCACCTCCCTTCCCCTCCCTACGCCCCCCACACACAGTTTCCTGCCACTGTCAATCCTTTTCTTATAGTATTACGGTAGTTGTTCAGGGTCCACTTATGAGTGAGAATATGTGATACTCAGATCTTTGTTTCTGTGTTATACTCCTTTTATAAAGTGCTAATAAGCAGATAGTAATAAAATATAAAAGAAAATGCTATTGGCAAATCTCATAAGTTAGTATATCTTCTTTTTTGTCTGGATTTTTCACTTAACATTGTTAGAGGGCTGAACTTAGTGGCTCAACCTGTAATCCCAGCACTTTGGGAGACTGAGGTGAGTGGATTGCCTGAGCCTGCGGGTTCGAGGCCAGCCCAGGCAACTTGGTGAGACCTCGTCTCTACAATAAAAAAAAAAAAAGTAAAAATTAACTGGGTGTGGTAGCACACACCTGTAGTTCTTACTACTTGGAAGACTGAGGTGGAAGGATTGCCAGAGCTCAACAGGTCATAGCGGGGGTGACCATGAGCATGCCACTGCACTCTGGCCTGGGCAATGGAGTGAGACTCCAACTCAAAAAAAAAAAAATTGTTAGAGTACAGTTCTCATAATTCTGTACATCTTATGAGCAGAGGTAATGACTGCCCTTTTTTCTGGACTGTTTTTTTTTTTTTTTTTTTTGAGTAGGAGTCTCACTCTGTTGCCCAGACTGGAGTGCAGTGGTACGCAGCTCCGCCTCCTGGGCTCACTCAGGTGATCTTTCCACCTTAGTCTTCTAAGCAGCTGGAACCACAGGTGTGTGCCACAATGCCCACCTAATTTATTTATTATTATTATTATTATTATTGAGATAAGGTCTCACCAGGTTGCCCAGTCTGTTCTCGAACCCCTGGGCTCAGGCAGTCTTCTTATTTCAGCCTTGGACTGTATTCTTAAGGATGTTTGTTAGTGAACATTCATAAAGATATAGTGTCTCCCTCCAGAGCAAAGCACAGATTGGCTTATTATCCAGCATAATAAAAACAATACCTCTTCCTGGGAGCAAAGGACAGACATGTTTACTATTTTTTATTTTTAAAAAATTGTGTTCCCTAAACTCAGGATTTTTCTCTTATAACACAACTCATTGTATAAGAATGAGTGCCCCCAAGAAACCGGAATTATCTTTTGGAGGGCTTATCTCTTGTAGTATAGGCTTCCCGTGCTAGGTAAGTGTTCTAGGAGCCCATCAGCATCAGTGTAAAAGCTAGCTTATGAGAGGTTGCGTTTGGTTCCAGTGAATTATTTTTTGGCAAACGGGTGACTGGTTCTTCCCCCAAGACAATGCACCTGTCCATACCACACTGAGTGTTCAGCAATTTTTGACCACAAAGTGGCATGACCCCCATGCCCCACCCTCCCCATTCACCCTGTTTAGTCCCAAGTAATTTTTTTTTTGGTTGCTCAGATGAGAGAAAGTCCTGAAAGGGAAACGTTTTGCTGATTTGAAAGAGGTAAAACAAGAGATGGCAGAAGCACTAAAAGGCATAAAAATGGACAAGTTCAAACAACTGCTTTGAGCAGTGGTAAAAGTGTCTCCATAGGTGTATTGCATCAAACAGAGAGTACTATGAAGGTGACTGAAGTTTAAACATGTAAGAATAAATACACAATTTTAAAAATAATAAATTCCAGGTTTTTTGGGTCCCTCTTGTATGTGCCAGTCACTTATGAATAGCCTTTGAAAATTTGCACTCAGAGAACTAATGCAAGAGCTGATGCTCCAGTATTCCTATCTTGCTATTGCTGTGAACAATAGACTTTTTAAAATCTTTGACCCATGAGTCTCATGTCTTCTGACAGCATCCATAAAACTGGTGGCAAGTTAACAAGTTAGCCTGCAATTAGGATAAAATCTCAGACCACATTTTTTAATGAACATATCTTTGAGATTTATCCATGTTGCTGCACGTATTGTTCATTCTTTTTTCTTTTTTTTTTTTAATATTGCTTGGTAGTTTTCCATTGTATAAACGTACCACAACTTGTTTCTCTGTATAGACTTGACATTTGGGTTTCCAGTGTGAGGCTGTTATTTCGGACCTGCTTTAATACATTCTTGAGTGTGTTTAAAGTTTTTTTTTGCAGATGTCCATTTCTTTTGGGTAAATGCCTAAAAATGAAATTGCTGGATTGTAAAGAAAGTATATGTTTAACCATTTAAGGAACAAACAGTTCTCCATTATTACCCTTTCATATCAACAATGTAACAGAATTCCAGTTTCTTTCTATACTTGTACATATTTGATATTGTCAGCCTTTACAGTTGCCGCTATTCTAGTAGCTATGAAATAGTATCTCATTTCTCTAATGCCTGAAGATGTTGAGCCACTTCTCCTGTGGTAATTGGCATTTATACATCTTCTGTTGTGAAGTGTCTGTTCAAATCTTTCGCTCTCCTAAAAAAAAAAAGGTGGTTTGCCTTTTTATTGTTGATTGTAAGATTTCTTTATTTATTTTGGATACAATACATGTTTTCTGTCAAAAAATGAATAGACTACTCATTTTCTTAATGGTATATTTTATGAACAGAAGGTTGTGATAGGGTAGTATGTTACATTTTGCTTTCTTGACTAGTGCTTTTTATGTCTGTTCAAGAAATTCTTGCCTATCCCAAAATCATGAAGATATTCCTCTGTTTTTCTCAAAGTACTTTTGAATCTAGTTTTTTTTTTTTCCTCATTAGAGCTATGACTCATACATCTTTTCTTTTTCCATTGAATTAACTTGGCAGTTTGGTCACAAGTCAATTGGCTGTATGTATGTGGGTCTATTTCCAGACTCTCTTGTTCCATTGATCTATTTTTCTGCCTTTATGCCAAATTCTCACTGTTGTAATTACCATAGCTTTGTAGTAAGCCTTGACATCATGTTGTGTGTATCCTCCAACTTTGTTCATCTTTTTTTCCCCAAAATTGTTTTGACCATTTCAGATTCTTTTCTATATTGATTTTAGAATCACAGAAAGTTGTGATAGGGTAGTATACTAATTTTCAGGTTCTTTTCTATGTTAATTTTATAATCACATTATTTAGTTTTTAAAACATAAATAATTTGGGGCCTAATTAAAATTTGACTGGGACAGAATCAAGATATAAGTGTGGGAGAATGGACAGCTCAGTAGTGATGGTTCTTATAACCTAAGAATATGGCATATTCCTCTCTAGAGATTGTCTCTAATTTCTCTCAAAAATGATTTCAGTAGTTTCTGACGTAGAAGTCCTGCACCCTTTTCACCAGATTTATTTTTAGATAGATTATGTGCTTTGGTTCTATTTTATATACTAATTAATGTTTGATTTTCCAGTGTCTGTGGCTAGTATATAGAAATATATCAATTTGAAATATTCACCTTGGGACTTTGCTAAATGGACATACTTACAGCAGTTGTTTTTTGTTTTGTTTTGTTTTTTGGTAATAGTTTTCATGGAATTTCCTATGTACAGAAACACATGATCTATAAATAATGACAGTTTTTTTCTTCTCCATTCTTTTCTTTTTTTTTTTTTTTGGCCTTTTCTTTTCTTTTCTTTAGTTCTTGAATTGACCAGGACCTCCAGTGTATTGTTAGAAGGAGTGAGCAAACCTCACCCAACTACCAGTTTTGGGGAAGACTAATTTAATGTTTCAGCATTATGCATGGTATGATAGGTTTTTGAAGATACCTTTTTTTTTTTTTAAAGTCAACTTTGCATTCCTGAATAATAAACTCTACTTGGTTATGATGAGTTATTGTGTGTATGTGTGTGTGTGTGTGTGTGTGTGTGTGTATGTATGACGAGTTATCGTGTGTGTGTGTGTGTGTGTATGTGTGTATTCTATTTGCTAATATTTTGTTAAAAAATTCTGCATTTATGTTTATCCAGGGACATTTGTCTGTAATTTCCTTTTCTTATAGTATTTTTGCCAGGTTTGGGGATTAGGATACACTCCTTAAAAGGAGGTGAAGTAACTCATCCTCATCTAGTTTTGTGAGTTTACGATAGACTTCACTGGTGATGCATCTGGGCCTGGAATTTTCTTTGTAGAATATTTTTTCATTAGAAATTGATTTTTAAAGTACATATGCAGTTGTTTGGCTTTTTGAGCAGTCTTCTTTTCTTTTGTCAGTTTTAGAAATGAGTATTATTCAAGACATTTACCTATCCTATTCAAGTCAGCAGTTGGCAAATTACAGCCCTCTGGCCAAATCTGGCCCAGTATCTATTGTTTGTGACTGCTTTCACACTACAATGACAGACTGGAGGAGTTGTGACAGAGACCTCAGGGCCCACAAAGCCTATATTTAGTATCCCACCCTTTCCAGATAAAGTTGTCCACCTTTGATCTAAGTTTTCCAATGTATTGACATAAGTTGGTCATACTATTTCAGTTGTATCCTTAGAACTTCTGGAAGATCTGGCCTGATGTTCCACCTCCATTTTTGGGATTTTTAAAAATATTTTCTCATTTTCTTAGTTAGGCTTTCTAATCAAGAAAAACCTTTTTAGGTTTTTATCAATTTTATTTGTTTTCAAAGAACTAACCTTTGGCTTTGTTGGTTTTCTCTTTTCTTTGCCTTATACTTCACTGATTTCTGTTTGTGGTTGGATTATTTCCTTTCTTCTACTTACTTTCAGTTTAATTTGTTCTTCTTTTTCAAGTTGCTTAAAGTGAGAGCTTAGATTATTGACTTTACACCTTTTCCTTTTCCAATATAAGTATTTGAAAGAACCTTTATAACTTGAAAAATATCTACAGAAACCTGCAGAGAAAATCATACTTAATGGTGAAACATTACAATCATTTCCATTAGTGTCAAGAATGAGGCAATTATGCTCACTGTCTCTGACATTCATTGCTCAATATTGTGCAGGTGGTTTTAGCATGAGGAAGGGAGATGGAGGGAGTGAACGCTGGCAAGGAGGACAACACATTGAGATTCCAGAGCACATGTCTTGAGAGTTTGAAGGCGATAGGACTTGGTCTTTGGCCGCTTCTTTTACTCTGGGTGGTAGAAATGAAAATCTATTGTTTATGGCATCACTGAGGTTGAAACGTTGGTGGGCTTCAGGATTAGAGACCTTTGTTGCTTTTGTCATGAGACAAGCAGAACGTCAGCATCATGTCCCACTGGAAAGGTACTGGTAGGCAATTCTCAAAGTGTCGCAGTTATATGGTGGTGTTCACTTGGATTAGCTGAGCTGGGGACTGTAAGTTCCAGATCTTAATATTTCTACAGAGTGGTCTCTTCTAGCTGCTTTGCCACCATAGCTCGGGTGTCCCCAGACTGGGAAATCTGCCTTGTCTGATGCTGGGAAAACTGCAATGCCTCTGCTGCAAAGAAAATGTTCTTTTTGCATTGCTTTCTTGAAACCTATTTAGGGGCACAGCTCCTTAAGTTCACATACATGATCTCTTGCTACCATTCTGCCCCTGGAGCTGGATCAGGACAAAATTTAGGACCAGCCTCCACTGTGTATCAGGAGCCACTTCTGTCTGACCGTAAGTCTGTTGCTTTCTGTGCCTGCCACCGTCCTTCGTGGTAAGCCTACCAAGCAAGCTGGCCCTCTTTGCAGACACTATAGTTCCATAGACAAGTGTGTCATATAAACCTCAGTTGTGGTGAAGACCATGTCTTTCTCTTTTTCTTAGGAAGCCTTTCTGTGTATATCTAAATAAGAGAACTCAGAAGTGAGGCATACCGAGTTATCTTCCTCCACTCACCACCATCATCAGAGGCCAGTTCTTGCCTGACCAAAATACCCCGCTAATATTATCCACATGGGAAGGTTTTGTGAAATATACAATAAAATCTTAGAATAATATGATAAAATCGTGTACTAAACCCTGGCTCCACTATTTATAACTCTGTGATAGTAGGCAAATTATCTCATGTTGTCATATATAACAACTGTGCCCTTCATAGGGTTGTTGTAGTGACTAAGTTAGAATACGCACGTGCAATACACATACACACACAAGCCTGTCAGTGTTCTTATTACTGCTGATGCCATCAGGCAGGAAGACAGCAGTCATCTCAGGCTGAGGTACCACGGTGTACTCTGTTCTCCAGTTAGGATGGAAGGTGGCCTCTGACTGACCAGAGCCATTTTCCACCTCTGCTCT
Organism: Cephalopachus bancanus; assembly: GCA_027257055.1. Taxonomy (NCBI): domain Eukaryota; kingdom Metazoa; phylum Chordata; class Mammalia; order Primates; family Tarsiidae; genus Cephalopachus; species Cephalopachus bancanus. The sequence continues at coordinate 317,432 of JAPVLO010000091.1, forward strand.
GGGCCTCTTTTCCTCTGGCCTCTCTCAAGAGCTCCCTGACTTCCCTTTCTACTGTGTCTTTAATTTCTCGCTCTTACTCACTCCCATCCTCAATTAAACATACCCATCTCTCATGACTTCAAAACAAAACAATAACCAAAAATTGTTCTTTGATGCCACATCTCCTTTTATTTCTTGCCCTATCTTTGTAGCCTTTATCATTATCAAGCTTGTTGACCTCATGTGTAGACTCATGCTTTCCTTTCCCTCATCCCCCAGTCTCTCCATGACCCATTTCTACCTCTGGATGGAGTCTATTTCTCTTTTCTTCTTTTTTTTTTAGTTGGGGTCTCACTCTGTTGCCCAGGCTGGAGTGCAGTGGCACACTCACAGCCACTCAGGTATTGACCTGCTGGGCTCAGGTGATCCTTCTGCCTCAGCCTTCCAAATAGCAGGAGCTACAGGCACATGCTACATGCCCAGCTAATTTTTTTAAAAAATGTATTGTGGCGACGAGGTATCACCAAGTTGTCCAGGCTGGTCTCAAACCCCTGAGCTCAGCCAAACCTCTTACCTGGGCCTCCTAAAGTGCTGGGATTATAGACTTGAGCCACCATGTCCGGCCCTATTTTCTTTATATTAGCAAACACTTCCTCCTTCCTTGCATACTTTCTTCCCTGATATTTTTGTTTTTTTAAATTCAACTTTCCCACATAGAAAACTTGGCTTCTCTTTCATTTTCCTGACTGGAAAATGTTTCTGTTTCTTACAGTTCTGTTCTGGGTTTCTTTTTCTTTTAGCCACTCCATACACCCCTGGCTAATCTCATCCACTTAGATGGCTGCTCACTTTCCATTGCTCTGGCTTGGATATCTGTCCTGAAGACTCACCAGTAGCACATGGTGACTTTTCATGGGAATTCTCACCAGCACTACCAAGCTAGGAGACCCAAAGTACATTTACTCTTCTCAGACTTGCTCTTCAAAGTTTCCAACTTCAAGGGGGAAAAAAAAATCTTCACCAGTCACTCACACTGGAACCCCACTGGCTCTTCTCTCATCTGATATCCAATCAGCTCCCATATCTGCTCAGTGGCCCTGAAGATCCTGATTCTCGCTGTTTTATTCAGCCGCTTTGTTAATATCCTAGTCTAAACAAACCACTGTCTTCTCTCACCTGGATGACAGCAGCACCCTCCTCTCTGGTCTTTTTTCCCTTAGTCTTGCTTCTCTCCAATTCCTTCTTTATACTACAGCCAGAGAAATCTTTTTTTAAAATTTTTAATTTTAAAGATGTGGGGTACAATCCAGGGTTAGGTATACAAATGTTCATTATGCAGGTACTCTTGCTGATGAGGTATGCTTCCCCCTCCCCTGGCAGTTTCCCACTATTGCCAATCCCTTCCTTATAGTTTTTTTTTTTTTTAATTTTGAAGATGTGGGGTGCAATTCAGGGTTAGGTATACAAACGTTCATTATGCAGGTATCCCTGTTGATGAGGTATGCCACCTCAACCCCGGCAGTTTCCCACTACTGCCAATCCTCCCCCATCCCCCGCCTGCCCCTGCAGTTTCCTACTACTGCCAATCTCTTTCTTATGGTTTTTAAAAATTTTTTTATTTTAAATATGTGGGGTACAATTCAGGGTTAGGTATATAAATGTTCATTATGCAAGTGCTCTTGTTGATGAGGTGTGCCCCCCCTTCCCTGGCAGTCTTCCACTACTGCCAATCCCCCACCCCCAGCAGTTTCCCACTACTACCAATCCCACCCCCCTTCCCTTGCCAGTTTCCTACTACTGCCAATCCCTTTCTTGTAGTATTTGATAATTGTTCAAGGTCCGCTTATGAGTGAGAACATGTGGTACTTTGTTTCTGTGATAGATCACTCAGTATTATAGCCTCTGAGTCCATCCAAGTTGCTATGAAGTTCAAGAAGGACAAAATCCTGAGAAATCTTTTTAAACACACTAATCTATTGGTCACCTCATCTCCTAAAAGCCTTCAGCAGCATCTCAGGGCCACACGCTGGAGAAATGTTTTTTGCCACCCCTAATCCCCATGGCACCTGCTTCTCCTCGGACCCTTCCAGCTCTCATGGGCGACCTCTGGCCAGTTCTTTCGGGGCCACCCTCAGCATTCACGCACCTTTACACATGGCCCGCTTCCTGGGGACCCCTTTCCCGCTGCCTTTTCCGGGGTCAAACCCCTAAATTTCTACAAACCCAAAAAAAAAAATCCTGCTCATTCTTTCGGTCTTAGCATAAATATCCCTTCCTCCAAAATGCCTTTCCAAGCCTTAGACTAGGCAAAGCCCTATTTTTGTGTGTTGTCAGGGTACTTTGTGCTTACCCTAAGAAAACAAGAATAATTACCTTAATTACTGTGATTCTCATTGGCCTTTAGCTCTGCAAACAGTAACCACATTTATACCTTGTATGAATGAGTGGATGAGAGAACGAAATGTTCTGGCATGTACTGTTGCTGTCATTTGTTTGTGTAATCCTTCCTTCATTTATTCCTGCAGCGAGTGTTGACTTCAGCACACACTTTATGCTGGAACATAGTACAGAATCAGATTCACATGGGCCTTACTCCCTTAGAACTTATAGTTAAAGTAGAGAAGATAAGCAAGGAAATCAGTGAATGATGGGATTCCCATAAGTGCCTTAGGGAAACAGGAACTTATGGAATAATTGGATAGGGGGTTATAGTAGGTAGGAGGCCCGGGGAAGACCAGTTTGAGGAGGTGAATTTGAATGAAGACATAGATGATGAAAGGAAGCTAATCATACAGAGATAAGAGGGAAGATGACTCCAGGCAGGTGAAACAGTTGCTGTGGCCTTGAAGCAGCCATGATGGGGGAACAAAGAGGAGGCCAGTGTGGTCAGAGCAAAGTGAGACAGGCAAGGAGTGGCATGAGGTCATGGAAAACTTTGTGCTTTGTGGATAAGAGTCTGGATATTACTCTAAGTCAGGCTTATTTTTAGTTCAAGAGAGATGCCATTCTTAGACTCTAGTTAAAGCCAAGGAGTACCAGAAGAGTGGCCACTTGAATTTCAGAGCTGATAGTGTTAGACTTGATGCAAGCATCCTTGATCCAGTAGAAAATCAGGTGACGCTGCTGTGATCAGTGGTAAGAATAAATACTGATTGCACGGTAGGGTATATATTTTTTTAAAGCTGCCAAGAAATGTTTTATATGCCACAGACCATAAACTTGCATACAGTTATCATATCAACCATAATAATTGCTACCCGATGTCACTGCGCAAACAATACAGATATGTTTTAACCACATTATGTAACTATGGGTACAGAATTTCATTACATAAAAAAGAATATCGGCCGGGCTCGCAGGCTCAGCCTGTAATCCCGTGCTTTGGGAGGCCGAGGTCAGTGGATTGCCTGAACCCGCGGGTTTGAGACCTGCCTGGGCAACTTGGCGAGACCTCATCTCTACAATAAATCAAAAAATCAGCCAGGCATGGTAGCGCACGCCTGTAATTCCAGCTACGTGGCAGGCTGAGGCGGAAGAATGGCTGGAGCCCAGCAGGTCGAGGCTGTGGTGGCTGGGAGCGGCCACTGCACTCCAGTCTGGGCAACAGAGTGAGATTCCAACTCAAAAATAAAAAATAAAAATAAAAAAGAATATCATCAGGAAAGGGTCAATCTCGAGACATCAATATAAGATTCCCAACTTATGATGATGTGAGGATAATGTTGACAAGCTGTATTTTTAATCAGCATCCATTTGACTGCACTTCTGTGAAAAATGAATCAGTAATGCAGAAATCACAGGTTGTTGGGAGGCTCAGACAAGACAATGCATTTGAGTGCATTTAAAATTATAAATGTTCCAAAGCAAAAGATTTTATTTCTGTTGTTACAGTCAACTATTTTTTTAACCAACTACTGGTAATGGTGTAAGATTGGATACTGTAAACACTGACTATCTTGACCCAAATGAGAAAGCATCCAAACACATCTTTTCCAGCCAATATGTATGTAAATTTTTTAAAGAAACGTACACATGCCTGATTGTTCCTGTAGATTCACATAAATATTTGGAAGGCACTTATTGGACACCTACCGTCTGACAGTTCTTCAGTGGCTCTGAGAATAAAGCACTGGGTAAATGGACACTGCCCTCACATTTGTGAAATATGAAATGTAGGACATGGTGAACAGGGAACACATCATACATGAAATAATGATCACATCTGCTTTTGTTGACACTTACCTAGTGTCTTGATGTAATATAGTAAAAGTACAGAAACCTCGTTTTATTGCACTCTGCAGGTATTAGCAGATTTCACATGTTTTTTACACATTGAAGGTCTGTGGCAATCTTGTGCTGAACAAGACCACTGGCACCATTTTTCTCTCTTTAAAAAATTTTAAGAATATATTTTATTTTACTCAATGTAATCAAAATATTATCATCTCAGCACAATTTTAGGAATGATTGGGATATTTTATATTCTTTTTTTCATACTAACACTTTGAAATCTGGTATGTGTTTTATTCTTACAGCACATCTTAGTTCAGACTAGTCACATTTTAAATGCTCACTAGAGCACTATGTGGGGGAACCAAAAAAACTCCAGAATTTTTGGAGGGTGGGGCCCTTGTAGTACAGGCATCCCCCGCTAAGTAAGTTTTCTAGGAACCCATTGGCATCAGTGTACCAGTTAGTGTTGTTGCAAGAGACTGCTGGTACCATTTTTCTAATGGTATGTGCTCACTTTGTGTCTCTGTGTCATATTTTGGGAGTTCTTGCAGCATTTAAAATTTTTCATTATTATTAAATCTGTCATGGTGATCTGTGATCAGTGCTGTTTGATGTTACTGTTGTAGTAGATTAATGTACATCCTTGTCAGCACTTGTTATCTTTTCTTTTTTTTTAATTTTTATAGAGCTGGGGTTTCACTGTGTTAGCCAAGGTGGTCTTGAACTCCTACCCTCAAGCAAACCTCCTGCCTTAGCCTGCCAATGTGCTGTGATTATTAGCATGAGCCACCACATCCAGCCGTCCTTTGACTTTTTTAACAAGAGGGACCCTACTGGGTGTGCAGCAATACTTCATTGTGATTTTTATTTGCATTTCTCTAATGATTAATGATAGCAAACATTTTTCATATACCAGTTGGCTATTTGTATGTCTTCTTTAGAAAGATGTCTGTTCAGGTCCTTTGCCCATTTTTAACTCGGGTTATTTGTTCTTGTTGTTGCTTTTTGCTATTGAGTTGTAGGAGTTCCTCATACATTTTATCTATTAACTTCTTATCAGATATATGGTATGTAAAAATTTTCTCCAACTCAATGGGTGGTCTTTTCATTTTGTTGATTGTTTACTTTGCTGTACAGAAGCCTTTTTAGTTTTATATAGTCCCACTTGTTTATTTTTGCTTTTGTTGCCTGTGCTTTTTGTCAAAGCCAAAAAATCATTGCCAGGACCAGTCATAGAGCTTTTCCTGTATGTTTTCTTTTAGGAGTTTTACAGTTTCATTCTTATATTTAAGTCTTTGATTAATTTTGAGTTGATTCTGTGTATAGAGTAAGAGTCCAATTTTCTTCTTTTGTGTATGATATCCACTTTTCCCACCACCATATATTGAAGAGACTATTCTTTCTTCATTATGTGTTTTTGGTGCTTATGTTGAAAATTAGTAGCAACATTTATTTCTGTACTCACTATTCTGTTCCATTCATCTTTATGTCTGTTTTTAAGTCAGTACCATACTGTTTTGATTACTATAGCTCCGTAATATAATTTGAAGTCAGAAGATATGATGCCTGTGTTTTCTATGTCTGAAAAAAACTGCCATTGGAATTTTAGTGTAATTCATTAATGTAATGAATCTATGGATAATTTTAGTTAGTATGGAGTTTTAATAATATAAATTATTCTAATTCACAGACATGGGATCTTTCCATTTTTTGTGTGTCTTCTTCAGTTTTTTCATCAATGTTTTATAGTTTTCAATGAACAGATCTTTTACCTTTTTGGTTGGTTGTTGGGAATGTAAATTAGTATAACCATTATAGAAAATAGTATGAGGGTTCCTCAGAAAATTAAGCATAGGACTACCATATGATTCAACAATCCCACTTCTTGGTATGTAGCCAAAGGAAATAAAATCACCATCTCAACAAGATATCTGCGCTGTCATGTTCATTGCAGCATTATTCACAATAGTCAAGTACTCATTAATAGATGGATACAGAAAGTGTTATATATATGAAGGGTACCTAAAAAAAAAAAAAACCCTGGAATTTATTTATTTAAAAATTGTGTAATCTTAAATGTTTAGACTTTAGTCACCTTCAAAGTACTCTCCATTTGATGCAATACACTTACTGAGACAGTTTTTCCACTGCTCAAAACTGTTTTTGAACTCGTCCATTTTGGTGCCTTTTCATGCTTCTGCCATTTTTTGTTTCACCTCTTCCACATCAGCAAAACATTTCCCTTTGAGGGATTGCTTTTCATTGGAGAAACAACAAAAAGTTACCCAGGGCAAAGCAGAGTGAATAGGGTGGGTGGGACACAGGGATCATGCCGTTTTTGGTCAAAAACTGCTGAACACTCAGCATGGTATGGGCAGGTGTACTTTTAAATCACCCATCATGAAATGGACAAATGCGTTGAAAGAATCTCAAAAAAAAAAAAAAAAATTCACTTAATCTGAACACAGCCTGTCACAATGCTATCTGGTACATTGATGCCGGTGGGTTCCTAGAACACTTAGCGAGGAAAGCCTGTACTACAAAGGGCCCTCCCTCCAAAAGATAATTCCATTTTGGGGGGCTCCCCTCATATGTGTCTACACACACACGATGGTATATTATTAAACCTTAAAAAAGAGGGAAATCCTACAATTTGTGACAACTTGGATGAGTCTGAAGGAAATTATTCTATGTGAAATAATCTAAACACAGAAAGACAAATACTGCATGATCTCACAAGTGGAATCTACCAGAAGAAAAAAAAGGTTGTTGACCACATATTAACAGAGAATAAAATGATGGTTACCAGAGGATAGGAACTGGGGGAAAATGGGAGAGATTGGTCAAAGGGTGCAGACTTTCAGTTATAACATGAATAAGTTCTGGAGATCTAATGCACAATATAGCAACTATAGTTAATAATAATGTATTCAGAGCAGATCTCAAGTGTTCTTATCCCCTTCCCCACAAATAAAGGAACTATGTGAGGTGATGGATATGTCAAGTCACAGTATATACATATATCAAAAGATCACACTGTATCCTTATATGTAGAATTGTTTTTCTATTATACCCAAATGAAGCTTGGGGGAGGGGAAAATAGAGCAAACAGTTCTAAAACTGTTGCATATCCAGAATGTCTAAAGTACATATTTTAAAAGTTTCTTTGAACCAGTTTTTCTTGTGTTTGATTTCAAGTCTCTTGGAATGCTTCTTACCCAGTCACCATTTTGGTGGTGGGAGTTGGTGGGGAGGGTGGTCTAAGTCATGTAACTGGTAGACTCCAGCTCTGAGGTTAGGTCCAGCTCTTGATGTTTCAATTCCAACCTCCCCAGATTGTAAATGTGGTTAATATGTCAGTGACTCAATTTTCTCATCTGCAAAGTCAGGATCCAAATAGATTGTTGTAAGATTAAATGAGGTAGTATGGGTAATATGCTTAGTCAATGCCTGAAATGTTTTATGTTCTCACTTCATGTAAATTGCACATGTCGTGCTTAGCATCTTCCTTACTTTCTTCTCCCTTCTTACTCCAGCTGTGTGACTTTCTCTGGTCTCCAGCTGCACCATGATGTCAGGGACATCTACAGGGTTTCGTATTTTCTGGCATGTGTGTATGATACAGTAGGGAACTTACCTGCTCTGGAGAGTAAGCTCCAAAGATTTGAGCGTCTCTGGTGACCTGTCATATTCACTAACTGCCAACTTTCTCAGGTGCTAGCAGTTTGTCATTGACTGTCCTTTGCAGAACTGAAGAGAAAAGGGGACAATATTGTTTCACAGTACAGCCCTGGAATAAGATAGAAATATTGTTTTTGTAAATAAACTTTGAGTAGGACAGAATTCTTTTTGAGTAAATAACCATACTAGCAAAATGACCACCTAAGACGGTATCTTTCAAACCTTTCTGACCACAATTCACTGTAAGAAATTTTATATCAGTTCAAGTTCATATGTATATGTTCGCACTCAGAAATAGTTTTACAAAACAATGCATACTCTTACTACCTATATTGCAATATTTTCTATCCTGCTCAAGTCAGTGAATTATTGTGCATGTCATTCCATTTCATTCCTTTCTAATCTACAAAAAAGATCAGCAGTTTGAAAAATACTTGCCTAAGAGATCAATGCACCTAGTCAAGGACAGGGCTGTGAATAAGAATGAAGCAGAATGTTCTTCGTCTCTACATTTTAAATGTTTTTTCAGTAATTGTCACTATCTTGTATTTTTTAAAAATCCAACAACAACAACAAAACACTAACCAAGAAAATATAATTTGTGATTTAGTTCTTACTACACTTTAGAAAAAGATAGCATCATTTTTCCTTTTAAGATTTGTAGTTATTTCTGTCCAGCAAAGTAGTGGGCAGGATTACCAGCAACTTAGTTGTGGGTATGAGTCAGTTCAATGCAGCCAGAAAAACCCGTGTCTAACTCTGGCTATGCCGTTATTCCTAGGTTCTCTTGTCCTTCATCTGTGGGAGAATAATATCTATACTTCCCCCACCGCCCCATACCCCAGGGTTCTTTGAGGACCAGCTGGGATTACATATTTGAAATTACATTTTAAACTAAAGTGCTCTTTACAAATATAAAAGCTTTTATATTTGTTTTGTTTTATATCTGTTAGATTCCATATATGTAACCCTTCCCTCCTTTAAAAAAAAAAAAACCCTTCTAGATTTCTCAGCTGAATATACTGATTACTCTTTTGCTGGGAGAACTTGCACCTGGAGACAGGCAGAAGATCATGACAATTTGTACCATAGATGTCCATGCCAGAGATGTGGTGGCAAAACTTATTTCTCAGAAGGTAAGTTGTTGGTAGAAATTTTAGGTGTTTGTTATCGTTCCTTGAGAGTGGTGTTTATTGTCAGAGTAGTTCCAAGAAAGTCATAGCTCTTTAAAAGTTTGTATATTTTAACGAGTCCTGAAAAGCTGTAGTTGTTTTGAGTGTGCTTGATTTGGGTTAGCTAGTATATTGTCCTGATGGGAGTTCTCCCAAGAGATACTCCAAAGAGTTTTGCTAGGCTAAGAATCACAGATCTTCCAAAAAATTAACCCAGATGGAAGCACCACGAGAAGTTACATGTTCATCTTTCTTTGTATACTCACCCTGGGCCACTAGCCTGTGAGTCTCCCCTCAGTGACTTACAAACAAACGATGGCAATAAGCTTATGTGTAAGTCATTTAAAGCTTCTCTGTGTGTCTTTGATGCATTTCACATTGAGGAAAGACATGTTGGTTGTGATTCGAGGTTGTTGAGTCTTTTCCTTTCATGACTGAATAACTTACTTTCTCATAATAAGTTATTTTCTAACTCTTTTAGTGCATTAATAACTTTCCCATCTCTTTAAAAAGTCCACATATCTCTTAGATGCTGGCGGTGCTTAACACAAAGGGAAAGCCATTGATGAATCTATTGACAGGGAGCTGAGATCATGTGTTGATTGTTATGTTCTGATTTAGAAAAAAATAATAATAATAAAATAATATAAAAGGAGAATTTTCTCACCTTTTTTTCCAAATATATTTCTACTTATAAATGTCAGAAATATGCTTGTCTACTGAAAGACGTTACTCTGACAGGCGCACCCCCCAATTCCTCCAAACCTTTCTTCTGGTAGTAACACAAGGCAGTTCCTTTCACAGTTTGTTTGCGTGTATGTATTGTGAAACGTTTTCTGTTGTTTTTCTACTCCTTTCCTAATTTGTTAAATTCAAAGTGAATTTTAATTCTCTTCATAAAGTGCATGACAATCCTTCTTCCTATGAGCTGGAAACATATATAAATATTCCTTGATCTAGCTTCGGGGTCATTAGTGAGCAATGTTTTTTATTGCTAGTCCAAGAATGTTCCTTGCAAAACAACACTTACCCTGTATTCTCATTTTCATAATGAACTGTTGGTAACTACTCCTTGAACATGACTTTGTACTTTCTTATATATTTTATTCTGTTTCTATCAGTCTGGTGATTTGCTTGCAGTAGGATTGTTTTTTAAATGTGTCTTGGGCAACCCCCTCGGGTCCCCTCCCACTGTGGGAGCTTTACTGTCCTCTTAATAAATTCTGCTTTAAAAAAAATGTGAAATGTATCTTTATTTTGTGCTAATAGAAATACTTTGTCTAATTCTCAACTATCTGAAATATATGGCTATGCAATGCTGAAACCTATGTAGTTGCCAGTTGACAATAATTTTGGTAACTTCAAGTGATTCTCAAGAAACTCTAGGGTCACATGCATCTTTGAAAGAGGTGAGGAAATATTTTTTATTTTAATTGGAAAAGGAATTAGGTAGAATTGAGTAGATGGAAAAGAATAGCAATGAGAACATACTGTTATTTGATGTGATGAAAAATGGACTAGAAAATCCCTGTACTAAAAGCAGACTGGTTTTAGAGAGAACTTTGTTGAAAGTGTAGTTTATGCCTCTGATATGAAGAAATTATGTGTCGTTTTAATATAGATAATGTATTTTTCCATCTGACTTCAGTGATATGCATATAAAGTTACAAAAGTTACCTAATTCTCTGGGGTGCTTTGTAAAAGGGGAGCATGATTATTTGAACAAATTGATATTGTTTTACATAAAAGCCAGTTTAAAGTGAAGACTTTTATTACACATATATTTTTGATTAAGTGTTCAGCCATTATTTGCAATTCCAATTTGCAATAGTATGTAAGAGTTTCCCTATTTGTGAGAATTTTAGAAATAAAATGTGAACCCCTAAGTTGATTAGATTAGTAAATGTGTTGCCGCAAAACTATCAGTGTCCTACGTGTAATGATTATGCAATGATTTTAGGTTATCAGTCCCCAAGCTTTTGCTTGGTTGTCTCAACTTCGTCACCGGTGGGAGGACACCCAGAAACACTGCTTTGTTAATATTTGCGATGCCCAGTTCCAGTACTTCTATGAATACTTAGGAAACAGTCCTCGACTAGTGATCACACCTCTAACTGACAGGTAACAATTGGAAGCTCGAGTCAAATGGGAAAAACCAAGCCCAAAATGTCCTCTATCATGGACCGAGAATGAAAAGGGAAGAAGGAGGGGAAAATGGTGAATAAACTGGTCAATAATAACTAATCATGTAATCTAATGAATGTTGACTTTTAGTTAGAGACACGGTAAAGAGAACTGAATTAAAGATAATTGCAGAGGCTATACAATGTACAAATGATGAAATCATGAGTGGATTGGTTTGACTCAAGGCAGCTTTTTTTTTTTTTTTTTGAGTTGGAATTTAACTCAGTCACCCTGACTGGAGTGCAGTGGAAAGCTCACTCAAAGCTATCTCAGCCTTGATCTCCTGGGCTCGGGCGATCCATCCCCTTCAGCCTCCTGAGTAGCTGGAAGTATAGTCATGTGCCACCATGTCTAGCAAAATTTTTTTTGTCTGCAAGGTCTTGCTATCTTGCCCAGGCTGGTCTCGAACGCCTGGGCTCAAATGATCCTCCCACCTTGGTCTCACTAAGCGCTGGGATTACAGATGTGAGCCACTGCACCTGACCAAGGCAGCTTTTTTTTTTTTAATCACTGAGCTCATTCTACCCAGTTGTCTACAGCAAACATCCTGATATCAGGATCCATCACTACCTCTCCCCACTCCTCACTGCATCCCTTTATTGGAAGTGTGAAAATAACTAGGATTGCCTATGTTCAAATTCATTTTTGAAGAATTTCATACAGCAAAAGGAAGAGAAGAAGGAGAATGTAAGATTCATTAACTGATTGAACAAATACTTATGAAGTACCGTACTAAGTACTGTTCCAGTGCTGGATAGACAGGTCTGTGCTGTCACAGAGAGTACTTTCTAGTTGAGTGTAACATATGAGTGGGGATGAAGAGAATCAATAAACAATTAATAAAGTTATTTTAGGCAGTCATATAGGCTATAATGTGTTAAAAATTGTCTTGAAGGGAGAGCCTACTGTAAATTGGGCAAGGATATTTGAGCCAGACCTAAATGATTAGAAACCAGCTATGCACAGATCCTAGAGCAGAAATCTTCAGACAAGCTTCTATAATCATTGTACAACTTCTGTGTGTGCCTAATTCAGTTCTCTTTACTTTGTGTCTAACTAAAAGCATTCACTGTCTTCATTAGTGAGTTAATTTATGTACTGCTTTTGGTGTGAGGGATTAAAATGTGTAGCTTGACGAAATCACTTGAGAATCCTCAAAAGTGCAAATGTGAGGAGTCTACAGTCTTTATGCCATCATGAATAGGGAAGAGGGGAAGGGAAGGAGTATTTTAAAGTTTGACATTATGTGAGGACTGCTAGTTTATTAACTTCTTAATTTAAAAAATTGACATGTTTATTTGGCAGTTAAAGGAAGATGAATGCTCATTTTGATAGTGTGAGTGGTGTCGGACAAGATGTTTATACCTCATTTACATTTTATTCTTTGGATTTTTTACTAATTGTTTACATGAACATAATGATGCCTTTTGAACACATTCATTATGTCTTATTTGATGTTGACCATCACTTTGTGAGGTAGGTGGGGCAGATAATGTCTCTGTTCTATATGTGGGCAGGTGCAGAGACGTAGGCCAACTAGCCTGTACCTGATAGACTTGGGCTGGAACACAGGTGTATTGGTTAGGGAGATACAGGCTAAACTGCTGTTGTGGAGCAATCCCAAAATACAATGGCTTAAATAACGCAAAGGTGATGTCTCACTTGTCTAACAGACCAGAGGTGAGCAGTTCAGCAGCTCCAGATAAACATGATTTCCACATTTGTTTTAGCCAGTAAAAAAAAGGAAAAAAGAAAGCCCACGTCACATGTTTCCAAGGAGGTATCTTAAGACTGTTACACATCATTTCTGCACACATCCCATTGGTTGGAGTTTGGTCACTTGGTCACTCCTGACTGGAAGGAGGATAGGAAATGTAGTCTGGATGTATTGGCGGTCATTTGTCTAGCCAAAACTCAGAACCCCCGGAAAATAGTACAAGAAGATAGTCTCTACTAGTGCTCTGATTCCTAGGTCAGGAGTCTTTCCACTCCAGGTCATTGTAAGAGGCACTTAAACATGCAATGGATATAAAACAGGGGTCCCCAAGCCCTGGGCGGCAGACTGGTACCAGTCTGTGGCCTGTTAGGAACTGGGCTGCATAGCAGGCGGTGCGCGGCGGGTGAGCAAAACTCTGTCTTCTGTCAGATCAGCGGCGGCTTTAGATTCTCATAGTAGCACAAACCCTATTGTGAACTGCACATGCAAGGTATCTAGGTTACATGCTCCTTATGAGGACCTGATGTCTGATGATCTTGCCCCCTACCCCCAATCCATGGAAAAATTGTCTTCCATAAAACTGATCCCTGATGCCAAAGAGGTTGGGGACTGCTAATATAACATATAGAAGTACTTTACATTTGTATCATTAATTGCTCTATTTGCATACAGTACTTTGAATTTTTAAAGGCTTTTACTTTTGACTTCACATATTCCAAAAATTTGTCTCATTTTAAGGAGGAGAAAACTGAGTTATGTTGATATTCAAAGACTTATTTAACATTAGCATCTGATGATTGGCAAAGTATGCATTGGTCCCTGGTCTCCTGACCTCCATGTGCTGATCATTCCATTAGCGCGCTTGTCTTTAATAAGACAAAAATAATTTATTAATCTGAAGAAACCCCAAATAAAGAATATGACCATTTGAGGTCCTTGCCATTTGCTGGTCTTTCCTTCTTTTATAAGTATTCTGCCACTTAATGATTTTCTAAGAACCTGTGAGTCTTTCCTGCAAATGTAAGTATTATGGTAATCAAGTGCATACAGCAACACATTCAAAATAAATTCCTAATAAATTTTAAAATATAATCATCTCTTTATGCTTGCCTTATATATTGAAATGGGTATATATTATTTGTATACTATGTATTTATATAAATTATATATCTAATCTCTTAATATATTTATTAAGTAGCAGTTTAGTGCAGTCAGTGTCTAATTTGTTCATCATCCAAGATATATCTTTTGTTTTTGTTTAAATATGAAACAATTTTAGATGCTGTCTGCCATAGTAATAGTATCTTTACCTAGAAATATCCAAAATTGAATAGCATTGCAAATCAAATGTTATTTAGATTCAGATATGCAGCTCTTAGGAAATAAGACCAAGAAATAAAGCAATGCATTCTTTTCTGGTATTTTTAAGCAGTCAACCCAAACATAAATTTGATATAAAATATTCTGACTCATTGCTGCTGTGAACAAATCAGAAGTATAGCAATATTTCGTACTGCTACCACATTATAGACCTTGACTTCTTAAACTTTTTAGAAATTGATTTCCCCTAATGTTTTATAGAAATTTATTTTTTGTTTTTATTTTTTTCAAATTTCATATTAGACTGTACTATTTGTGTTTTCTACTACTTCAAGGTGTTATATTACTTTAACTCAATCACTTCATCTAACTATGAGTGGGGCTCCTGCTGGCCCAGCCGGTACAGGGAAAACAGAAACCACCAAAGATCTCGGCCGTGCCCTTGGCATGATGGTTTATGTATTCAACTGTTCAGAGCAAATGGACTACAAAGTAAGTCAGTAATAAAATAACGTATAAAATGATGCATTCTAACAGCACGATTCCTTACTGGTCATGAGTCAACATAATAGCTTAAAACCCCCTTCTGTTAAATTCTGAATGCTTCACTCCCTCATTTAGTCCATAGGAAATATCTACAAGGGACTGGTGCAGACAGGAGCTTGGGGCTGCTTTGATGAGTTCAACCGCATTGCTGTGGAAGTTCTTTCCGTGGTGGCCGTGCAGGTGAAAATGATTCATGATGCCATCCGGAACAGGAAGAGCAGGTGAGGGGCATGTGACTTTTCCCTCACTACGGATTATGGAATAATGCAGGTAACCTCAACTTCTCTGTCTCATGACATGACTAAAGTAAGACTCTGGTTAATTTTGAGAAATTATTTTGGATAGACTCCCAATTTTTATTAGTGATTTCTAAGGGTTGAATATAGCACATGTATATTACATTACCTTAATCGCTTAAAAAAGAGACAACTTCTAGGATGCTAAATCCAGTGATCAGTTATCAGTCCTTATCTTGTTTGACCTTCTGGCAGCATCTGACACAGTTGGCCATGCCCTGCTAAGTGACACACTAACTCCATGTGGGTTGTAGGACAACACCATCTCTCCTCCTTTTCTCTACCCTCACAGCGGCTTCACTGCTGATTTCTTCTCATCTGTAAAATGGAGGGAAGAAGAATACCTGCCTGGTAGATTACCATGGTCATTAAATATAAAGAACTTGGGCAAGTGTCTAGCACACAGTAAGCACCATATCAGTGTTTGCTATTTTATATTGTTATTTTCTGGCCTATTAATATTGGACATCATAGGGTTCAGCCCTTAGACTTTTTTTCTCTATATTTTCTCCACTGGTGATTTTATCTAGTCCTATAGTTTTTAAAAACCATCTCAGCTGAGCATCGTGGCTCACACCTGTAATCCAGCACTTTGGGAGGTGCAGGTGAGAACAATGCCTGAACCCAGGGGTTCAAGACCAGCCTGGGCAACCTGGTGAGACCTCATCTCTACAATAAAAAATAAATCGATAAGTAAATAAATAAATATTAGCCAGGTGTGGTGGAATGTGCCTATGATTCCAGCTACTTGGAAGGCTGAGGCAGAAGGATCACTTGAGCCCAGCAGGTCGAGGCTGATGTGGTCATGAGCGTACCACTGCACTCCAGCCTATGCAACAGAGTGAGACTCTGACTCAAAAAAAAAAATCTCTGTGCTGCTGACTACCAGATATCCAGACCTCCTTCCCCCTAAGCTCTGGACTTACCTAAACAACTGCCTGTGAGGCATCTCAAGACTCTACTTGATGCTTTCTAGACTTCTCATATTTAATGTCTCCAAAATCAAAAGCCTGGTCTCTCTACCAACACCTGCTTTGTTAGTTGTCCCAGTAACTTGGGCCAAAACCTTTCCAAATATATCTGAAATCTAACCACTCCTCAACATAATGGCCACACTCTTGGCACTTAGGTTTGATGGCTTAATATGTGAAATAAATATTACAGTATACAGCACAATTCTGGTTCTCGTAACCTTTTTTCCATATAGTGCGGCCTACTTATCTTGCCTCCCCCCGCCATTTTTTAAAGGTTTTTTTTCCCAGCTAGCTATCTTGTTCACAGGAACATTTTCAGTCTCCCAATTAGGGAAGGACTATCTTAGCCTCTTAGACAATGAACCTGTTGTAGAAGTTTCCAGGTTATCAGTAGACACATCTGAATGTTCCACCCTCTCGAAAACTCTCAATCCTTTTACTGCATGAGCCTGTGGCACCAGTTTTTTCTTCATGGCCAGATGTCTGTTGCCTGATCTGCCCCTTCTCTAAGGTCATGTTAGAGAAGTTTGGTTCTTTCTTCTTGGTTTCCCAGTCATATTTTATTTAGCTTTTAGTCAAAATCTTATTTGACGTAACCCAGATGTCATTTGAGGCCATCCTTTCTTATGGAGATTTATATAACTGATCCTAGCAGTGGTTTCTGAAAATTCCCAGCCATACTTCTTGACAGTCTCCTCTGTTGCCTGCACATCTGCGAGTCCTCTTTCTTCATTTTATTTTAGCCCATATGCAGACAGCATAGCTCCTTCATGATTTCACAAGTTCATTACATTTCCTTTATACTCAAAGATTTAAGAGATGAGACCATGCCTCAATTACAGAGCCTTCAAGCATCTTGCTGGCTCTACCCCCTGGAGGGCCACACCTTTGACTGTGGTTATCCCTGCTGTGTACAATGGGAGAGGAGGCAGCTATCCTGTGGCAAGAGCCGCCTCTCCTTCCGTGAGCTGCCTTGCCAGGCCTGTCTCCTTCCCTAGCCTGACATTCTGAGGAAGGAAGATTTCTCCATTTTTGCCTTGACTATACAAAATCCACCTGCTCTTAATTGCCTGGTGTCTGAGACACTTTTAGTCCTAAACATTGTGGTTCCTTTCTCCTACATCTTTTCCCTCCCTATTCTGTGGTATAGACCCGGCTTCTTAACTACTTCCGCCCTCCCTTTCTCAACAAGAGATCAGCCTTATATTTTGTCTCATTTACCCTCATTTGAAAGAAGCATTCTACTTGTCTCTCAGTATGACTCTGATAGTACCTTATCCTTCCACTGCCCTGGCCATCAATAGCCCACGGGGGCCTTTGCAAATCTTTCTGAAAACCTTCCACTGCTTCCCCAGTGCCTTCAAGTGATAATAATAGCAATAGTCGCAGCTAACATCTGTCGAGTGTTTACCATATTCTAGGCCTAGTGCTCTTAATCTTTTATATTCATAACCCCTTTTAAATCCTGATGTTATCCGATAAGGTGGGTAATATTATCATTCTTTTTTTTTCTTACTAGATGAGAGAATTGGGACATAGGGTAATTAACATCCCTGCAGTGATTTAGCTGGATCCTGAACCCTCAGTCTGGCTCCAGAGCTAGCTGTGATGACCCCTACGCTGTTCCATCTCTCAGTGTTACCCAGTAGTTATTTGTTGAATAAATGAGAGGAAGGGAGAGAAAGAGAGTGAGGAAAGAGACAAAATAAAGATGGAGCAGGGAGTATCTCCTTTAAGCATGAGCATTCATTCTCTGTGTGATATCCCGTTCTAGAAATTGAAGCCCAAATTGAAGGCAAAAATGCCATCACCTTTCATTAAATGTTAATGTAGTCAAGTCTTCATTTTTATATTCTAGGATACTGTGGCTATGTTAAAATAAAAAAGAATACTTCCCATGCTTATAATTCCTCTGGGGGGAGGGAAAGCGTTTTTAATAAACATGCTTTAAAACATACTCCAAATAAGTATGCTTATGAATTTTAAAGAAAATTACACAGAATAAACAGCTTCCTAATAATAATTCACATTTTGCAGTGGTTTGCATTTGTCAATGTGCATTCATATTCAATGAACACATT
The DNA here is from genome assembly GCA_027257055.1 of Cephalopachus bancanus. NCBI lineage: Eukaryota > Metazoa > Chordata > Mammalia > Primates > Tarsiidae > Cephalopachus > Cephalopachus bancanus. The sequence continues at coordinate 335,615 of JAPVLO010000091.1, forward strand.
TAATTTCATCAACATTCTTTTTATGGTAGATTTGTATTTCTTGGAGAAGCTATCACACTGAAGCCATCAGTTGGAATATTTATTACTATGAACCCGGGATATGCTGGTCGAACCGAATTACCGGAAAATCTCAAAGCTCTTTTCAGGCAAGTGTTGTGCTTGGCAGTTCAGCATCTGGCGCGCTCATGCCACCTAATGTTGTTGGTTTGTACTGTGATTTGTTTTTACTCTAGAATTCCTATGGAAAACCCCTTATTATTTCTTTGGGATCTCTTTATAAAATGTACTGTCACCATGATCAATGAACCCTTTTGAATTGTAAGACCAGGACTCAGAATGGGTTTTTAAAAGTTATTGGGGATACATTTGAATCTTTCATATTAGCTTTTTTGTTATGATTGTTTTATCATAAGCATCATTTTTTCAAATTAGTAAATATTTGGAAAGTATAGGAAGGAATAAAGAAAAAAGGACAGTGTCACCAATCAGAAATAATGATTGTTATACATTGTCTAGCCTTTCTATAATTTATATTTATATTTTGTTAAGATATTATAGTAGGCATATTTTCTTTTTTTTTTTGAGTTAGAGTCTCATTCTGTTACTCAAGCTGGAGTGCAGTGGCACACTCATGACTACCATAGCCTCGACCGCCCAGGTTTTGGCAATCCTTCCACCTCAGCCTTCCAAGTAGCTGAAACTACTGGCATGTGCCATGACACCCACTAATTTTTGATTTATTGTAGAGATGAGGTCTCACCAAGTTAGTTGTTCAGGCTGGTCTTGAACCCCTGGGTTCAGGTAATGCTCTTACCTTCACCTCCCAAAGTCCTGGGATTACAGGCATGAGCTACCATACCCGTCATGATTTTTATTTGGTTCTCTTCATTTACTATTTTGACATATATATTTTATTATATTACTGAAAATTCTTTGGAAATATCATTTTATGTAGCTCCAAAATAGTCCCTCTCATGCCTTTGCCATAATTTTCTTAACCATTCCCTTTGGTCTGACGTGTAGGGTTTATTTCTTCCTTGAGCATATCCTCAACAACTTAAATAAATAGGAATAGTTTATTTCTTTTTATCACTGATTAATATTCTATTATATAGACATGCTGCCATTTGTTTATTCATTCACCAGTTGTTGGACATTTGGGCTGTTTCCAGTTTGAGGCTATTATGAATAAAGCTGCTATGAACATTCCTATACAATTTTTCCATGCACATATGTTTTTATTTCTTTGGGGAAAATATCTAAGAATGGAATCATTGTTTTACATGGCAAATGTATGTTTTACTTATGAGAATCTGCTAGCTGGTGCAATGGCTAACACCTGTAATTCCAGCACTTTGGGATGATGAGGTGGGAGGATTGAATGAGGCCAGGAGTTTGAGACTAACCTGGGCAACATATCAAGATCCTGTCTCTACAAAAAATTAGAAATAAATTAGCTGGGCGTGGTAGTGCTTGCCTGTAGTTTCTGAGGTGGGAGAGTCACTTCAACTCAGGAGTTTGAGGCTGCAGTGTGGCATGATTATGCCACTGCACTCCAGCCTGAGTAACAAAGTAAGACTCTCTGTCTCAACAAAAGAAACAACAACAAAACTGCCAATCTGGTTTACAAAGTGATTATACTAGTTTACATCTTCACCACCAATGTATGAAAATTTTAGTTGCTCTACATTCTTGTCAAAACTTGGTATTGGCCGGGCTCAGTGACTCAGCCGGTAATCCCAAGCACTTTAGGAGGCTGAGGTGAGTGAATTGCTTGAGCCTGTGGGTTTGAGACCACCCTAGCCAACTTGGTGAGACCTCGTCTCTACAATAAATAAAAAATTAGCCGGCTGTGGTAGTGCGCACCTATAGTTCCAGCTACTTGGAAGGCTGAGGCGGAAGGATGGGTAGCTGGAGCCCAGCAGGTTGATGCTGGGTTGGCCATGAGCATGCCACTGTACTCCAGCCTGGGCAACAGAGTGAGACTCCAACTCAAAAAACAAAAAAAACAGAAAAACAAAAAAGTTGGTATTGTCAGTCTTAGCCAAACGAATAGATATATAATAGTGTGTCATCATGGGTTTAGTTTGCATTTCCATGTTTACTAATGATGTTAGAATCTTTTCATGCACCTATTGGGTATTTCCATTCCATCTTTTGTGAAGTACTGTATTCTGCATACAGTTTCTTTGTTAAATACATACATTGCAAATATTTTTCTCTCAATTTGTGACTTGTCTTTTTATTTTCTTAGTGGTGTCCATCAAAGTCTGAAGTGTTAAGTTTGATGAAATACAGCTTATCATTTTAAAAAATATCTTATCCAAAAAAGTTTTAGTCCAGGCTTGCAAAAAGTTTCCACTGTGTTTTCTTTTACAAGCTGTTTGCTAATTTCCATAAGGATTTTATTTTTTATTCTGTTAATTGCTGAATTATGTTGACTGATTTTCAAATGCTAAACAGTCTTTCCACATTGCATTTCAGGTATAAACCCCACTTGGTAAGGTGGTGTTATTCTTATTGGTATTGCTGAATTCAATATGCTACCATTTTGTTAAGGATTCTTTTAAATGCCATGAAGGATATTGCTCTGTAGTGTCCTTTCTTGCAAGATATTTGTCTGACTTTGGCATCAGAGTAATGTTGACATTATTCAATGAGTTGAAAGGGTTTTCTCCTTTGTTTCCTTAAGAGTTTGTGTAAGATCGCTATTATTTACTCCTCAAATATTTGATAGAATTAATCAGTGAAACCATCTATACCTAAAGTTTTCTTTAGGGGAATCTTTTAATTTATTTATATATATTTTTATTTTTTTTTAAAGATGTGGGGTACAATTCAGGGTTAGGTATGTAAGTGGCCATCATACAGGTGAAGTTTGGGCTGCCTATTGATTCTCACTTCACCTGGTTTGGGATCAGATACCCTAACTGATGTTAAGGGGAATCTTTTAAATAATTAATTCAGTTTTAAAAAATAGATATGAGGCTACTCAGATTTTTAATTTCTCTTGGGTTAGTTTTGATAATTTACATCTTTAAAAGAAAATATCCATGTTATCTAGATTATTGAATCTGTTGACATACATTTGTTCATACTATTCCCTTATGATCTGTAGTGATGTCCTGAATTCCATGCCTGATTTGGGTAATTTGTGTCTTTTCTCTCTTTTTTTTCATTGTGATAAGCTAGAGACTTGTCAGTTTTTATTTGTTTGTTTATTTATTTTTGAGTTGGAGTCTCACTCTTGTTGCCCAGGTTGGAGTGCAGGGGCACTCTCACGGCCACTGCAGCCTTGACCTACTGGGTTCAGGCGATCCTTCCATCTCAGCCTTCCAAGTAACTGGACGCACATGGTGGATGCACGCCACCATAACTGGCTAGTTTATTTATTTATTTATTGTAGAGACAAGGGCTCACCAAGTTGCCTAGGCGGGTCTCGAACTCCAGGCTCAGGTAATCTTCTCTCCTTGGCCTCCCAAGGTGCTGGGATTACAGGCGAAGCCACCACAGCTGGCCATCAGTTTTATTTTTTAGGAGTTCTTTAGGGTTCACAATATGTCTCTTTAACTATTCAGTACTTTTTTTTTTTTTTTTTTTTGAGCTGAAGTCTCACCCTGTCACCCAGGCTGGTGTGCTGTGGCACACTCACGGGCCACCCCAGTGTCAACCTGTTGGGCTCTGGCAATTCCTCCACCTCAGCCTTCCAAGTAGCTGGAACTACAGGCAGGTGCTATCATGCCCAGGTAATTTTTTTATTTATTGTAGAGATGAGGTCTTGCCAAGTTGCCTGGGCTGGTCTTGAACCCGTGGGCTTAGGCAATCCCCTCACCTCGGTCTCCCAACATGCTGGGATTACAGGCTGAGCCACCGAGCCCAGCCTCAGTGTTTTTTCAAAATAATATGCCATTTAACGTTTTATGCAAGAACTGCTAGTCTATTGTGTGATTTCTTTCAGTTATTTTAAACTTAAAATGTGGTTGTTCATTCTTTTAGCTATTTAACCATATTTCATTTGTATTTTCTTCTAATTTTTATAGTATTGCTATATTTTAAAATCTAATCATCTGATAAGATCTGACTATGGTAGGTAACATGAATACTTAAGCAATTCTTTTTCCTAATAGTCAATCAATTATTCTAACATCCTGTATTGAATGTTTTCCTTTCCTTTTAATAACAGTTTTGTTAACATAGTAATTTTATCTCTAATTTTCTTGAAAAATTCTATATAGAGAATAACTGATTTCAAAATAAATGTAATAATTGCAAAATAGTCTGTTAGAAAACTGGATACCTTTCAGTATTTTGCTCTTTGTGACCCAATTTATTTCATATGATTTTTTCATTGAGGTGTTAAAATTCGATACTGTTTTGTGAGGTTTTAATAAATTGTGTTTAATTAAATGCTGCATCATTTATGTTGGGCGTTATTACTTGTATCAGCAAAGTCTGAAGGAAAATTTGGATGATGAAAGTATTATTTATGAGGGGAGACAATGTTTCAGCCTTTAAAGTATGAGAGGGGACCCCCCAAGAAAGACTGGAATTATTTTTTGGAGGGCAGGCCCCTTGTAGCACAGGTTTCCTCTGCTGTGTAAGTGTTCTGGGAACCCATCAGCATTGGTATGCCAGCTAGCATTGTTGTGAGAGGCTTCAGTTAGTTTTTATTTTGGAGTTTCTTTCACTACATTTGTCCATTTCATGATGGGTGATTTACGCAAACAACCAGCTCACATCGTGCTAAGTGTTCAGCAGTTTTTTACCAAAAGCAGCATGACCCCCTTGCCCTACCATCCCTATTCGCCCAATCTCACCCCAAGTGACCTTTTTTTTTTGAGTTGGAATCTCACTCTGTCGCCCAGGCTGGAGTGCAGTGGCACGCTCACAGCCACTGCAGCCTCAACCTGCTGGGCTCAGGCAATCCTTTCACCTCAGCCTTCCAAGTAGCTAGAACTACAGGTGTTCATGCTTGGCTAATTTTTCTTAATTTATCGTAGAGACGAGGTCTCACCAAGTTGCCCAGGCTGGTCTTGAACCCCTGGACTCAGGCAATCCTCTCACCTCTGCCTCCCAAAGTGCTGGGATTACAGGCATGAGCCACCGTGCATGGCCCGAGTTACTTTTTTTTTGTTTCCCCGGATGAGAAAAGTTCTCAAGGGAAAATGTTTTGCTGAGGTGAAACAAAAAACAGAAGCACTAAAAGACATCAAAATTGACAATTTCAAAAACTGTTTTGAGCAGTGGAAAATGTGTCTGATAGGTGTATTGCATCAAATGGAGAGTGCTTTGAAGGTGGCTGAAGTTTACACTGTAAGAATAAATACACAATTTTTCAATAAATAAATTTTGAATTTTGGGGGGTTCCCCCTCATATTTTGATTCCAACACTCACCAACCATGTGGCCCATAGCATGTACTTGGACTTCTGGAAACTTCAGTCTGCATCTCCTTAAAAGGCAAATAAGAGGATCAGCCTTCTCATAGAATTGTGAGAATTAAGTAAGAGCGTGCATGAAAAGATTTTAGCACCCTGTGTGGTATGAAGTAAGTGTTCAGTAAATATCAGTTGTCTTTACTAACGTAAAATAAAACAAGGCCATCTGTAGCCTTTTCTCTCACATTTCTTTACCTGTGATATGATGAAGAATAATAAATGTGAGGAGAACATGGGGTCAGCACAGATAAGAGAGGCACTCGATAATTGCCTAGATCCAAAGATACTTTGAAGTTAGATGCTTAGGGTGAAAATTAGATGTGCACAAAGTAAACTATAATTTTTATATTTACAAAAACAGGTGGGTAAGTATTATTGGAATGTATTTTAAGAAGTCTAAAATCATGGGCTTATTTATTGATTTATTCTACTCCTCCTTTGCACTTGACCTCTGTGGAGAGGAATTTTTTCAAACATTGCTGGTAATAGCGGCTGTCTTTGGGGAAGGACTTTTTGGAAGTCCCTCTTCAAAAGAAAGGGCTTTTGAAGCTATGTTTTTCTAAACAATGACCCTAAAAGTCTACCCAAGTTGATATCAGGTGGTAGTATGCTAGGGGCAGCTTGGTCAAGCTTTCAAGAGCTGATCGCTAAATTTTCATGAACTTTGTGAGCTGGTTATTAAGCACAACCACTAACAAAAACTAAATTCTAACAACTTTTGATTAAATAAATTGTATCAAAAACAAAGATAAATACTCAAAATGAATCACTTCATAATGATTTATTTTACTAATGTTTATACTCTTAAGGTTATTTATGATTATTGTTGTCTACACAGTCGTGGGTTTCCCAGATCTATGTTTAATGATGTTGTTTTGGTAACTTGAATCAGCTGTGGTAGAAAGATTTTTTTTCCATGGAAATCAGTAAATGCCGTTTTCTGGATCGCAGGTTCTTAAACATTTACCAGCACACTGGTAGCCATAGGTAAAGGTTGATCTCTAGTCCAAAACATCATTGTTCATCTTTCTGCAGTGACAATTGACATACGAATTTTCTTTAAACTGTGCTTCTGCCATTTCAGAGTGTCTGGAATTTCCTGTGTCCAGTAACTAGAGGATTTTCTTTTTTTTGTTTTTAAGAAAAGGGATTCTCGCTCCATTGTCCAAGCTAGAGTGCAGAGGCATGTTCATAGCTCGCTGCAGCCTCAAACTCCTGGGCTCAAGTGATCCTCCTGCCTCCATCTCCTGAGTAGCTGAGACTATAGGCATTCACCACCATACCTGGATAATTTTTAAATTTTATTTTTGTAGAATCAAGGTCTTGCTATGTTGCTCAGGTTGCTCTTGAACTCCTGGGCTCCAGCAATCCTCCTGTCTCAGCCTCCCAAAGTGCTGGGTTACAAGTACAAGCCACTGCACCCAGCTTTTTAGTGGACATATTTTAGATAAAGTGAATGGTCTTGTTAGCTGTGATGGACAGAAGTAATTATGACCTGCTTAGGAATGGTTAAAATGTTGGTACAAATTAATCACTTGAGTTCAGCAATTGGTACTTATTACCTTATCACATTTTAAAACTCTAAGTTATATTTACTTTTCAGACCCTGTGCCATGGTGGCCCCTGACATTGAGCTTATCTGTGAAATCATGTTAGTTGCTGAAGGTTTTGTGGATGCGCGCGCATTAGCCCGAAAATTCATTACGTTGTACACGCTGTGCAGGGAGCTCCTCTCCAAGCAGGTGAGGGATCCTTTGTTACTTTTTCTTCATTTTTATATCCCATTAAAACAGCTTTGAAATATGACTGCAGGGTAAGTTATCATTCAAATTACACTTAGACATTAGGAATATTTTTATATTTTTCATACATTTTAAAAATCTGTATTTTGCAATTCTATTCTTTTCTGAAATTGGGGACATTCTAGTTCTAGTGTTTTATTTGTATCATACAGTTTTTATTAACGGGCTATGTGATTTTCTTTAAACTTTATCAATGCTGTCATTATAAATGGAATTTTATGTTGCCTCCCCTTCTTGGTGAGAATATTATGGTGAGAAGGCAGGGGTGTTCATAAGATTGATGAGGCAGGGGTGTTCATAAGAATGATGTTCTTATTTTCTGAAGACCATCTCATGGAATGCTAAAATTACAATTTTTCTCATTTGCTGGTCATCCTTTATTTGAAGGTAGGGTTGGATTTTTTCTTAAACTTTTATTCTTCAACTTTTTTTCTGAAATGGGTCAGATGTATACACACTCTACTCTGCAGTCATAAGCTTCTCAAAGATTTATTGAAGTTGCTGATATGCCACAAAAATTATGTATCAGCATCAGTATTTTTAAATTGAGCTTTGTGGTCACTTGATTCTTGGTCTTTTGATACCCATTTATGAATTACTGGTGATGTAATTCTGCAGCTGTTCCAGAACGAGAGTATCAAAATACCACAGTTGCAACCACACAGTTGCCTGCCCTGCCAGATGTAATCATCTTGACTTGCTCATTGTCAGGGAAAGATGTGAAATGAGAGAGAAATGTGTGTCGTCCTTTTAATAACTATAAATTCACATCAGGGGAGTGGTGTGGTGATTTTTAACAATTGTCTCTGGGTAGTAAGATGATAGGTATTTTTTTTTTTTGAGTTGGAGTCTCACTCTGTCACCCAGACTGGAGTGCAGTGGCCGCTCCCGGCCACCACAGCCTCGACCTGCTGGGCTCCGGCGATCCTTCCACCTCAGCCTTCCAAGTAGCTGGAATTACAGGCATGCGCTACCACGCCCGGCTGATTTTTTGATTTATTGTAGAGATGAGGTCTCGCAGCTCAGGCGGTTCTCAAACCCGCGGGCTCAGGCAATCCACTCACCTCAGCTTCCCGAAGGTGCGGGATTACAGGCTGAGCCACCGAGCCCGGCGATGATAGGTATTTTTACTGCAACCGATTTCTTTTATTGGACCCATTTTAATTTTATAATGGGAAAAAGTCAGTAGAAAAAATCTAATTGAGTCCAAGGAACATGGAGCTAGCATTGTACTCATCCCTAGTGGTAATATTTAAACATTTAGTGAACATAGCCAAGTTCTGTGCTCATTGATGACCATGATGAATGGTGAAGACACAAAACAAATGAAACAAACACCCAGATTTCTGACTTCCAGTGACTCAGGTTTACAGGAAATAAAAGTTGGAGGAAGAAAGGAACCAATAATTATTGAACAGGTACCATATGCTATATTTTAAGATCTTCACAATAAGTTTACAAGCTTGGTAATATGATCCCCATTCTATAGATGAGGAAACAGTGAAAAAAATTTGTCCAAGTCTTTATAGCTAACACGTGGTGAGGGCAAGATTTGACTTCGGTTCTTTCCAGTCCTTTCTGGGACACACCAGTAGCCAATTACAAAAGGTAGGTGTCGAGAATACAGGTAGAACAAAGAGAGAGAGGGTAAAGGTAGAGGAGAAAGAAAGAGTTTGCTAACTCTGAGAAATGTCATGCGTGAGATGAGGGAAAAGAAATTTGGCCCGGACAGAAGAGCTGAGTTAGGAGCACAGTTCTCTGATGCCTTTCTGTGCTGCAGGGATGGAGTTGGAAAACAATTGGTAGACCTTTTTGACCAATAGAATGATATAATAAAAACAGTGAAAATTAGTTTTAGTAGTGTTGTGCAATGTTTAAGTGTTTCAGAGGGTCCCCGAGTCCCCTTGAATCTGTGTCCAGAAATTCTGCATGCTCTTTTCAATGTTGTTACACAACGACTTCCCACCTCCCATTCTGCTTGCCCTCCGAACTCTGATTCTTCTCCCTTCTCTCCTTAACCCCCAGTCTATTTCTAGATCAGTGGCTTGCAATGAATTTTTACCATGACTTACAGGAAAAACTACTTTTTCTTTTGATAGTACTCACACACACACACACACACACACACACACACACACACACGTGCACACAACTGAACCAAAACATTTCACCAAGCACTTCTTACGCTTATTAGTTGCATCACACTCTAGTGGTTTTCATTTCATTCTATTTTATTACCGACAAAAATGATGGTCAAGACCCACTAAATTGATTTTATTCTACTAATGGGTTAAATGGCATGTCTATACATGTAGCTATTGCTTCACTGCCCACAAAGCATGTACTCATTTTACTTCTATGATCCTGTGTAAAGTAGGTGGATACATTTTTTTGAGTCAGAGTCTCACTCTGTCACCCAGGCTGGAGTGCATTGGTATGCTCATGGCCACCCCAGCATCAACCTGCTGGGCTCCGGCGATTCTTCCGCCTCAGCCTTCCAAGTAGCCAGAACCACAGGTACACGCTACCACACCCAGCTAGTTTTTTGAGATATTGCAGAGATAAGAGCTTACCAAGTTGCCCAGGCTGGTCTTGAACCCCTGGGCTCAGGCAATCCTCTCGCCTCGGCCTCCCAAAGTGCTGGGATTACAGGCTTGAGCCACTGCGCCCGGCCAGGTGGATAGATACTTTTATCTGCCTTCTCATGGATGACGCTTCTGAGGCTCTGAGAGTGGAGTGACTTTCCCACAGGCACAGCTGAGAGACATTTGAGAGAAGGGTTGTTCCTTTGTGAATTGTAGATAGGCAGCAAGGAGAGTCCAGTCCCATGGAAGCAATTGTTCTATCTGGGGAACCTTCTGGGGCATCTGTCCTGTGCCATGCACCATGCTAGGACCTAGCAGATGTCAGTGAATCACAGGAAATATGTTTATTATGGGGAAAAATCTGAAGAAAAGATGCAATTGAACCCAGGGAGCATGGATTTGCCACCATACTCATTCTTTTTTTTTTTTTTTAAGATGTGGGGTACAATTCAGGATTGGATGTGGACATCATAGAGGTAAAGTTTGGGCCTCCCTTTTGTCCCCACTTTGCCTGGTTTGATGTACTCATTCTCAGTAGTGATATTCTGAGATCCTCCGGGAGCTTAGAGCCTGTGGGAGAAATCTTCTTTAGGGCTCAAACGAAAGTCTCAAAGAGGTCCTGGTTTATAATTGAATTTTAATAATATGGTTTTTATTATACTAAGTGCCAGCATCAGGGCAGAAGTGTCTGAGTGATTAAGAGGTAGAATAATTAGGGCAATTAGAGATGGAAGGCTGGGAAGAGGGGGATCCCAGACCCTCAGTGAAGCCAGCACACCTGGAGAAATGATCGTCTGGTTGGGGTGAAAACATAGAGGTGGATGAGCTCTTGAGTTAGCAGGTCTATCAAGGGAAGAGCCAGGGAGACAGACGCACCCGTGGGTAAATGCTGCAATTAAGGGCTATGGAAAGGAGAGATTCGCTGACGGAGGCAGAAAAACCGGTCAAAAGAAGCAGGACAACACTACAGGGATGTGATTGTCACAGTTTCAAAGGGGAGAAGAAAATGTTTTGAATCATGAAAGTGTGTATGTGTCTGAACTCTTTTAACTTTCAGCTTTTACTTCTGTAATGAGAGTCTTCTTCTCTCATAAAATTCTTTAGAAAATAAACCTGTGTTTTAATTTCAGGATCATTATGACTGGGGACTTCGTGCTATTAAATCTGTCTTGGTTGTAGCTGGCTCCCTGAAACGAGGAGATAAAAACAGTCCTGAGGATCAGGTACTGAAATGCTCATACAATTTTTCTGAGTAAGTAGCTAAACAGCTTCATACAAATGAAAGTATATATCTGGAGGGTGAGACATGCATACCATGATTTTTTTTTTATTATTGCAGTTTTTTGTTTGTTTTTTAAGATTCAGGGGATATACATGCATGAATTATTCCCCATTCCCCAGATAGTAGACATTGTATCCCATAGGTAATTTCTGAATCCTAACTCCTCTTCCCACCTCCCCCCTTATTGGTGTCTCCAGTGTCTATTATTTCCATCCTTGTGACCATTTAGTTCCCACATATGAATGAGAACATGCAGTGTTTGTTTTTCTGTTTCTGAGTCAATTCATTTAGGATGGCGATCTCCAGTTCCATCCATGTTACTGCAAAGGATGTGATTTCATTCTTTTTTATGGTATTCCATGGTGTATATATACCACATTTAAAAAAATTTGGTCAGTTGTTGGTGAGCACTTAGGTTGGTTTCATGATTTTGCTGTTGTGAATAGTGCTGCAATGAATGCATGAGTACAGTAATCTTTTTAATATATTGATCTTTATGACTTTTAAATAAATAAAATCTATTGCTAATATAGGATATTGTGAGAACTGGCATTTCTTATGTTATAAGAGTTCACAGGTATTCCTGAGGGCAAAGATATGGCCCTGGAAAAATGTGATTTTATCAGTTCTTTTGAAATATCAGCCTCACAAAGTATTTTGAGTTATAATCAAATAATTCAATAATCATGGCTCAATTTCCTCTGAGGAACATTTAGGAAATCCGATTGACTTGGGATATTAATCCTGAAAACTTAATGGGGGAAAGGGCATTCATCTCATGAAATGTAAGTTGGGTATGAAATATGAAGTGGGCAGGACGGTTGCCTAACACCATTGAAAGGCTCAGTTGGTTGTTCAGAGCTACTAGAAAAAGTTCTACTCTTCTTCCTGGAAAGAAACATAACAGCACATCATGCATCTTTCCCTATTAAATAAGTAGTGAGAGCAGTGGACGTGGTCACTATATATACATGCAACACGACGAGAAATAGAAAAAAGCTAGATCTAGTCTGTTTTTTTATGTTACGGGAAATTTATTATGTGATTTTTTTTAAACCTTTATTTCCAAAATTTCTCTCTTTTCCTCCTATACTTAACTTATGATTAAGTCAAGATTTTCTTTTATTTATTTGTTCTCTTGTTATTTTGTTGTTGTTGTTGGAATGCTTAGCTCGTTCTATAAGTTATCCTAATGTTTAAGTTACTGCTTTTAAATCTAAAGCCTTCTGGTTTACAGCCAAGATAGAACAACAAAAACTCAGAATATCTAAAATTATCATTCTGAGATTCTCAGAGCACTTCAAACAAAATGATCTAATGGGCTTGATTAAATGCTGGAGTTTGGGAATTTAGGAAAGAGGGCCTCAGATCCTTCCTGAAGATAGAAACAGATCACTGGCAGGGAAGGAAAAGGCCTCCCTGTTGATCTTATTCTGAGGTTTGTCCATGGTCTTAGTTCAGCCTTCTCGTGTTCTGGTAGGTTGACTTCAAGGGTTTAACTGTCCTATAGATAAAATGCCATCCTAATGGTACCAGCATTTCATACTTTACATATGAGGATTCAAAATCGCATCTTTGGTTCTTTAGGAGTTTGTTAGACCTTGTATTGGCTTTTTAATAAAGTATTTTCTATCCTCCTTTCTAGGTACTCATGAGAGCATTAAGGGATTTCAATATGCCTAAAATAGTAAGTGATGACATCCCAGTGTTTCTGGGCCTAGTCAGTGACCTGTTTCCAGCCCTGGAAGTGCCCCGGAGGAGGAAGCTGCACTTTGAACAGATGGTCAGGCAGTCTACCCTGGAGCTCCGCCTGCAGCCTGAGGAGAGCTTCATCCTCAAAGTAAAAGGAGCATTTACTTTTCATGGCAGCCCTTGGGATTTGCAGTGGAAATAACTGTAGTTAAGCGATGCTAATCCAAGATGTTAACTTATATTACCCTGACCCTAGTAAGAGCTTAACATATGCTTTCAAGCACTTTAATATGGCAGTAGTAACTACAGTAAATGGAAGTAAATATTCCAGTAGTCATGTTCTGTGAGGAGGTGAAAACCTAGCTATGATTAAGTCATGGTTTTAAAAGTAAGCATACTTTTAATCAGTTTGTAAAACGTCTTGGTTCTTCTTGGTGGCATGCACCAAAAGTTTGTTTTCCTCCCCTCTCCTTTTTAGAGAACACGGGAAGTAAAATCATGTCAGCCTGTGTGAGAATAACTTTGAAAGATGTTATCTGACATATCAAAGGCTTGTGCATATCAGTGTTCAACTTGGGTTTAGTGAATACATGGACCTGAAAATACATATAGAATTTCCACTTTAGATGTTTTATAGGCTAGCAATCAGTACTCAGTTGTAGATGGTGATTGTTCATACGTTGCTTTTGTTTAAAACTTCATGAAGAGTTATTGGTGTTTGTAAGTAACCCCTGCCCTTTACCAAGTTCTACATAAAGCAATGATTTTGCTTTATTCTCTCATTCCTGTGCTCTGTGTGAGAGACTCAGGAGAAACTCTGCTTTGTACCTGTGGTCTATTTTAACTTTCTGTAAACATACAGTTGTCAGCAGGAGCTGGCTTGGGTCATAACGAAAAAAGAATTGAGCAAAAATGGGTAGGTTGTCTTTTTGTCACCAACTCATGAAAGGAAACCAGTGAGTGGCTGTTTGCTTGACAGGTTGTCCAACTTGAGGAACTGTTGGCCGTGCGACACTCCGTCTTTGTGGTTGGAAATGCAGGCACAGGAAAGAGTAAGGTATAGTAAACTGCCTAATAACTTTCAGCCGTGAAGGAACTTTCTCTCTCTCTCTCTCTCTCTCTCTCTCTCTCTCTCTCTCTCTCTCTCCCCTCTCTCTCTCTCTCTCTCTCGGCATATTTTCAGTGTTACTCTAAAGAGTTTCCTTTGTGAAGCCTGCCATAATTCTGAGATTCCAATGTTGCTGTTTGATCAAGTGACATTGTTTTCCTTTATACTGGGAGGGGGAGAAAGACAACAAGTAGAACATTGCATTCACACATGGCAAAGTAAGCCAGGATGAAGACTGGGCTTTCCACATGAGGTAATTAGCACCCTCTTCATGCATTTAGGTGTATACCACCCTGCTTTGTGTACTGTTCAATAATATAATTATGCTTGGATTCGTTTATCAAAGGTAAACATATCAAGAGATTGTGTAATAAGATATCTGGCTTGCAGGATTTGATGGTCTCTACCCACATTTATCAAAACTACCTTCTCTTCCAAGTCATCCTAGATTCTCCTCCCTATATCACTAAGAAGAACAAACCTAAATATTTTTCTTCAGGACTTTCTCCGAAATATAGCCCTCTATAGGGCCAAAAGAAAACTTAGCGAGAAAAGGAGGTGGGAAAACCCACAATTTTGAGGTTCCTATTCTATGCTGTGTTAGGTATGATTTATTCTCTACAACAATGATATAGGCACTATTATCCCCATTTTTAGTTCACTGCTTGATTTTGTTTGGTCTTACTGATGGTCCTGGCAACATACTTATTTTCTTGGTTGGCAGACGGTATATGCAGAACGGCATGCATTTTAATTCAGGATGCTTGAGTATAAACATATGTGGTAGCCAACAACTAAAAATAGCCAGAATGAGCATACACGATCTTAGATCATGGGGGTATATGGAACTTGCCAGCATTTAAACCAGAACCCAATGTAGAACAATTGTAAAGGGAGCCTCTGGATAGATTTTTCTAGTGAAAAATATAATAATTGAAATATTAAAGTAGATAACTGATAGACCTGTAATTATTTTGTTAGAGTAAGTTTCAGATGTAGGCCATGGTTCAAGGAAGGATGGAATTAAATTCTATAATTTCCAGCAGATTAATGGTTTCTAAAAATACAAGTTTAATATTCCTAAGGCATTTAATTTCCTTCCTCTAGTCTTCACTGATTCTGTTCTACTCAACGTGTAACTTAAGCTGATATAACTAGAGCATTGAAATTTAGGACCATGTATTTAGTGCCGTATCATCCCAAAGATTTTAGCAATCATGTATCAGTTCTTCAAATCCCCTGTGAGTAGGTCAGGATGATAAATATCTAAAAAAAAAAAAAAACCATGGCTTTTCAGGGAAAGGAAGAACAGGCATTGGAGCCGATATTTGGGGTAAGCTGTCAATTAAACACACGTATATTGAGCACCTACTCTGTGAGTTATCATCCTGAAACCTTCTCTTCCTCAGTTATAGAGACCAGGATTTCTCAGCCTCAGCACTGTTGACATTCTGGACTGGATAACTCTGTTGCAGGGGACAGTCCTGAGCATTGTAGGGGATCTAATAGAAGCACAGCTCCTCTCTCCACAAATCAAGGCAATCTGTTGAGAACCACTGTTCTAAGTCACTAGGTCTCAAAAAGTGTCCAGAATAGTATCATTGGCACCTCTTGGGCCCTTGTCAGAAGTGCAAATAGCAGGTTCCACCTCAGACCTACTGAATTAGAAGCTACAGGATTGGGCCCAGCAATCTGTGTTTTAACACCCTCCAGACAATTCTGGAGTAGGCTAAATTTTGAGAACAACAGATCATAATAATTCAGGCAGGCATATTTAATAAACATGAGCATAAATGCTTATTGACTTATAGTCCACTCTGTACCCATGGTTAAAAATCTCAAATGATAGAGTGACCTTCTTTAGTCTAAATGGTTCAAAGAATCAGGTGGAAAAAAAAAAAATAAAACAAAGAATCAGGTGAACTCATTCTGTCTTCCTAAGGGTGTATGAAATGAAACCTTTCAAGATGATGATGGAAATGCTCATATGTGCATTTCTCTCTTCTCCATTTTAGCACACACAGACTATCTAGGGTTTGTGGGATTAAACCTGTCAAGATGGTCATGGAAATGGACATATGTGCATGCTCCCCCGCCTCCATCTTAGCACACACAGAATATCTAGGAACACATAACGAATAAGGAAAATCCTTCAGAAACTCTTTACTTTCCATTTGGCTTAGATCAGTGTTAATTTTTTTGGCTCTTTTCTTCTTCCCCTCAGATTTTGAGAACACTGAACCGAACATATGTTAACATGAAACAGAAACCTGTTTGGAATGACTTAAACCCTAAAGCTCTGACAACTGATGAACTCTTTGGTTTCATACATCATGCTACCCGAGAATGGAAAGATGGCAAGTTGTATTTCCCTTTTAGAAGTGCTAAAAAATGACTTTTTTTTTCTATCCAGAAAGACGTTTCTCAGTATAAGCCAATTTTAGTCATAGTCACAGATTTACTGTTTATGTGTTGGCGTTATTGGAAATATAGTGGATCACAACAGCATTTATAATGTATAAATTAAAACTAGATTTAAATAAGTACTTGATTTGCATTCAGCATATCTGTACTCAGAGCTGTGTATTTTTATCCCACATTAGTTATATCAGGGCTCCCTGTAAATCAGGAAAGAAGTCAACATGGATTCCTCAGGAAACATTTATCAGGTACCTGATACAAGACACTGACTAAAGTTCAGGCAGCTATTATTCTTAAGTGCCAGGGACAAAAGTCAACAGGGCATGTTTACTGCCCTGAACATGTCTATAGACAAACAGAACCCTTTGTTGCAATTTGTTATGACTTCCTATTTCAGTAAATGCACTAACCCTGGCACCATCGGCAACATTCTTCTTCCAGATGCCTGCATGATTTTCTCCCTTATGTTAATTTAAGTGTCTGGTCAAATGTCACATCAGAGGCTTCCCTGATGACCATATCTAAAGTGGGATACATTTCATCCTTCTCTAGCCCTACTTCTTGTGTATACTCTTTCCTTTTGGGGGCAATTTTTACCCTTTCAGCCTAGCTTCTGTCTTTTGATAAAAAAACTGGCTGAGTGTGGTGGCTCATGCCTGTAATCCCAGCATTCTGGGTGGCCAAGGCAGGAGGACTGCTTGAGCCCAGGAGTTCAAGACCAGTCTGGACAACATAGTGAGACCTCATCTCTACAAAAAATTGGCTGAGCATGGTGGCACCCACCTGTAGTCCCAGCTACCAGGGAGGCTGAGGTGGAAGGATCACCTGAGTCTAAGAGGTCGAGGCCGCCTCTGGTGAGCCGTGTTCATGCCACTATACTCTAGCCTAGGAAACAGAGTGAGAACCTCAGACAAGAAAGAAAGAGAGAGAGAGAGAGAGAGAGAGAGAGAGGGAAGGAAGGAAGAAAGGAAGGAAGGAAGGAAGAGAAAAGAAAAAAAAAAAGAACTGTGGCAAGGAGATAACCTGTTTATCCTGAAACTTTCTGGAAACTGTTTAAATCAGTGACCATTAGAAAAGGTTTCTGGCTTCTTTATGAAACGTAGTGGCAGGTTCTATCAGATACTGTCACTCACTTTTTGCACAGAATCTCTTACAGAAGAAACTCTCCACATACATGCATCGAGACAGTTTCACTCACAGTGGTATTACATACTTGAGTTTGAAAAATCAGCTATTAAATACACCATGTAACACATAGAATACTTAGATATGTGGTAATGGTGACAAGGACTGTGGATTTAAAATGTTTTTGTCTGTACATCTTGGGAAGTAATGATCACTTAATATAATCTCAAAGACCAAATTTCTATAACATGCATAGATCTTCCGATTGCTCTAGCTTTAGAATGATGCCCCTTGAAAATTGTCTTAGAAAAATAGAGAAAGGTGAGCTGAACTGATATTTGGTCTAAAATAGTTACTGAGCTTATGTGCATGAAGAGAGAGAATGTCTTCTTTTGGTGCAAGTTCTGAGTTTTATGTGCGTTACCCACATAAATACCCACAACCGTTCATCAAGGAAGGTTCTGTTATTTCTCTTTGACACATGGGGAGTTCAGTTTTGGACATTAAAGATCCCTTTCAGGGAGGGGAGACCTCCCCTTTGGTGAATAGTACAGCTGGATCTGCAGCTGACATGTAGCTCTAAAGGTGTTATGCACTGCCACCAAGAAAGAGGCAGCAAAAGTGCTTCTATCTAGTTAATAAAAGAGCTCCTAGGATGAATAATATACATTTATTTTAGAAATAAGTAGCACTTGACTCCATTATGTATTAGAATTGCTTACTCTTAATTTATAGGTCTCTTCTCTTCCATTCTGCGAGAACAAGCAAATCTTATGCATGATGGACCGAAATGGATAGTCCTGGATGGAGATATTGACCCCATGTGGATTGAATCATTAAATACTGTCATGGATGATAACAAGGTGACTCATACTTCAGTGCTAAACCTTGAACATAACATCTTGTGTGCATTGAGATTTCCATTTCCTGTTGGTGTTAATACTGATTTTTACTCATTAGCCTGTATTCTTACCACATGTGACCACTGGGCACACATGGGAATGAGTTTGGGAACAACAGACATGGGACACTTCTAAGGGAGTAAGGAGGAACAAGGGATACAAACCACTGGGTACCATGCTGAGCCTTAAGGGTGTGGGAGGCAGGCTCGTCAGAAGCCCAAACCTCAGCTACACGCAATATACCTGTGAAACAAATCCTCATATGTACCCCATGATTCTGAAATTTAAAAAAAATTAAAAAATTTAAAATCCCTGTTTTGCTACGTGGCACTTCCCTAATAATTCTCTTAATTTTGCTGTGAAAGAATTTCAGGGAATATATTTTCTGTATGAATTTAACTACCTTTAATGAGAGTTAGATACAGATTTAAGAATTTAGTTTACACATCTTACCATTTTGTAAGAGGGAGGCAAAAATTATTAATCCTATATCATCTTTGATTAAGAATGGAATACTTAGACAGTAAAAGAATGAGTTTGTGCCATCTGATAATTGGTGAAATATAGCTATTGAAATTAACTAGTTTCTGTGGCTACAGATTGAGTTTAAATGCTTTCCCAAGCTTTTTGTCATAGTTAATCCAGCATTCCCAGCAAAAACAAAAGGTGATGGTATAGGTCTGTGAGATGTCATTTAAGCAACACAGGGTCTATTGTTGGGATCAGGAGAGAGAAATCAGTAATCATCATTACCCCAGAATGGAATTAGTAACCACCTTAAATTAACAGCAATTGCTACTTTCTCAACTGAGACATTGTTCATCATAAAATATAGGCTTGGGATCTTTATACTTGCATGAGTTTCTTTGGACAATTGATAATTGTGGCTTTTTGGATTCTAAAGAAATTTTTTATGCTATTCAGGCCTTTTCATGGGATCAGCTTTGAAAATAAATGTCTTGCATTTGGCATAGCAATAATTACCACAGCTATTTAAGGTTGGCATTCATAAGTCCACTTAGGAGTTTGTTCTTCAAGGGTCAGTCAGGTCGCCTCAGGGGTGAACTTAGATCTTTACTCAGACTGCGCATCTTGTTCAGGACAGTGAGCTCACAGCCTTTGATACTTCTACCAGGGGAAAGTACCTTTGGTTGCTGCGGTATGTTAGTGGTGTTGCTTTTCCTCCC
This sequence comes from Cephalopachus bancanus, assembly GCA_027257055.1. Taxonomy (NCBI): domain Eukaryota; kingdom Metazoa; phylum Chordata; class Mammalia; order Primates; family Tarsiidae; genus Cephalopachus; species Cephalopachus bancanus. Next base: position 355,156 of record JAPVLO010000091.1, read on the forward strand.
GGGTGACAGCTTGCCTCTGTTTACCGCTGTGCTGCTCATTCCAGGTGCTGACCCTGGCCAGCAACGAGCGTGTAGCCCTGACACCCTTCATGAGGCTACTGTTTGAAATACATCACCTGAGGACAGCTACCCCAGCCACTGTTTCCAGAGCTGGTATTCTTTATGTGAATCCCCAAGATCTGGGCTGGAATCCGTAAGTATTTCTTTAAAAAAAAAATTCTTTTTTGTTTATTGGGGCAAAATGCATACAACATAAAATTTACCATTGTAATCATTTTGCATGTACAATTAAGTGGCATTAAGCACATTCACATTGTTGTACAACCATCACCACCATTCATCTCCAGAAAGATTTTATCTTACCAAACTTTTGTATCATTAAACAATAACTCCTTATTCTGCCATTCCCCCCAGCTCCTGGCAACCCTTCATTCTACTTTTTGTCTCTGTGAATTCCACTTCTCTAGATACTTCATAGAAATGGAATCATGCAGTATTTGTCCTTTTATGACAAGTTTATTTCACTTAGCATAGTGTCTTCAAAGTTCATCCGTGTTGTAGCATATTGCAGGATTTCCTCTTATTTAAGGCTGAGTAATTTTCCATTGTGACAGTCAAGAAAGGTTTGTCTTTGAGAAATAAACAACAAGCATATACAAGGCATTCAGATACGCCGTTTCACTTTCCCACCATAACCCTGCTTGGCAGTAGGATCACGTTTCCTCCCTGGTTCATACAAGTGGTAAGTGGGTCAGCGGGTTGGGATTCAGAGTCAGGCGAGTCTGCTTGTTGGTGGAACCCAGCACTTCTAATATAATGATGTATTATTTGCTTGACTAATTACGTTATAATACTGAGGGAAACAATATTCAGAAAACTCATATCTTAGAATTTTTATCCCCAGTTTCTGATGAGCCATGGTTGTGCTATGTTTTCCCATCTAGTAATTTAGAGCATTTGCGTGTTCACTGCAATGACAATGTGGGAGTTACCCTCATGCTGTGTGTGATTTCAAATGGGGTTTTTGAATATTACAGTGCTTAATGGCAATGAATTAGAAATGATCTACTAACATAAATTTTACTGACCAAAAATATATATATTTCATTGTGTGTATAGACCACATTTTGTTGACCCATTCATCTATCAATGGACGCGTGGGTTGCTTTCATCTTTTGGCTACTGCAAATAAGGCTGTTATGAACACAGACACACAAATATCTCCTCAAGACCCTGCTTTTGCTTCTTTTGAGTATTTACCCATGACTACAACAACTGGATCATAGGTTAATTCTCTCTTTAATTTTTTGGGAAACTGGCTTACTGTTTTGAACAACAGCTATACCATTTTACATTCCTACCAACCATGCCCAAGAGTTCCAGTCTCTCCGTATCTGCATCAACTCTTGGTATTTTCTGTTTTGTTTCTGTTTGTGTTTATTTGATAGTAGCCATTCTAATGGATGTGAGGTGGTATCCCCTTATAGTTTTGATTTGCTTCATTGTTCTGAGGGTTTGTGATGTTGAGCTTCTTTTCATGTGCTTATTGGTCGTTTGTAATATCTTCTTTAGAAAAATGTCTAAGTACTTTGCCCATTTTAAATCAGATTGATTTTTAAAATAGGAAGTAGTTCTTCTGCCCATCTTAGTTTTAAAAAGCTAAACATTTATATGATCATTTGAAGATGATGTTAACAATTAAATTTAGGACTAATTAGGCTAATTTAAAGATAACTAAATTAAGATGTCTGTCATTTTTTACTTGAACATTACCTTGTTCACGCATCTTGAACATGTTATAACTCAGTAAATATTTGCTGGGTAAAGGAATAAATACTAATAGCTTATGTGGAGCCCTTAAATATAAACTATCGGGAGCAGATGTGATGTGGGGAGCGGATGAGCACTATCACTGCAGCAGGCCTTGAGTAAAGGCCCCAAGTGAAGGCAAGGTCTCACTTGGTAATTCTGCATCCTAGTCAAAGGCAAGGGATGCAGCCTGCTACATGAAACGGCATCTCAGATGCCCACACATCCGGGTGCACATAGTACAGATAGAGCCTTAGCTACAACAAGATAACCGCAGAACAACTTGACATTTAGGTAGCAACAAAATTCCGTTGTAGCTCCCTCACAGACCTTGAATCCCTTCCTACTTCCTTTGTGCTTGATTATAAAATAAACATGCTGAGCTAGTTTGGGGCCACTTCTCCATCAGAGGAAAGTGTCCCACCTGGCCCCACTTTTCTTTATGTCTTCGTGTCTGTGTCTTTCTTAATCTCTCGCCACTGTCTGTTGGGACCCTCAAGGCAGCCAGGCAGGCTACGGCAATAAACAATTCATTTAATGGGCATATGTATGTTTGATGAATAGAGAGATGATATGCATACATAAAGAGTGGTCATGATTTGATTTGGAGCAAGTTGATTGTGCCTACTTATTTACTGTTCAGCTGTTTACACTTTTTACAGTTTACCCTGGTGGCTACTTGTCACCTCTGACATTTTCACTCAATCTCTGAACTCTGCAGGTGAACACATGCTCGTGCTTAGTATGCCTCTCACATCAGAAATCTTCTGTTCACCCCTCCGGACGCACACTCCGTGACTCTCACCCTACTCTGTGCTCCGGGAGCCTGACTTATATGGACCATGTCAGCGGGCTCTGTGCCCTCTGGCTCCTGGTTGGTTTGACCAATGAGGAGTCCTGGCAGGAAATGAGAAGGAGGGAGGACAGTGTGGTCAGCTGTTGATTCCCCTGGCTCCCTCCCAGCAGGGATGTGTCAGGATGGCTCTGTCCCCCAGCTGCAGGTCACAGTGCCTCTTCAGTTTCTCCATAAGATTCTTTCCTTCCAGGTTCTGGAAGTCCTTCTCTCTCTTGTCCCTGCAGGCATAGGTTCAATGACCTTCTGGGTTCTCTACTCCCTGCCCACACCTTTTATGGATTCTTCCCTACTATCTTAATTTGAGGATGACATCCTTTTCCTGCCAGACACCTGGCTGATGCACTTGCCCAGGCTTCGGGGTTCATGTGAGGATTTGCTACATAAATAAATTGCATGAAGTTGAGGTGTGGGCTTCCAGCGAGCCTCCTCCCCCCCAGCAGTGGACATGGTACCCAAGGGTGGTTGCATACCCCTTACCACTCCTCCCTCCCTCCTTTAGCAGTGCCCAGTGTCTATTGTTTCCACCTTTGTGCCCTTGTGCCCAATGTTTAGTGTCTGCTTATGAGTGAGAACATGCGGTATTCAGTTTATTGTTTCTGTAACGGTTCACTAAGCATAATGGTCTCTAGCTGCATCCATGTTGCTGCGAAGGACTTGATTTTGTTCATCTGTATGGCTGTATGGTATTTCCTCATATGCACATACCTCATTTTCTTTATCCGGTTCACTTTCGGTGGGCATCTCGGTTGGTGTCATGTTTTTGTTATTGTGAATAGTGCTGCAATAAACACCAGGCTGCTTTTTATCTGTGTACCAATGTGCCTGCTAAAAGCCTCACCCCTTAACTCTACAGCAAAGTAGAGCCATGCCCAGGCTTCTGTCTTAAAGCTTTGTTGGTCTTGGCTGGGGGAAGGAGTGATTTTTAAGTCTTCCATGGAGAGTTGTTCTTGGGCTCATAGTGCCTTTACCTCAGCTAAGATTCTACCTCCCGGGTTGCTTCTATCTGTGGGGACTAGCTGAAGGAGTCTCTCCAGCAGCCCTTGAGTCCCCAAGGAGAGCACAGGTACCCCCGTGCAAGTGGCAGCATTCATTGCCTTCAGAGGACCCCTCACGCCTTATGGGTGTGGTCTGATTTCAGTAGTGAGCCTCATGGCTCCCAAGGCATTGTAATTTACTTTCAGCCAGTCATGTGGAGATTTGTGCTAACAAAAGCTCAGTTTAAATCCCCATTTTAAAAAAGGACTTTTATCCAATACTTCAAAGGTCACAGTTTGGCCAAACAGACACCCAATTTATATTCCTGAGAGAGTTAAACAGCTCTGTCTTCACCATTGGATTTCATTTTTATGGAGGTCTTTCTTTTATCCAAGATCAATGAGTAGGTGTTAATTTTCATGTGTGTGACCAAAAGGTCTATCCAGGTCATTTTCCAAAATAACGGGAATCTTCTTTTTATATTTTCACCTCCTATTGCCAGAAACTTTCAGTAAGTCATACAAAAAAAAAAATGGCTATTTTTGGTTAAGGGATATCTTTTCACTCTGTAATGATCAAATACTTTGCTACTTTTGATGTCATAATATTAATAATGTGATAACTTTACATGTATTAATTTATTTAATACTCGATTACCTTGTGAGATACATATAATTATTAACTCAGTTTTCTAAACCAGTATCTTAGGTCTCAATTCCCCCCAACTTTTTTTTGAGTTGGGGTCTCACTCTGTTGCCCAGGCTGCAGTGCAATGACATGATCACAACTCGCTGCAGCCTTGACCTCCTGAGCTCAGGCAATTCTTCCACCTCAGCCTCCTTATTATCTGGGGACTATGGGAGGGATCTACCACACCCAGCTGATTATTATTATTATTATTTTTGTAGAGATGAGATCTTGCTATGTTGCCTAGGCTGGTCTCGAACTCTGAGGCACAAACAATCCTCAGCCTTCCAAAGTGCTGGGATTATAGGCATGAGCCACCATACCCAGCCAAATTTTTAATTTCCAAGTGTCCAAAATCATAGAAAAGCTAAAAAGGCAGCACAAGGTACAACCATGTACTGCTGAGCAATGTGGATGTAAGTGGCAGATGTGAAGCCATTTCGTCCCTAGGTCCTTTTGCATGTATCTCCTATGAACTAGAATATTCTGCTACATGAGTACAATATAATCTGTACACCTAAGAAGTTTATCCTTGATACATTATCTAATAAATAGCCATTTTAAAATTTAACCAGTTATCTCAGTAATTTCTTTTGTACCTTTAAAAAAATCCAGCATCAAACAAAGATCATGCATTGCATTTACTTGTCTTTATTGCCCCCTTTATTCTAGAACACTTCCCCACCTTATTCTTTCATGATATTTACCATTTGAAGACAGCAAATCAGGTGTCTCAAAGCACACCTCATTGGAGACTGCAAAGTGATTTCCCAATTCAGTTATTCTGTCTACACATATTAGGTGACATTTTTCTGTCAAGAATGTTTTTGTCCTCTTCACACCTACTACTTCCTTCCTCCCTCCCCTTCCTTCCTTTCTCTTTCTTGTATCATTTTTTTAATTCATAGCTTTATCCCCCCTTTTCTTTTAGTTCAGTGGGTTACAATCTGTTGCCAATGTTCTTTTGGATGCTCAGGCTGTCCCAGATTTTGTAGCAAGAGTCCCTTCAAGCCAGTCTCTTCTGTACTCCTTTTTTTTTTTTTAACTTGTATTTCTAAGTCTTTTAGCACTTTGCTTTCAAGCTAAACAAGGTGCATCTGGTTCATCTGAGACTTCTCTTACCCAAAACCTAAATCAGTCATTGTTCCAAGGAGCCAAAAGGAAGAACTTTTAGCATAAGGAATGGTCTATATATATATATATATATATATATATATATTTATATTTATTTATTTATTTATTTATTTATTTGAGTTGGAGGTCTCACTCTGTCACCACAGCTGGAGTGCAGTGGCCCGATCATGGCTCACTGAACACAGCTTCGATCTTCTGGACTCAGGTGATCCTTCTGCCTCAGCTCCTGAATAGCTGGGATTATAGGCACATGCCACCAAACCTGTGTATAATATTTTGATTTTTTGTAGAGATGAGGTCTTGCTGTATTGTCTATGCTGGTGTCAAACTCCTGGGCTCCAGAAATCCTGCCTCAGCTTCCCTAAGTGTGAGGATTTATAGGCATGAGTCACCGCACCCCTCAGAAATGGTATTTAGACTCCAAGATGCTCAGTGTGCTCATTGCTACTGTGTGCCATGGCTTCCAGGTGCTTTCAGTGAACAGGACTAGGAAATTTATTTTTAAATTCATATTGGAAAACTGTTCAGCTGTGGATAAAAGAGATTATAAAATACTATGTTTGTAGTATCTGCCAAAAGACAGTGCCATTATCACTTAAACTTCTTGGGATATTTTTGTTATAATTCACTGATCTATTTTTAAAATATCTTTAAAAAAATATTTTTAAGTCCACACTTGGACCATATAAGGTTAAACAACATCCTTAAAATCATATTAGCATGTGACTAGCTGTAGAAATCAAATATTATTTTATTTTAATTCTGAGCTCTAAGTAAGTTTTCTGGAAGAAACCTAAACAGGTCATTCATGTCTGTTGAAATCTTAAGAAACAGAAGGAGGAACAGTATTGGAAGAAAATTTCTGAGGATTATGATCAGCAATGTTTTTTTTTTTCTAGGAGAAAGAAATGAGAATACATAGAAAGGGAAAAAGATAAAGGCAATACATTTAAAAATTCATTTGTTGTTATTATTGTTATCATTATTTTGAGTCTGAGTCTCACTCTGTTGCCCAGGTTAAAGTGCAGTGGCACAATCATAGCTCACTGCAACCTTAACCTCCTGGGTTCAGGCAATCTTTCTGCCTCAGTAGAAGATATCTCAGTGGCACCACACCCAGGTAATTTTTTATTTTTTTTGTAGAGACAAATTCTCACTGTTTCCCAGACTGGTCTGAACTCCTGAGTTCAATCAATCCTTCTGCCTCAGTCTCCCAAAGTGCTGGGATTACAGGTGTGAGTTGCCATACCTGGTCCATTTTAATTATTTGAGTTAAAATTATTTAAAAATGAGCAAAACACTGAAAATGGGCTCTGCCAAATTGTATTTTATTTATTTTTGTAAGTAATGTAAAGGATTTATATCTGGAATTTAGTCAGATTCCAAGAGTAAATACTGGGAGATATATTTTGGGAGCCACAGCTTAAGATCATACTCTCTCTTCTGTCACTTCAGTTTGAAATACACCTTGGGCTTTGTGTCACTAATTCTCTTTTATTTTTTTATGTGTGTGTGTGCCACTGATTCTCTCACCTGTGTCTGACAAGCCTATTGTCTTCTCCCCCTACAATCCCACTCTTTCATTTTTTACCCTTACAGATATACAGATTCAAAAATAATAGGCATTTACCACTGACCAGCATGTCTTGCTAGCTTCTGCCATTTTTCTAGGCCACCATGAGTGACTGAGAGCATAAAACTTGCCGGGAGGTACACTGTAAGTCTGGTGAATTCCTGCTGTCCTATGTGACAGGATTCAATCCCAGAGGATTGAGAAATACATTTAATGAAGATGAGTTGGTTGAGAAATTGAGGTTTTGCTTCTGGAATCTCTAAAGAGGACTGGTTAAAAAAATGTGGTACATATGCACAATGGAATATTATGCAGCCATTAAAAAGGACAAACTTATGAACTTAAGCAGCTACTTGGATGGAATTAAAGTTTATAATACTGAGTGATCTTTCAAAACAAAGATTTAAGTACCACATGTTCTCACTCATAAGTGGACCTTAAATAACTATGGTAATACTGTAAGAAAAGGATTGACAGTAGAGGGAAACTGGGGGAGGGGTGGGATTAACGGTAGTTAATATCTGCCTGGGGAAGGGGGTGCACACCTCATCAACAAGGGTACCTGCACAATGAATATTTGTATACCTAACCCTTAATTGTACCCCGCAATTTAAAAATAAAAAAAAATTTTTTAATGTGGTGTATATACACAATGGAATATTACACAGCCGTGAAGAAGAACAAAATTATGAACTTTGCAGCAACTTGGATGAACTTAGAGGCTAAAATGCTGAATGATCTATCACAGAAACAAAGAACCAAGTATCACATGTTCTCACTCATAAGTGGACCTTGAACAACTATCATAATACTATAAGAAAGGGATTGGCAGTAGTGGGAAACTGCCAGGGGAGGGAGGGGCATACCTCAACAACAAGTGTATCTGCATAATGAACATTTGCATACCCAACCCTGAGTTGTACCCCACATATTTAAAATAAAAAATTTAAAATAAAAAAGAAAAAGATTTTTATAAAATAAAAAAGGAAACTATAAGATGACAGAAATATGAGTATATTCACTTGCGAGCATCTATCCCATCACCCATATCTGTCAGTTTCTTATTCACTGAAATATACCTTATAGAAATATGAAAAAAATACATTTGAAAGTTTTCAGAGGCCTGGAAACTGTAGCTACCTCGGTAGCTTCCACACCACAGAGTCTTAGATTTCATGTGCTGAGCCTGGAACCCTTCTGGGGGAAGCAAGAGAGACAGAGCTGACCACATGGGACTCCTTTGTGAATTTCGAAAAACCAAAATTCTTTGTTCATGACCCGGATGTTGGCATTAAATTGATGCATCAGGGCATTATAGTTAGCTGTATTCTGAAGTGGGGTGCCAGCGTGGGTGATCTCTTTTGTAGGCAAAGCATACATATGACATTTTAGTGCATTATTTTTGGTTGTATGTCATATGATAGTGGCATGTTCTGTGTGGTCATGTTCACATCTATAGCATCCTTTAAAACCCATAAGGAACTTTATTTGTAAGGTGAGGTGAGAAGAATGGCAAACAAACACAGATGTATATCTTCAGTATCTGCTATTGCTGAATAAAATAGTTTTTCCTTCTAAATTTGCTGTTTTTTAAAAAAGTCTAATTTATTTTTATTTTATTTATTTATTTATTTATTTTTAGTTGTAGTCTCACTCTGTTGCCCAGGCTGGAGCGCAGTGGTATACTCACAGCCACCCCAGTGTCGACCTGCTGGGTTCAGGCGATCCTTCTCCCTCAGTCTTCCAAGCAGCCGGAACTACAGGCATGCGCTACCACGCCCGTCTAATTTTTAGATTTACTGTAGAGACAAGATCTCACCAAGTTGCCCAGGCTGATCTCAAACCCCTGGGCTCAGGCAGTCCTCTTGCCTCTGCCTCCCAAAGTGTTGCAGCCACCATGCACGGCCTAAATGTCTAATTTAAAATCATGATAGTTTAGCAGTAATTTTTCTGTAAAATGTTTACTCGTTCATATTTACTAACATAATTTGTACTCTCTATGCTATGTGGTATGCTTGACCCCCAGCAGAGGCCATTTGTTGGCCTTTTGGCCTTTTGGGGGGTGGGACACAGAATTGGTTCTTAACCATGGTTAGGTTAAACTCACTTCTTTCTGGAGCAGCACCCATGGTGGAGGTAATTTGTGCAATAGCATCATTTGTGAGTGGGCCTGGTAGGCTCTCCCTGTGACTTTGGTTACTGCTGATGCAGCTCAATGAAGCAGCTATTTCTTGCCTCTGAGCACAAAGCCCTCTTCCTCCCTCTGGGGCTGTTTCTGAGGTGGCTGCTTCTAATTATCCTTGCAGTGGCCTTCTGCCCCCACAAAGAGACTTTGTGGGAGGTAAAGGGTGGGATCTGTGATGCCCATCAGATCCCTGGCTGCTGACTCTCGGGCCAACAGGACCCTACTGCTTTTAGCAGGTGCACAGAGAGGCAGAGCCAGGATCTCAGCCAAGTCTCCCAATGCCACCAACTCTGTCCCAATGCCACCAAATCATTTATTGAGAATTTGTTATTTGTCAGATATTAATCAAAGCACTTTATACATGCAAACTTGTTTCATGCTCACAACAACCGTAGGAAGTGTATGTTATCATCATCATCTCCATTTATAGACAAAAAATTCAAGGCACAGAGAGGTTGAGTAACTTGCCCAAGATAATATGGTTTTAAAAACAGTAGAATCATTCTACAAAAAAGATACCTGCACACGTATGTTTGTTGCAGCTCTATTCACAATAGCAAAAACATGGAACCAACCATGTTGCCCATCGAAGCTGGGCTGGATAAAAAAAAATGTAGTATGCATACACAATGGAATATTATGCAGCCATAAAGAAGGACAAATATGGACTTTGCAGCAACTTGGATGGATTTAGAGTCAATCATACTCAGTAATCTATCACAGAAACAAAGAACGGAGTACCATATGTTCTCACTCATAAGCAGACCTTGAACAATTATAATACTATATGAAAGCGATTGGCAGTAGTGGGAAACTGTCAGGGGAGGTGGAGTGGGATTGGCAGTTGAGGGAAACTGCTAGGAGAGGCAGGGGCATACCTCATCAATAAGGGTACCTGCATAATCAAAGTTTGTATACCTAACCCTGAATTGTACCCCACATCTTTATAATAAAAAAATTTTTAAATGGTAGAACTAGGTGCAAATCTAGACAAGCTGACTTTAGTTTCACTTCCCTGAGTAATTCTTTTTTCTTCCCCCTTGAAAAGCCCTAGACACAAAGATTCCACTTCTGGCAGCATATATGCAGTAAAATCATAGCTAAGGGGCAGACGTGGCCTTCATACTTTTGTCCCCAGTCATTAACACCCACATCCTATTGTTCCATGGTGTCTGTATCAAGTTACTCTCATGCAATTGGACCTCCACTAAAAACCGTTCCTCTTGGACATGAAAAGTCTTCACAGTTGACATTTTGTAAATCTAACCAGAGTGTAACGCAGTTGACTATTTAATAAAACCCATCATGAAGCCTTGTGAAAAGCAAAAGGAGCCTTTTGTAAGATTGTTGTCTTGCCTTCATTTCTTCTGGTACTCAATGCAAAATCTGGTTTGCTTAAAGCAAGGTACAGCTGTCTTGATCTGTGGTCACATTGCTTCTCTGCTGGTCGCTAAATGCATTTGTTCCTTATGCTTCCTCATGAGGACTTTCTGAGGGTTTCTTTTTTGTTTAACATCATTCATTTTCACCCCAGAGACCACTATGGGTGCTACGAAGTCAAGCTTTGTTTTATTGGTAGGTGTTATTTTATGAATACATTCGAGATAGTTAATGTATCAAATTGATAATATTTCATACACTTCAGATTCATATTTGTATAAATGTTCCCAAGCATGAGATACATTTCAGAGCCATTTACTGGAAATGCATTATCAGCTATCAGGTTGGAGTTACACTCAGTCCAGTGAAAAAGGAGGGACTTTGAAATAGCCCCTATGGAATTTTCACCTTTTTATTTGTAACTGATTTCTTATTACTAAATAATTGGTGCCAAGATTAATCAAGAAAAATCCCAAGCTGTTTTCATAAATAAGGCCTGCACTCTGGGAATGGTTTCAACCCTTCAGGAAATGACATACTGCCCTTCCTTATAAATGCTCAGTAATGGCCTACTTACATTCCATTATGTTTGGCTCCTAAGTGCTATTAGGAGTTTCTTTTACGGTCTTTTCATTAAGGTAAAAATGGCCATTAGAACAAGTTTTTAAAGGACCATTTTAAAATATTTGCCGTTTGCGAAACAGAATGAACTTGCACAACGTGTCCCTGAAATGTTGCGCCAAGCTGTGTCGGAGGGGGAAGCTTTTGACTTGGTGAAATTCTACTTTTCAAGCCTAGTGTTCAATAAAAGCTTTTCTGTTTTTCTTTTCAGGTATGTGGCCAGTTGGATAGACAGAAGGCAGCATCAATCAGAAAAGGCCAATTTAACTATTCTTTTTGATAAGTATGTTCCCACTTGTTTGGAGAAGATGAGGACAAGCTTTAAAACAATCACGGCAATTCCAGAGAGCAGCCTGGTGCAGGTTTGTCTTCGGTGACATCGTTTGACATTCTAGTTCTGATATGATGGTGGGTTTTGATCAAGAAAACAGAAGTTCTTGCTTGCCCAAAAAGATGGGAAGATTTCTGAAATGATTAAATTGCTTCAACCCTCCTGCCCCAGCCCCCATGTTCCCTAGAGCAAGTCCCTATTATATACTATCACACTCAGTTGGTATTTGGGTGTGTGGTCTTCCTTTTCACAATCTTGTGAAAATAGATTGAAACCATGTTTAATTCATTTTTATATCCCTGGAGATTTACATAGTTTCTAGCACACAGTAGGTGTCCAATATGTGTTTATTGAATAATTATGTTCCTCCCAAGTGTATGTATTTGCACAGAGTTAGAAGAACAAAGTTGCAACAGCCTTATTTATTTTACTAGCTCCTAAGAAACTTGTCCAGAGAGGGTGCTCAGTATGTTTTTTTGAAAAAAGAATAAATCTGTGCAATTAAAGATGCCAACCAGTGAGTAGGAGAAGGCCTCTAAGTTCTGCCACGTAGGCGCCACCACCCACAGACCTCCACCTCCCAAAAATATTCCTGAAGTCATGTCAGTCTGGATGAAGAGTTCCTAATTTTCCAGGGATACATTTTTTCTGATCCTGGTCCTGAGACAGCTGGTAAGAATGAAGGGTACATATGATACGTTGTCATGGAAGCTAATGAAAATAATTTACAGCATACAGAAATGAAGGTTGTGATCTTAATCTCAGCATGAGGAACAACTATCCCCAGCCCTTAAAGCAAAAAACTTCACAAAAGATTTACCATTTGAAATTTTTTTTTCCCTAAAGGAGCAAAATTGGTTTCTAAGTACGTTGTTACCATTAAGTTACTATGTTACCAAATTTGTTTGAAGCTAAATTAGAAATAGTCACAAGCATAATAAGAAGAGAAAGTTCAGGTTTTGGGATAATTCACACACCAATTAAATAAACGATAGTCTTCAACAGTAATTATCTGAGGTATAATTTATTTCTGAAAGCCGGCCTGAATTTATTCATAATGAATTAATTATGTAGTTAGCCTAATTAGACTTCCTCTGGTGTAATACTTGCAAAAAAGCATGATCGTGTTCTTTCTCAAGTTGACTTGTGTATTTGTGTGATTCTCCGTGGTGTGAACTTTTTCATTCAAGAGTAGTGTGAAAATAGGTCAGTAGGAATTAATATGATTTCTCCGTTTTCTCCTTTTGTAGTATTTAGAAATGGCATTTAATCCTTAGCTCCTCTTAAGCTGTTGTTTTATAGAGTAGTTTCTTTTCTGCGGTTACTTGTAAGTGTAGGATTTTGAGGCAAAAATGGGTATGAAGAGACTACCATGAAAAGGCGATCTTAAGAAATTAATGCATTCTATTCTAATATCTGAAAATCTTTACATTTGGTCAAGCGTATTGACTCTTGGAATATGCATTAAAATATGATTTTATTAATTGCTGACACAGAGCTCAACATGTTTTTCAAGTACTGTGTTTGGGAGACAACAGAAGAATCATGTGACTTGATTAGAGCGGTCACCGGCACAGATAGCATAACACTGAGACTTTTTAGTTTTCTTTTTTCAATTTTAACGGCTCCTTAGAACAACACAGCTTTCACTCAGAAATAGTGGAGCCTCAGGATTTTACACGTTTTTCAAAAACAAATTGGTGAGTTGTGTTCTATTAAAAGATGATTTCAAACTGGCAAACGTGGTACAGTATAAAATGATAGAAATCAAGAGAGAAAAAATTTAAACTATACAGGTGCTCAACTATTTAAATGGAAAGCATCCTCCCATCTTTCGTGGCTAGTTAGGAAAGGTACACACACGACTCTGACTTGATTTGTTGTGGCTTGCATGGTTACAGGTCTAATCATCTATTGCTGACCCCCCAAACTGGAGGAAGGCTATTTTTATTTTTCTGTGAGGATGCTAATTAATGACAACCATTTTTTACACTTTAGAGAACTGGCCCCAAAACATGTTCATTGCTAGTTATTATTTCATGGCAACAGCCATAATCCTCTCATTACTGATGTGAGTGCCCCGAGCATGGGGTATGCTAGGACCAACAGAGCATGTTACCATTTCCCCCGGAGTGTTTGAAGTACATGTTCCTTGCCGGGCACAGTTGTTCATGCCTAGAATCCTAGTAATTTATGAGGCTGAGGCGAGAGGATTGCTTGAGCTCAGGTGTTCAAAACTCTCCTGAACAACAGAGTGAGACCACATCTCTACAAAAAAGCAAAAAATTAGCCGGGTGTAATGGTGCTCGCCTATAGTCCCAGCTACTTAGAAGGCTGACGTAAAAGGATTGCATGAGTTGGAGGCTGCAGTGAACCTTGATCATGCCACTGCACTCCAGCATGGGCAACAGAGTGAGACACACACACAAACACACACACACACACACTCACACACCACACCACGTTCCTCAACAATGTTTCTTACAAGGTTAAATTTAGTTTGGTGTCCAAAAAAAAAACCACAGGTGATGGCTGCCACTCCAACGTTCTAAATTTATGACAACAGGTGAGGAAAATGGCTGCCAGCACCCTGAAGGAAAGTGAGTTATCTAAATGTCCAATGAGAGGGGGATAGTTAACCAAATGCCTGTCTGTCCAATGGAGTCCTACACATCCATCCCAATGATGCTGTGAGTCACAGTGATGGATAAAAATGTCTTTGGTATGTTTTTAAGTGAGGAGAAGTGAGTTATAGAATATCATGTGAAGTATGATTCTCTATTTATAACAAAGTGAATATAGCTATACACCTATCTTTGCCCTTTTTGCTCATATGTATTTTTGGTTTGTACAGTGATTATTAACTGGATTATTGAAAATTTTATATTTAAAAATGGTTCGCTATTACCTAGATCATTTTGGTGAAAACTGACAAAAGTTTTCTACCACTGGCTCAGATACCTGAGGCAGTCACTTTTGTTTCTCTCAATGTAGCAAGTCACAGAGTTGGGAACAATTATGTAATCTCTTAAGGATAAAGTGGAGTTGTCAGAACATCCTCTGAACTTAACCACTACTAAGACAAGGTTACCCTGAATAAATGGCTGTTTCTTTTTTTTTAGACTATTTGTGCTCTCTTGGAGTGTTTGTTGACCCCTGAAAATGTGCCCTCTGACAGCCCCAAAGAAGTGTATGAAGTCTACTTTGTCTTTGCTTGCGTCTGGGCGTTTGGAGGCCCTCTGCTACAGGATCAGGTAGGTTTAGAAGTGGATTACAGAGTTAGCTTTACTTGGGGGTGGGGAGGGATTGTTATGTGATTTGTAAGTTTTGGTTTTATATAATGGACCACTTGCCCTATGCTCTCCTAAGCCTGGACATTCTCTGAGCAATCCCATCCGGGCTGGTAGTTCCAACCTCATCTGGTGATGCCAAATCTGTAGCCTCAGCCTGACTCTTCTGAACGCAAACCTCTATGTACCCAGCAGCCTCTGGCATCTCACCTGCAGCCCGCTGTTCTATAAATGTCATACTCGGCATGCCCGAAGTAGACCTTTCGTCTGCCCCACGCCCCAATTTGTTTCCCTTTCCTCCCCTCCCCTCCCCTTCCTTCCCCTTTCCTTCCTGTCCCTCCCCACACCTTCCCTCTCCTCCCTTCCCTTCCCTTCTCTTCCCTCCTACCCCCTGTCTTTTTCTTTCCAGTCCTCACTCTGTCACTCATGCTGGCACAATCATGACTCACGATAGCCTCAACCTCCTGGGCTCAAGTGATTCTTCCATCTCAGCCACCCAAATAGCTGGGACTACAGACATGCATCACCATGCCTGGCTAATCTTTTAAATTTTTTTTGTAGAGATGAGGTCTCACTATGTTGCCTAGGCTGGTCTTGAACTCCTGGACTCAAGCAATTCTCCTGCCTTGGCCTTTTAAGGTCCATACCCCACTTTGACCCTCCTTTTTTATTTTTTTCCCCTTCAGTGGTATATTCTTCCCAGCTGCTTCATTTCCAAACCTAGGAGACATCACTCTTCCTTCTTTATTTTCCATGGTCTCAGACTCTTTCAGTTTCACTTACAAAATAGCTGCCAAGTCTGTCCCCTCTTCTCTATCCCCACAGCCTTAATTCTGCAGTGAATTATTTTTAGATTGCCTGGGCTATCGTAGTGTCTTAGTCAGCACAGGATACCATAACAAAATACCATAGATGCGGTGGTTTAAACAGCAGAAATTTATTTTTCACAGTTCTGGGGGTTGGAAGTCCAGGATCAGAGTGCCAGCATGGTTGGATTCTGGTAAAAACTTTCTTTCTGGTTTTCAGATGGCTCCCTTCTTACTATGTCCTCTTGTGACAGAGAATAAAAAATGGGTGTCTCTTCTTCTAAAAGCACTAACACCATCATGAGGGGGCCTGTCCTCATGACCCCATGTAAGCCTAATTACGTTCCAAAGCCCCCATCTCCAAATATCTTAACAGGGGATTAGAGCTTCAACATGTGGATTTGGGGAATGAGGGGGAGTCAAACTGCACTTTCTAGTCTATGGTAACCTCCAGCCTGGTCTCTCCAGTTTGAAGTTTCTAGTCTCTCCTCCTTCTAACCAGTCTCACATGCTGTTTTCAGGGTAGTCATTTGTGAACAGTGGTCAACCCCAGCTAGTTCCTTTTCACTGCTCTTCCTTCAGCTAAAAGTGAAATGGTCACACCTGCACAGATTCCTTGAATAGCCCTTTTGTGGCTTCTGATTTCCTATGGGAAATCACCTGGGAGAGGAACTGGCATGAGCACACACACCCCGTGTACACCAACGGTTTGGACTTACCAAGGTGCAAAGTGGGGGGTTTTCAGTTTTTGACATGTGCAGCTCTCATCTCCACCAAGCAACTCTCTGCGTAGGCTCTTCTCATGTGGTCTTTACAGATAAAGCAAAGCTCTGAGGGGCAAAGACACTTGTCCAAAGTTGCACTGATGGGTGATGGAACACCACGGTTCCCACGCAAGTATCTTTCTCCAAAGGCCACGGCTTTTGTGGTAGCTCAGGACCTCTCATGGTCATCATGCTGCCCCTGAATCCTTACATTAAAAATATGCAGCACAGGCCGAGCATGGTGGCTGATACCTGTAATCCCAGCACTTTGGAAGGCTAAGGTGGGAGGATTGCAAGAGCCTAGGAGTTCAAGATCAAACTGGGGCAGCATAGCAAGTCCCTGTCTCTACAATAAAAACAAAAAAATATGTTTAAAAGATTAGCTGAGTGTGGTGGGGTGTGCATATAGTCCCAGCTACTTGGGAGGCTGAAGTTGGAGGATTGCTTGAGCTTGAGTTGGCACTCCAGCCTGGGTGACAGAGTGAAAACCTGTCTCAAATAGAGCAAAACAAAAGAAAACAGATATTTTCCAGGCTTCCCGGATCTTCCCAGGTGAGAACAGAACGTTTACACTGGAAGACATCACAGTCAGAAGTGACCCATATTTCTGCTAGTTCACTCCCTGCAGATCCTCGAATAAATGGTTGATGTCACCTGCGGGCCAGTCCTACTTCTTGGCTCTAGGTTACCATACTCATATCTATAAATAAATTTGGCACTCACTTGGCCTCCCAGGTCTTTTTTCAGCCATTATCAGAAGCCACATTTCCTTCCGTAATCTCCAAGTGCTTTCTAAAGAGCAGCAGCTGGTCCTGCTTTGGGCAAGTCAAGTGTTGGTGTGGGGACTCCATGTGGCCTTCTCAAAGGCACAGTTTATAGCACGTGTGGGTTTCTTGTTCACAAAGGCCACGTGCAGACAGAATACAACCCTTTTCTCCTTGCCAGGTTTTTCTCTCAGTGTTTTTCACAAAGTTTTTCTTTTCCCAGGACTGTAAAATCAGGTAGGATGTTGATAGCTGAGATCTTCCCACCCCTGAGGATAACATCCCACCTCCCTCCTGGCGGGTCCTCTTTTAATTTTCCCAGTTTCCAGACATGCTGGCCTTCCTCCACAGTTATTCCAGGTGGAAACTGGGCATCACTGGTCGCTTCCTTTCCCCAATTCGTAGTCAATGTCATCATTGTTGTCGTCGTCATCATCATCATCTTTATGTTTTCAAAAGGTCTCTAACTACAAAGCGTTCAAAAGAGAGATTGTGAGGTTCAGAGCATGAAGGAAACAGACACAAGAAATATTCTTGAGACAGCCATTTGTTAACCCTGCTGTATGTCAGGGAATGTGCTGGACTTTTCATGAGCCATTTCACTTAATCCTCCAAACGATAAAAATCTATATGAATTGGTACAACTATTCTTCTTTTGCAAATAAGGAACTGAAGCTTAGAGAGGTAAATTAATCTGCTTCAGGACAGAAGCTAGCCTGAGCCAGGTTTAAACTGCAGCAAACTGACTCCAGACCTGTGTTCCTAAATCAGACCATTACAGACAACCTCTAGTGTGGGTCTCAAATCAGCTCCCTCAGCTCGCATCAGCTGCTATCATTTTTCATTTGGCTTCTGTGTCTACACTTGGCCCCACAATTCATTATCACTCAGTAATCAGTGATTTTTAAAATTTTTAAATCTTATTTTATCCGTCTGTCTGTCTGTCTTTCTAGCTAGTTAGCTAGCTAGCTATTTGAGTCAAGATTTCACTCTGTTTCCCAGGCTGGAGTGCAGTGTCAGGATCATGGCTTACCACAGCCTCGACTTCTCCTGGATTCAGATGATCCTTCTGCCCCAACCTCCCAAGTAGCTGGGACTACATGTGCACACCACCACATCCAGCTAATTTTTTTATTTGTTTGTAGAGGCAAAGTCTTGCTATGTTGTCCAGGCTGGTTTTGAACCCCTGGGCTCAAGTAGTTTTCCCACCTCAGTCTCTTGAAATACTGGGATTACAAGTGTGAGCCACCATGCCCAGCCCAGAGTGATTTTTTAAAAAATGTACATTAAATTACATGATATACTCCAGCTATACACTCAGAATAAGGAACAGTATTAGAATCAAATAATGTTACCAGGTTTTAGATTACCCCATTGTCTTTATTTTTCCCATTGTACCATGCTTGATGTGAACATTGGTGGACATCAACACCACTGTTTGAGAACTGCTACCTCACACGGTAATTTACACAATAGTTTGTGGTTAGAGTGAATAACCAAGGAGTGGCCTGATGTTCACCTAACTTTACTTTGCTTTTTAAGTTAATCATTCTGCATAATTTGCACTAGATGGGTATGTGGCCATTGTAGCTTTCGACCCCTGTGATGGTATCACTCATTCTGACTTATTTCTAGTTATTTATTTGATGGCTTTGATTGCCTTGAAGCCTGCCACAAGAATTTATCTTGTTCTCCATAGCTTTCTGATTATCAAGCTGACTTTAGTCGGTGGTGGCATAAAGAGATGAAAGCGGTGAAGTTTCCATCCCAAGGAACAGTCTTTGATTATTATGTGGACCACAAGACTAAGAAATTCTTCCCCTGGACTGACAAAATCCCCCAATTTACTATGAATCCGGATGTGCCTCTGCAGGTAGGTGCCTTATCCAAGTGACAGTATGCTGGTCTTTTGTCTTTCTTGCCAGGTAGAGAAATTAATGTGCTGATGTGCTCAGCATATGACATATATCACTGGGAGAATGGAATCCAACTCGAAGAATGCTTAGTGAGGTGGCCATTCTATTTCTGCAACCTCTTTTTTAAAAAGACATTTCGACTTAATTCTGTGGTAACAGCTTCCTTGATATTTTTTTCTGGAAACTTTGTGAGTTTTGTAAAAATTGAAGGCATGTTTCTGTGAGTTCAGTGATTCTTATTTCTGACCTTATTATAAATTTCTTAGCACTTTTCACATATATTTTCTTTCTTTTACCTGCTAGCCATAAAATGAATATGCTTAATCTCCTCAACTCATGTGTTTCAAAGTCACATGGTAGCTGACAGATCTCAATGAATCTTTCTCTTTTTCTTCACTGTTTCTTTTTACAGGTTGCCTGTCTACATTTCTTAGTTGAGTTATTCTTTGATCATCTTATTCTGCCTCGAACTGTTTTCCTTTTCATTCTATTTCTTTCTAAAAATCATGTTATTCTGGTTCATTCTGGAGCTTATTACTTCAAGTAGTGCAGTATGAGTAGAATGTAGATGATTTCTACTGCTGCAGTTAGAAGGTAGTTAGTACCATGTGATAGAAAACCCAGCACATTAGTTTCCTAGAGCTGCCATATCAAAGTACCACTAACTAGATGGTCCTCTTCATTACAGCAGCTAGAGGTCTACCTTCAAGATATTGGCAACATTGGTTCCTTCTGAGAGATGTGAGGCCCTGTCTCTTATCTTCTGGTGGTATGGCAGCAATATTGATGTCCCTTGGCTTGTAGCAATGTAGCTCCAATTTTCATATGGTATTTTCCCTGTGTATGTTTATACATTCAAATCTCCTTTTTTACGAGGGCACCAGTCATATTGGATTAGGGACCTCTCTCCTTGTAGTTTGCTAGGGCTGCCATGATAAAGTACCACACATTGGGTGGCTTAAACAATAGAAATGTATTTTCTAATGGTTCTGGAGGCTAGAAGTCCAAGATTTAAATGTAGACAGGTTTTGTTTCTCCTGAGACCTCTCTTCCTGGTTTTCAGATGGCCACTTCTTGCAGTGACCTCACTTAGCCTTCTCTCTGAGTGTCTAAATTTCCTCTTCTGGTAAAGACAACAGTCATATTGGCTTTTAGCCCACCCTGACAGCCTCAGTTTTAACTTAATCACCTCTTTTAAAAGCCCTATCTCTAAATACAGTCACATTCTGAGGTACTGGCGGTTAGGTCTTCAAAATATGAACTTTGGTGGAGATACAGTTTAGCTCATAACAATCTGCTCTCTGGCTTCCCAAAATTCATATCCTTCTAACATGCAAAATACATTCACCCCAATTCCAACAGCCTGAAAGTCTTAATTCATTCCAGCATCAACTCTAAGTCCCAAATCTCATCAAAATATTATCTACATTAAGTGTGGGTTAGACTTGAAGCACAATACATCCTAAGACAAATTCCTCTCCAGCTGTGAACCTATGAAGCCAGAGAAGGTACCTGCTTGCAAACTACAATGCTGAGACAGGTAGACAATACACATTTTCATTCAAAAAGGGAGAAATCAGATAGAAGAAAGGGGTCACAGGTCCCAAACAAGTTCAAAACCTAGCAGAGCAAATTCCATTAGATTGGTAAGGTTTGAGAATAATCCTCTTTGGCTGGTGGCCTGGCCTTCTGGGCCCCCTAAGGTGGCAGTATTGCCTCTTTAATCCTCAGTGGCAGCCCCATCCCCATGTCTCTAAGTGGTAGCCCTGTCCATGAGGCACTGGTTAGCAGCATCCTGGCCCACTGTTGGAAGACTTGACCCCATCTTCTGAAACCAAAGAGGAGACAGCCTCATCCCCAGGCCTGTGGTGGCAGTGGCAGCTCTGCTGATCTCTGAATTGCCTTTGAAGTCATTTTTCCTTTCTCTTAAAGGATAACATTTGTTTGCAGCCAAATGGCTCATTGTCTTGTCCTGTACAATCCAAGAAGCCCTACAGCCTTTCTTCATTTTGTCCTGTTTCAATCCTCTTTAGTCCAAGCTAGTAGAATTTCTGCTGGCATAACCCTATCTCTATTCCTGGCTTCTTCTGAGATGGCCAGTTAGATCCAAGAGTTACACCCATACTTTCTTTTTATTTATCTATTTATTTTTTTTTTATTTTAAAGATGTGGGGTACAATTCAGGGTTAAGTATACAAATGTTTATTATGCAGGTACCCTTGTTGATGAGGTGTGTCCTCTCCCTCCCCTGGCAGTTTCCCTCAACTGCCAATCCCACCCTCCCTCCTCTGGCAATTTCCCACTACTGCCAATCCCTTTCTTATAGTATTATGATAATTGTTCAAGGTCCGCTTTTGAGTGAGAACATATGGTACTCTGTTCTTTGTTTCCATGATAGATCACTGAGTATGATAGACTCTAAATCCATCCAAGTTACTGCAAAGACCATATGTTTATCTTTCTTTATGGCTGCATAATATTCCATTGTGTATATGTACCACATTTTTTTTATCCAGTCTGGTTTCAATGGGCAGCATGGTTGGTTCCATGTTTTTGTTATTGTGAATAGAGTTGCAGCAAACATGCGTGTACAGGTATCTTTTTTGTAGAATGATTTGAGTTACTCTGGATATATTCCCAATAGGGGGTTGATAGGTCATATGGAAGGTCAATTTCTAGTTCTTTCAGAAATCACCATACTGTCTTCCAAAGAGGTTGCACTAGTTTGCATTCCCACCAGCAGTGTAGAAGTGTTCTTATTTCTTCACATCCTTGCCAGTATCTGTTGTTGTTTGTTTTATTAATGATAGCCATTCTTATATGTACCACATTTTTTAAAATCCAGTTTGGGGTTAGGTGGTATCTCAATGTGGTTTTGATTTGCATTTCTCTGATGATTAGTGAAGCTGAGCACTTTTTCATGTGTCTGTTGACTGCCCGTATATCTTCTTTTTGAGAAGTGTCTGTTCATGTCTTTTGCCCACTTTTTAATGTATACCCATACTTTCCTTATTGAGTGATTGTCTGGCCAGACCTTGGAGTTCTCTCCAAAATATACTTTCTCATTTTTTGCTATGTGGATATGCTGGAAATTTTCCAAATTTTCAAGTCTAGTTCCTTTTTGCTTAATAATTCCTTCTCCAATTTATCTCTCTTCTCTCTCATCTTCCTAGCAGTAGGGAGAAACAAGGTTATACCTTCGACACTTTTCTTAGAAGCCTCCTTAGTTAAATATCGGATTTATCCCTCACAGATTCTGCTTCCACAAAACACTACAATGCAATTCAGCCAAGTCCCTCACCACTTTATAACAAGATTTGCCGTTCCTCTAGTGTCTAATGACATGTTTCTTATTTCCATCTGAAACCTCACCAAAAGCATCTTTAATGTCCATATTTCTACTAACAATCTCTTCAAGACAATCTGGCTTTTTCTAACATGGCCTCAGAAGTTCTATCGTCTCTTGTCTTAGCCAGTTCCAAAATCAATTCTACATTTTGAGGTATCTGTTACAGCAGCACCACGCTTATCAGGACCAAAATTTGTATTAACCACAATGAGATATCATCTCATGTCTGTTAAAATAGCTATTATAAAAATGATAAGAGATAATAAGTGTTGGTGAGAACAATGAGAAAAGGGAAACTTTGCATACTGTTGGTGATCATGTAGGTTAGAGCAGCCGTGGAAAACGATATGGAGATTCCACAAGAAATTAAAAATAGAGCTACAATGTGATCCAGCAATCCCACATCTGGGTATACATCCAAAGGAAGTGAAGTCAGTATGTTAAAGAAAATCTGCGCTCCTATGTTCCCTGAGCATTATTCACAATAGCCAAGATATGAAATCAACCTAGGTGTCCATCATTGTAAGAACAGACAAAGAAAATGTGGTACAGATACACAATGGAATATAGACTGAGCCATCCTTAATCTGAAAATCCAAAACTGAAATGTTCCAAAATTCAAAACTTTTTGAGCATTGGCATGATGCTCAAAGGAAGCACACGTTAGAATGTTTGAGATTTCGGATTTTTGGATTAAGGATGTTCAACCAGTAAGTATAATGCAAATATTTCAAAATCCAAAAACATTTTAAATCCAAAACATTTCCTAGCATTTTGGATAAGGGATACTCAGCATGCACCACTCAGTCTTTAAAAAGAAGGAAACCATGTCCTCTTTGACAGCATGCATGAACCAGGAGATATGTTAAGTGAAATAAACCAGGCATAGAAAGACAAATACTGCATAGCTCACTTATAGTTTAAAGATGCAAAAAGTTGAATTCATAGAAGCAGAAAGTAGAATGGGTGGTTA
This sequence comes from Cephalopachus bancanus, assembly GCA_027257055.1. Classification (NCBI taxonomy): domain Eukaryota; kingdom Metazoa; phylum Chordata; class Mammalia; order Primates; family Tarsiidae; genus Cephalopachus; species Cephalopachus bancanus. The sequence continues at coordinate 378,569 of JAPVLO010000091.1, forward strand.
CCAGAGGCTTGAGGTTGGTGAGTTGGGGAGATGTTGGTCAAAGGATACAAAATTTCAGTTAGAAAGGAGAAATAGTTGGGCTCAGTGACTGAAGCCTGTAATTCTAGCACTTTGGGAGGTGGAGGCGAGAGGATTGCTTGAGCCCAGGTGTTCAAGACCAGCCTGGGAAGCATGGCAAGACTTTGTCTCTACAATAAATCAAAAAATTAGCCAGATGTGGTGGTGTGTGCTTGTGGTTCCCGCTACTTGGAAGGCTAAGGTGGAAGGATCGCCTGAGTCCAGCAGGCTGAGGGTATGGTGGCCGTGAGAGTGCTACTGCACTGCAGGCTGGGCGACAGAGTGAGACTCCAACTCAAAATAAATCAATAAGAAAGAAAGAGAAAGAAAGAAAGAAAAAGAAAGAAAGAAAGAAAGGGAAAGAAAGAAAGAAAGAAAGAAAGAAAGAAAGAAAGAAAGAAAGAAAGAAAGAAAGAAAGAAAGAAAGAAAGAAAGAAAGTTAGTTCCAGAGGTCTATGGTACAATGTGCTTACTATGGTTAATAACAACATATTGTGCTTTTGAAAATTGCTAGGAGAATAGATTTAAGTCTTCTTGCCATAAAAAATGATATGTGAATTGTGAGCATATGTTAATTTGCTTGATTTTGCCACTTCACAGTGTATTCATATTTCAAAGTATCATGTTATATATGATATATACAATTTCAGTAAATTAAAAATTAATTTAGCAAAAGAAAAGCATATTTTAGCCCCATAATCCAAAAATTTCAATTATAAGTGTGACCTAGAGAAACCCTACTGCATTTGACAAGGAAGATCATGGCCACATTAGTCATAGTATATTATTAAGATGGAAGACTACACAATGTAAGAAAAATTACCTGGATCTAGATACATATCAATATGAACAGATATCAAAAATGTAATGTTGATTGGAAAAAGTAGATTGCATAATAATCTGTATACTCTGGCTGCATAAATTTACCATTAAAATTCAAAAATAAAAGCTGGGCTCGGTGGCCCAGCCTGTAATCCCGCACCTTTGGGAGGCTGAAGTGAGTGGATTGCCTGAGTCTGCAGGTTCGAGACCCGCCTGGGCAGCGAGACCTTATCTCTACAATAAATCAAAAAATCAGCCGGGCATGTTAGCGCATGCCTGTAGTTCTGGCTACTTGGAAGGCTGAGGCGGAAGGATCGCTGGAGCCCAGCAGGTCGAGGCTGCGGTGACCGGGAGTGGCCACTGCACTCCAGTCTGGGCGACAGAGTGAGACTCCAACTCAAAAAAAAAAAAAAAATTCAAAAATACAACCAGCAAACACTCACCCCTTACCTGCAGTTTTGCTTTCTGAGGTTTCAGTTACCCATGGCCAACTATGGTCTGAAAATATTTAATGGAAAATTCCAAAAATAAGCAATTCATATGTTTTAGATTGTGTCGTGTTCTGAGTAGCATAATGGAATCTCACACAGTCCTGCTTCGTCCTGCCCAGGACACGTATCACCCTTTGTCCAATGTCTCCATGCTATTGCCACCACCCACCCTCTAGTCACTGAGTAGCTGTCTTGACAATCTGATCAACTGTGGTGTACTGTAGAGTTTGTGTTCAAGTAACCTTTGTTTTACTTAGTAATGACCCCAAAGTGCAAGAGTAGTGATGCTGGCATATTGTTATAATTGCTCTATTTTATTATTGTTAATCTCTTACAATGCCTAATTTATAAATTAAACTTTATCATAGGTATGCATGTATCGGAAGAAACATAGTGTAGATGGGGTTAAGTATTTTCCACAGTTTCAAGCATCTGCTGGGGAACTTGGAAACTATAAGAGGAGGACCCAAGAAATGGAATTTATTTATTAAAAATTGTAGGGGGGCTGGGGCAAGATGGCGACGGGGCAGCACTGCCTGTGAAACTTTCCACCGAGGAGAATGCAAAGAGACTCTGATTCTCACCCCGGAGGTTGCAGATCCCATCATCTGCAGCCTGCTCTTCACATGGAGCTTGAAGGTAGACTTTGCTGATGCATCACCAAGGTCTGGGCAGCTACTGTGGTGGCTGCTGCTGCCGTTCCAACCGGCAACCATTCCACATCGCACCGCCAGTGCCTGGGGCGAGCCGCGGCCTCTTCCGAGGCGGCGGAGCCATGCGGCCTCCTCCGAGGTGGCAGAGGCACCGCCACCCCCCGCCGAGGTGGCGGAGTCGCCGCCGCATCCCCCATCCGAGGCAGCCGAGCCTCCGCCTCCTCCTCCAAGGCAGCCCAGCCTCCACCTCCTCTGAGGCAGCCGAGCAGCCACTTCCTCCGATGCAGCCGCCACACAGAGGTGGCCATTACACATTGCACCGCCTGTGCCAGTGGCCCAGCCGCCACCGCCGCCACCGTTGCTGCTGCCACCGCTGCTGCCACCAAGGCAGACATTCCACAACGCACCATCAGTGCCTGAGGGGTGGGCGAGCAGCTGAGATAAAGACCATCTGGAGTGAGGGATAACACCACCTGCTGGCGATTCAAGCCCACCACCAGCAAGCTGGCCAAGGCCTGGGGTCCCTTGGTCCCACGCAGGGCCCAATACTGCGGCCCCCTGCTGCTGCTGTTCCACTGCATGCATGGGAGTCTCGGGTCTCAGCAAGCTCCCTGGCTACATCGTCTCTCATCGTCACCAAGCTGCTGGTCACTCAGGGAGGCTCTGGACACCCGCCCCTCAGAGACACCGGTCCCATTCCTGGTTGAAGTACCCTGAGGGGGGCCCAGAGCCACTCTCGCCACTCACCACCTGCCCGTTGGAGCTTTGGAGCTCTGGAGCCCCGGGCCCACCCTGGCTGAGGCACTCAGCCCATGACCCCAAGCTTGGGGACCCAGACAAGCGGAGAGAAAGGGATCTATGAAAGAGAATCTGCCTCTACCTTTCTCCAGCCAGAGATTTCCATTGCCCTGCCCACCTATCAACAAACTCCACCTTGGTTCCTAAGGAACCAAGACTACATACTGCTGAATGGACAGATTGTAAGGCAGAGGGAAATAGGTTCCAGTGAGCTCATACACCTGTTTGTGGATGCTAGAATCAGCATATACACTCTGAACCACAGCTTCTCTCTCAATTAAACCTCAAAAAGTACAGATTGCAGCCTACATTACAACCTCAAAAGTGAACAAAGCCAGAAGACCCTCATAAGGAAGAACAGGATATAGCAGAAGAGAAATAAAAGCAACCCCACCTTCCCCCCAAAACAGAATTAAAGAAAGGGAGGGAAGGGGGAGGGAGAGAAAAATCTACAAAAATGAAGAAAAACCAAAAGAAGAGTATGGGTCTCTCCCAGACCCCCAGGAAGGCAGACACTGAGAAAACTGACTTCAGAATGCAAACAATGAAGCGCCCCCAGAACGAAGGGTCTCAAACTACAAACGTTGACATCAAGACAATAATGGAGAGATTAAAAAGAATTGAGGAGACACAAGAACTAGGAAGGAGCTGATATCTGAGATAACAGTAATAAAGAATACTGTGAATGAAATAAATAACAAACTGATAAGCATGGAAAGCAGAATTACCCAAGCAGAAGAAAGAATCTCAGAGCTTGAGGACCAAAATATAGAACTAACCCAAACTCTTAAAAACACAGAAAACAAGCTCAAAAAGACAGAACAAAACCTTCAAGAGATGAGTGATTACTTCAAGAGACCAAACCTAAGAGAAATTGGCATACCTGAGGCAGAAAGAGAGACAGAGATCACACTAGAACAAACTTTCCATGAGATCATTCAAGAAAACTTCCCTTATCTAATCAGTGATGCAAAATTCAAACACAAGAGATTCAGAGAACCCCTGCAAGGCAACAAATGAGAAGACCAACTCCTAGACACATAGTAAGTCACCTAAACAGAGTAGGCATAAAAGAAAAAATCATAAAGGCAGCAAGAGAAAAAGGCCAGATCACCTACCATGGAAGACCAATCAGAATAGCAGCAGATTTATCTACAGAAACCCTACAGGCTAGGAGAGCTTGGAGCCCTATCTTCAAAGTCCTAAATGATAAACAATTTCAACCAAGAATAACTTACCCGACCAAGCTAAGCTTCATCAGCAAGGAAAAATTAAAATCTTTCCCAGATATCCAATCCCTAAGAGCTTATGCTGCCACCAAACCACCTCTACATCAAACACTTAAGAAAGTACTAAACACAGAAGAAAAGGAAAAAAGAACAATGCTCTTCAAAAGAGTACAGGGAAAAGAATAAAATTTACATGAACCAACTCCAAAACCAAAAGAAAGACAAAAAAGAACCAAGTGGAAGAACAACAACACTATAAGAACTCTATGAAAGGGATGAACTCTCACATTTAAATAATTAGCCTGAATGTGAATAGACTAAATGCATCACTGAAAAGACATAGAATGGCAAAATGAATAAAATATCACCAGGCAACAATATACTACCTTCAAGAGATTCACCTCACTAGAAGGGACATACACAGACTCAAAGTAAGAGGATGGGAAACAAACTTTCAGGCGAATGGAACACAAAAGAAAGGAGGAGTTACAATCCTAATTTCAGACAAAATACCATTTAAGCTATCAAAAATTTAAAAAGATACAGAGGGCTACTACAAAATGATAAAAGGTTCACTCTATCAACAGGAAATATCTATCCTAAACATATATGCACCCAACATAGGTGCGCCAACTTTCATAAAGCAACTTCTAGGAAAACTAAAGAAAGATATTGACTCTAACACCATCATAACTGGGGACTTTAATACCCCACTCACAACCCTAGACATATCATCAGGACAAAAAATCAGCAAGGAGATCCAGAACCTCAATGTGACTCTGGACCAAATGGATTTAATTGATACCTACAGAACACTCCATCCAAAGACCACAGAATACACATTCTACTCATCACTGCATGGAACGTATTCTAAGATCAACCACGTAATTGGACATAAATCAAGCATAAGCAAATTTAAAAGGATGAAATTCTACCATGCACCTTCTCGGACCACAGTGGAATAAAAATAAACATTGACACCAACAAAGTCCCCCCAAAACCCACAGAAACATGGACACTAAACAGTATGATGCTAAACAACTCCTGGGTCAATGAAGAAATCAAAACAGGGATCAAAAGATACCTGGAAACAAATGAAAATGAAGAAACATCTTATCAAAATCTCTGGGAAGCCTTAAAAGCTGTAGTAAGAGGGGAATTTATATCCCTACAAACACACATGAAGAAAATGAAAGGAACACAAACTAACAGCCTAACAAACCACCTAAGGAAGCTGGAAAAGCAAGACCACAAAAACCCTAATTTCAGCAGAAGAATCCAGATCACCAAAATAAAAGCCCAAATCCAGGACATAGAAGACAAAAAGATAATACAAAAAAATCAATGAAACAAAAAACTGGTTCTTCGAAAGGATAAACAAGATCGATGGTCCCCTAGCTAGACTGACCAGGAAAAAATGAGAAAAAACCCAAATAAGCACAATCAGAAACACAAAAGATGAAGCCACATCTGACCCTGAAGAAATACAAAAGATCATTAGAGACTACTACGCACACTTGTATGGAAACAAACTTGAAAACCTTAAGGAAATGGAGGACTTTCTGACCTCACACAACCTACCTAGTTTGGAACCAGAAGAAATTGAGACCCTAAATAGACCAATAACAATCAAGGAAATTGACTACGTAATAAGAAAACTACCTATAAAAAAAAGCCCTGGTCCAGTTGGCTTTCCAGCAGAATTCTACAAGACATTTAAGGAGAAGCTGATACCAATCCTACTGAAGGTATTCCAGGTAATTGAAAAAGATGGAACTCTCCCCAAATCATTTTATGAAGCCAACATCACATTGATACCCAAGCCAGGTAAAGATCCAGCAAAGAAAGAGAACTACAGGCCAATATCTTTGATGAACATAGATGCTAAAATTCTCAACAAGATCCTAGCAAACCAGATTCAACAACACATCTCAAAAATCATCCATCATGACCAAGTAGGCTTCATTCCTGGGATGCAAGGCTGGTTCAACACTCGTAAAACCATAAATGTAATTAAATACATCAACAGATGTCAAAACAAAAACCACATGATTATATCATTAGATGCAGAAAAAGCTTTTGATAAAATCCAGCACCCCCTCTTGATAAAAACCCTTGAACATTTAGGCATATGGGGAACATACCTCAAAATAGTAAAAGCCATCTATGAGAAACCCACAGCCAACATACTCCTAAACAGACAAAAATTGGAACCATTTCCCCGAAAACTGGAACAAGACAAGGATGCCCACTCTCAACCCTCCTGTTCAACATAGTGTTGGAAGTCCTGGCTCGAGCAATCAGAGAAGAGAAGGCAATCAGGGGTATCCAAATAGGAAAAGAGGAAGTCAAGTTATCACTCTTTGCAGATGATATGATTGTGTACCTTGAAAACCCAAGGGAATCTGTCAAAAACCTCCTTACACTGATAAAGGCCTTTGGCAAAGTCTCAGGATACAAAATAAATGTGCAAAAGACAATGACATTTCTTTACATCAATAATAAACAAACAGAAACCCAAATAAAAAACACAATTCCATTCACAATAGCCACAAAAAAAATGAAATACCTTGGCATCTTCCTAACCAGAGACATGAAAGACCTTTACAATGAAAACTACAAAACACTGCTCAAAGAAATCAAAGATGACACGAACAAGTGGAAAAATATCCCCTGCTCATGGATTGGAAGAATCAACATTGTGAAGATGTCCATCTTACCTAAGGCAATCTACAAATTCAATGCAATACCCATCAAATTACCAGCAGCATTCTTCTCAGACCTAGAAAAAATGCAGGAATTCATATGGAAACATAAATGTCCAAGAATAGCCAGAACAATTCTCAGAAAAAAAAAAAAAAAAAAACAAAGCAGGGGGTATCACAATACCAGACTTCAAACTCTACTATAAAGCTACAATCATCAAAACAACTTGGTATTGATATAGGAATAGTCATATAGATCAATGGAATAGAATTGAGATTCCAGAAGCAAAACCTCAATTTCTCAACCAACTCATTTTCGACAAAGCCTCCACCACCTACCACTGGGGAGAGGAGAACCTGTTCAGTAAATGGTGCTGGGAAAACTGGCTGACCACATGCAGAAGATTGAAACAGGACCCCTACCTATTCCCATGCACAAAGGTTAACTCCAAATGGATCAGAGACCTAAATGTAAAACCTCAAACCATAAGAACCTTAGAAAATGAAGGACATACCCTCATGGAAATTGGAACTGGCCTCCAATTCCTGAACAAAACCCAAAACCCACAGGTCATAAGAGAGAGGATAGACAAGTGGGACCTTATTAAACTGACAAGCTTCTGCAAAGCAAAGAATCCATCAAGAGAGCAGGGAGAAAGCCTACAGACTGGGAAAAAGTATTTGCCAACACCAGGTCAGACAAAGGCTTAACATCTTTGATCTACAAGGAACTCAAACGTGCTGAAAAGAAAAAAACAAACCCCATTATAAAATGGGCAAAAGACATGAACAGACACTTCACAAAGGAAGACATCTGAGCAGCCAACAGACATATGAGGAAATGTTCAACTTCACTAATCATCAGGGAGATGCAAATCAAAACCACACTGAGATACCACCTAACTCCAGTCAGAATGGCAATTATCAACAACTTAAAAAATAACAGCTGCTGGAGAGGGTGTGGAGAAAAGGGAACACTTCTACACTGTTGGTGGGAGTGTAAACTAGTGCAACCTCTGTGGAAAGCAGTGTGGCAATTCCTAAAAGCTCTAAATATCTACCTCCCATATGACCCTGCAATCCCCCTACTGGGAATCTATCCGGAAGAACACAAATCACTCTACAAAAAAGACACCTGCACACATATGTTTATTGCAGCATTGTTCATAATAGCAAGAACCTGGAAGCAACCATGCTGCCCATCAAAAGAGGATTGGATTAGAAAAATGTGGTACATATACACGATGGAATACTACGCAGCCATAAGAAAGAACAAAATCATGAATTTTGCAGCAACCTGGATGGAACTAGAGTCTATAATACTGAGTGACCTTGCACAAAAACAAAGGTCCGAGTATCACATGTTCTCCCTCATATAATGGACCTTGAACATCCAATCTAATACTATAAGAAAATGACTGACAGTAGTGGGAAACTATGGGTGGGGGAGGGAGATGGGATTAATGAGCAAATTTCTGTCTGGGGATGGGGAAGCACCTCTAATCAATAGGGTGCCTGAATGAAACGTATTTGTATATCTAACCCTTAACTGTACCCCACAACATCATAATAAAAAAAATATTGATTATTTAAAATAATAATAATAAAAATAAAAATAAAAACCTCACCAAAAAAACTGTATATTTATTCTTATATGTTTGAACTTTGGTCACCTTCAAAGTATTCTCCACTTGATGCAATATACCTATCAAAATGCTTTCTTCACTGCTTAGAACAGTTTCTGAACCTATCGATTTTGATGCCTTTTAGTGTTTCTGCCATTTTTTGTTCACCTTTTCCACATCAGTAAGACATTTCCATATGAGGACTTTTTTCATCTGGAGACATTTGGGGTGAGATGGGGTGAATAGGGAGGCTGGGGCATGGGGGTCATGCCATTTTTGGTCAAAAACTGCTGAGCACTCAGTGTGATGTGGGCAGGTGTGCTTGTATATCACCTATCATGAAATGGGCAAAAACACTGAAAGAATCTCCCCCCCAAAAATCTTCTCCCAAAAAACAAAAATTCACTGAAGGCAAATGCAGTCTCTCACAACAATGCTAGTTGGTATACTGATGTTGATGGGTTCCTAGAACACTTACCTAGTAGGGTAAGCCTGTACTACAAAGGGCCAACCTGCCCTCCAAAAGATAATTTGTGGTTTTTTGGGGTCCCCCCTTGTATCCTCTGAGGATAGAGGAGGATTACTCTATTAGTTTGCTAGGCTGGCATACCAAAATACCATAGACTGGGCAGTTAAACAACAGGAATTTATTTACTCACAGTTCTAGAGACTGGAAGTTCAAGATCAAGGTATCATCAAGTTTTATTTTTCCTGTGACTTTTCTCTGTAAATACCTTCTCTATGTCTATATACATATCCAACAGCTTCTTTAACTTAATCACCTCTTTAAAGACTGTATCTCCAAATTCAGCCATATTCTGAGGTACTAGGGTTAAGACTTCAATACATCTATGTTGGGGAGGACACAACATTATCAGCCTATGATGCTATCAGCCTATAACATTGTTCCAACATAACCTCATCCTAACTTATTACATCTGCAATGACCCAATTTCCAAATAAGGTCAGATTCTGAGGTACTAGGGATTAGGACTTTAACATATAGATTTTAGGAGTCAACAGTCCCACCCATAACACTGAACAATAAGGAAATTTATCATTTCACAAACAAGGAATTTAGTGGTAGGGTAACCCTAAGACAGATTAATTCTGTGACTTGGTTAGATTGCCAAGGGTTCTGATCTCCCCATCTTTCTGCTCTTCTTAACATGAGCTCATTTTAAGACAGCCATCCCTTCTGGTCTCAGGATGATTCCAATGGCCCCAGAGTCACCTTCAGAGGGGAAAGGGATTTTCTCATATGCCTTTGTTGAGAGTGAGGAAACCTATCTCAGAAGCCTAGAGCTGACTGCCTTCTGTATCTAATTCTCCATACTGGGCCACATGCCACCCTGAACTGGTGTCAGGCCTGGATAGTGGGGTTGCGTGTCATCATCCCCCTTCAGGAGCCAGGATGAGCTTCCCCTGAAGGATGTGGCTGTGAAGTGAGAGTGGGGACTTGGAAAAACTAAGGACTCTGCCAGGAAAGAAGAAATGGGGAAATGGGTGTTGAGAGGCAACCAATCGTGTCTGCTCCATCTACTTTATCTATTTGGAAATCTCACTTTTTGTTTAACTCACCCAGAATTCAGCTACCTGCCAATGGGATCTAGCTGGTTGAAAACTGAAAACTTGTAATCAACCAAGAAATGCTGAAGACCTAAAAACTGGTATCTCCGGATTGATATACCTTATTGATAATCTCTTTTATTCAACAGAGAACCTATGAGGACTTTGGAGTCTTACTTTCTGCACAGTTGTACCAAGTGTGATTATTTTCTGAGCAGGCTAGGCGTGATGGCTCACACCTGTAATCCCACACTTTGGGAGGCAGAGGCGAGAGGATTGCCTGAGCTCAGTGGTTCAAGACCAGCTGAGCAACATGGCGAGACCTCATCTCTACAGTAAATAAAAAAAATTGCCAGGCATGGTGGCACATGCCTATAGTTCCAGCAACTTGGAAGGATGAGGCAGAAGGTTGCCAGAGTCCAGCAGTTCGAGGCTGCAGCTGCCGTGAGTGTGCCACTGCACTCCAGCCTGGGTAACAGAGTAAGACTCTGACAAAAAAAGAACAAAACACTAAAAAATGTAGTAGAAGAGCACCACAGCGAGTCAGTAATAGCAGCAAACAGTAATAGTGCATTATTATATGTGTTATATGTAGACTAACTCATTTAGTCCTTACAACAACCTCTAAGTCATGGATTGTTACTAGATTTATTATTATTATTTTTATGTATGGAGAAACAGAAGCACTAAGAGATAAGAAATGTGTCTATAGTTATACTTGTAGTAAATATAGAATGACCAACAATCTTAGTTTGGGACTGGAGGAGTTTCTGGAACATTGAACTTTGAATTCTAAAAAATTTTGGACAAAACTAAAATTCATTGTTTACACTCAAATAAGTAAAACAGGATTCGGACACAGGAGCCTGGCTCCAGTGTCTAAGCTCTGAAGAGTGTTCTGTGTGGTAGGTAAGACAGAGCTCAGGCTCTGCACAGACTTGGGTTTGAACCCAAGTACCAACACTTCCTCGTTAGCTGTGACCAAGTCATTTATGCTCTTCAAGCCTTAGTTTCATCATCTCTGAAATGAAGACAGTAACAAAACACCCTCATAGTTTTGTTATGAAATGTCTGAAGACATAATAAATATTAAGTGCTTAGCATAGTACCTGTCACATCGTGTTAAGTATTGGTATTAATGTGTAGAGAAAAGAGCCATAGCCAAATTTAAAAGCAGATGACATTAACAATAAGAAAGGAGAAAAATATAAAATGCAGCTTTAACATTTAAAAAAAGTAGTCTAGGACTGCTTAATGTAGCATGGAACAGTTTCTGTCTTTTAATAGTCCCCAGGAGTCTCACTGAATTAAAGCAAAGTTCTGGAATAAATATTTATGTCATGGAGATGGTCCTGAATGATCTATAAAGTATTTGGTTGTGTTCAATATATGCTAACCACATAGAGAAGAACTTTATTCATTATAGAATGTATGTATATTTCTTATGAACAATATGAATCGTGTATGTAGTTTCCTCTCCTTTTAACTTTGGGCACCCAGAAATGCAACCAGATTGTCAGCGATCTTTTGTTGTGTATTTTTTGTTTTGTTTGGGTGCCAAAACCTGAAATGAGCTATCGTTTAATCATTGTACAGAATTCTGTTTCCTGCATGTCTATACCTACTCCCCCTTGCCCTGATCTTGTATTTTAATTTGTGTTCTCTGAGTCTGATTCTTGTTTATTTGTGTTCCTCGTTTCATGCTATTCCTGTAAGCAATATGGTATATAAATAAATAGCCATTTAAAAAAAATATAAAAATAATCCAGCTTTAATTTTTAACAAAGCAATGCAAAGTAAGTTTCAATAGTGCTTTGGATTTCTGAATACTTAAAAACCACTGTTTCTCCCTAAACTGATCTCTTCCCACACTGAGTTCCTTTAGCATGGATTAGTATTGAATCATTGCGCCATTTAATCTCACCAGGTCAAGGCATTGATCCCAGTTCTCACCATGTGTGGGTTGACTCTTCAAACATTTTGTCAGCTCCTTAAGAGCTGTGGGTAGCTTCTTATACGTTTGCTATATTACCTTCCACGCCTGACTCAAGGTTGGGCAGAGAGTAGGTATTCTAGGATAAGGGGCCTTGGGGAGGTGGTGCTTAATTTGGAAAAGATAAATCACTGCATATGCTATGGCACTTTGACAGTGTTATCCAATTGGTTTACTTAAGCTATAATGACTAACCTCTGACACTTCAAAACTGAAAATTAGGCAGCATCTGTCTTACTGATAATTATCCTGAACTAAGAATGACTATGTTGAGTCAGATGCAAACTTTCAGAATGTCTCTCTCTGACCTTTGTCTCATTCTGTTTTTTTGCACCCCCCCCCAGACAGTTCTGGTTCACACATCAGAGACAACTCGTCTTAAATATTTTATTGAGTTGTTGCTTGAGAAACGAAAACCGCTAATGCTAGTAGGAAATGCGGGAGTGGGAAAAACAGTCTTTGTGAGTGACACGCTGGCGAGTCTCTCTGAGGATTACGTGGTATCTCGTGTGCCTTTCAACTACTACACAACGTCCGCAGCTCTGCAACGTGAGTGCTTCTCCTGCTTCTATTCCAGATGCAAGAGATCAAAACCCATCAAGGCAGGGACATCCAGCCCAAACAGACTAACATTTTACTTAAGATTTAGAAATTTTTGCTTAGGCCTCAGATGAATTTTTACTTATCCTCATCCTGGGTAAAAATACTTTGTTTAAATATTGTTGTGATTTGGGCTTTTTACATCACTCATGACTTTATTTGGGTTATTATCCTTTAGAATAACAAGAGTTTACATACACAGTATTAATGTGTTGCCTCAAAGCCATTTGGTTACCTTTAATGAATTGTGTGAATCCCTAGTGATGTGAGGACATACTCGAGGAAGGATGCTCAGGTTACTTTTTAAGGCACTGATTTGGGAGAAATTCATTAAAACTGTATTGATGAAATGAGCCATTAATTACACCTTAAAAGAGCTCTAAGGATAATTTTGAACTATTGAATAACTATATCAGTGTAATCAAAAGAACCACACAGATGTGGGGCATTCCCAGAGTCAGGAAGGCTGAGCAAAGTAGCTATAGGGAATGGGGGAAGTCACAAGAAGAGCTGATGTTGGAAGGCCTACATTGCTCAGCAGGGTAATGAGGTTCTATTGTGGGGACAGCGAAACTCTCTATTGTCTTGTCATTTATTGAACTACTGTTGAGTTGCACCTGAATGTGGGTTCCGGGAGTATATTATGAATATATGTTTGTTGTTGTTGTTTTAGCTATTTCAGTGGAGAATAATAATACATTTTCTTATTTATCAGCACCATTAACTCAGTCAATAGTGATTTTTTTTTGTAATCTCTTTCTCAGTTTGCTTACTTGCCTTTGTGAACAGAACCATTAGAAAGCCAATTCAGCATTATTTCATTCATTTCTTCAGCATACACAGGTTATTTATCTAATCTTTCCCAGGCATTGTGTGGGGATATATGTCCTTCATTCATAGGCATAAAGGAAAGACTCTCTTTGTGCCTTGTAAATGGAAGATTAGGCTACAATTCAGTAGCTGAATAAATTGTTTGGCTTCAAGGTGAGTGCATCTTGCTAATTCCATAAAGGGATACAGGTAGGAATAAGATTTTGAGATTGCCTATTAGTATGAGTGTACTACTAGGCAACATTGTCAGTGTACTTTGAGAGTTAGGATTTCAACAATTTACATAGGGTGATAAATGAATAAAGAAGGAGATTAGACCAGGAAAACCAGCTTAAGCAAACACATGGAAGAGGTGAGATTGTGGGACATAGTCAATGAACTGAATCTCTGTGATGACCGAACCTCAGTGATTTGTGGAAAAGATGGGGCAAAGGCCAAGGTTCTGAGCTGGAGTTATACTACAGAGAGAGCAACCCACTGTCTAGCTTGCCAAGGGGTTTGGGGGGACATGGGACTTTTGGTGTTAACACTGGAACAGCCCCAGGCAACCTGGGATAGTTGATCGTCCAGGTCATAGAGAATTCTGAGGCACAAGCTAAAAGCACTGTATTTTATTTGGTAGGAAGTGGTAAACCATTGATGGGGAGTAATGAACCGACAAGATGTGAGCCATCTTTTGGGAGGAGAGATCTGAGGTGGGACGACCAGTTCCCCTAAGTAGTGTACTAGCTGAATTGAATGTGACATGGCCCTGGACCGGAGTTGTTGAAAAGGAGGTGGCAATTGGGAACACATGGAAAGAATTTGAGTCACAATTTATAGGCTGTAATTGGGCATACAGGACACCAGGAGAGAGATTACTGGGAGGCTTTGCATCTGGCTGACAGGAGAGTATTAAACACGTGTGCAGAAACACGGAGATGGGTTGTAGGTGGGAAGAGATGATGTTAAATTGAGTTTGGAAAGAGGCAGATTTAGTGTTGGCTGAGCATTAGGTGCCAATTGCTTTTGAAAACTGATGTCCAGCAAGCGTTTGGAAATTTGGGTCTGCCTCTTGGAAAAAAAGGCGTTCTTTTATTCATTGTACAATTCTCTGTTTGCCCATTCACTCGTGTATTCAATTAACAAATACTTATTTGTTGTGGTCATCGTCAGGGATACAACAGTGAATATGACATCGTGCTTTGGCCTGAAGATATTTATAGTCTGTTTGGAGCGTCAACAAGTAATTAGATGCTGTGTCTCAGGCACACACTGTTCAGGATTTTCTGTGCCATGACTTTCTCTCCAATGTATAGATACAAAATCTTATAGGCACACGAAGAAATATAACTTTATGAATACAGTGTCTGCATATTCAGTCACCCAATCCTTCTGTACTCCAGTGGCCTAAGCGAGGTGTGAGAGACTTGCTTGAGCTGTTCCTAGACTCTCCAGCAAGAGCGATGGAGAAAGACTGAGAGACCAGGCTATGGCTGAATGAACAGTGACCATACATTAGAGTGGGCACAGGGGAGGAAAGTGCACGGTCAGCAGGGAGTGGTTGCTGCTGTGATGGACAATGTGATATTATGCTGCATGCGTTGTGGTTTTTAGAAAAGGACAGGAAGTGTGACTGCTGGCCACAGGAGGGAGGTTGGCAGGAGAGCATGACATAGAAGGAGGTGGTCAGGGACACATCACTGGTGTCTTAACTGGTGAAGAGGTGATGTCTGAAAGCATGGGTTGAAGGAAACCAACAGAAGAGGGAGAGAACAGGAAGAAAGAATGACAGGCAAAAAGCTTATATTCTATCCAAGATTGGTGGACAGAATTCTATATTTATTTCAGGAATTCTTGAGAAACCCCTAGAGAAAAAAGCTGGTCGTAACTATGGTCCAGTGGGAAATAAAAAATTGGTTTATTTTATTGACGACATGAACATGCCTGAGGTGGACTTATATGGCACTGTTCAGCCTCACACTCTGATTCGACAGCATGTTGATTATGGACATTGGTAAGCAATTCTCTATTTTATTAACTACCAAAATCTAATTATTACTATGGATAAACATTTTAAAATGGAATTACCCCCAATTTCTTACTCTTCTGAGGAACATTTTCTGGAATACCTCTTGGGTGTACTTTTTATTCCTTTTCATCATATTAAGTGGAATAACTTCCCTTTGTATCTTTGGCGGATTGGATTAGAAAGTAACCTAGGAATGTTAAGACTGTCCAGAAGTCATGTCCTCCTTAAGAAATAACTCATACTAAATTATTAAAGAGAAGCTTGATCCTATTTCAAAGGCTATAAATATTTGGTAACACCTGGGTCATGCAGTCTGCAATCCCTGACAATAACTCCTGGAAGAGCCCCCAGCCCATCCACAGAGTCTTGCTGTGGGTACTAGATAGTGTCTTTTCTGTTTTCTCTGTTTTTTTTTGTTGTTTTATTTTTTAGATTCAGGGGTACATACATGTTCATTACATGGACATATTGTGTAGTTGTAGGGATTGGGCCTCAGATAAGTAGTGAACTTTGTGTCTGTATGTAATTCCTGAACCCTAATCCCCCTCCACAGTTCCCTTATTGGTGTCCCTGGTTTCTATTATTTCCATTCAAGATAGTTTCTAATAAGAAATAGAATAGCATGAGAACCAACCAGCAGTTATAGTTTATATTGATTCAACTCCAGATCTTGATTTTGGCACCAAAGGAACAATGCCACCTTCAGTTTTCTGATCTTCAGTTTTGATTTCTCTTGCATAAGGCTAGCAAGGTCATCCTCACAGAGCGATTATAACAAATAAGGAGACAATCTGGATATACATTTTATGAAGTCCTTCACGAACTCTTAGATTTTGCTGTTTTGTCATCTCCAGTTTTGGGATTGAAGGTTCTATTTTCTGTCTTTCAGGTATGACAGACAGAAGGTGATGCTTAAAGAAATCCATGGCTGCCAGTATGTTGCCTGCATGAATCCCATGGTGGGCAGTTTCACCATCAATCCCAGGCTACAGGTGGGATGTTGGGCACTGCTCTCAGAGACTGTCCATCCTGATTCTTACTGCTTTTGAGTACAGATTATGATTCCTATGGGGCATTTGGTTAAGCATGTTTTCCATGGCAGTTGTACAATATTTTATTGCCACCAACAATGCACAAGAGTTTCATGAACTTTTTTATTTAATTAGCAGACAATACTTTTTTGACAGTTTTTAAGTTTACAGTACAATGAGCTGAAAGAAGAAAGAATCCCGTCTATCCCTCACTACCCCCACTTGTTTTACCCTATTACTAGCATTTTAGGATAGTTAAAATTGACAAACCAATATGAATACATTATTATTAACTGAAGTTCAGAGTTTACATCATGGTTCATTCTCTATTATACCTTCATGGGTTTTGGCAAATGTATAATGATAAGTATCAGCCATTACTATATCATACAGAATAGTTTCACTGCTTCCAAATCCCTGTGCTCTGTCAATTCCTACTCCACTATCCCTCAAATTCCTGACAACAACTGATTTTTTGTCTTTAATTTTTTTATTGTGATAAAATACATGTTATATAGAATTTTTCACCTTAACTACTTTAAGTGGTTACAGTTCGATGATATTAACTGTTGTGCAACCATAACCACCATCCATCTCTTTTTTTTTTTTTTTTTGAGTTGGGGGGGTCTTTCTCTATTGCCCAAGCTGGATTGCAATGGCACAATGACAGCTTGCCACAGTCTCAACCTCCTGATCTCAGGCGATCCTCCTGCTTCAGGATTCCACATAGCTGGGACTATAGGCACACACCGCCATGCAAGGTTAATTTTTTCTTTTTTGTAGAGACAAAGTCTCGTTATGTTGCTTAGGTTGATCTCAAACTCCTGGGCTCAAGCAATATGCCCACCTCAGTCTCCCAAAGTGTTAGGATTACAGGCATGAGCCACTGTGTCCAGCCACCACCATCCATCTCCATAACTCTTTTCATTTTATGAAACTGAAACTCTATACCCATTAAACAATAACTCCCCCATTTTCTCCTTCCTGCCAGACCCTGGCAACTACCATTATTCTCTGTCTCTAGCAATTTCACTTAGCATAATATTCTCAAGATTCATCAATGTTGTAACTCAGTGGTCCCCAACATTTTTGGCATCAGGGGCCAGTTTTGTGGAAGACAATTTTTTCCACAGACTTGGGTGGGGGCAGTCATCAGGCATTAGATTCTCATAAGGAGCATGTAACCTAGATCTCTTACATGCACAGTTCACAATAGGGTTCTCACTCCTATGAGAATCTAATGCTGCTGCTGATCTGACAGAAAATGGAGCTCTGCTTTCTTCATGCTGTGCAACCCAGTTCCTAACTGGGTACTGGTCCGTGCCCAGGGACTGGGGACCCCTGTAGTAGCATATAGCAGAATTTCCTTCCTACTTAATGCTAATTCTTATTCTATTCTATGTATGTCCCACATCTTCCTTAGTCATTTATTCATCAGTGAACACTTGGGTTGCTTCCACATTTAGCTAATGTGAATAATGCTTCTATGAACATGAATGAACAAATATCTCTTCAAAACCCTGCTTTAATTCTGGTAGTATATGCCCAGCAGTAGAATAGTGAGTCACAGGAATACTATTTTTACTTTTTTTGTGGAATTACCATACGGTTTTCCATTCCAGCCATGTTTTATTTTATTCCACCAACAAGGCACAAGGGTTCCAACTTCTCCACATTTTGTGCCAATACTTATTTTCTGTTTGTTTTTTGTTGTTGTTGGTTTGTTATGTTTTTATAGTAGCTATGCTAATAGATGTGGTATCTCATTGTAGTTTTGATTTGCATTTCCCCAATGTTTAGCAATGGTGAGCATCTTTTTATATGCTTATTGGCATATTTTTTTGTATCTTCTTTGGAGAAATGTCTACTTAAGTCTTCTGCCCATTTTTGGATTGAGTTATTTTGTTTTTGTTATTGAGTTTTAGGAGTTTTCTGTGTATTGTGTATGTTAATCTCTTAAGCACTGATCTTTTTACTGTTTGCATAATTTTGCCTTTTCCAAAATGTCATTTAGTTGGAAACATATAGTATGTAGACTTTTCAGATGGATTTTTTTTTCACGTAGCTTAGTAATATGCATTTAAATTCCCTCCATATCTTTTTATGGTTTGATAGCTCTTTAAAAAAAAAATCACTGAGTAATAGTCATTGTAGGAATAAATCACAGTTTGTTTATCCATTCACATACTGAAGGATACCTTGATTGCTGTCAAATTTTGGCAGTTATGAATGAAGCTGCTATAAACATTTCTGTGCAGGTTTCTGTGTGTGCATATAAGCTTTTTAATAACAATAACAATGACAGCTTCCACCAACATCCTTGTATATACAAACACAGCAGACAATGAAATGGTTGCTCGCTTACTTATCTGCTGTCAGCTGAGAGTAAGTTAGGTGACTCTGCTGATCTTGGCTGGGCCCATTTTTGACTGTCTGGGAGTGAACTGCCTGTCAGTTAAACTGATGTGGCTTTGGCTGGAATGACTGGGACAACATGACTCTGCTTTATGTGTCTCTTACTTTTTAGCAGGCCTGTAGAGTTCATGGCAAAGGCAGGGGCTTAACCAAGCAAGTGGTAACACATGTGCCTCTGACAATGACTGGTGCACTGTTACTTCCACCTCATTCTATTGGCTGAATCAAGTCACATGGCTGAGCCCAGACTCAGAGTGGAAGGCACTAAAATGTTACATGGCCAGTGTTCCTGGATACAAGGAGAAGGGAAAAGAATCAGGTCATTTTTTACAATTTTCTTTTTTTTATTTTTAATTTTAAAGATGTGAGGTACAATTCAGGATCGGGATACAAGTGGTCATCATATAGGTAAAGTTTGGACCTCACTTTGGTCCCCATTTTGCCTGGTTTGAGATCAGGTACGCTTATTGATGTTGTGTCCCCTACAATTTTCTTAAGCACTATGTCCTCACAAGGCAGAAGAAACAGAAGAACAAAGGGGGCAACTGTAACCTCTGTTTTATACTCATATTTGTTTTTCTTTTCAGAGACATTTTACAGTGTTTGCATTCAACTTCCCATCCTTGGATGCACTAAACACCATCTATGGCCAAATCTTTAGTTTCCATTTCCAGCAACAAAGTTTTGGTCCATCACTTCTCAGAAGTGGCCCCATTTTGATCCAGACAATGATAACTTTCCATCAGATGATGATGCAGAACTTTTTACCCACAGCTGTTAAATTCCACTACATCTTTAATCTGAGAGACCTCACAAATGTCTTCCAGGTACCTTGACTGCTGTGTTATGCCTGTTGAGTAGAAAAATAATTATAGTACTATGAATGATGTTCATTTTTAGAACTTGGCTTAAAACTATGCTACATACTTTTATATGTGTTCTTTCATTTTGTACTCATAAACTTCTCTATTAAGTAAATATGGTAGGCTTATTATTCCCATTTTACCAGTAAGAACAGTGATTCTCCTCAGGTCATAGAGAGTCTTGGTTCATTTGTACTGCTATAACAAAATACCTGACACTGGGTAAATCATGAATAATAGAAATTTATTTCTCATAGTTCTGGAGGCTGGGAGGTCCAAGATCAAGACACTGACAAATCTGGTGCCTGGTAAGGGACCAGTCTGTGCCTTAAAGATGGTGCCTTAGGCACTGTGTCCTCACATAGCAGAAGAGACAGAAGGACAAAAGGGGCAAATACCTAGCACTTCTTGTATAATGTCACTCCGCTTTCATGACTTAATCACCTCTTACAGGCCCGGCCTCCTAATACTGTCATATTGGCAATTAAGTTTCAACACATGAATTGACCATGATATATAGTGACTTAGCCATGGAAACAATGGTAGAAACCAAGTAAGAAGGATAATTGGTCATGGTTTTGCATAAGACATTCCTGTGTGATTTTTTAACATACTTTAAGAGAAACTGTACATTTTAAAAATTGTTGGATTATTTTGGTTTGATTTTGAAAATTACCTTGTTTACCTAGTCAAAGGAGAGTGTTTATATATTTGGTTCAGGATATTTGGAGAGGGAATTGAAAGTCTGGGATTAAAAAAAAAAAAAACCACAACTAGGCCAGGTGCGGTGTCTCAAGATGTAATCTCAGCACCTTAGGAGGCCAAGGTGAGGGGATTGCCTGAGCCCACGGGTTCAAGGCCAGCCTGGGCAACTTGACGAGACCTCATCTCTACAATAAATCAAAAATTAGCAGGGTAGCAGACACCTGTCATTCCAGCTACTTGGAAGGCTGAGGCAGAAGGATCACCTGAGCCTAGTAGGTAGAGGCTGTGCTGACTGTGAGCAGGCTACTGCACTCCAGCCTGGGTACCAGAGTAAGACTCCGACTCAAAAAAAACAAAAAACAAAAAAACCCAAAACTCCAACTAATGCACAGTAGAAGTAGATGGAAAGTTATTTATGGCTTAGAGGGAGGTAGGCTTAGAGGGAGGAAGACTTCATAGGACTTCTTTATATTTTTGTAACCCTCTTCTCAAAATCACTCCACAACTGCCTCAAAACTGGAACAGCATTAGACAATCGCACAGACCTTTTTCTTTCATGTCTGCATATCTAGCACCTTCCAGGCAGACTATGCTTAATAAAGCATTATTTAAAAGCAGATTTTTTTTTTTACAAAAGGAAAGAGAAGCCCCTGGTGAAATGGGATGAGAGGCCTGCCTGCTCACCCTTCACAGCCAGTCTGTCAGCTATGCCTGACACCACCAAATAGTTTTTCAGCCTTTTATTTTACAGATTAATTCTCCACAACTCCCTTGGTTTTCTCCTACGGGTCCAGGCAAGCTGACACTCTCCGCGAGGAGAGGGTGTCTATGAATCCAAGAAACCGAAGGCAGGATTGAGTGGCCATGAACGTCAAAGTGCTTCAGTGCTGGACCCAGATCTACGCAGAGTGTGAATTTGGGCAATTTAATTTTGGCCTCATATTCTTCATCTGTAAGGTGAAGATGTTAGAGCTACCTGACATAAAATGATTCTAGAGTAAAAAAATGATTGTGTAGCTTCCATGCTAGCTGTGTATACTTTGGTTCTATAAACTTAGTTTATTGTAAGACTTACGAGGCACAAATACTCAGCTGTGGTTTAAAGTGCTTGGACTGACTCTTGAAATGCAGATTTAGTTGCATACCTAAAAATGAGTACAATGATATTAAAAATGTTGTGTTGCTTACCAAAGGCCAAACCCACTTTACACACAAGCACAAACGTTACCATTTGTGTTGCTTCTAACTTAACAGCTTGCTAAATTTGTGATACTTCTAACTTAACAACTTGCAAAATTTGATTTTTAAAATGTTAAAGAAAAACATATTTGGAATCTCATCAGCTTCTGAATTAAAGGTATTTCCCCCATTCTTGCCCTGTAGGGGATTTTATTTGCTTCTCCTGAGTGTTTAAAAGGTCCAGATGATTTAGTTCGCCTGTGGCTTCATGAATCTTCCCGTGTTTATGGAGACAAACTGACAGACACAAAAGACTGTAATTTGTTTCAGAAAAAAATGCTGGAAACTGCTAGTAAATATTTTGAAGTAAGTGTATGAACGTCTGCGGTCACTGCTTGCTTTGGCACCCACTGGTATTGTTGCTGAAGTTAGATAGGATGTGAGTGAAGGGGCCTACCTTTCTGCAATGGCTATTATTCTAGAATATGCTTGGTCTGTACTTGGGAACATCCCATCCACCTACTCATGAATGAATCTGCCAGTTTTTCCCTCGATAGGCCACTCTGCCCCCGATGAATCTTTCCAGGTGGTTGTTATACCATGTTTTTCTCTTTCTCATCCTGCAGGGTGTAGACAGTCATATGCTGCTTCAACAACCCCTCGTTTATTGCCACTTCGCTCATGGGAGGCAGGACCCATGTTACATGCCAGTGAAGGACTGGGAAGTGCTGAAGACGACTCTCACAGAAACCTTAGACAACTACAATGAGCTCCATGCTGCCATGCACCTAGTCCTGTTTGAGGACGCCATGCAACACGTGTGAGTTGACTAGTCACAATGCTTTTCCATGAAAGTAAGAATGGCTGCATATCCACAATTGTGATATTTCCACAGAACATACTAAGAATAAGAACTCTGAGCTACCACCTCTTATCTATAGTTTGTCACATAATGCAAAAACATAAAGGGGTCGCTATGATATCACAATCTTAATAATGTCTTACATAGGCACACTATTTTCTGAAATGCTATCACAGTCATTATTTCACTTGAATATTAAGAAAGAGGTGGCCGGGCTTGGTGGCTCACCCTGTAATCCCAGCACTTTGGGAGGCCCAGGTGCGCGGATTGCCTGAGGCTGCCAGTTGAAGACCAGCCTGGGCAAAGTGACAAGACCTTGTCTCTACAATAAATAAATAAATAAATAAATAAGCCGAGTGTGATAGTGCATGCCTGTAGTTCCAGCTATTGAAGACTGAGGCAGAAGGACGACCTGAGCCCAGCAGGTCGAGGCTGCAGTGGCCATGAGCATGCCACTGCACTCCAACCTGGGTGACAGAGTGAGACTCCGACTCAAAAAAAAAAAAGAGGCAACGTAAATCATTTGTTCAAAATCATGTAGTTTATACATGGGAAAAATAGATTCAAACCAATTTTCGTTGATTAAGCAGATTTTGTTGAATATCAGTGCAGTGCCACATAGGAACACTGCCAGCCACTTTAGCCCTTTGAAGCAAATTAGGCGGAAAAGGGGGGTGGTTCACGTTTTTCTTGGAAGAAAATCAGAAAAGGGCCCCTGTCCTTGGGTAAACCATGGCTGACAGGGCTCTCACTGATCTCTGAGACTGGGTATGTTGTTCAGAGCCCAAGCTATGCAACCATCCATAGCCCTTCCCACTGGACATTGTTCTAGGTCCTGGGATATAGCAGCAAACAACACAGTCCAGTCTCCTTTCAGATAGAGCTTACATGTTAGTGATGCAGATGGACTTTTATAAGGACATGAATAAATAAGCAAGAGAATACGCAAGAAAAATATCAGAAAGGAATGTGTCATGCCAAGTAATAAAATAGGTTGATTTTAATAAACAAAATATGTGGGTTCCCAAAAAGGACAGAATATCTATGTGAAGAGATGACATTTAAAGTGAAACCTAAATGATAAGGAAGAGTTAGGCATGAAAAGATTCAGAGAAAGAACACTCTAGGCAGAGTACATGTGACCCCAAGGCAGGAATGTTTGAGAAACTAAAAAGTGGGTCAGGGTGTCTGCAGCATAGAGAAAAACATGACAAGGAAGGAGAGGCAGGAACTGGCCTTACTTATGCAGGTTATTTCCTTGTAACCAGGATAAGGAGTTTGTATTTTACAGGGAGAAACTGTTGGCTACATTTTGGCATGGGAGTGATATGATTGCTTGTATAGCCTAACAGTTCATCATTCCTGCTGCCGTGTAGAAAGTCTACCACATCTTCACATCCAGTACTACTCTCCTAGTCCCAGTCACCATCATCTCTCACTGGCCTAGTGACAATGGGCAAAGATTTTTAAAAGAAAGAAAGAAAGAAATCATCATTAAAAAAAAAAAAAAGAAGGGGCTGGATGAGGTGGCTCATGCTTGCAAGCCTAGTGCTTTGGGAGGCCAAGATAGGAGGATGCCTTCAGGCTAGGGTTTCAAGACCAGCTTGACCAATGTAGTGAGATTCTATCTCTAAAAGAAAAAAATTTTTAAAATTAACCAGGTGTGATGGTTTACCTGTAGTCTCAGCTACTCAGGAGCCTGAGGCAGGTGGATCACTTGAGCCAGGAGTTCAAAGCTGCAGTGAGCAATGATTGAGCTCCTGCACTCCAGCCTGGGCCACAAATCAATACCCTACCTCTAAAAAATAAAAAATAAATAAATAAACAATAAGTAGGAAAGAAGAAAATTCAAGCAGAGAAAAAAGATGTGGAGATTCACTTTTGAGAAGAGTTACTCATTAAAATGTTTAGCCCCGATGCCTAGGAAAATTTTGGAGTCCTTCTCATCGTCCATTGTTATATGAT
This sequence comes from Cephalopachus bancanus, assembly GCA_027257055.1. NCBI lineage: Eukaryota > Metazoa > Chordata > Mammalia > Primates > Tarsiidae > Cephalopachus > Cephalopachus bancanus. The sequence continues at coordinate 402,973 of JAPVLO010000091.1, forward strand.
TACTAAGTGTTGATTGTTTTACTGATCCCTTTGCAGTTGAAAAGTCCTCCTCTAATTATACAGACACAGGAAGTTTTAGTTGGGATCTATGACCATGGTGCTAAATGAATTATTAGTCGTATTATTTCTGGTCTGGTTAGTACACACTCACTGTGTATGTGCATGGTGGCTCGAGTGAAACAAACCTCCCATTGACACCGAGGACAAGCGTTTCCTCATATAATCCCTCAGTACAGAATTCTCAGAGGCCTAAAAGGTAAGGCTGTTTCTTTGATCAGGGATTATGAGCTAGGAGCCGATTTACTCAGCATTAGAGGTGATTTAAGAGCGTGTCCTTGAGTGTTGTAGAAAGGGACTTTGCCACTTAGAGAATCCTGTGAGGTTAAAAACCTCAAAGCATACATTAAAATGAAATGAAACCCTGCTTTATAGCTTGGGGTTTCTCTCATGTCAGAGTAATTTTATAGCTTTCCCCAAGGTTGTTTTGTTTCGTGGTCATGTAAGTAAAATGTAATGGGATGACTGAGCTTATAAAAATAACCTGTCTTTTTGGTTATTGGAGGGTTTCAAGAAATAGTCACACATGCTAGTCCTAATATAAGTGATCCCAACTTTGTTTTTTCAAAAAATGCTCTTTAAAAAAAATCTATGTAGATCATTTAGGGTCTGAAGTTTAAGTTCATTTCAGAAAAGTAACCTAAAGGTGATGGCATCAGATTTTTGGTATTTAGATTTCCCCATGTTTATATTTTGTTTTTTCCTTAATATAATTTGTCATAACATGATTATGATATATTTTTCAACCAAACCCATAGTTTGTTGTTGTTAAAACCAATTTATTCATAAAATGTAGCAATAATATCAATAGATTACGCATTCAGAATATCTTGGATACTATAGAACAAGGAATTAATCAGTTTTACTGGAAATTTAACTTTGTGATACTGAATGGCTTCAGCAAATTATTCTAGAATGGTGAAGTCACAGGGAAATTTGTAGTGCGAAGGAAGTAAGACCCATACTAAGAAGGAGGGTTTTGTCTGTAGAGTAAATCACACGGAGATATTTGTTGGTCTAGACAAATCTTTTCTTTCCTAAGTAATTCTATAGCAAAGATTTCTGACATAAGGATATTCCTTCCCCCTTTGATGTCCTCATACTTGGATTCTGATGTGGAATTGGAATCTTTGTTGCCTATTAAAAAATTTTGAAACTTAGACCCAAGGTCTTTGTATATATTTTCTTTTTTGACTTTTGGTGGTGAGTCATAAAGCTATGAGAGAGTCCAAAATGTTATTAGCATAGGAAGGTTTGCTGGGCAAAGATGCAAGCAGCATCTTTGTTTGATGGGAAACAAACGAACAAGGACTAAAGATTTGCAATAAAAATTGGAATTTAGTCTCTAAATATTTAGCTACAGAATAAACAAAACCAGCACCATCCCGGGGTGTTTGAGATTCCATGTTGTTGTTGGGGCTCTCTCTTTTCTCAGGTGTCGCATCATTCGGATCTTACGAACTCCTCAGGGTTTTGCCCTCTTGATTGGAGTCGGGGGCAGTGGCAAGCAGAGCTTGTCTAGGCTGGCAGCTTACATCTGCAGCCTTGAGGTTTTTCAGATCACTCTGACGGAAGGCTATGGAATCCAAGAGCTTCTGGTGAGTGAAAGGGGGCAGGCGATTCTCCTCACTCTTCTGTCTGGCAGACACAGCAGAAGCTGATAGTGGCCATGTTGGCTGTGACTCCTAGATTTGACCAAGGCACCCCTTCAACTGTGGGAGAAAGGGGAGCTCTTTCAAGGTGTTAATTACCTTTGACGTTTGTCTTTATGGTCAAATTAGCAATAATACATTTCTCCAAATTCTTATAATTTTAATAACATGCAAACCTGGTTCAGAACATAATTTATTAAACACTTGCTCACACAAATATGTTTTTACTTTGTATTAACCAAGCCTGATACTTGACACTGTTCATGCTCGTTTGGTAAATGGGGCTGGGGATGGAATAGGAGGTATTCCCTTACAAATGTAAATAGACTTCTTCCATTTTGGATAAGAAAATGAGAAGAAAATGCAGTGAGACTAGCACGTGCCAGGCACAGTGGCTCACACCTGTAATCCCAGCAGTTTGAGAGGCAGAGATGAATGAATTGCCAGAGTCCAAGGGTTTGAGACCAGCCTGGGCAACTTAGCAAGACCTCGTCTCTACAATAAATAAAAAAATAAGCTGGACGTGGTGGCACCTGTGGCTCCAGCTACTTGGAAGGCTGAGGCAGAAGGATGGCCTGAGCCCAGCAGGTAGAGACTACAGTGGCCACGAGGGCACCACTGCACTCCAGCCTGAGTGACAATGTTCAAGAAACTCTCGTGCATTTTTCAAGTTTTGCTTTTTCATCCCAATAGTACATCAAGTTTGTGACAAATAGTATTTTACATTTATGAAATCATATGCTTTTGGTATTACTAATCAAGTAAATAATCAAAAACTATTTTCAGTGAAATAGGATGATTGTTGAAATAAGCAGACTTTCTCGTACTGCATTGCTGGACAAAGGCATCGCTGATCCTCACTCTTCTAAAAGGAAGTTGGTGTTGATCAGCAGCCTGTTTCCACCCCTCTGTTCCATTAAGCCACAAATGTGACACTCATCATTATGTGCCAGAAATGGAGGTGGCGCCACTCTGTTTTCCCCTATAATGGGGTCCCTGAGAGGAAAAAATAAGTAAACTGTGGGAAGGCAGCACACGCTGCTGTGGCATTGTAGTGACTCAGTTCTCCCAGTGCTGACACGCATCCTCCCAATGCTGCATCAGCATTTTAACAAAACATGAATGATGGCCCTTCCTTACAGGTAGATCTTGCCAATTTGTACATCAGAACCGGAGCCAAGAACATGCCCACTGTGTTCCTGCTGACAGATGCCCAGGTTCTAGATGAAAGCTTCCTTGTGCTGATTAATGACTTGCTGGCATCAGGTGATTAAACCAACACATTTCTTGAAAGATCTTCCCCAATGACAAATTATCTGGAATTTCAGTGAACTTTAAAGAGAGATAATTTGTCTTTGAGATATTTGCTGGAGCAGTCTTTAGGGAGAACTATAAACCTAACTAATTTGAGGTATATTGCTTTCTTCGTCTGCTTATGGACAAGAAGGCCTTCAAGTAAAGTCAATGTTATTCCTACATGTATGAGTTTAGAGGGCGTGTTCATCATTGCTTATTCTCTATGTGTTATGTGTCCTGTAAATGCAAAAAAAAGCCATTTCTTTTTTTTCATCATTTAAGCTGGACTTTGTCTTATAAAGCATTTCGAACATTAAAAAGTCATATCTAAAGTTTAAATTGTGACAAACTTTCAGTATTTCTACACATTCTTTTGGGGACAGGAGAAATCCCAGATATGTTCAGTGATGAAGATATGGACAAGATAATTTCTGGAATTCGTAATGAAATTCGTGGTCTGGGCATGGTGGACTCCAGAGAAAACTGTTGGAAATTCTTTTTGGCCAGGGTGCGACTACAGCTCAAAGTAAGAAACATTTGCTTTATTTGCATATTCTTTAAAAGCTGCTGTGGAGCCTATGACATGGTTCTTTTTCAGGTTTCATATCATAGGTTTGAATTTCAGTGGCTCATTTTGAAAGGACATGTGTATTTTTGCATGCCTGTGTCTGGTGTGTGCCTCCCTAAAGTCTCTTGTGATGCTGAGCTCCGAGGCATTGTGCTGACCCCTCAAGGGAAGCATGTGATCTCTGTCCTCAAGGAACTTACACTGCTGTAGGAGACAGGAGACATCACAGATACTCATCATATAAGACAAGTGTCCGTAGTGCTGTGGGATTACAGAGGAGTACAGCACCCTTCCCGACAGCCGGAGGTCATCCTGGAGAAGCCTGTGCCACATGTTGAGCATAGGTCAGAATTCCTGGGGAGGAACTTTCAGGGCAAGAAAACAGCATTTATGCAAGGGTAGACTGCACAGTACATATTTGGAGAAACTCGAGATACCTCAAAAAGCCTGGAACACAGACTTCTTATAGGGAGAAGGAGATTGATAAATCTGCTAAAGGAAATTGGGATGAGGTAAGGGGTATGTAAATCCTGAAATGAGCACTGAGGAGAGTTCTGAATTAAGGAAGTGACTATATCAGTCCTTTAGAGAAAGTAATGCAGGAATTTGTATACCTAATCCTGAATTGTACCCCACATATTTAAAATAAAAAAATAATAAAAGAAAGTAATACAGGAGCATTCTTCGATGTTCTGAAGGATTAACCCAGTTCTTCCCCATAGGCTGCTTCTATGTTTTAGGGTATAATATTGCCAAATAAATGGTATCAGTAAAGGCCAAGAATTGCCAGAAAACAAAAGAGGACAGCCTTCAAATACATGCAAGTAGACAGTGTAAGACCACCATTAGGGGAAATTCGGGCTTCTTGGTATAGAAATGGTTCATAACCCAGAAAAGTTGCTACTTCTAGTATTGCTGTGCCTGCCAAGTTAGTAATAGGCTCTGTGGTGGCTATAAAGCTTGGGGTATCTAAGGAAAGGGGATGAGGAGTGACACTGGCCATGAATATACCTTTTCTTGGAGGTTAAGGAGTATAGGGAAACAAAGTTTCTTTGACACTCTCCTATTTCAACTGTCACACTGATCTTACTTTATGACTCTGGGTTGAGGTTAGAAGGTTAGAACTTAACACTTGGTTGTCCAGAATTTTCTCTCTATCAAAATTGTAACTAGGACTAGTCACAGTGGCTCATGCCTATAATCCCAGTGCTTTGGGAGGCAGAAGCAGGAGGATCATTTGAGGCCATGAGTTCAAGACCAGCCTGGGCAAAATAGTGAGACAGTCTCCAGCAGAATTGCTTTTAAAAAATTAGCTGAGCATGGTGGCACATATCTGTAGTCCTAGCTATACTCAAGAGGCTAAGGCAGGAGGATCACTTGAGCTCTGGAGGTCGAGGCTGCAATGAGCTATGATTGTACCACTGTACTCCAGCCTAGGCAATAGAGTGAGACCCTGTCTCATTTTTTTAAAAAAGGTGACTAAGAATACATTTGCCAGATAATAGCAAGGCTGGCGTTCTCTCCCTGTTCCACTGTGGTATATTGAAATCAAGTTTTCTTTAGGGAATGGGGAGGCAAGTGCAATTACAGAACTTGAGGAAGTGATGTTATAAATCAGTGGTTCTCAAAGTCTGCTCTTCCAGATCTACAGAATAAACATCACCTAGAGACTTTTAAAAATGCAAGCTCTCCACCCCACCCCAGGCCTTCTTAATCAGAAACTTTGGGTGGTGTCCAGAAATCTGTTTTGACAAGCCCGCTAGGTCATCTGAGTCATGCAGAAATGTGAGAGCCGTTGTTATGATGAATGCTAGAATGAGCATCCTTTACAGACATCTTTTATGTACAACTTTGCTTCCTCCTACAGGATAAATTCCTAGAAGGAGAATTGCAAGGTTCAATAGCTGCAGCTTGTGGTTTTAAAACATGCCTGCAAATTCTTTGATGTTGTTCTTACCAACAGGTGGCATCCAGAGCCCCACTACTTGAATCTGAGTGGGCTTGTGACTGCTTCAACTAATCTAGCACAGCAGAGGTGCTGCTGAGGAACTCTCCAGGTTAAGCCAGAAAGAGCCCACTTGTCTATGGAATTGTATATATGTTGAGTCAGAGTTTCAGTCTGTTGCCCAGGCTGGATGGTAGTGGCATGGTCACAGCTCACCACACCCTTGACCTCCTGGGCTCAGGTGATCTTTCTGCCTCAGTGTCCCAAATAGCTGGAACTATAGACATGCACCACCACACCTGTCTAATTTTTTTTTATTTCTTGTAGAGACAAGGTCTTCCTGTGTAGCCCAGACTTTTCTCGAACTCCTTGACTCAAGCAATCCTCCCACCTCAGTGTCTCAGAGTGCTGGAATTACCGGTGTGAGCCACTGTGCCTGGCCTTGAATTGTACATATTTTTGAAGAGTTCTATGTATTTAAACAATTCTCCTTATATATGTATCTCATATATATTTTTCTATTCTTTTGTTTGTCTTTAAAATGTATATATGAGGGCGACCCCAAAAAACCTGAATCATCCTTGGGATGGGCCCCTGGGAGTACAGGCTTCCCCCAACTAAGTAAGTGTTCTAGGAACCCATTGGCATCAGTGTACCAGCTAGTGTCATTGTAGAGGCTGCGTTTGGCTTCAGTGAATGTTTTTTGGGACAAACAGGTAACTGGTTCTTTTACCATGACAACGCACTGACTCATACCACACTAAATATTCAACAGGTTTCGCCCCCAAACAGCATGATCTCTGTGCCCCACCCTTCCTATTCACCTGGTCTTGCCCCAAATAACTTTTCTCCCCCACCCCCCGGATGAAAGAAGTCCTCGAAGGGAAACATTTTTCCAACATGGAAAAGGTAAAACAAAAATGGCAGAAGCACTAAAAGGCCTCCAAACTGACGAGTTCAAAACTGTTTTGAGCAGTGGAAAAAGCACCTTGATAGGTGTCTTGCATCAAACAGAGAGTACTTTGAAGGTGACCGAAGTTTAAACATGTAAGAATAAATGCACAATGTTTGATAAATAAATTCTGGGTTTTATGGGGTACAATGTTTGATAAATTCCAGGTTTTGGGGGTACTCCCTCGTATTTGCATATGTTTATTAGTTTATAACGTTCAACATTGTTTAAGGCTTATATATTGAATTAATCAGTGTTTGTTTAATGAATTTGGGGTCTCTTGTAAATTTAGAAAAATGTATTACTCTCTGAGATTATCTTCACTAGAATCAGTTGGATCTCAGTTGGGCCACAAATAAGAAAACACCCAACCGTTTCTGAAAACCTTTCACATCAGTAAGTTCAAACTGGCTCCTTGACATCCTTAGAGCACTCTTAAAAGAGGTACTTGGCCAGGCTTGGTGGCTCAACCTGTAATGCCAGCACTTTGGGAGACCGAAGTGAGTGGATTGCCTGAGCCCGTGGGTTCGAGACCCACCCGGGCAATTTGGTGAGACTGTGTCTCTACAATAAATAAAAAATTAGCCGGGCATGGTAGCACACGCCTGTAGTTCCAGCTACTTGGAAGGCTGAGGCGGAAGGATCGCCGAAGCCCAACAGGTCGAGGCTGCGGTGGCCGGGAGCGGCCACTGCACTCCAGTCTGGGCGACAGAGTAAGACTACAACGCACACACACACAAAAAAGAGATACTCTTCTATCTTTCCCTTCTGCTGGAGATGAGGCAGTAATGTTATAAACCAGTGGTTCGCAGAGAACAGAGAAATTCCCTCCCTCCTGATGCCTCTTGCCTCCTAATCACAGTAGGTTATAAACCAGACAGGAGGAAGGAAGGGAAAGAGGACACGAAGGCTCTCTGTATTCAGGAAACTTGAGCTTTCTTCAAAACCCTGTGCTGATGTTTGACTGGCCACAGCTGCCTCATGCCCCCTTCAGCTACCAGGGAGTCCGGAGGAGTGAAGTTGTAACTTGGGCACATTGCCTTTGTCAGTGAAATTGGAAATTGTGTTTGGAATAGTTTTAGAAGAGTCAATGTTAGTTCAGTGCCTGTATGCCTTTATGCTCAAAGTTTGAAACTTTGCTATCTCTGGAATATATTTCTTGCTATGCATAGTAAAGAATGAGCCTAGAGGTTTCAAGTTAATTTTCCCAGAAAGATATCTTTTTATCTCAACACTACGTATTTCTTCCTTACCAGTCTCAAATACCACCTTTAGTATATGCCAAATAGCCATATTAAGTGGTTCTAGTTCCAGATTCTCTATTCTCTTTTCTTGCTAAATTTCTCTGCTACTGATCCCAGGATTGCCTGTGTAATTTTTTTCTTTCTTTCTTTTTTCTTTTTTTTTTTTTTTTGAGCTGGAGTTTTACTCTGTCAAGCGGGAATAAACTGGGCTCCAGCGATCCTTCCGACTCAGACTTCCAAGTAGCCAGAACTACAGCTAATTTTTTATTTATTATAGAGATGAGGTCTCTCCAAGTTGCCCAGGCTGGCCTCAAACCTGCAGGCTCAGGCAATCCACTCACCTCAGCCTCCCAAAGTGCTGGGATTACAGACTGAGCCACCGAGCCCAGCCACCCGTGTAATTTAGTACCACTTTCTATTTTGATTTCCAATTGCTATTTCTTGTCAGGTTTTTCCTAGTTATTCCCACACATGTATATGTCTGGATCATTTTGTCAAATTTTAACCACATTTCATTTTAAATTTGAATGAAATCATGTTGAATGCTTATTTTATATTGCAGCGAATTTAATCTTTCTGATATAATGTCTTTCACAGTGTTTAGAAAAGGAGTATTTCTTACATATTTTGTCATGGCATGTTTTTTGTATATAGGGGAGCTGTTGATTTCGTAATCAGCTAGCTACCTTATTGCCTCTTTTATATTTGGTTGATATGAAATAGCCTGCAGGTAAGGTATTTCCTACTATTCTGTTTATCTTTCTCCCTCTTTGCGTTAGTAAATACTAACAGAGCAATGTTAAATAATAACAAGAAAAGTAGAAATTTTGTCTGATTCTTACTTTAATGGGATGTTTCTCATGTTTCACTGTCAGATCTTATGTTGACTTTTGATTAAGTATATATAGCTCGTCAAAGAAGTAGCTACCTAGTGAATTTCTTTCAACATCTTTTGGGATAATTATTTGGTTTTCTTTTTGGACTTACTGATACTCATGTAATACAGAATGATAATACAGAAGTTTTGTATTTTTGTATTTTTATATCCATCCGTCTTTCCCTTTAAGTGTTTCTTTTGATTCTGTGTGTAGGCAGGCCTTACTGAAACTGAGATCAGTTTTCTATCCAACTCTGTAGTTGTCTGATCCTTTTTATAGTCTCAGATTTTAGTATTTCCCTCAGTACAAGCTAGAATTTCTTTTGGACTTAGATATGGATCACTTTCCCCCAATGTTACAGGATCATCGATCGAATGTGTCGCTTTCCTACTAAACTGAGGAGGAGGTTGGTTTTTTTGTTTGTGTTTTGTTTTATTTTGTTTTAATGCTAAAGAGGGGTGGGATATCCCCCTCCGAAGAAGGGAATGCCACTTCTGATCCTTTCTGGCCTTGTCACTTAGTTTGATACCTCATGAAAAAGGTTAACGGTCAGCACCATGACCTCTTAACCCTGAAGAAGAACTAATATGGTAAAAAATTGCTTGTCTTTTAGCCTGAAAATGGCAGCTTCTTTCTTTTACATTGCCCCCAAATCCTTGGAATTTTAGAAAAGAACTCCAAATGGCTCTATGTTAGATGCAGATCTCATGATCCCCAGTGCTTACTAAAGACTTGGAATTTCTGACAAGCTGCCATCTCCTTTGCATGAGTTTCAAACTGGACAACACAGGGAGCAAAATGTGATCTGGGACTGGTGAACACACCTGGCAGGTCACGTTAAATGATGTGAAGTTGCCACCCCATTACCCATGCTCACCACCCAAAGTCGATTCCCATTTGGAATGCTGGACCAGTGAGAACCTGTTGGCATGCATAGTGTGACCTCTGAATCCCACAGGCCACTTCCCATTAACGATGATCAGATGTGTGTCCTTGGATAGCCTCTAATAAGCTGATGAATAACAATGCCAGCGCCTTCTCTCCTTCTCATCTGGGCCCATGCATCTTTCCTACACAGTTCTCAGCCTATAACTAGAACACGGCATTGTTTTCTTCTCTCCTGGGGACCTTAACTAACCCGATAAACTTTTCTCTCTTGTTTTCCTTCCTGGCCATCTGATGCTGAAGGGCAAAGAACTCTTGATTTGTGGAGCTGACCCTGGCTTTTCCCCAAGATTTTAAATATCTGTCTGCCTCACTATCCATCTTTTGATCTATTTAGGTATGTAGAGAGATCCATTTCTGATCATATAAGAAATACACGCTCATTATAGAGAGTTTAAAAATACAGAATTGTATAAAAAATTTAACTACCCTTCATTATATTGTCTAAAGATAACATGTTGATGTCTTTCCTCCCAGTTTTCTGTATATATGAAAATACATTTGAAAGTATATCTTCATAACTTATTACCTTCCTCTTTTCAATTGTTTCCTTTTTTTTAACAGTTTGGTTTATTTTTTATCAGAATGCTTCCACGGGGGTGAGGGAATCAAATGAGTCAAGATTTTAGTGCATGTAGTGAACTATTTAATGCAAGTGTACTTTATTTTAAACAACTGTTTATATAAAACAGGCTTTATCCAATTATACCCTTTAACAAAATTTCCTATTGGTTTGTTACAATTTGTTATTGATTTTATTGCTCCTTATATAATAAATGGTATTCATATGTATACAATGTCCTTCTCTGTTTTACATGTTGACAGTTTTTCTCAAAGTTTATCATAATTCTGCTAGCTTTATGATGACCTCTGTTTTATATTCATATATATTAAAATGTCAGATTTTCCTTTATAGCTTTTATGTGTTAAGGCTTTTTGAGGAAGCATTTTTGTACTTCATGGTTATAAAAATATTATTCTGAATTTTCTTTAATTGATAATATTTTTAATGTTTAGCCTTGGATTTTTGTGTAGAGTAGTAAGTAGCTTAACTGCTTTTCCAACTCCAAATAGTCTCAACACCATTTATCATTTAGTCACCACTGATTGGAAATGCTACCTATCTCATATATTAAATGACTAAATGTATGGAATTATATTTTTGACCTCTCTATTATGTCTCCTTAATATATCCATATATGCCTGCCTAAATGCCACACTGCTTTGTTTATTATAGCTCTATAGTATATTCTGGAATCTATGGTATAATCTGGAAGATCCCCTTCTTTTTCTACATTTACTTAGCTACTTGCACCTTTAATTTCCCAGATTAACAATGAAATCAGTTTGACTTTTTTTTTTTAATGCAACAAAAATGTATAGACTAATTTGGGGGATAATGGAGATATTTACAATGTGGAATATTTCCATTCATTCACCTACACTGTTTTATTTATTATAACTTAAGGCTTATTGCCTGATAGTGTGAATTCTTTTTCAATATTCTCTTTTTCCAAATATCCTTTGATGTTCTTATCCACTTGTATTCCATATGAACTTTAAAATTACTTTGCTAAATTCTGTTAATCCTGTTGGGAATTATTAGAATTGCCTAAACTTTGTTAATGTAGGAAGAATTAGGATCGTTATAAAAATTGACTTCTTCCAGGAATATGACACATCTCTTCTTTCAGTCAAAATGTCTCTAACTGACCTTTGATAAAGCAGCTCATTACCTTCATATTCATTTCACACATTTCTCATTAAGTTCTTTTTATAATATTTTATAGTACTTTTCACTCCTGCCAAATTTCTAACTTATCATTGTGAATGTGTAAGAAAGTCATTAGAGGGAGAGAAGGAGAGATAGATGGATATGTGTTTGTTTACCAGATGATTCATTGAACATTCATTAATTCCAATAGCTTTGCATTTTGTTCTTTAGAGTTTGCTAGTTAAACAGTAGATTAACTTCAGATTTTTACTCCTTCTTTCTAACAATCACCACTTTTCTTTATCATATGACAACCATACTTTCTGAACAAAATGTAAAACTTTTAACTATAGTGATCACTTTTATCTTATGTATGTTTTAATGCAGATGCCATTAGCTTTCCATCATTAAGTATTGGGTGAAATGTTGGCTTGGAATATTTAAAATATTTTAAATAGTATTTTTAGGAAAAGGCATTTCAGTTTATCATATCTGTTCTCATTAAAACCCCCTTCTCTTACTTTCTTTCTTTATTTTGGCCTGTTCTCGTATTTGGATTTCTATTATTTGTTTTCATTCTGATCTCTTTAGCTTGCCAAGAAAATTTTTATTCTTTTTTTCAGGCTCCATATTAAATTAACTCCAGAGGCACTATCTCTCTTTCAATCTGAAGGGTGCATATAAATTTTTCTGGGTTATATAGTATTGTTTCCCCGGACCTCAGTTAGGCTTCTTTCCCCTTCTTCCTTCTTGGGTGGAAGAGAGAGCAATTCATATCTAGAGGCTGGCAATAGGGTGAATGATTTGCTCTTGGAATATACTGTACCTGTCTAGAGAACCTGATAGTTTCTACAGAAATGTAGAGCAACACACGTTTCCAAGCAGCTGATTAATATAGTCGTTCATAGCATAAGCCAAAAGACTTAGGAGTAATACAAGTCATTTTCATGATTTTGTTTTACTAAGCTCAAATACTCACCTGTCCAGTTGAAAATCAGATATCACAGAACATTATCCTTGCAAGAATGTAAAGTCAAATCTCTTCAAGTCTACCTTTAGTTGAGGAGAATATTCGACTTTTATCCCTTGTGTGGATGGCCATCTAGGATGACTTCATCCGGGAATGAGACAGTCTTCAGCACCCCTGCCCTCATCCTGACACCTACGCTGACAGGGAACCAGAAACAATAACGGCTAGCTCGCCTAGCACTGGATCTGGGGCTCTGTGCTGTTCTACACAGCCAATTATGTTTTGCTCTTTAGGACCACCTCCCTGAATACAGTGCTCTAGTCTCTATCCTTCCATTTTCTGTTATTATTTGACAGAAGTGGAATGCAAAGAACTTTAGAGGAAGGCAAAAGGTACAACTGTGTACTCTAGGTCTGAGGTTCACCATCTTTGAGATGAGATAAAACAGCAAAATCTCCACACACAAAAAAAATAGGACATAAATATCAGTATTTTACTTTGCCCAGAAGAATTATTTCCAGCCGGGCTCGGTGGCTCAGCCTGTAATCCCGCGCCTTTGGGAGGCTGAGGTGAGTGGATTGCCTGAGCCCATGGGTTCAAGACCCGCCTGGGCAACTTGGCGAGACCTCATCTCTACAATAAATCAAAATGAGCCAGGCGTGGTAGCGTGCACCTGTAGTTCCAGCTGCCTGGAAGGCTGAGGCAGAAGGATCGCCGGAGCCCAGTAGGTCGAGGCTGCGGTGGCCGGGAGCGGCCACTGCACTCCAGTCTGGGTGACAGAGTGAGACTCCAACTCAGAAAAAAAAGAATGATTTCCAACTGCCTCCTAGCTATGCAATTATTTAGTCTGTCGTCACTCTATTGGGTGATGTATTGAGTACCTGTGATGTGCTGGGTCCTGGGGATGTTGGGTCCTGGGGATATGACAGGAAGCAACAGCCTCCCAGTCCCTGCCCATCTGGAGCCACCTCGTTGTAGGCAAGACAAACATCAGCCCAATCATTACACACACACAAAATGAGTACAATTATATGCATGAGAGAGATGGGTTCCGTCAGGTAACAGAAAAAACAGGACAATAAAGATTTCATGAGAAAATCATGCTCAGGAAGAGACCCAAAGAGTGAGTAGACATCTTCTCCATTGTTTTATATTCTAAAAGAAAATTTTAACCACAGAATGGAGGGCTTAATCCCAGAACAAAGGGCATCACTTTAGGATGAATAAACCTTGCACTTTGAAAAGTATGCCCATGTTTCTCTCATTTTGCTAGCATTCAAGTCTTGAGCTTGCCAGCAGGATATGAGACTTGTTCCTGCAATGGCACAGGTGTGTGGAGTTACCACATAGTGTCAGCGGAAATGACAAGAACAGCACAGACTGAAAGCCAGAAGCTTGGAGTGACACGGTTCAAGCACTGACCAGTCCGGTAGAAAGTGAAACATCCAACTTTCTTTCTTTCCTTTTTAAAAAGCCATTAGACATAGTTACAAGGCTAAAGATCAGCCTGGAAAATCATATGTTACCAGTGTAGGCCCCGGCAACAGGCACGGTGGCTGAGGTGAGAGCTCTTCTCACTCTCTTTCCCTTTCAGAAATGGGTTTGCTCTTTGTCATCTATTGGGATTCCATATATAATTTTCTTTGTGAATGGAAGAGTTTTGTTGTTTTCAAAAAGAAATTAACTAAAACTCCCCGATATAAGATGTCACCCCCAGTTAAAATCTGTAATGTCCAATATTTCCAAGTTGAAAGTCATGGGAATGATTTCATTGTGTGCTAACTAAAAAAGGAAAAAGGTATAAAAACATATTGAGTATGTGTCTGTTGAAGATGATGTTGGATCTTAATGGTTATTGGATTGGGGGATAATACAGGAAGATATGAGGTGGTGATAAAGTGAGACTCAAATCATATTTTGTTCTTTAGAGTCTGCAAGTTAGATAGTAGATTATCTTTGGATTTTTAGTCTTCCTTTCTAATAATCACCACTTTTCTGTATCTTATGACAGCCATACTGCACTAAACTTCCATTCCCGTGAGGGTTCTCTCGGTGAGATGTAGATTTTATTATTCTTGATAAATACAGAGGCTTTTGAGGATAAACACAAACATAAGTTATGGATAGAAGCTTCTGAAGTAAATATATGGGAAGATTCCTACTATCTGAGAATAAACTATATCAACTGAAAAAAATACAGAGTGACTGTAGCAATTCAATTCATATTTTCATTACAAGATGAAATGGACTGAGTCCTGTTAGTGATATACAAAGAAATATGTCCATACAATGGGATCTTATCTAAAATAAATCAAAACATATTACAAAGCACAGTGAAAAGTGAGTTCTTGCAAATGAGTCATAACACCTGTATGGGAAAAGAAAAATAAAGAGTAGAAAATTCTATGGTATGAATTCCAAAAGCAAGTCCCTGACCTCCAAATGTTAGAGCTGCATGGTGATTTCAGGGTTTGTGTTCTACTTGTGAGAGTTTGCTTTTAGAAAAGTACACAGCTGCTGGAGGCATTTTTAACTTTATTTGTTGACTTTCCTTTCGAGTCACACTGTTGGACACTAACTTACTTCAGTTTGGTCCTCTGCAATTGTCTGGAACTTTTGGGGTAATGAGGAGTCGGGGGAAGTATAGTTCAGTGAATTTAGGTACCTCAAGGTAGATGACACCCACAGCAATAGTCTAATAGTTTTAAATTTTCTATGGGAGTAGTTAAGTGAAACATTTACTTTTTCAGGTAATCCTCTCACCTCCACCTCCCAAAGTGCTGGGATTACAGGCGTGAGCCACTGCGCCTGGCTATGATTATTTAATTTCTTTAAAATAGCCTAAATGTTTCATCTCACTATGTAGAGGCCTAAATTCTATGAGTATTTCACCTACTGCCTGTTTAGGTGACGGAAGGGACTTTTTTCCCCCAAATCCCCCAACTCCAGGTATACGCCGAGGAAGGATATCTCAGACTGAAGCTGCTAATAGTTTATTGGTTAACAGGGAGGCGTACCCAAGGCTTCCAACCTGCTCTGTGAGCTTATTGCAATTCCAGCTTTGTCCTTTTGGGAACCTGGCTAACTCACACCTGGAAGCTTCCTTTGCGGCAGATGTGGTGAATGATACCCCCATGGTAGGATTCAGCTGACCTTCTCATCGAAATCACATTAAAAAACACACACCTTTTCTGGAAGCTGTGTTTTACCACAGGACTCTTCAAGATCCAAAGTCTGAAGAGCCACTGCCGAGGTCTAACTCCTGGGATACCTCAGTTCCAATATTTTTGCAATTTTGTTCATAGAAAGTTGGAGGGCATGCATTTTTTCTGTTTTGCCTCAGAATCCTGACCACTACTTATTTCATTAATGAATAATCATGTCTATCATTCATGATGCTGCCTGACCAACCACTTATGTTGATGAGAGTAGTTAGATAAGAACTTCTGGTAGCTGACTTTCTGGAGTGTCCGTTTTCATTAATGTCTGTGCAATGCTGGTCAACCACTCCCCATCTGGACCCCACCAGCCTGTGGACCCCTGTTGATGTACTTCAGATACTAAGCAATGGCCCCTAAAGTACAAAATAAAATGAGTATTCACATGCATTATATAGTAGTAAATAGTCAAATGTGGTGTTTCAGGCAAGTCTGGGAGGCCAGGGCAGGAGAATCACTTGAGCCCAGAAGTCTGAGACCAGCCTAGACAACGTAGTGAGACCTTGTTTCCACAGAAAAAAAAAAAAAAAGAAAATAAAGAAAGAAAAAATAAAAATAAGCATGGCATGCACCTGTAGTCCCAGTTACTCGGGAGGCTGAGGTAGAAAAATCGCCTGAGCTCAGGAAGCTGAGGCTGTGGTGAGCTGTGATTGTGCCATTGCACTCCAGTTTGGACAACAGAGTAAGACCCAAACTCAAAAAAAAAAAGTCGTAAATTATAGATAATATAACACCCTTTTTTTAATTAAAAATTTTTTAAAAATAAATCCTTTGCTATGTTAATTTATCATGAAATTAAGGGAAATAGTAAGAAAATTATTCAGGATGATTTTTCCCCCATAGCAATGCAACAATGTTCCTAGTGACAGTTGGGGTTGATGTCCGGTTATCTATAAAATTATGAAAACTATTTTAGAAAAGAGCAGAATGACCAATGGTTTCCAGACATTAATGTGGGTTTCTGGAAAAATTCTTACATAAGACTATTAAGGAAAGCTGGGTAACAGGAGAAATGCTGTGCTAAATTCTGGCAAAAATAGAAATTATTGAGCAATGAATTGAGTCAGTAATTGCAGTCTTCAAGACCAGAATGATACTGTCCTTTCCCTTCTTAGGAACAACTAATGAACAAGTATATTTCGATAATTTTGTTTCCAGGGACTAGTTTAGATGATATAAATTAGATTACTTGTAATTATTTAATCTATTTTTTATTTTTTATATTTTTTTAAGTCAGGGTCTCACTCTGTTGCCCGGGCTGGAGTGCAGTGGCATGCTCACGGCCACTGCAGCCTTGACCTGATGGGCTCAGGCAATCCTTCTGCCTCAGCCTTCCAGGTAGCTGGGACTACTGCAAATAGCTACACCATCACACCCAGCTAACTTTTTGATTTATTGTAGAGACAAGGTCTCACCAAGTTGCCCAGGCTGGTCTCAAATCCTGGGCTCAGGCAATCCTCTCACCTCCACCTCCCAAAGTGGTAGGATTACAGGCGTGAGCCACTGTGTCCAGCTATGATTATTTAATTTCTTTAAAATGCCCTAAATGTTTCATTTCACTACGTAGAGGCCTAAATTCACCTACTGCCAAAATACTGAAAAAGTAAATGTTTCACTTAACTACTCCCATAGAAAATTTAAAACTATTAGGCTGTTGCTGTTGGGGTCAGAATCACCTGAGCAGGCTTGTAACAACAGATTGCCAAGTCTTACCCCCAGCATTTCTGATTTCTTTTTTTTTTTTTTTTTTTTGAGTTGGAGTCTCACTCTGTCACCCAGACTGGAGTGCAGTGGCCGCTCCCGGCCACCGCAGCCTCGACCTGCTGGGCTCCGGCGATCCTTCCGCCTCAGCCTTCCAAGTAGCCGGAATTACAGGCATGCGCTACCACGCCCGGCTGATTTTTTTTTTATTTATTGTAGAGATGAGATCTCGCTGCCCAGGCGGTCTTGAACCCGCGGGTTCAGGCAATTCACTCACCTCAGCCTCCCAAAGGCGCGGGATTACAGGCTGAGCCACCGAGCCCAGCTCATTTCTGATTTCTTAATTCTGGAGTGGGCCCAGGATTTGCATTTCTAACCAGCTCCCAAACAGTCCTTTGAGAACCACTGCTCTCTCTGCTGTACTCCCTCTGCCCCCTGAGAAATTTTAAATAGCATTATGATCCAGGTGCAGTGGTTCACACCTGTAATCCCAGCACATTGGGAGGCTAAGGCAGGAGAATTGCTTGAGGCCAGGAGTTGGAGACCAGCCTGGGCAACAAAGCAAGACTCTGTCTCTACAAAAAAAAAAAAAAGAAAGAAAAGAAAAGAAAAAATCAACGGGGCATTGTGGTTTGCACCTGTAGTCCCAGCTACTTGGGGGTCTGAAGCAAGAGGATCGCTTGAGCTCATGAGTTGGAGGCTGCGATGAGCCATGATAGTACCACTGCACTCTAGCCTGGGGGACAGAGCAAAACCCTGTCTCTAATTAAATAAGCATTGTGAAGATCCTTATTTAAGCAATGATAACACAGGAGAAAAATCATTTTTTAAATGACCGTTCTATATTATTTTTCAATAAATAATGAAGGCATATTATTAAAGAAACTCAGAGTATCTTCTTCCTAAAGCTAAACAAACATGGTTTGGATACTTTATTTTCTAGCACATTCTTAAGACCTGATGGTATGCCAATTACAAGTGTAGAAATACATTAAGTATAGAAGTGATGAAAATATATGGAATCTTGTCAAATAAAGGATGCTTTTTTTAACCCCTCTACTTTTGCTACAATTATGTGTAAATGAAGTTTCTACAACTGGCACAAATGAGAGATGAGTTGGGTGTGAGAAACCAACTTCTTGGAGAGAAAAGAGAAATATGCAAATATGGGGGAAAGAAGGCTGGTTAACGTAAGAACTGAGACAGAAGTGAAAATTATGCATAGTAACTGAGGCTCGTTAACCTAATGCACGCAATATTAGAGCAATTATTTTGTTTGTAACTGGAATCTTAAATATAATGAAAAAATGATCAGTCAGCTTATCCATCATTAAAAAACATTTTACCACGTGCAAAAAAGCCCTGGAATTAAATCTTATCTTACAATCCATGCAAGCATCAACTTACAATAGATGAAAGACTTAAATGTAAAAGGGGACAATCTTCATAGCCTTGATTTTAGCAATGATTTCTTTCATAGACACCAAAGCACAGGAAACAAAAGCAAAAATAGACAAGTGATGCTACATCAAACTAAAAAGCTTCTGTACTGCAAAGGAAACAATCAACAGAGTAGAATGTTAGCCTATGAAATGGGGGGAAATATTTGCAAGCCATATATCTGTCAAGGGATTAATATTTAAAATGTATAAGGAACTCCTACAGTTCAAGAGAAAAAATATTTGATAACCTGACTTAAAAATGGGCAAAATACTTGAGTAGACATTTCTCTAAAGAAAACATGCAAATAGTCAACAGATATATGAAAATATACTCAGCATCACTAATCATTAGGGAAATGAAAATCAAAACCACAATGAGATATCACCGAATACCTGTTAGGATGGTCTTTTTTTTTAAAAAAAGATAACAAGCATAGGTGAGGATGTTGAGATATTGTAACCCTTGTACACTATTGGTGGGAACGTAAAATGCAGCAGCCACTATGAAAAAGAGTATAGTGGTTTCTCAAAAAAGTTAAAAACAGAATTACTATATCATCCAGCAATCTTACTTCTGGGTTTATAACCAAAGAAATTGAAGATAGGTTCTTGACTGAGAAACAAACTTTTGCTGGGCACGGTGACTCACGCCTGTAATCCCAGCACTTTGGGAGGCCAATCCTCAAGGAGGATTACTTTAGCCTAGGAATTGGAGAACAGCCTTGGCAACATAGCAAATTCTCATTGCTCTAGACATGGTGGAGCACACCTGTAGTCCCGGCTGCTCAGGAAGCTGAGGCAGAAAGATTGCCTGAGCCCAGGAGGTTGAGGCTGCAGTGAGCCATGATTGTGCACTCCAGTCTGGGCAACAGAGTGAGACCCCAACTTGAAGCGATATCTGCATTCTCATGTTCGTTGCAGCATTACTCACAATAGCTAAGAAGTGGAAGCAACCTACATGTTCATCAAAGGATGGATAGAAAAAGCGTGACATGCACACACACACATACACACACACACACACATACCCCATGGAATATTTTTCAGCTAGAAAAAAGAAGTCCTGTCATATGCTACAACGTATATGAACCTTGAGGACATCATGCTAAGTGAAATAAGCCCATCATACTGATTCCACTTGTGCGAGGGACCTGGAATAGTCAAACTCATAGAAACAGAAAGTAGATGGTGGTTGAGGGGGAGATAAAGAGTTGTTGCTCAATGGGTATCGAGTTTCAATAATGCAAGATGAAGAAGCTCTAGAATCTTCTTTACAACATGGTACTTATTGTTAACAATACTCTGCTATACACTTAAAAACTTGTCAAGAGGGAAGATCTTAGATGGCAGTATTCATATAGCTTGAGTTGTTGATTACACATGGTACTTAAGATAAACATAGTAGAAACACCTGTTAAATTAAATGTATGGGTTCATATAGGAGGGGGACCCCCAAAATGGAATTTATTTATTAAAAACTGTGAAATTAGCCGGGCTCGGTGGCTCAGCCTGTAATCCCACGCCTTTGGGAGGCTGAGGTGAGTGGATTACCTGAGCCCGCGGGTTTGAGACCTACCTGGGCAGCAAGACCTCATCTCTACAATAAATCAAAAAATCAGCCGGGCATGGTAGCGCATGCCTGTAATTCTGGCTACTTGAAGGCTGAGGCGGAAGGATCGCCGGAGCCCAGCGGGTTGAGGCTGCGGTGGCCAGGAGCGGCCACTGCACTCCAGTCTGGGCGACAGAGTGAGACTCCAACTCAAAAAAAAAAAAAATTGTGAGATTGTGTATTCTTACATATATAAACTTCAACCGCCTTCAAAGTACTCTTCGTTTGATATAATACACCTATAAAGACACTTTTCCACTGCTCAAAACAGCTTTTGAACTCGTCCATTTGGATGCGTTTTAGTGCTTCTGCAGTTTTTTGTTTCACCTCTTCCACACAGTCAAAATGTTTCTTTTTGAGGATTTTTTTTATCCAGGAAATGAAAAAGTCACCCAGGGCGAGATGGAGTGCATAGGGTGAGTGGGCACAGAGGTCATGCTGTTTTTGGGGTCAAAAACTGCTGAACACTCAGCACGATGTGGGCAGATATGTGCAAAAATCACCCATCCTGAAATGGGCAAACATGCTGAAAGGAATCACCAAAGAAAAGTTCACTGAAGGCAAACGCAGCTTCTCACAACAATACTAGTTGGTACACTGATGCCGATGAGATCCTAGAACACCCACCTAGCAGGGGAAGCTTGTACGACAAGGAGCCCACCTCCAAAAGATCATTCCTTTTTTTTTTTCATTTTTGGTCCCCCTCATATGTTGGAATTTTTATGACATGAATTTTTAAATGCTCTGGGTTAAAAAAAAAAAAAAAAAAAAGGTCATATCTTTTTTTTTTTTTTTTTCCCGAGTTGGAGTCTCACTCTGTCGCCCAGACTGGAGTGCAGTGGCCGCTCCCGGCCACCGCAGCCTCGACCTGCTGGGCTCCGGCGATCCTTCCGCCTCAGCCTTCCAAGTAGCCGGAATTACAGGCATGCACTACCACGCCCGGCTGATTTTTTTTTATTTATTGTAGAGATGAGATCTCGCTGCCCAGGCGGTCTTGAACCCGCGGGTTCAGGCAATTCACTCACCTCAGCCTCCCAAAGGCGCGGGATTACAGGCTGAGCCACCGAGCCCAGCTCATTTCTGATTTCTTAATTCTGGAGTGGGCCCAGGATTTGCATTTCTAACCAGCTCCCAAACAGTCCTTTGAGAACCACTGCTCTCTCTGCTGTACTCCCTCTGCCCCCTGAGAAATTTTAAATAGCATTATGATCCAGGTGCAGTGGTTCACACCTGTAATCCCAGCACATTGGGAGGCTAAGGCAGGAGAATTGCTTGAGGCCAGGAGTTGGAGACCAGCCTGGGCAACAAAGCAAGACTCTGTCTCTACAAAAAAAAAAAAAAGAAAGAAAAGAAAAGAAAAAATCAACGGGGCATTGTGGTTTGCACCTGTAGTCCCAGCTACTTGGGGGTCTGAAGCAAGAGGATCGCTTGAGCTCATGAGTTGGAGGCTGCGATGAGCCATGATAGTACCACTGCACTCTAGCCTGGGGGACAGAGCAAAACCCTGTCTCTAATTAAATAAGCATTGTGAAGATCCTTATTTAAGCAATGATAACACAGGAGAAAAATCATTTTTTAAATGACCGTTCTATATTATTTTTCAATAAATAATGAAGGCATATTATTAAAGAAACTCAGAGTATCTTCTTCCTAAAGCTAAACAAACATGGTTTGGATACTTTATTTTCTAGCACATTCTTAAGACCTGATGGTATGCCAATTACAAGTGTAGAAATACATTAAGTATAGAAGTGATGAAAATATATGGAATCTTGTCAAATAAAGGATGCTTTTTTTTAACCCTCTACTTTTGCTACAATTATGTGTAAATGAAGTTTCTACAACTGGCACAAATGAGAGATGAGTTGGGTGTGAGAAACCAACTTCTTGGAGAGAAAAGAGAAATATGCAAATATGGGGAAAGAAGGCTGGTTAACGTAAGAACTGAGACAGAAGTGAAAATTATGCATAGTAACTGAGGCTCGTTAACCTAATGCACGCAATATTAGAGCAATTATTTTGTTTGTAACTGGAATCTTAAATATAATGAAAAAATGATCAGTCAGCTTATCCATCATTAAAAAACATTTTACCACGTGCAAAAAAGCCCTGGAATTAAATCTTATCTTACAATCCATGCAAGCATCAACTTACAATAGATGAAAGACTTAAATGTAAAAGGGGACAATCTTCATAGCCTTGATTTTAGCAATGATTTCTTTCATAGACACCAAAGCACAGGAAACAAAAGCAAAAATAGACAAGTGATGCTACATCAAACTAAAAAGCTTCTGTACTGCAAAGGAAACAATCAACAGAGTAGAATGTTAGCCTATGAAAGGGGGGGAAATATTTGCAAGCCATATATCTGTCAAGGGATTAATATTTAAAATGTATAAGGAACTCCTACAGTTCAAGAGAAAAAATATTTGATAACCTGACTTAAAAATGGGCAAAATACTTGAGTAGACATTTCTCTAAAGAAAACATGCAAATAGTCAACAGATATATGAAAATATACTCAGCATCACTAATCATTAGGGAAATGAAAATCAAAACCACAATGAGATATCACCGAATACCTGTTAGGATGGTCTTTTTTTTTAAAAAAAGATAACAAGCATAGGTGAGGATGTTGAGATATTGTAACCCTTGTACACTATTGGTGGGAACGTAAAATGCAGCAGCCACTATGAAAAAGAGTATAGTGGTTTCTCAAAAAAGTTAAAAACAGAATTACTATATCATCCAGCAATCTTACTTCTGGGTTTATAACCAAAGAAATTGAAGATAGGTTCTTGACTGAGAAACAAACTTTTGCTGGGCACGGTGACTCACGCCTGTAATCCCAGCACTTTGGGAGGCCAATCCTCAAGGAGGATTACTTTAGCCTAGGAATTGGAGAACAGCCTTGGCAACATAGCAAATTCTCATTGCTCTAGACATGGTGGAGCACACCTGTAGTCCCGGCTGCTCAGGAAGCTGAGGCAGAAAGATTGCCTGAGCCCAGGAGGTTGAGGCTGCAGTGAGCCATGATTGTGCACTCCAGTCTGGGCAACAGAGTGAGCCCCCAACTTGAAGCGATATCTGCATTCTCATGTTCGTTGCAGCATTACTCACAATAGCTAAGAAGTGGAAGCAACCTACATGTTCATCAAAGGATGGATAGAAAAAGCGTGACATGCACACACACACATACACACACACACACACATACCCCATGGAATATTTTTCAGCTAGAAAAAAGAAGTCCTGTCATATGCTACAACGTATATGAACCTTGAGGACATCATGCTAAGTGAAATAAGCCCATCATACTGATTCCACTTGTGCGAGGGACCTGGAATAGTCAAACTCATAGAAACAGAAAGTAGATGGTGGTTGAGGGGGAGATAAAGAGTTGTTGCTCAATGGGTATCGAGTTTCAATAATGCAAGATGAAGAAGCTCTAGAATCTTCTTTACAACATGGTACTTATTGTTAACAATACTCTGCTATACACTTAAAAACTTGTCAAGAGGGAAGATCTTAGATGGCAGTATTCATATAGCTTGAGTTGTTGATTACACATGGTACTTAAGATAAACATAGTAGAAAACCTGTTAAATTAAATGTATGGGTTCATATAGGAGGGGGGACCCCCAAAATGGAATTTATTTATTAAAAACTGTGAAATTAGCCGGGCTCGGTGGCTCAGCCTGTAATCCCACGCCTTTGGGAGGCTGAGGTGAGTGGATTACCTGAGCCCGCGGGTTTGAGACCTACCTGGGCAGCAAGACCTCATCTCTACAATAAATCAAAAAATCAGCCGGCATGGTAGCGCATGCCTGTAATTCTGGCTACTTGGAAGGCTGAGGCGGAAGGATCGCCGGAGCCCAGCGGGTTGAGGCTGCGGTGGCCAGGAGCGGCCACTGCACTCCAGTCTGGGCGACAGAGTGAGACTCCAACTCAAAAAAAAAAAAAATTGTGAGATTGTGTATTCTTACATATATAAACTTCAACCGCCTTCAAAGTACTCTTCGTTTGATATAATACACCTATAAAGACACTTTTTCCACTGCTCAAAACAGCTTTTGAACTCGTCCATTTGGATGCGTTTTAGTGCTTCTGCAGTTTTTTGTTTCACCTCTTCCACACAGTCAAAATGTTTCTTTTTGAGGATTTTTTTTATCCAGGGAAATGAAAAAGTCACCCAGGGCGAGATGGAGTGCATAGGGTGAGTGGGCACAGAGGTCATGCTGTTTTTGGGGTCAAAAACTGCTGAACACTCAGCACGATGTGGGCAGATATGTGCAAAAATCACCCATCCTGAAATGGGCAAACATGCTGAAAGGAATCACCAAAGAAAAGTTCACTGAAGGCAAACGCAGCTTCTCACAACAATACTAGTTGGTACACTGATGCCGATGAGATCCTAG
The DNA here is from genome assembly GCA_027257055.1 of Cephalopachus bancanus. Taxonomy (NCBI): domain Eukaryota; kingdom Metazoa; phylum Chordata; class Mammalia; order Primates; family Tarsiidae; genus Cephalopachus; species Cephalopachus bancanus. The sequence goes on from JAPVLO010000091.1 coordinate 427,582, forward strand.
AACACCCACCTAGCAGGGGAAGCTTGTACGACAAGGAGCCCACCCTCCAAAAGATCATTCCTTTTTTTTTTCATTTTTGGTCCCCCCTCATATGTTGGAATTTTTATGACATGAATTTTTAAATGCTCTGGGTTAAAAAAAAAAAGAAAAAAAAAAGGTCATATCTTTTTTTTTTTTTTTTTTCCCGAGTTGGAGTCTCACTCTGTCGCCCAGACTGGAGTGCAGTGGCCGCTCCCGGCCACCGCAGCCTCGACCTGCTGGGCTCCGGCGATCCTTCCGCCTCAGCCTTCCAAGTAGCCGGAATTACAGGCATGCACTACCACGCCCGGCTGATTTTTTTTTATTTATTGTAGAGATGAGATCTCGCTGCCCAGGCGGTCTTGAACCCGCGGGTTCAGGCAATTCACTCACCTCAGCCTCCCAAAGGCGCGGGATTACAGGCTGAGCCACCGAGCCCAGCTCATTTCTGATTTCTTAATTCTGGAGTGGGCCCAGGATTTGCATTTCTAACCAGCTCCCAAACAGTCCTTTGAGAACCACTGCTCTCTCTGCTGTACTCCCTCTGCCCCCCGAGAAATTTTAAATAGCATTATGATCCAGGTGCAGTGGTTCACACCTGTAATCCCAGCACATTGGGAGGCTAAGGCAGGAGAATTGCTTGAGGCCAGGAGTTGGAGACCAGCCTGGGCAACAAAGCAAGACTCTGTCTCTACAAAAAAAAAAAAAGAAAGAAAAGAAAAGAAAAAATCAACGGGCATTGTGGTTTGCACCTGTAGTCCCAGCTACTTGGGGGTCTGAAGCAAGAGGATCGCTTGAGCTCATGAGTTGGAGGCTGCGATGAGCCATGATAGTACCACTGCACTCTAGCCTGGGGGACAGAGCAAAACCCTGTCTCTAATTAAATAAGCATTGTGAAGATCCTTATTTAAGCAATGATAACACAGGAGAAAAATCATTTTTTAAATGACCGTTCTATATTATTTTTCAATAAATAATGAAGGCATATTATTAAAGAAACTCAGAGTATCTTCTTCCTAAAGCTAAACAAACATGGTTTGGATACTTTATTTTCTAGCACATTCTTAAGACCTGATGGTATGCCAATTACAAGTGTAGAAATACATTAAGTATAGAAGTGATGAAAATATATGGAATCTTGTCAAATAAAGGATGCTTTTTTTTAACCCCTCTACTTTTGCTACAATTATGTGTAAATGAAGTTTCTACAACTGGCACAAATGAGAGATGAGTTGGGTGTGAGAAACCAACTTCTTGGAGAGAAAAGAGAAATATGCAAATATGGGGGAAAGAAGGCTGGTTAACGTAAGAACTGAGACAGAAGTGAAAATTATGCATAGTAACTGAGGCTCGTTAACCTAATGCACGCAATATTAGAGCAATTATTTTGTTTGTAACTGGAATCTTAAATATAATGAAAAAATGATCAGTCAGCTTATCCATCATTAAAAAACATTTTACCACGTGCAAAAAAGCCCTGGAATTAAATCTTATCTTACAATCCATGCAAGCATCAACTTACAATAGATGAAAGACTTAAATGTAAAAGGGGACAATCTTCATAGCCTTGATTTTAGCAATGATTTCTTTCATAGACACCAAAGCACAGGAAACAAAAGCAAAAATAGACAAGTGATGCTACATCAAACTAAAAAGCTTCTGTACTGCAAAGGAAACAATCAACAGAGTAGAATGTTAGCCTATGAAATGGGGGGAAATATTTGCAAGCCATATATCTGTCAAGGGATTAATATTTAAAATGTATAAGGAACTCCTACAGTTCAAGAGAAAAAATATTTGATAACCTGACTTAAAAATGGGCAAAATACTTGAGTAGACATTTCTCTAAAGAAAACATGCAAATAGTCAACAGATATATGAAAATATACTCAGCATCACTAATCATTAGGGAAATGAAAATCAAAACCACAATGAGATATCACCGAATACCTGTTAGGATGGTCTTTTTTTTTAAAAAAGATAACAAGCATAGGTGAGGATGTTGAGATATTGTAACCCTTGTACACTATTGGTGGGAACGTAAAATGCAGCAGCCACTATGAAAAAGAGTATAGTGGTTTCTCAAAAAAGTTAAAAACAGAATTACTATATCATCCAGCAATCTTACTTCTGGGTTTATAACCAAAGAAATTGAAGATAGGTTCTTGACTGAGAAACAAACTTTTGCTGGGCACGGTGACTCACGCCTGTAATCCCAGCACTTTGGGAGGCCAATCCTCAAGGAGGATTACTTTAGCCTAGGAATTGGAGAACAGCCTTGGCAACATAGCAAATTCTCATTGCTCTAGACATGGTGGAGCACACCTGTAGTCCCGGCTGCTCAGGAAGCTGAGGCAGAAAGATTGCCTGAGCCCAGGAGGTTGAGGCTGCAGTGAGCCATGATTGTGCACTCCAGTCTGGGCAACAGAGTGAGACCCCAACTTGAAGCGATATCTGCATTCTCATGTTCGTTGCAGCATTACTCACAATAGCTAAGAAGTGGAAGCAACCTACATGTTCATCAAAGGATGAATAGAAAAAGCGTGACATGCACACACACACATACACACACACACACACATACCCCATGGAATATTTTTCAGCTAGAAAAAAGAAGTCCTGTCATATGCTACAACGTATATGAACCTTGAGGACATCATGCTAAGTGAAATAAGCCCATCATACTGATTCCACTTGTGCGAGGGACCTGGAATAGTCAAACTCATAGAAACAGAAAGTAGATGGTGGTTGAGGGGGAGATAAAGAGTTGTTGCTCAATGGGTATCGAGTTTCAATAATGCAAGATGAAGAAGCTCTAGAATCTTCTTTACAACATGGTACTTATTGTTAACAATACTCTGCTATACACTTAAAAACTTGTCAAGAGGGAAGATCTTAGATGGCAGTATTCATATAGCTTGAGTTGTTGATTACACATGGTACTTAAGATAAACATAGTAGAAACACCTGTTAAATTAAATGTATGGGTTCATATAGGAGGGGGGACCCCCAAAATGGAATTTATTTATTAAAAACTGTGAAATTAGCCGGGCTCGGTGGCTCAGCCTGTAATCCCACGCCTTTGGGAGGCTGAGGTGAGTGGATTACCTGAGCCCGCGGGTTTGAGACCTGCCTGGGCAGCAAGACCTCATCTCTACAATAAATCAAAAAATCAGCCGGGCATGGTAGCGCATGCCTGTAATTCTGGCTACTTGGAAGGCTGAGGCGGAAGGATCGCCGGAGCCCAGCGGGTTGAGGCTGCGGTGGCCAGGAGCGGCCACTGCACTCCAGTCTGGGCGACAGAGTGAGACTCCAACTCAAAAAAAAAAAAAAATTGTGAAATTGTGTATTCTTACATATATAAACTTCAACCGCCTTCAAAGTACTCTTCGTTTGATATAATACACCTATAAAGACACTTTTTCCACTGCTCAAAACAGCTTTTGAACTCGTCCATTTGGATGCGTTTTAGTGCTTCTGCAGTTTTTTGTTTCACCTCTTCCACACAGTCAAAATGTTTCTTTTTGAGGATTTTTTTTATCCAGGGAAATGAAAAAGTCACCCAGGGCGAGATGGAGTGCATAGGGTGAGTGGGCACAGAGGTCATGCTGTTTTTGGGGTCAAAAACTGCTGAACACTCAGCACGATGTGGGCAGATATGTGCAAAAATCACCCATCCTGAAATGGGCAAACATGCTGAAAGGAATCACCAAAGAAAAGTTCACTGAAGGCAAACGCAGCTTCTCACAACAATACTAGTTGGTACACTGATGCCGATGAGATCCTAGAACACCCACCTAGCAGGGGAAGCTTGTACGACAAGGTGCCCACCCTCCAAAAGATCATTCCTTTTTTTTTTTCATTTTTGGTCCCCCCTCATATGTTGGAATTTTTATGACATGAATTTTTAAATGCTCTGGGTTAAAAAAAAAAAAGAAAAAAAAAAGGTCATATCTTTTTTTTTTTTTTTTTCCGAGTTGGAGTCTCACTCTGTCGCCCAGACTGGAGTGCAGTGGCCGCTCCCGGCCACCGCAGCCTCGACCTGCTGGGCTCCGGCGATCCTTCCGCCTCAGCCTTCCGAGTAGCTGGAATTACAGGCGCACGCTACCACGCCCGGATGATTTTTTGATTTATTGTAGAGATGAGGTCTCGCCAAGTTGGCCGGGCGGATCTCGAACCCCCGGGCTCAGGCAATTCACTCGCCTTGGGCTTCCAAAGTGCTGGGATTACAGGCTGAGCCACCAAGCCCGGCCAGTCGTATCTTTTGAAAAATGATTTCATTACTTGTCTGATCTCTAAGAGACAGAGACTTAGAGCTCCCTCTAGAGCTTGGTTTTATACCAAGTCAGAGCCATTTCTAGAGAAGAAACCAAGACTCTCCCTCCCAGATCTTGCTCCAGCTGACATTTCTCCCCATGGTGTTTTCAAGTCCACGGGTACCTGGGAAAGAATGCAGGGGAAGAAAGGAGGCTCCAGGATACCTCGTTTGTTTTACACAGGGAATAACCCTTCAAAGCTCACTGAAATTCAGAAAGGACCCTTAGGAAGGGATAGAGACGGGGTGCTTCCCTCGTGGACACTCTGCCTGACTTGGTGCTTCCCTCATGGACACTCTCTCACAGCCAAACTCTGGCACTCCTAGAAGAATCTCTTGTGTCCCTTTAGAAAATGTGGATGCAGGCCATTGCTTTGTTAAACTCCACATGGGTCTGTGTCCACATGGGTCTGTGAGCTATGGTCACCATTTTTTCTTAGCTTTGGCCCCCTCCCCTACCTCAAGGAGGTAAATCCCACCCCCCACCCCCGTAATTTACTTTCTAAATAACCTTTGTTTGAAAACTTAAAAAAAAAAGAATAAAAAAGAAAATGTAGATGCATATTCAGATTTGAATTAGCTTTTAAGTCATTAAATAGCTTTTTCAAAAGATCTTTAGATTTACAGCAGAAACTTAAGCATTTCTCAGCAGGAGAATTGAATTTTTTTATTCCTTTAAAAATCTGAAGTGAAAACTGAAGTGGCATATTTTGATTTATTATTTTTTATCTTTTTGAGTTGGGGGGTCTCACTTTGTCACAGCCTCATCCTCCTGGACTCAAGCCATCCTTCCACCTCAGCCTCCTGAATAGCTGGTACTACAGGTGCAAGGCACCATGCCTGGCTAATTTTTTTTTTTTTTGTAAAGACAAGGTCTCACTGTGTTGCCTAGGCCAGTCTCAAACTCCTGGACTCAAGCAATCCTCTCGCCTCAGACTCCCAAAGTGCTGGGATTACAGGCGTGAACCATCAAGCCATTGTGTCTAACCTTGTATTTTATTTTAAATGGAAACATTCAATATAATGAAACATTGCTTTTTAAAAGCATGTTACCACACAGCTTCATGGGGCCTGAAGAATTACACAATGGAGGGAAGCAGAAGTAAAAGTATTGGGATTACTGTACCATGGTGATTTCTTTTTAATTTTTATTTTTTGTTACTTGTGCAATGGACATGAGTAAAATTTCTCACCATTCAGGATAATCATCAACAGTGTTTAAGAGAAGAGGGGCCAATTTTAAGCACAGCACACGGCCATGTTTCCGTGTCCAGTGGAGCAGCCGCTTTGGACAGGTTTTGCCTTTGATTAGCAAGGAGGTTAATGTTGCTGTCCACTCTGGAGTGCTGGAGGGGAGTTTAATGTCACGCTTGGCTGCGCTCCTTTCTTTCATTGTCCAGGACTGCTGTGTAATTCTCTGCTCACTCATCACCCTCCTGTTTCTGCCCTGCCCCCATGTCTCCACAGATCATTTTGTGTTTCTCTCCGGTTGGTCACACACTGAGAGTCAGAGCTCGGAAGTTCCCAGCCATAGTTAACTGCACGGCTATTGACTGGTTCCATGCGTGGCCGCAGGAGGCTCTGGTCTCAGTCAGCAGGAGGTTCATTGAGGAAACCAAGGGAATTGAGGTAGGCTGTGTCAGCCTGAGTCTCTCTCACACACACACACACACACACACACACACACACAAAATGCCTTCCCCAAATCCTGAGTAGATAAGTACTTTCCAAAATAAACCTATCAGGTAGTTGTCCCTAATTGTTGAAGATGATAAAATCATCTGTGAGTTTACAATCTAAGGAATAGAATGGTTGAACTTTCTTCTACCAGGCCAAGACAGGTGTGCACACACACATGTGCACAGACATGCACACAGTACTTGAACATGTTCTCATTCATGCACGGACTCACCAGAAGGCCAGGATGATTACTTCCTGGATTATAGTGGCGCTTCCTGAATATACATTCTTTTAAGTCTGCAACAAAATCCGAAGCAAAAATATAGACACTTAGAGCCCTGCAATGCTTACTAAAATAAGTAAATAAAGTAAGCCAATTAATTGTGATTATTCTCATTATAGTTTTGACAGGTAAAATGTCAGCCCCCACAAATTCCAAAACCACTAGGTCAAATAATGTATATGCTTATTTGTGTTATGGGTTTCTGTTTTATGGGTTATGTTTGTCATTTCTTCATGATGAAATTGGTACCTCCTGTTACATTTTTAAATAGTTGTATGAAACAAACCACAAAAAACTGTATGCTTTTAGATTCGAAGGGGAAAAGAATGTAAATATGAGGTTATCATTTACATTTCCGAGATACAAAGTTTTGTTTGTATCTAGTACCTTTCTGATGAGATAGTTTGGATAGGTAGTGATTGTGAACATTTCCCAGGGAACCTCATCTTCTCATTCCACTGAGTGATAAGGCAAAAGGTGCTCAGAATAGATCAGACATTGAAAGTGATTCCCAGAGCCAAAAACAGAATTGGGGATACATAAGGAATGATGTCTGTTCCCACTTAGAAGTTTATTATGAACAAGTACTACACTCTGTAGCCTCCTTTATGCAAAAGTCATCATTGCTGCTTTCCAAAGCAGTCCTTTTCCATTCTTTTATATCTTTTGATGGTCAGGTCATTTGAAATCCACATGTATTTAATTTTTGTGTGCAGCTAGCTTTATTGTTCATTTTACCTTTTTTTCTTTGCTTCTACTTTTAAAAAAGAAACACTTATAGTGGTAAACACACAAGCAAGCATTCACATATATATACAGAATTTTATAGGGGAAAACTCCTTCTCTTAAAATGTTTGTTAATCTAATTATGAGTGCTAGACTGCTAGGAAAGACTGTCAGGCAACATCTAACTTGGAAGATATGTATAGAGCAGAGCCTTTAGGATATTTAACTACCTCTTCTCTCCTCCACACTCACACTTAAAACACTTCCACAAATAAATGAAAACAAGAAACAATCCTATCTAAAGTTCATAAGAAATATTTTATACTTTAAAATCTGGAAAATCATTAAATATGACAAATCATGGTCATCAATAGTAACACAGATTGTTAAAGCAATTGCCAAGTTCATTGCATTGCTGGAATTCGGTAGGGCATGATTTTGTCTTCTAACAGTCACAGGGAGGTTTCAAAATACTGCTGATTAGGGAGTCAGTATGTATCTTTTGATAGCAAATTCTGTTTTATATGGTTCATTTTACAGGTTAACTTGGTCAGGAAGAGAAGGGACCCATGTACTTTGTTTCTGAATGTTACTTTCTCAGATGGTAGGAATTAAGAGCCCGAAACGTGGTGTAAGTTGGTATAGTACTTTTTAAAGTTCCTTCCCGTTGCTGCTCTGTGCAGGCTTTCTTCTGTTCAGGTAGGTGCCACTTTGAAAACAGTTACAGCGGAAGGAGTTTTGATCTGCAGTGACCATTGACATCTGCTGGATGAGGCAGGACTTGCATCCTTCTGAGTCCAGAGGTCTCCTGGCAGGTGCTGAGCTCTGTCTCATGGTATCATGACGCCTCCTGTAGGACGCTGAGTGCCAAATGGGAATTTTAAAAGCTCTTTACCTTTTCTGCTGATCTGAATGATGCCTAGAAACAAATTAGCCAGATGATTTCATTTCAGGGCAAGGTGCTTATTTCACTTTCCCACCTTTCTAATTTGTGCCCAGGAGCCATAATTACAATTCAGAGTGCAGTGTGGTCACGTTCTTCTAAAAATGGGTGGTGTTTTTTTTTCCTGTTGAGGTCAAAATCAGCTTTAAAATTTTTTGAATGAGCACTAGTTTGATCACTTTCTCGGTTTTAATTTCCACGATTAAGACTGAAAGTTATCCACGTAATTTAGGCACTTCTTAATTATTGACCTCATTTGCTGAGTGTAAGGTGCTTATACAAGGTGACCCCCTTTGGCCATAGAGAAAGAATTCATTAAAGGCAAGCAGTTTGGCGCGTGTTGACATATAATTTTCCACCAGTACACACTCAGCACCCATGGGTATGGGTTGCCTGCATCTAAATTGATGTTTGTGCCATTTTTCTGTAACCTGATATTGAACAAAATGACAGCTGACCAAAACAGTTTGACTCTTAAGTATCACTTGGTATTTATGTGAAGACCTTGTGTCAACACACATGACTTCTCCCAGGAGATGTGGAACTAGAGAGGGAGGGAGGCACATAAAGAAGGAGAGAAGGAAAACTCCCCTGGATATCCCTGGGAATGGGGTTGAAATGCTGTGAGAAGTACATTGGAGAGGGAGTTGGGTAAAGACCTTCCTGATTAATGCATGGATTCTAGTTGGGAACCTTCAAGGAAAAAAGCAAGAGAAATTGGAGCATTAAAGGATAACTGATGTGTTTGCTTTTCAAGACAAAATAAATTATTGTTGTATCTGAAAACAGGGCCAGAAGGAAGGAGAAATTATTGAATGAGAATGAAGTCTTGAGCTGTCTGATGAAGGGGTGAGATGTGTGTTGGATGTGTGCAGAATAAAACTCTGAGCAAGAGGCTGGGTGTGGTGGTTCACGCCTGTAATCCTAGTGCTTTGCAAGTGAGGTGGGAGGATCATTTGAGCTCAGCCTGGGCAACATAATGAGACCTTGTCTCTACAAAAAAATTAGCCAGGTTTGGTGGTGTGCACCTGTAATTCCAGCTATTCAGGAGGCTGAGGCAGAAAGATCACCTGAGTCCAGGAGGTCAAGGCTGTTGTGAGCCGTGATCATGCCACTGTACTCCAGCCTGGGCGACAGAGTGAAACCCTGACTAAAAAACAAATAACAAAATCTCTGAGCAAGGTGAAGGAGGCCATCTTTTTCAGGCATGTTGGCCAACTGGCAAGTCAAAATCCCCTATGTTTCTGATGTGATGCCACCTAAAATTAATGATACAAGTTCAATGTCGCCAGCTTTTTCCGTGAAATGCATTTATTCCCCCACGCTCCCACCTCTTCAATCCAGAACCTGATGCAGAGCTTGGTAGCCTGTGAATAACATAATTTACCGACATTTTCCAAATTACTTTAAATTACTGCTGTATTTAAAGACTTGTTTCTCCAGTAAGAGATCTGTAAGTTCTTTTTGTTTGTTTGTTTGTTTGTTTGTTTGTTTTAGAAAGCAGGATTTATTGAGAGGACTGAAAAGTTCCCAGAGCAGGAGGGGACCCAAGGGACCCATTTTTTAAATGGTGTGCCAAACATGAAGAATAAAAAACAGTATTTTGTCAGTGATAGCTCCATTAGCAGAGTTTCTACTATATTAATGATTTTAAGCATAGTTCTTTCTGTGAAATATGCATTAAGATTATTCAACAGGAAGAAAAAGTAGAAAAATAACCTGGTGCAATAGAAATTCTATGAATTTGGGAAAGCTATCCTCTTTCTAAGGAATACTGAAGCCATTTTAAAATATCAAGACAAAAGCAAATGTGACCAAATTTATCTTGAATTGGCCCAAATCTCATCTTGGCTTAAGCGTAGCTTCAAATGGCTGAGGAAAGACCCAAGTAGTTGTTAACATCCTTCCCCTTCAATTTTCAAAGTAGGGTCAGTTTTTATAGCTGCCTAGGAATCAGGAAATACTATTAAGCAAAAAGTTTAACTGACCCCAAAGGACCCATCACTACTCTGGCGTTTGTAGTTTGGTGGCTTTTCTCTAGGTTCTGGCCTCACCAGAAGAACATGATTACCTGCTTTGTCCTCTTGCCATAAAAGGGGTAGTTGAGCTTCATTTTGCCTCCTCTCTTCCTCAGTCCTCCATTGCTGCTTGGTTTTAACATTCTGTCAGAGAACCATTGACACTACCTCTTTCAATGACTGCAAACTCATCTGGGAGACTGCTGGCTTATGCTGGACTTGGCCTTGTCTGTGGCAAGTACTAAAGCTCCAGAACTCAAGACAAAAAAAAAAGAAGCATGGGTAAACTAACAACAATATGCATTCACCAAATTCCCTTTGCCCTTCCTTCTTCCCTCCCTTGAGTGTGGTACTTTTGAAAGTCTAAATTTGATATTACAAATCAGTATAGTCTTCTTTTGCTGGTCTTGGAAAGGTAATAAAATCTTAAATAACGAGGTATATGGCCTGGTGGGTCACAGTGACTCACACCTGTAGTCCCACCACTTTGGGAGGCCAAGGCAGCGAGGTTGCTTAAGTCTAGGAGTTTGAGAGAAAACAACATAGCAAAGCCACCCCCCTACAAAAAAAAATTTTAAAGTAGCCAGCCGTGATGGCTCATACCTACAATCCCAGCACTTTAGGAGGCAGAGGTGAGAGGATTGCCTGAACCCAGGGGTTTGAGACCAGCCTGGGCAACTTTGCAAAACCTCATCTCTACAATAAAAAATAAAAAATAAAAAATTAGCTGGACATGGTGGCACATGCCTGTAGTTCTAGCTGAAAGGCTGAGGTGGAGGGATCTCCTGAGCTCCTCAGTTTAAGGCTGTGGTGGCTGTGAGTGTGCTACCCCAACTCAAAAAAAAAAAAAAAAAAAAGTAGACAGGCATGGTGGTACACACTTGCAGTCCCAGCTACTTGGGAGGATAAAGCAGAAGGATCACCTGAGCCCAGGAGGTAGAGACTGTGGTGAGCCATAATCATTGTGATCATACATTGCACTCCAGCCTGGGCGACAGAGTGAGAACTCACCTCATAAAACAAAAAAAGATATTTTGGTGTAGTGCTGGTCTCTGGGTATTGGTTTACATCCAACTCTGCTGTCTGGCATTTTCAACAAGGCGGACATACTGGGCGCTTGCTTGAAGTACCAGGTGGCTGGAGTCCTTGGCGTGGCGGAGACTGCTACTGCCTGAGAACTGTCACAGTGAACAGTAGCGATTTGTTTATGTTTGTGTATGTGTGTGTGTGTGTGTGTGTGTGTGTGTGTGTGTGTGTTAACAGTAAGCCAGCTGAGAGAGCAGAAATTAAACATGTTTTCTTAATGTAAGGAAAAGCAGTTTCTGTTTGATCACATGTTGGAGATAGATAACATCGTTCTTCCCAAGCATCTTAGGGGAACACCTTGGGTATGTCACCATTTGATACTTACTGGCACTCTGCTTATTTTTATTTTTGCCTCCATTGGGATTGGCTGCTAAATAACTACACATGATCATAAACTGGTTTTCATTAAGGGACCAAATCTAGAAGGAACAATGTTCTTCCCTCAAGTTTCTCAAAGTGAAAAACACAGCATTGCGTTCCCTCACTGCGGCAGCAACAGCAGTGTCTCCTCCCATTCTCCCCCCACCCCAAAAGAACTGGAGATAAATGAATGGCAGAATAAATAATTTATGCTAATGAAATTACTGCAATTAGTAGTTCTACAATGACCCTTTTAAAAGCCACAGCTGTTAATGTCAGGAAGTGCTGTCACTACTGACCTTATCATAAGAGAAAGTGACAAATTGAGAATGCAGGGAAGACCAGTCATCAAAGAGGTCTGTTCTGGAACGATTAGAGTTTTCTGAAAAACAGTGTGAATTACAACCAGCTGCTCCCTGGCTCCCGAGTCTCCCATGCTGTGCCATTTTGTTAAGCCCCATAACAATAGTTATTTTGCCCCATTGAGACAAGTTGTCTCGGGCCACTTCCAGCTCTACCGGAAACCACTTCTTCCATCACTGATTTACAAATGAAATTGTTGTTAAAGAGAGCTTGCAGTGCCTCCAAGGAGCCTCCTTATAGGATCATGATTGGGCCAAGGCCAGGGTGTTGGTTTGTTTTTTGTTTTTGTTTTTTTCCTGTGAGGAGATTGCTCTTTGCTGGGAAGTATTTATCTAGGTTGTAGAAAGGTATGTGTGTACTTTTAGTTCCCATTTACAACAAGAAGGACAGGAGTGAATTTCTGTTCATGTTTGTACTGAAATCAGACTCTTTAAAAAATAAAGTCCCCAAGAGACTATGATTTATATGAAATTTACATAAACTTCCTTATAAATTTTCTTTTCTTTCTCTTTTTTTTTTTTTTTTTTGAGCCTTACTCTATTTCCTAGGCTGAAGTACAGAGGCACAATCACGGCTCACCACAGCCTTCACCTCCAGGGCTCAGGAGATTCTTCTTCCTCAGCCTCCCAAGTAGTTGGGACTACAGGCATGCACCACTATACCCAGTTAATTTATTAATTTTTTTTTGTAGAGATGAGGTCCTGCTGTGTTGCCCAGGCTGGTCTTGAACTTCTGGACTCAAGAAATCCTCTTATACTGACTTCCCTCAGTGCTGGGATTACAGTTGTGAGTCACTGCACCCAGCACAAATTTTTTGTTTCTGAGCCCACTATTTGGTAACATATATGTGTCTGGGGTGCACAAAGAACCAAGAATATTCAGGCTTTATATCACTTTTGCTTTAAAAAACACATTATTTTTTGGTTACCAGTGAGTGGATTTTTAATATGCAGTACAATTCAATACATACATATTTTAAAACCACTCAGGAATGTGCCATGCCGTTGGAAAGCTAGGTGCTTCAAGACACTGTTCAGGAGCAATTGTTTTTCACCAGCAAGAACTGGCCTGTCTCTCCTCGCACCTCTGGTTGTAATATTAATGTTGCAGGTTTGAAACGTTTAACTGCATCACCAGTCACTTGTGCACAATTTTCCCAAAGATGTCTGAGCATTATTGACAACACTTTGGTAAATTATGTGTGACTTTCCTAAGAGTTGGTGTAGCTCATTTAATTCATATTAATTGATTTTTAGGCTTCCCTTGATTAATTGAACCTGGTTCATCTTGTACAGAATGCAATAAATAATCATTAAAATGAGGGAGATGTGACTCCACAAATTAAAAAGTTAACTACTTCAGAAGTCATAGAGGACAAGTGGAAAGAATGTGTAGTGGGGGGAGGAGGGTTCTCCAGTCAATCTTTGAAGGAGACTTGTTTGTTTTTGTGCTTGTTTTTTTTTTCCAAATGAGAATAGAAATTATCATGATATTTTTTCTCCCAGATGCAGTGATATTTATACCCTACATGTCCAGTTTGTTCGTACATGGGTTCTCCAAAAATTGTAAATTTCTAAGTTTCAGCTTTTTTTCCCAATGACTTTACAGGGTCACTGCTTCTTTTTGTCTAAAGTTTAGTTTGAAAGCAACAGCCAAAAAAATTTCTCAGCATAGTGTGTCTCAATGTCTTCTCTTTTTCTTTCGTACTTGTAGATGAAAACCAAGTTGTGAAGAGCCATGCTAGTATTCTGTGTTGGCCATTAGGTTTGGTGTGTGGAACACAGAAAAATCCTTTGTTCTTCTCAGCAAGATGAGGGTTAGAAAAGCTGAGTGCTTTTTTGTAATCTCTCTAATCCTGTGGGATATCTCTTAAAGATGAAGTAAATTTTTCTAAATTCTACTATAAACTGTACTGGCTTTTAGGGGGAAAATTATATAATTTTGTTGGGTTTTTTTTATTTTTTGAAATAGTATTTTTAACTCGAGAGGATTTCATATGAATAGCAATGTTTATGTTTTCAGCCGCTGTACAAAGATTCCATTAGTCTTTTCATGGCCCATGTTCATACCACTGTAAATGAAATGAGCACCAGGTATTACCAGAATGAGAGAAGACACAATTATACCACTCCAAAGAGTTTTCTAGAACAAATATCACTGTTCAAGAACCTGTTGAAGAAGAAGCAAAATGATGTATCTCAGAAGAAAGAGCACTTGATGAATGGCATCCAGAAGCTAAAAACCACTGCCTCTCAGGTATGACTAGAATGCGTTATTACTGAGTGAAATCTCTGCTCTTTAATAGAAAAATATATTTCCTTTTGATGCACTACTTAACCCATTTGTATAAAATGCTGACTGATAAAATGTACAGTTTGATGACACAGAGAGCACACTGTTACTGCTTTCCTAAGCCTAGGAAGGGATTGGCCAGTTATTCTGTAACAGCTGGTGTGGGGAGGTACCGTTTCTTCCTGGTCTGACTCCATGCAGGGCAGTGTGGGGTGTTGGAGGGAGCAGACAGCAGATTATTCCCCTCTCTTATCTCTGTCTTCTTTTGTGTAGGGGGCCCATCATCATGAATTTTATCATCTGAGAATTGAACCAATATCCCTTTTGGTCTCAGATTCTCACCCACCAATGAAGGCATCATTCCCTGCCTGAAGACTGTAGCAAGGCCCCAAAGTAGAGTAGTTTTCTCCCACCTTGGTGACTGGTCTGCCCCTTTTATCCACCAGATAGAAGTGCCCAGTATTGCCTTTGTCCTGTCATAAGGCCTCAGAGGACTGTATCTCTAACTTGAAGGATTATATCAGGAGAAAATTTGCACAGGATGTTAATCATGTGTGAGTCTATACACATTCAACTCATTTCATTGTGTAAAAATAATAATAATAAGGGTGAGGTGTGGCAACTCATGCCTTTAATCTCAGCACTTTGGGAGGCTGAGGTGGGAGGATCACTTGAGCCCTGGAGTTTAAGCATTTAAGACTAGCCTGGGCAACATAGCAAGGCTCCATCTCTACAAATTTTTTTTTAAAAATTAGCAGGGCATGGTGGTATGTGCCTGTCATCCCAGCTACTCAGAAGACTGAGACTAGAAGACCATTTGAGCCCAAAAGTGTATGGCCAACAAGTCAGTGAGGTTGGGGTGTGAACCCAGATCTGTATTGCTGTAATGCTCAGGTGTCATCCATGGTACCATGCTGCCTCTCTATGACTGGTAATAAGAGATTAGAATGAGAGATTGGAGACTTTGGAGGGTAACCCAGTCTTTCTGTGAGCCAGCCAGGTCCTAGAGTTGTAAAAGAATTCTCACTGGTGATCATCTCAAGACCAAACATAAGGCAGTCTTCTCAGAATATTGTCATCAGGTCAAACTCTCATGTGCTTTCAAGGGTTTGGGCTAGTGTTTTCCCCAAGCACACTGGGTGGTCCATCTCTAGCTAGGCTATAAATAAGTCAAGGCCTCATGGGTGGGACATTCATTGGTACCTTTTCCCTCTGAAGGGCTCTCTGGCCTTCAATCATTCTGTTGGCAAAAACACCAGTTGCCTCTTTCCCACCAAGACTGGCCATTTGGTGAAACATTGTGATCTGTACTGAGTAATGAGAAGACAACTGAGGAGGCTTCCAGGATAGCTGGGATCAAGCGATGTGAAGAGTGGTTTCTGGGAAGACTTCAAAGAGCATAACCATATTTGTGCCTCTTTTCCTTCCCTCTCAAAGAATGACTTTCTTAAATCTTCCTTTTTGTATTACACCTTATCTTATTTTCTTCTCTTTGCCCCAATCCCTTCTCCCCTCGCCTGTGTGTCCTCTTCCTTCTCACTTAAATGAAGACCCTTTTTTCAAGTAAAGATTTTCCTAGGGGTCCTGCAGAACTAAAAGAATATACAAGGAAGGAACTCTGTGTCTCAGAGCATTTATATCCCTCTGAATGATGTCCCTAAGTGAACCTATTGACTTTGCCCACAATCAGGACATGACAGTGTTGTCACTCGAACTGAGCTTTCAGTACTGGTATGACAGCACTTGGCAAAGGAAAAAAAAAATGTCTCTGCCATGCTTCAAGAGTTATCTTCCCAAGTGACAGAGTTAAAGGCAAATGGAGTGGAATCCTGAACCATTCCGGTGGTGTCAGCATCTCAGCCCTGGGGAAAAAGAGAGGGAGAGAGTCTGTGGTTTCTTAATCATTATCACAGATATGTACTGATGAGCCAGGGGGATGTGGGAGGGGAAAAAGAAGGGAAAGCCAATGTACTGTGTCCACCAAGTCCCGAGCTGGGGAGGAGGAGGGGAGCACTCTCTATTCCCCCTCAGCTAAAAACAATAGGCAGAAGGTCTGTGATGAAACAGGAAGTCTTGATTGAAAGACTGTAAGGGATTTTTTTTCATTAGGTATTTGTGCATGGGATGCTCTTAATGTCCAAAGAGGTTGGAATATTTACTAGCTCCTTGATAATTTTAGAAATAAATGTATTATGAAACGGAAGTGTGGTCTCCTATGTGGAGAACTGGAGAGGTTTACAAGTGTAAGATCAGGTGGGGGGGGCATAATACCTCCGTATTGGAGCATGTGTCCCTACAGGTCTTTCTTAAGCAATTCCACAAGCAGGGTGTCCATTTGAAAACCTTTGCAGTGGTCCTGCTTTACAATAAAGCTGGAAACTCCCTGAATAGCCAAATAATCCCCTCTCTCTCTAGATGTCAGCTTAGGACATCACAGGTAGCTGTGGTGACCTTTCTTCATAGATAAAGCTTCACTTCCAAGACTTGAGTCACTTTGTTTCAGAGCTAACAGCTTTCTTAGAAACTGAAATTAGGACTTGAAACAACAGTTTCCTCCTAGTCTCTGGGATGATACTCTTTAGTCTTTTGCTTTATTTTTATTTTGAAATAACTACAGATTCAAAGGACATTGCAAAACATAGTACAGCGAGGTCCAGGTCGCATCTTATAGCTCCAGTGGTAGTAGCATCATGCATAACTGTGGTACAATGTCACAGCCGGGAAAGTGGCACTGGCACAATCCACAGACCTTATGCACATTTCCAGTTTTACTTGTACTCATGTGTGTGTGTGTGTGTGTGTGTGTGTGTGTGTGTGTGTGTGTTAGGTTTCATACAGTTAAAGCTGCATACTTTTAGGAGTAGATACTCACCACCACAGTCAAGTCACATAACAGTTCCATCTACACAAAGACCTTTATGCTGCTATTGGATAACCACATTCACCTCCTTCCCTTCCTTCCCATCATCTGAATAATCCCTGGTCATCACTAATCTAGTTTCCATTTCTAGAATTTTGTCATTTCAAGAATGCTATATAAATGGGACCACACTGGATTTTTTTCACACAGCATAATTCCCTCCAGATCTATCCAAGGTATTGGGTGTATCAATAATTTGTCACTTTTTATTGTTGAGTAGTGTTCCACAGTACGAATGTACCATATTCAGTCATCGAAGACATCTGGGTTATTTCTGGGTTTTGACTATTACAGATGTTACGAACATTCATGTATAGGTTTTTGTGTGAACATAAATTCATTTTCCTGGGATAAGGGACTGAAAGTGAAATTACTGGGCTGTATGGTAATTGTATGTTTACATTTATAAAAAACTGTCAAATTTTTTTTCCATAATAGCTGTGACATTATATATTACCACTAGTAATGTATGAGAGATCTAGTTCCTCAGCTTTCTTGCTAGAATTTGGTGTTTTCACTAATTTTTGTTTTAACCATTCTAAAATAAATAGCCTACACACACTCTTCTAAAATATGGTGTGTAATGATATGGTAGTTTTACCTGTATTTTCCTAATGGATGATTCTTTTGACTCTGACCAAGCATAAGACCAATTTCTATTGGCTAAAAAGAACAGAAAAGCAAATGTCACTATGTAAAGTTACCTTGAATTCATAGAGAGGCTAAACAATCAGTCTTAGCTTAAATTATAATAGTACAAATAGCAGCCATAGCAGTAATTGTGTGCTTTAAGTAGAGTGTAAATAAACTGTGTTGGGTGAGAATTACATGATTATTGGATGTAATAATGGGATGTTCCACAAGATGAAACTACTGAAATGTCTTTAGCAATTGAGTCAAAATAGATGGTTATAACTGTTGTTTGCTTCTCCGATTTTTAAAAACAGTAATATTTATATTTCTGGAAAATAAATGGAATAGAGAGTTCATTATTATGGTATATAAAAATGCTTTCAGATATTTCTGAGAACTGAGTCCTGTTTTTCTCTCTAGCACTTCGTTCTCCTTTAACTTACAAGATCTTCAAACTTAGGGACCTAGTGGTACCTTCTAGATCTAATGAGATTCCAGTTTAAAAAATGAACAGAATCATCCTTTCTTAGCAGATGAATTTTTTGATGACTTCTATGACGCTCGCTGGGCTTTTGGCCACACCATACTGATACTCCACAAAGCACATGTAGTTAGCCCTTCTGAGTGGGTATTGAGTTGAGTGTTGGGTTAGCTGCACAATCATACACATAAATTAAATGTTATATGAGGTGAAAAAAATCAAGAGAGCCGTTTCATATTTTATGGGAAGAGGTTGCATTTTGATACGCAAACAATTAATCTGCAGACAGACAAGGAATAGTCTTGTCTTCAACTTACCCGAAGCCTCCAGCAATCTTCTATTGGAGAGTGTAAGGCATGCTTCTTCTAGTTTGTCACTGCAGCTGTCTTCCTGTGACCTCTGCTGCCTTGAGCCGGAGCTGCCTAGGGGTGTGGAGTGGCATGTGCTCAGATAGATACCTCTGTTGGAATTTCCCTGGCGGCACTGATTAAGTAAGGAAGAGAGATTTCTCTAGTTGGTACTGACACAAATTAATTCTGTTTCCCACAAAATTATGAGAAAACGTGATTTGTTCATTCTCATGTGCAAAATAAAATGGGGCCACATTTTTGTAAGTGAGACTACAGTGAAATCAGGGTAGAAATATATGCAAGACACAAATTGCTAGGGAACCCTGAGTTCATTCTCAACAATAAGCTGTAACTGGAATTTATTGTTGTCAACGCAAGTGACGTCAGAAGAATAATTTTTTCCTTTAGGTGGGAGATCTAAAAACTAGACTTGCCTCTCAAGAAGCTGAGTTGCAGCTGAGAAATCATGATGCAGAGGCTCTGATCACAAAGATCGGGCTGCAGACAGAGAAAGTGAGCCGGGAAAAGGCCATCGCTGACGCCGAGGAGCAAAAGGTCAGGCTCATTCCGCCATTTGAGTGCTGAGCTATATTTAGCACAAAATAAACCTTTGTAGGTGAACAATTTTGAACAACTTCCTCTCCAGGGAGCATAAAGTCTAAGGAATTATTATAGTTACACATGTAACAGCATTTCACACCATGATTACCACTTGACCTTTCTTTACATTATGCATTTGCCCAACCTTTTAGCTCTTTTAATGATATGAAAGAACAATAAATACTGAGCTCATTCAAGCATATAATGGATGTGGATCTTGAACATCAGGCCTATTTGTAATACAGTAAAGGTCAGGAAGTCACCTCAGAGGTTTCTAAAGGTTTCCAGTTTTTAGGCAAATTGAACAACTCAATTGTTAACAAAGCCCATTCCGTCACTTTGCAAGATGGTTTTCGAATTCTGCATTTTAATAACACAACTGGAGTTTATTATTCAGTCCTAAGCGAAATTTATTCTTTTTGATTTGATGGAGGCCCTGGCATTCTGTATTATGTTTTATTGTTGGAAATAATTACTTTTACGATTCTATAGAGTCTGCTTTCTTTCTACTGAGGTTTCCATCAATTCTGAAATAAATACAACTTCTTTTATCGTCTTCTTTTACCAAAACTTCAGCTACAAATGGAAGATAATGTATTTAATTTCCAAAAAATAACTTGGTAAAGAGATAATAAGTATTTGTTTTAAAAATGGAATAAATATGTATCTGCGAGGTACAAGTTTCTCATTTTAGATAAAAAATTATGATCAGGACCTAATTAGTAAAAAAGTGTAAATCATTAACCCTCTCATTGAATCAGAAGCCATAATGCCATTAATCTTGTATTTTAGGATACCTGAAAATTTGGAGTTTTTCCTGTGGTGTTGCTAGTCACTCGTATAGAACTGAGCTTTCTTTCTTCCTTTCTTCCTTTCTTCCTTTCTTCCTTCCTTCCTTCCTTCCTTTCTTTCTTTCTCTCTTTCTCTTTCTTTCTCTTCCTTCCTTCCTTTCTTTCTTTTTTTCTTTTCCTTCCTTCCTTCCTTCCTTTTTTTCTTATTTATCTTAAATATGTGGAGTACAATTCAGGGTTAGGTATACAAATGTTCATTATACAGAAAACCTTGTTGATGAGGTGTGACCCTGCCACTGACAGTTTCCCACTACCGCCAATCCCTTTCTTACAGTATTATGATAGTTGTTCAAGGTCTGCTTATGAGTGAGAACATGTGATACTCCGTTCTTTGTTTCTGTGATAGATCACTCAGTATTATATCCTTTGAGTTCATCCAAGTTGCTGCAAAGTTCATAATTTGTCCTTTATAACCATGTAATATTCCATCGCGTATATGTACATTTTTTTTATTCCATTTTTTTTTGATGGGCAGCACAGCTGGTTCCATGTTTTTTGCTATTGTGACTAATGCTGCAATAAACATGCATGTGCAGGTATCTTTTTCGTAGAGTGATTTGAGTTCCTCTGAGTATAATCCCAGCAGGGGGATTGCAGGGTCATATGGAAGGTTGATTTTTAAATCTTTTAGGAATCACCAAACTGTTTTCCAAAGAGGTTCTACTAGTTTACACTCCCACCAACAGTGTAGAAGTGTTTCCTTTTCCCCACATCCTCTCCAGCATCTGTTGATTTTTGAGTTATTGATGATGACCATCCTGACTGGAGTTGGGTGGTATCTCAGTGTGGTTTTAATTTACATTTTTTTTGATGACTAGTGAGGTTGAGCATTTTTTAATGTACCTGTTGGCTGCTTGTATGTCTTCTGCTGAGAAGTGTCTGTTCATATCTTTTACCCACTTCGTAATGGGACTGTTAGTTTTTTCTTTTTTGCACGTTTCAGTTCCTTGTAGATCCTAGATGTTAGGCCTTTGTCAGACATACAGTTGGTAAATATTTTTTCCCAGTCTGTGGGCTGTTTCCCTGCTCTCTCAACGGTATCTTTGGCTTTGCAGAAGCTTGTCAGTTTGATGCGGTTCCACTTGTCTATCTTATCTCTTATGGCATGAGCAGTTGGAGTTTTGATCAGGAATTGGTTGCCAGTTCCAATTTCCATAAGGGTATCTCCTGCAGTTTCCAAGGTTCTTATAGTTTGAGGTTTTCTGTTTAGGTCTTTGATCCATTTAGAATTGATTTTTGTGTATGGCGATAAGTAGGGGTCTTATTTTAATCTTTTGCATATGGTCAACCAGTTTTCCTGGCACCATATACTGAATAGGTTCTCCTCTCCCCAGTGGTTGGTGGTGGAGGCCTTGTTGAAGATGAGTTAGTTAAGAAGTTGAGGTTTTGCTTCTGGAATTTCTTTCCTGTTCCATTGGTCTATATTTCTGTTCCTGTACCAATAACAGGTTGTTTAGATTATTGTAGCTTTGTAATAAAACTTAAAGTTTGGGAGCATGATGTCTCCTGCTTTTTTGTTTTTGTTTTGCTGAGGATTGTTTTGGTTATTTGTGGTTGTTCATGTTTCCATAGTAATTCCTGTATTGCCCTTTCCAGATCTGAGAAAAATGCTGCTGGTAATGTAGTGGGTATTTTGTTAAATCTATAGATTGCCTTGGGTAGGACGGATATTTTAACAATGTTGATTCTTCCGATCCATGAGCATGAAATATTTTTCCATTTGTTTGTGTCATCTTTGATTTCTTTGAGCAGTGTTTTGTACTTTTCATTGTAATGATCTTTGACTTCTCTGGGCGGGAAGATGCCAAGGTATTTCATTTTTTTGTAGCTATTGTGAAGGGGATTGTGCTTTTTATTTGGGTTTCTGTTTGTTTATTGTTGGTGTATAGGGATGCGACTGACTTTTGCACACTTATTTCATACCCTGAGACTTTGCCAAAGTTCTTTATTAGTGCAGGGAGCTTTTTAACAAATTCTCTTGGATTTTCAAGGTATAGAATCATGTCGTCTGCAAAGAGGGAAAAGCTTAACTTCCTCTTTTCCTATTTGGATACCCCTGATCGCCTTCTCTTTTCTGATTGCTCTAGCTAGGACTTCCAATACTATGTTGAACAGTAGAGGTGAGAGTGAGCATCCTTATCTTGTCCCAGTTTTCAGGGGAAATGGTTCCAATTTCTGTCTGTTTAGCAGTTGCTGGCTGTGAGTTTCTTGTAAATGACTCTTACTATTTTGAGCTATGTTTCGTCTATGCCTAGATGTAAGAGAATTTTTATCAAGCAGCATTGCTGGATTTTATCAAAAGTTTTTTCCACATCTAATGATATAATCATGTGGTTTTTGTCTTTATATCTATTGGTGTATTTAATTATGTTTATGGTCTTGCGAATATTGGACCAGCACTGCACCCTGGTGATAAAACCTATTTGGTCATGGTGGATACTTTTTGAGATGTCTTGTTGAATCTGGTTTGCTAGAATCTTGTTGAACATTTTAGCATCTATGTTCATCAAGGATACTGGCCTGTAGTTCTCTTTCTTTGTTGAATCTTTACCTGGTTTGGATATCAATGTGATGTTAGTTTCATAAAATGATTTGTGGAGAGTTCCATCTTTCTTGATTGCCTGGAATACTTTCAGTAGGATTGGTACCAGCTCCTCTTTGTATGTTTTGTAGAATTCTGCTGGAAAGCCATCTGGTCTGGGACTTTTTTTTGTAGTAGTTTTCTTGTGACATAGTCAATTTCCTGGATTGTTATTCGTCTGTTTAGGGTCTCGATTTCTTCTTGTTTCAACCTGGAGAGGTTGTGTGATGTTAGAAAGTCCTGGCTGGGCTCCATGGCTCAGCCTGTAATCCCAGCACTTTGGGAGGCTGAAACGAATGGATCGCCTGTGCCCACGGGTTTGAGATCAGCCCAGGCAACTTGACACAACCTCATCTCTACAATTAAAAAAAAAATTAGCCAGGCATGGTAGCACGTGCCTGTAGTTCTGGCTACTTGGAAGGCTGATGCAGAAGGATCACCAGAGCCTTGATGCAGGTTGATGCTGGGGTGGCCATGAGTGTGTCACTCACTCCAGTGAGACCCCAACTCAAAAAAAAAAAAAGGACAGAAAAAGGACAGAAAATCCTCCATTTCACTTAGGTTTTTGAGTTTGTTTCCATACAGGTGTACCTAGTAATCTCTGATAACCTTTTGTATTTCTTCGAGGTCAGTTGTAACTTCATCTTTTGCATATGTGATTGTGTTTATTGGGCTTTTTCTTCATCAGTCTAGCTAAGGGTCCATCAATCTTATTTATCCTTTCAAAAAACCAGCTTTTGGTTTCATTGATATTTTGTATTATATTTTTGTCTTCTATGTCCTGAATTTGGGCTTTTATTTTGGTGATATGGCTTCTTCTGCTGAAGTTAGGGTTTTGGTGATCTTGCTTTTCCAGCTTCCTCAGGTGATTTGTTAAGCTGTTAACTTGTGATTTTTCCATTTTCTTCATGTGTGTTAGTAGAGATATGAATTCCCCTCTTATCACTTATTTCATGGCATCCCAGAGATTTTGGTAAGAAGGGTCTTCATTTTCATTTGTTTCCAGGTATCTTTTAATCTCTATTTTGTTTTCCGTGTTGACCCAGAAGTTGTTCAGCATCATGCTGTTTAGTATCCATATCGTTGTGGGTTTGGGGGGAACTTTGTTGGTGTTGATATTTATTTTTATTCCACTGTGGTCTGAGAAGGTGTGTGGCAGTATTTCAATCTTATGGAATTTGTTTATGCTTCATTTATGGCCAAGGATGTGGTCAATCTTACAGTAAGTTCCATGTGGTTATGAGTAGAATGTATATTCCATGGTTGTTGGGTGGAGTGTTCTGTAGGTATCAATGAAGATCATTTGGTCAAATGTCACGTTGAGGTTCCGGATCTTCTTGTTGACTTTTTGTCTTGATGATCTATCTAGGGTTGTTAGTAGGGTGTTTAAGTCCCCAGCTGTGATAGTGTTAGAGTCAATATCTTTTTTTAGTTTACCTAGAAGTTGCTTTATGAAAGTTGGTGCTCCTATGTTGGGTGCATATGTGTTTAGGATGGATATTTCTTATTGATGGATTGAACCTTTTTTCACTATATAGTAACCTTCTGTATCTTTTAAAATTTTTGATAGCTTACAGGGTATTTTGTATGATATTAAGATCATGTCTCCTGCTTTCTTTTGTGTTCTGTTCACCTGAAATTTTGTTTCCTATCTTCTTTGAGTCTGTGAGTGTCCTTTCTGGTGAGATGAGTCTCTTGGAGACAATATATTGTTGTCTTAAAATATTTTATCCAATTTGCCATTCTATGTCTTTTCAGTGGTGCATTTAGTCCATTCACATTCAGGCTAATTATTGAGATTTAAGAGTTTATCCCTGTCATGAGGTTCTTATAGAATTTGTTGTTGCTGCTTGCTGTTGGTTTATTTGTTTGTTGTCTTTCTTTTGACTTTTGGATTGATTCATGTGTGTTTTCAATTTTTTTTCTGCATTCTTGGGAAGGACGTTGATGTTCTTTTTTTCATTTCTTCTGTATTTAATACTTTCTTAAGCGTTTCTTGTAGAGCTGATCTGGAGGCAGCATAAACTCTTAGGGATTGAATGTCTGGGAGGGATTTTAAGTCTCCATCACTGATGAAACTTAGCTTAGCTGGGTAGGTAATTCTTGGTTGAAATTGTTTATCTTTGAGAACTTTGAAGATTGGGCTCCAAGCTCTCCTAGCCTGAAGTGTTTCTGTAGATAGGTTTGCTGCTGTCTAAGTGGTCTTCCCCAGTAGGTTGTCCGACCTTTCTCTCTTGCTGCCTTTAGGATTTTTTTCTTTTATACCTACTTTGTGTAGGCAAATTACTATGTGTCTAGGAATCTTCTCATTTGTTGTCTTGCAAGTGTTTTCTGAATCTCTTGTGTTTGAATGATCACGTCACTGATGAGATAAGGGAAGTTTTCTTGGATAATTTCATGGACTGTTTGTTCCAGGGTGGTCTCTGTCTCTCTATCTGCTTCAGGGATTCCAATTAATCTTAGTTTGGGCCTACTGAAATAATCACTCATCTCTCAGAGGTTTTGTTCTGTGTTTTTTCTGTTTTTAACAGCTTGGGTTAGTTCCATATTTTGGTCCTCAAGCTCTGAGATTCTTTCTTCTGCTTAGCTAATTCTGCTTTCCATGCTTATCAGTTTGTTATTTATTTCATTCACTGTATTCTTTATTGTTGTTATCTCAGTTATCAACTCTTTCATTTTTTCCTTTTGTCTCTCTTCTCTCTATTAATATCTTGATATCTGGGTTTGTGGTCGGAGACAAGCCATTCTGAGGACTCTTCATTTTTTGAATTCCGAAGTCTTTATTCTTAGTGGCTGACCTCCCAGATGTCTGTGTGAGAGTCATATTCTTCCTTTGGTTTTCCTTCATTTGTGTAGGTTTTCCTCCTCCCCTTTTTTTAAACCTCTTCTTTAATTCTTCTGTTCAGTGATGGGGGGATAGCTTTTATTTCTGTTTGCTCAGTCTACTATTCTTCCTTATGTAGAGCCTCTGACTTTGTTCAATTCTGAAGCTGGATTGGGGATGGAGGCCTGTGGTTTTTGCAGTTTTGAGATTTAATTAAGGGAGGAGCTGTGATTCAGAAGCTATCTGCAGATCCCAGTATCTACTGACAGGTATATGGACCCCTAGAACCCACTTCCCATTGCCTTACAATCTGTCCATGAATTTGGGGTGTCTGTTTGCCCCCTGAAAGCAAAGTGAGATAAGAAAAGGGAAAAGAATGGAAAAAGGACAGAGGAAGATGAAAGGAAGGTGGAGAGAGAAAAATAGAAGAAAAAACTGGCAGGTGTAACAACTAACAAATTAACAGAGCAACAAACAAAGACAGAAAAAAACAAAAAAGACAAAAACATACAGACAGTCATACAAACAAACAAAGATGCCCTGTTGGTGTACTCTCCTTTAAAAATACCTATACACAAACAGAAAATCTAAAAAAAAAAAAAACACTAAAATAACAGAAACAAAGCAAGTGCAAAAACTAAAACAAAAAACAAACAAGAAGAAAAAAAACCCCTTACTCTTTGGCCATTTCTGTAACTCCAGGTTCCTGCTGCCATCTCCAACTTAGGGAGCAGCTCTGGTATCCAGCCCCTCCCCTCTTCTCTCAGCACAGGCTGGTAGGGTTGCTCTCAGTGTGAGTCAGATGCCCCACAGACTACTGTGGGAGGAGGATGGATCAGATCCAGACTCACCCTACTCACTGCTGCTGTCAAGTCTCCCACTCAGATTGGATATGTCCATTCCAGGATGATGGGGGAGGGATGTCTGTTTCTCCAAGTCCAATGAGAGGTTAACCTCTGGGTACCAAGATGGAGGCTGGGCAGAGCTGGGAGGGACAATGCAAGTCTCTGCCTGGTCCCAGGACTGAGAAGATGGCACTCATCAGCAACTCATCACTGGTATTAAAGCTTTATTCCAGATTTCCATGACCTGCCTTCTCCATTGTTCCTCCTGTTTGTGCCCGGACTGCTGCTGCAGGTGATGGTGTGGGCTGGGTCTCACGTGGTGAGGGGCAGCTGTTCTCTGCTGCCTTCTCTCAAGAGCACCCCAAGAACAGCGGATGATCCTGCCCCCCCCCCACTCCCCGGTCTCCAATCTCAGGGCAGCGGTGGGTTGCACCTCTGGAGGAGGTGCATGAACCTGAGTCTCCCCTTAGACGAACTTTCACTCACCCACTGGCACACACCCACTCATGCAAAGAACCTTTATGGACACTTGCTTTTGCGGAGACTCTCATAGTCCAACCTGTCCCGTCACCATCTTGCCTGGCAGCCTATTTTTCTTTCTTTACTGATGTGTATTGACATGATTTTCTTTATCTTGAACACAACTAAAGAGAAGTAAATTGAAAATTAAAACTCTACCAGGCAAAGTAGGGACCAAAGGGTGGCTCAAATTTTATCTGTACCATGTCCACTTGTACACCTAATCCTGAATTGTATCACACATCTTTAAAATAACATACATTTTTAAAAATACAGAAAAAAAGAAAATTAAAACTTGAAAAAAACAGCTTTAAGAAATAAAATATGGCATATTTGAAATTCTTCAACTTCATAAGGCACTTTTGGCACAGGCAGTGAGCATACAATTCCTAATTCTGGTAATAAATGTTTTCACTGATTTTTCAGATAAGTGAGGAGTGTCCTTTAAAATATATTATGACATTCAGTAATTATCACACATAGTATCCTGACCATAAGCTAATTTCACCCAGGAACTATTTTTCAGTCATTCCACAAACGTGTGATGTTCTAGTAATTATGATATCATAATCTGTCACAGCAGATAACTTTTGGAGATCTTAAAATATAACAAGTACTCTAGAGGTATTTTTGCATTTTTGCATGTGAGTTCCTTGGGCAGATCCACATAGAGGGGGAGATTTTAGCCAATTCGAACTCATCTGACAGGTTATTTAGTGAAGTTCTTCAGACACAAAAACACATAATATTTTTTTTTTATGTTTAGTCCATACCAAGAAATTTAAATATTTCTAAACATTTTCATTTTATCCATGGAGCTGAATTTAATTATACATAACAAATTATAATTGAGCACCTGATTTTTTACCTGCCTTTTTTTCTAGGCTATTAGGATATTTGACAAGCAACATGCCCTCATATAAATTACATTGTAATGGAAAAGACTGACAGGAACAAGGAACATATTGAGAAACAGGATCTTTTGAGTTGATGATAAGCGCTCTGATCAAAATCAAATAGAGCTGTGATGGTAAAAGGAACTACTGAAAATTGGATGGCCATGGGAAAATGATATTTGTAATTAAAGTGGGCAGAATCTCAAAATTAACCCCTGAGTCCATGCCATGGGCTCACATTTGTTGTATATTCAGCAATGTGCTAGATACCATGCTGCACCTTATTAAAGGGGTTGAATATGGACAATTTCTATGAAATGGGGATCTCAAGCCTTCATACATGAGCGGGAATTTAACAGTGATGCTGCATAACTCACAAAGTACATTGTCATGTTTGATATGACTAAACAAGTGTGGGGGCTGGAGATTGCCTAGCTGTGCCTCTTGACAACCCCTGTGGAGAAGCAGCTGGAAATCATTGCTTTAAATTTTTAAAATAATCAAGGACCATTTAACTACTGGCATTGTCAGCAGTGGCTGTGAGTAACACAAGCATTGTGAAGCCTATGAAAATTAGTTCCTCCATCTCTGACTTACCAGCTCCAAATCCTTAGAATCCTCTAATCACATTCAAACTGCTTCCTCCCTTGAGGGGACTGTAGTCCTCATGAGTGGGAGTGCCTTCTAAATTGAAGTGCTGATAAAAATCCCTTTGAAAGCTGAAGACCCGCCTTGATTTTGAGTGACTGTCAGTTTTTGTGTGTGTTTCTTTTCTAAATGTGGCTAGGTAGAAGTTTTGGAGGATCATCAGGAATTTCTTATAATCTAACGGCAGGTAAGAGCAGCATTATCAGTTTGCTGAGGCTTCCATAACAAAATACCACAGACCAGGTGGCTTAAAAACAGAAATTTATTTTCTCAGAGTTCTGGAGGCTGGAAGTCCAAGATCAAGGTGTTGGCAAGTTTGAGGCCTCTTTCCGGGGCTTACAGATGATTGCCTTCTTGCCATCCTCACGTGGTCTTTCCTCTGTGGGCAGCCTTCCCTGATATCTTTTTTATGTTCCAAACTTCCTCCTCTTATGATACCACAGGCAGATTGAATTAGGATCCACCCTAATGACCTCATTTTAGCTCAGTCACCTGTTAAAAGCCCTGTCTCGAAATTGTCACATTCTGAGGTACCAGGTTTAGGGCTTTCACATATTTTTGGGTGGACACAATTTAGTGCTTAACAAGCAGTGATTGGGACTTGATTCTCTCCCTGTGATCACTACTGAATGTTATGAACATTTGCAAGGAACTGTTGACTGTAACAGAGGGCAGAGAATTTCTGGTGGACTCAAGGGTGGGACTATCTATCTCCCAAACCCCTGCTTTAATATACAGTGTAGAGGGAAAACATACATTCCTCTTCTCTCTTCTCTAGATTGACCCTTGCTGACTATGACCCAGGAGCCATCATGCAGGAGAAATTGCACATTTGGCTTACCAAGTCACTGAGATATACAGAATCATCCTTTCTCTAGTATTGGGAGAATGGTATTGGGAGTGAGAAATAACTTGACCAACTGAGAAAATTTTCTTCCCTTGTACTTGTGGGTTTTTATTTATTGTTCAGGATCACTTTGTTTATCAAAATTATCCAAAGGAAAAACTCCATCAACAATCAAGGAGTCAGTAGGAGCAGAACAGTAACTCCCAAACTCATAGAAATAGCACTTAAAAGAAATACTCTTTGAGGTTTTATCTAGAACTAAAAATCTATGACCAATGTAAAATGATTTTTAAATGATGCTATTACAAATGGTAACAAATAGCATTTATAGATTCGTTATATCCTTATGGAAAATAAATAGTCCTGAGGTAATAACTCACTAACTCACATACACTCTCTTTCAGCTGTAGCAGTGTTCTCTAGCTCCCTGAAAACACAATGTTCTTAGAATTTTTGTAGTCCATTCCTGACAGTGTTGAGGGCTGCAGTTTTGGAGTAGTTCTCAGTAAGCATGCAGGGTTTTCTTATTTACATTAACAGTAGCTGTGTGTATATTAGCAGGAGGCCACATATCTATCCCGAACCAATTATGTTCATAAAAGGTGCAGTATACAGCAAAATAATGGTTAATCAGGAGAAGGGTAATTACTGCTAATAAGGCTGCAGTAGACAACATAATTTGTTCTGAGCAGTGTTTAATTTTATGGTATAGTTAAACCTGTTCATTCCAAACACATCTGAAGAAATACACTTTTGTTCACACTTTATATTCCACAATCACCATCACCATAGGAACCATACCCCATAGTGACCAGATCCTGGTACCCAGTGCCACAGCTTTGAAACTCAAATTTCTGCTGAGGATTAAAATTCCGTCTTCTTGGTCATTCAAATTCTATAGGTATCCTATGAAGAGGAAGATTTTTTTAAAACCCAACATCACATTTTGGTTTAGTTCAAGTTTCCCAGCATGGTTTCCCACTATCTGTATTACATTCCATGTCAAGAGGCTGACGCAGCATCCTCTTTGGACAGGGAAGAGGTACCACTGGGCCCACAATAGTAGAATGGGCATCAAACTGCTCTATTACTGAAGACAGATCTGGGCCCTTACCATATCTGTGGTTTCTTGCCATATCCTTGGAGCAAGCAGTGATGCAACTTCATTAAAATTCTATAGTTAAGCATTCAATCCAAGATATCCAGACTAGAGTATCTTCTAACCAGTTGAACAAAAGAGCTTCAAATCTGTTCTTAAGGAATAACCAACATGGTTTCTAAGCAAATGTTAACAAAGCTTAGACAGAGAATTCTAGCAGGAGTATTTCGTGGTCTAGGTAACTGAACCAGCTTGAATTTCTACTTGACCAGGACTCTCTGAAAAAGAAAATCTAAGAATAGGAGACTCAATCTTGCTTTTGTTATTAGTGACACCTTATAATTAAAGCCTTTAGGAACATTTTGATACTTTATTTGTGTTGGAATTTGTCATTGTGTATTTTGTACATTTACAAAACTTTGCACACCTACGATACCTGAAGGGAAATTGTTTTTAAACAAATTTCTCCCCTGTTCCACGTATAGAGAAGTGAATTATTTAACAGTGCGTCTGAGCCAACCTACAATTTTTGATAAAGATATCTAACATAATAATTTGCGTATGTGGGTTTGTGTGCTTTTTCTCTTTAATTAGGTGACAGCCATCCAGACTGAAGTGTCCCAAAAACAAAGAGAATGTGAGGCCGACCTACTCAAGGCTGAGCCCGCGCTGGTGGCTGCTTCAGCTGCACTCAATACACTCAACAGGGTAAAGGCGATTTCTTGGTTCATCCTTGTTCATCAAAATAGTACTCAGAGGCTATTAGAGTTTGAGTAACTGAGCTGAGAGTATAGCTTATGCATTCCAAAAGTTTTTTTTTAAAGGAAAGACGTGGTGGCTCATACCTATAATCCCAGCACTTTGGGAGGCCGAGGTGAGAGAATTGTCTGAGCCCATGGGATCAAGATCAGCCTGGGCAACTTAGCGAGACCTCATCTCTACAATAAATCAAAAAATTAGCCACACATGGTGGCACGTACTTGTAATTCCAGCTACTTGGAAGGCTGAGGCGGAAGGATCATCGTTTGAGCTCAGCAGCTCGAGGCTGCGGTGGCTGTGAGCATGCCACTCCACTCCAGCCTGGGCGACAGAGTGAGACTCCAACTCAATAAGTAAATAAATAAATAGCGACAGGGTGAGACTCCAACTCAATAAATAAATAAATAAATAAAAGGAAAGGAAAGAAAGGCCCATCAAATATTAATGTTGAAACAAACCTTTGAGGTCGTCATCGTAGTTCAACTTCCTTTCCCTTCCAGGACTCAGTCCTACCGCACCCCAGTAAGCGGTCCCCTCCCGAAGCCATCCAACACTATGAGATTTATACTCCTATGAAAGGCAACTGGAGGGGACCCAGATCCAGTTTTTCATAGTCTA
Source organism: Cephalopachus bancanus (assembly GCA_027257055.1). Lineage (NCBI taxonomy): Eukaryota > Metazoa > Chordata > Mammalia > Primates > Tarsiidae > Cephalopachus > Cephalopachus bancanus. The sequence continues at coordinate 459,137 of JAPVLO010000091.1, forward strand.
TATTGCTTTTAAAAGCTGGAAGAGGAATTCTTTATTTTCTTTGGTATGTAAAGAGCAGTATTGATGAGAGACTCAGAAAGGACAATGGGAACAGAGATATCTGGGTTTGGTCCCCACCATTTCTATGAACTTTATCCTTTCAGTAAAACAACCTCACTGAGCATTCACGTTTCCATAATAAACAGTAGCCTGTGTTGCTCACAAGCATTTTATGAGGGAAAGTGAAACTGTGGGCAATGTTATTTTAAGTACCAACAGTTAAGCTTGTCCTGGGCTACTTCCCAGCCTCTAGGGAGAATCCCAGGAAATCATCAGCCCTGAGGTCCTTAAGATTCAACTTCAAAAGTAAAGGATCTAAATTTTCATCATTCTTCAAAAAAAGCAAAAAAAAAGAAAATACTCATCTTCTAAGAATTTTTTGAAAAAAAATAATTTTGACTGTGAGCAAAGAGTTGCCTCATGGAAGTTTCTTATAGTATTTTCATAAAACTGAAAAAATTTAAAGAATGTAAATATACCATGATAGAAGACTGATTATTATACATTCAAATGTGCTGCTGTTAAGATGATATTGTTGAATACTAGTTAGCAATGTTCATGATATATTAAGCGAATAAAGCAGATTATAAAATAGGATATATTATGTGACTAATTTTTTTGGTAAGAACATTCATGTGCATAGAAAATGATTGGAAAAAGTAAAAGGAGAATTGGTTATCTCTAAATAATGGAATATTTATTTTCTTCTTTGTGTTTCTCTAAATTTGCAAATTTTTCTCTATGTTATTTTTTACCCAAACAAAATAAAATAATGTCACTTAAAATATAAAGCTAAGTATATTTACAAATGATGAAAGAATCTTGATTAACCAGCTCTGAGTTATTACTCACATTTTTTAAGTCTTTATTTTTCTCTTACTTTACACCTTTTTTATCTTTTGCAATCATTTGCCAAATAAATAGGCAGTTTATGGTAAGGGAGAAGAATAAAATTTAGCATTTGGTAAAGTTTTATAAGCAAGGGTTTATTATGTAGTACATAAAATATCACAGGAAATAGCTGGTTGTTGGTTTTTGTTTTTTAAATCATGTATCATGAACCTACATGTACTTCTTATACTTATTAATTCCTACCCCCAAATATTTGCCCTAATACTTACAATTTATGTCATCAATTCCATCTGTTGGGTAACGGGTAAGTCAGTTGTCTGCCATGAAGGGATTAAGGAGTGGGGAAGTACATTCAGCCAATCTTGGCCCCTCCCAGTTGAGAATCCCTATAGTACAATGGAAGATATTCCTCTTTCTTTCTTTCTTTCTTTCTTTCTTTCTTTCTTTCTTTCTTTCTTACTTACTTCTTTATTTCTTTCTTCCTTCCTTCTTCTTCTTTTTTATTTTTATTTTTTAAATTTTTTTTTTTGAGTAGGGTCTCATTCTGTTGCACAGGCTAGAGTGCAGTGACACAATCATGGCTTACGACGTCCTCCAACTCCTGGGCTCAAGCGATTCTCCTGTGTCAGCCTCCTAAGTAGCTTGGACTATAGGCACACACCACCACACCTGGTTAAATTTTTGATTTTTTGTAGAGAAGTAGTTCCACTATGTTGCCCAGGCTGGTCTTGAGCTCCTGGGCTCAAGCAATCCTCCCACCTCAGCCTCTCAAAATAATGGGATTACAGGCATGAGCCACAGCACCCAGTAGAAGATATTTTTTATAATCGTGCACATAAGACAGAAAAACAAAGCTAAGAGACATTGAACTAGGGAATTATGTATTTGGGAGGGGCCTGACAAAATGCAAATGTATTACATAGCAGGATAGAACTCATAAATATCTTACGACCTATATGCTTATCACATTTCCTGGTCTCAGTGAGCAGGGGTCTGCAGGACTGGTATACCAGATTTTTTTTTCTTGGAGGTCAAAAAAGACACTGATGTTTCCAGAGTATCTAAGAAGTCCCCGGCAAGGACTGAACCTCCTGGGGTCCCAAGGTAGAGTCTCTGGGTGGGTGGCAAAGAACTGCTCAATCTAGAATGGTGTGATAAGGGCAGATAAGAGGCCACTGAAGACCTGTTTGCCAATTTCACAGCACTTCCCCAGACCTCCCCTGGTCCTGACTGTGTATGTAAACTGTTTTCCTCAGGTCAACCTCACTGAGCTGAAAGTCTTTCCTAACCCTCCAAATGCGGTCACCAATGTTACTGCAGCTGTGATGGTCCTCCTGGCTCCTCGGGGCAGAGTACCCAAAGACCGAAGTTGGAAGGCAGCTAAAGTCTTTATGGGAAAGGTATCCACCAGCCCGGCAAGATGAAAATCCCAACAATTTCCATATTGTTTTTAGTACTGTGGTTATGATTGATAACAAAAGAAGTTCAAGTTCAAAGAAATCATCTTCATAGTTGCTGCATTATTCTGCTATATGCTCTCTAGACGTACAACTTTTGTTTGCCAAGTTGGAGGTTAGCTTGGGGTTATGACATACCTAAGTCAATGCCAGCATCAGGTGGAAGGTTGCTAATTATTTGCAAAATTATGAAAGTAGTCAAGTGTAGGAGGGAGAAAATTACAAGGATTTCTTAGGCTGGAAAAATGTTACTAATGTACAAGAAGGTGAAGCCCAGGAGCTTTTTGGTGTATTTTGCCTTTTCTTTTCTGCTTTTCTTTTCTTCAAAATGTGAATACCTCCTGTGCCGAGACTGAATATTTTACCCTGGGATAGAAGAGGTTTTAAAAGTGTCCATTGCTAATTCTAACTTCACACTATAAAGACTGAAAAAGTCAAACAGTAGGATAAATGCAGCTTGCCAATTTTGCTTTTGTAATGTGAGTGCTAAAAGCTGATTTTAACTTTTGATCTTGGAATTTTCTCTGCAGCCTGAAATGGGTTCATTGCATAAGTCTTTTTGCCTTGCAGGTTGATGATTTTTTGCAAGCGTTAATTAACTATGACAAAGAGCACATTCCAGAGAACTGTCTAAAAGTGGTGAATGAACAGTATTTGAAAGACCCAGAGTTTAATCCAAACCTGATTCGGACCAAATCTTTTGCAGCAGCTGGACTCTGTGCCTGGGTCATCAACATCATTAAATTCTATGAGGTAGCCATCCTAATTTGAAGGTTGACAGGTGTTATCACAAAGGGTTATAAACATATCAATTTCTAGGTCAGCAGAGAAGGTAAAATAATTTGATATAATATTTCATTTTCTGATAAAGTGTATGCAGTTCTAAGAATGAGACATGGACATGTCAGAGTAAACAATTATATGTAGGAGGATATTTGAAATGTCAGAAACTATCTTTTTTTTTTTTTAGGATAGAGTGACTACAGCTACTTTAGATCAAACAGCACTAATTAATTTGATTTAATTAGATGAAAATTATTACATTATGATTTATATTTATTTGCATTTAACTTTTCAATTCATGTTGACTTGAAACAACCACAAATCTGAATTCACATCGAATTAAATTAATCCCTGTTCTCAAAACAAAAGTTCACACCTTCTCTATTATACATGTAGGGAGATTAGGAAATAACCATTTCTTTGCTTCAGTATTTTAATGACAGATACATTTCTTTAGGACAGGATACAGATAGATTATCATTTTATTTAGTCATGTATTTGTCAAATATTTATTACCAGCCAACTATGTCCCAAGCACCTTGCAGTGTACCAGATACACAAATGGAACAACGCATGGCTCTTGATTCTGAACAACTCTCATTTTTGCCTTAGAGGATTGTATGTTATATTCAAATATGGAATTACTGAGAAAAAGTCAATTTAGCAAATGACATTTTTTTTTTTTGAGTTGGAGTCTCACTCTGTCACTCAGGCTAGACTGGAGTGCAGTGGCATGCTCATGGCCACCCCAACATCAACCCACTGGGCTCCCGCAATCCTTTTACCTCAGCCTTCCAGGTAGCTAATTTTTTTTTTTTTTAATTGTAGAGGCAAGGTCTTGCCAAGTTGCCCGGGCTGGACTTGAACCCGTGAGCTCAGGCAATCCACTCACCTCAACCTCCCAAAATGCTGGGATTACAGGCTGAGCCACCAAGCCCGGCTCCAGCTATGGTATCTTAATGGTGTTTGAATTACATAGCATTTTAGGCTAGTACTTGTGACTCTAAGATTCAGAATAAATAAGTAAATAACAGTAGGCCAGAGAGAACGTAGAAGGCTATGTGGATTTTGCTCTGCCTTTAGGTGGTACATGGCTAAGAAATAACAGAACAGGCGCCATGGCTCATGCCTGTCATCCCAGCTACTCAGGAGGCTGAGACGGAAGGATCCCTTGAGCCCAGCCTGGGCAACATAGCCCTTCAAAACTAGCCTGGACAACATAGAAAGACCCCATCTCAAAACAAACAAATTGCTAGGTGAACTAGAGATTTTAATTATAAAGCTTCCAGTCTATGTAAGATTGAATGATTATTTATCTTCTTTGCATCTTTATTACCTTATGAATTTTCAGGTTTACTGTGATGTGGAGCCAAAACGCCAAGCGTTAGCCCAAACGAATGTAGAATTGGCTGCAGCTACTGAAAAACTAGAGGCTATCAGGAAGAAGCTTGTGGTAAGTGCAAACTGTGACACCGAAGAAGTTTCCAGGAGATGGTGCCTATCTCCACCATAGGATCCCACCGTCGGGCAGGGCCATATCTGAGCCCTACCAAACAGCAAAGAATTCAATCTTTAATGAGTGTATTTATTTCTGTACTCATTCAGTAGATATTTCTCATCTGCTCAATGCTAGACACTGAACTAGGAAAGTGCACACATTTGTTATTTCCACATGATCTGGCGGCGGGAGGAGAAGGGCTGTTTGTAGTGATCAAAGGCAAGACTTCCAGAGGCAGAATGTCTAGTTTATATCCTAGCTCCAATGTTTACTGTTTTACCCCCTCACGAGTTGACTAACCTCTCATCCTCTGTTTTTACATCTGTAAAATAGGCATTAGAATAGCATTCATTTCTTAAGATTGTGAGGATTAAATAAGTATTCATATTAAGAATTTACCGTGATACCTGGCATATAGTTAAGTGCTTAGAGAATATTAGCTGTGAATATTATCATCATTACTATTTTTACAAATATGTAGACCATATTTATGGAGCTAAGAATGTATTTCCTTTTAGGCAACAGAGTCTAGCTGATGTCACTTTCTACAGAGACTTAAACAGGATGGCTGCCACATGTCCCAGCCCGGACCCTAGTGCCCAAATAAAAAACACAAATGACATTCCTGTTGTTGCTCGAACTGGAGAGCTAGGGAGAGCTAGTCACCAAAGTCTGGTAAATCGATCTCCCAAAGTAGAAGTGATCAACATTAATGTGCAGAAAAAAAAACACCCTTGTAGATTTCTGGACCCCACATAAGTGCAAACTGATTCTGAAGTTTTAGAATGGGGCTCCAAAATTTGAATTGTAAGAATTCCACAAGATCCGAATACTGATGGGTGAGATTTTACTGTGAGAAATCACTGCCTAGACTTTCTGTGTATCTTCTCTTCTCTGGCCCTGTCTACTCCTTTCTCTGATTTACAGTGAATTGGATTCACATCATTGCTGTAGTAACCTCCTCACCAGTTTCCCTGATATCAGTTTCTTGCCCTTTCAAATTCACTTGTATACAGAGCAAATATAATCCTATCCCTTGGTTGTAAAAAAAATCTTCCATTTGATCAACATCATCTTGGTAAAATCATTGCCAAGCCAGGCTTGTTTTTCTGGTCATGCCAATCACTAAGACAACGAGTTTTGCATCAACACAAGGGTTTATTCACATGGCAACCAAGGGAGGAAACAGAAGAAAAGGTCTCAAATCCACCTCCTCAAAGATGGGGTTTAGGGATATTTATGGGATAAATAAGCAGGATGTTCTAAGGTGTGGGAAAAGGTGATTGGAGGTAAGGAGAAGTGAGGTAATCAGCAATCTGTGCAAGTGTGGTCAGATTCCATGGTTCTTCATAGGACTTATGTTCAGAAAATGACACAGTTAGCATGAACTGCAGGTGGAGTTTTTGCCCTCTGATGTCAAAATTCACCTATCTGACACTCACGCAGGCCCAGTTGAAGAGGTGGTCTCAACTTGTATGAACTAGACAAGAGCTGATCCCAAGTTCTTGAAAAACAACTTAAGCAACCATAGCTATAGTGAGATTATCTGGAAGGAAGCTAGTGGGAATACTGATATATATTGCTTAGCTCTGTAATGTTGAGCTATATGGATTTTTTAATCAACTAAAAGCAAGTGACTGAAAACAAGTGAGGCAAGTTTGGTGGTTAGCCCTTGGTTTCAAAATCCTACCTCATGAATATATCATCATCATCATCATTATAGTTGGCACTTAAAGGTCACCCACTCTGTGCCTGATGCAGAACTAAGTGTACATTGATTTAATAAAGTCATCTTCAAAAACCTTAGGAAGCAGGTACTGCCTTGGACTTCAGTTTATAGATGAAAATCATAAGGTACAGGATGGAGCTGGAATTACAGCAAGGGCACTCGGCCATGTCCAGTGACTATTACCCTATCCTTGATGTTGGCAAACTTCTGTTAAGAACCAAATAGTAAATATATTAGGCTCTGTGTTCTCAACTCTTTTTCTAAAGTTTATATTCAACTAGCTAATTGATGAGATAGCATATTCTGCCTACTTTTTAAATTGATACATCATTATTGAATATATTTTGGGGGTACATGCAATATTTTAATACATGCATACAATATGTAAGCAATCAAATCAGGGCAAATGGGATATTCATTACCCCAAATATTCACCCTTCCTTATGTTGGCAGCATTCCAGTTTTTCTCCTTCAGCTGTTTTGAACTATAAAACAAATTATTCTTAACTACAGTCACTCTATATAGTCTTAATCTTTTTAACTGTATTTTCATACCCCATTAATCCACATCTTTTCATCCCCTCCTCCACCTATCTTTCATGACCTCTGGTAACCAGCAATCAACTATCCACCTCCATGAGATCCATTTTTTAAATCTCCCACATATGAGTGAGAACATATGGGCGGTTTCTTTCACCTGTGCCAGCTTTGGCACGTCACCCTGTCTTTTCTCTCTCCTTTCTTTAATAAACTTTATTTGAAAGTACAATCTTTTTTGTACTTTTGAAGACTATATGTAAATATGAAGTATCATGAATGGCTGCTCTACTTTCTCAAATTCAGAATTAAAATAGAATTTGAATAATTAAAAATAAAGGTCTTAGCCGGGCTCGGTGGCTCAGCCTGTAATCCCGTGCCTTTGGGAGGCTGAGGTGACTGGATTGCCTGAGCCCGCGGGTTCGAGACCCACCTGGGCAGCGAGACCTCATCTCTACAATAAATCAAAAAATCAGCCGGACGTGATAGCGCATGCCTGTAATTCCAGCTACTTGGAAGGCTGAGGCAGAAGGATCGCCGGAGCCCGGCAGGTCGAGGCTGCGGTGACCGGGAGCGGCCACTGCACTCCAGTCTGGGCGACAGAGTGAGACTCCAACTCAAAAAAATAAAAAAAAATTTTTTTAAAAAAAAGGTCTTTTCAGTTTTAAAAAAAATAAAGCATTCTTATGTTTGGCACATAGTAATTTTTCGATGCTCTGCTGTAAAAAAAAAACTTTGAAAACTTTTAAAAAAAGACAGAACTTAATGGTATTTGTCTTTCTGCAGTTGGTTTATATCACTTAATATAATAACCCCCAGTTTCACCAATGTTACTGCATATTACAGGACTTCATTTTTTTAACAGCTAGATAATATTCCACTGTGTCAGTTTATAACGTTGTCTTTACTTTTGCAGGGATGGACACTTGGGCTGATTCTGTATCTTGGCTAGAGTGTTACAATAAACATGATAGTGCATATCTCTTCAATATGCTCATTTCCTTTCTTTTGGGTCTATCCCAGCAGTGGAATTGTTGAATCATAGGTTAGTTCTATTTTTAGTTTTCTGAGAAACTTCCATGCTGCTTTTTATAATGACTATGGTAACTTCCATTTCCAGTAACAACATAGGAACATTCCCCTTTATCTACATATTTGCTGGCATCTGTTATTTTGTGTCTTTTTGATAATAGCTGTTTTAGCTGGAAGGTGATGGTGAGGGGCAGGTGCCAGGTGATGAGAATCAGCTGTATTTGGTAGGCTTTTCTCAGGAGAGTCCCGAGAACAGCAGAGGATTCTGTGTGCCGGTGGCTTCAATCTCAGGGTAGTGGGGGATTGCAGTCACCTCTGGAGGAGAGCCCCAGGTACATGAACCCGAGTTTCCTCTCAGAAGGACTTTCACTCACCCACTGGCACACACCTACTCACACAGAGTCTTTATGGACACTCGCTTTTGTGGAGATTCTCACAGTCTGACCTGTCCTGTTGCCATCTATGCAGGATATTTTGAAGTCAGGTGTATGAGGCCTCCAGTTTTGCTCCTTTTGCTGAAGATTGCTTTGGCTGTTTGGAGCTTTGGCTATTTTGTGCTTCCATATGAATTTTGGAATTGTTTTTTACATGTCTGTGAAGAATGTCATTGGTATTTTGATAGGGATTGCATTGAATCTGTAGATTGTTTTGGGTAGCATGGAAGATTTTAACAAGATTAATTCGTTCAAACTATGAACATGGGATACTTTCTCATTTGTGTATGCATGTATCCTCTTCAATTTCCTTCATCAAAATTTCAGTTTTCCTCGTAGAGATCTTTTACTCTTTGGTTAAACTTATTCCTTGGTGTTTTATATTTTTTGTAGCTATTGTAAATTGGATAGTTTTCTTCATTTCTTCTAGAGTTTGTTCACCCTTGGCATATAGAAATGCCAGTGTATGTTGATTTTGTATCCTTCAACTTTACTAATTTTGTTTATTAGCTCTAACAGTTTTTCAGTGGAGTGTTAGGTTTTTCTAAGTATAAGATCATATTATCTGTGAATAAGGCTAACTTGACTTCTTCCTTTCTAATATGGATGCCCTTTATTTCTTTCTCTCACCTAATTGCTCTGGCTAGGGCTTCCAGTACTATGTTGACTAAATTTGGTTTATGTGAGCATCTTTGTCTTATTCCAGATCATAGAGAAAAGACATTCAATTTTTCCCTATTCAATATGATGTTAGCAGTGGATTTGTCATATGGCCTTTCTTGTATTGAAATATGTCTTTCTATATCCAGTTTGTTGAGCATTTTTTATCATAAATGGATGTTGAGTGCTCTTTCAGCATCTATTGTAATGATTACATTTGATTTTCAATGTGATGTGTCAGATTTATTGATTTGCACATATTGAACCATTCTTGCATCCTGGGAAGAATCCCACGCATGATCATGGTGAATGATCTGTTTAATGTGCTGTTGTTGTATTCTGCTTCCTAGTATTTTGTTGAGGATTTTTCATATATGGTCAGGCGGGATATTGACTGCAGCTTTTATTTTTTTGGTTTCTTTGTCTGGTTTTGGTTTGAGGTAATGTTGGTCTTGTAGAATGAGTTTGGAAATATTCTCTCTTCTTCAGCTTTTTGAAATAGTTTGAGTTGAATTGATATTCATTCCTTAATAGTTTGGTGGAATTCAGCAGTGAAGCCATTGGGTCCTGGGTTTTTTAAAATTTGAGACTTCCTATTACTGGTCCGTTCAGGTTTTTATTTCTTCGTGATTCCATCTTGATAGGTATGTGTGCAAGAATCTATCTATTTCTTCTTGGTTTTCTAGTATGTTGGCATATAGATGTTCCTATAGTTATTAATAATCCTTGGTATTTCTGTAGTGTCAGTTGTTATGTCTCTTTTTTCATTTCTGATTTTATTCATGGAGTTTTCTATATTTGGTTTTTATTTAGCCTAGCAATAGGGTAGTTGATTTTAAGTTGTCAAAAAATAAATTTTTTGTTTCATTCATCTTTTGAATTATTTTTTAAGGTTGAATTTTATTTTTTTATACTCTGATTTTTATGATTTCTTTCCTTCTACAAGTTTTGGTTTTGACTTTTTCTAACTATTTTGGTTCCTTGAAGTACATCATTAGGTTTTGTATTTGAAATCTTTCTACTTTTTTGATGTATGTGTTTATTGATATAAACTTCCCTGCTCTTACTGCTTTTGCTCTATCCCATAGGCTTGGTATGTTGAATTTCCATTTTCATTTGTTTCAAATCATTTTGAAATTTGTCTTCTTAATTTCTTTATTGACTCATTGATTGTTTAGGAGCATGCCACTTAATATCTACGTGTTTGTACAGTTTCTAAAATTCTTCTTGTTATTGATTTCTAGATTTATTCCATTGTGGTCAGAAAAGATACTTGACATGATTTCTTCTTTTTTAAAGTTGTTGAGACTTGTTTTGTTGTCTAAGATATGGGCTATTCTGGAGAATGCTCTACATGCTAGTGAAAAGAATTAATAGTCCACAACTGTTGGGTGATATGTTTTGTAAATGTCTGTTAGGCCTATTTGGTCAAGTTACGTAGTTTAACTCCAATGGTTCTTTGCTGATTTTATATCTGGATGATCTGTCCATTACTGAGAGTGGGGTATTGAATTTCCCTACTGTTCTATCTCAGTCTGTCTCTCACTTTAGATCTATTAGTGTTTGCTATATATACTTGGAAGCCCTGATGTTGGGTACATAGATATTTATAACTGTTACATCCTCCTGCTAAATTGACCCCTTTAGCATTCTTCAGTGACCTTCTTTGTCTTTTTTACAGTCTTTGATTTATAGTCTATTTTGTTGGATATGAGTATAGCTACTTCCGCTTTTTTAAAAAATTCCCAGTTTCATGGGATATCTTTTTCTATGCTTTCACTTTCAGATTTGTGTGTGTCTTTATAGATGAAGTGAGTTTCTTAATTTGACAATTGAGTCCATTTACATTCAGTGTTATTACTAATAAATAAGAACTTACTGCTGTCATTGTCACTTGCTTTTTGGTAGTTTACTAACCTTCTCTTCCTTTCTTACTGTCTTCCTTTGTGATTAAGTGATTTTCTCTGGTAGTATGTTTTTATTCATTGCTTTTTGTTCTTAGTGTATCTATTATAGATACGTTTTTGCTTTTTGGGTTCCATGAGGCTTACAAAAAAGCATCTTCCAAGTATAACACGTTATTTTAAACAGATGACAACTTTTATCACAAAAAAAGCCCTACTCTTTTAACAATCAACATATTTGAACACTGGGTGAGGCACTGGAGACAGGAAGATGAATAAGACTCAGTTCCTTTTCTGAAAGATCTTACAGATTTAATAAATGCTATTTAATCCAACTAGGTGCTGGTCAAGGGAGTTTGCATTGGCTACCACTGGGGCACAAAGAATGGAATGGTCAATTCTACATGGGAGGATGGGACCAGGGTGCTCAGGAAAGGATTGGTGGAGCAGTTTCCTCTTGAGTCAAGTCTTGAAAGATGAATCCGTTTTTCCCAGAATATGGGGAAAGGGCATTCCATGGAAGAGAGTCACATGTTCTGTGGACAATGAATAGCTCGGTATGACTGAAGAGCAGTGTATAAATGTCACTGGGTAGGATCACTTTTGGTGAAAATGGATGTAGAGGCATAATCACACAGGAAATTGCAAGGGACTGGTTGAGAGGTGTTTGTTCTTAGGCCAGGAGATACTAAGCTCCCTAATACTGAGGACTCCTATTAACGCCCCCCACCACCTCCCCAAAAAATCACAGTCAATCATGAATAATAGTTGTATTTTGTTTTAACTAGACTATAGACCATGCTTAAAGCAAACATAGATCTGATGAGCCCTAGCAGACTAGACTAGTCCCACCAGGGATATGTGGGTCATAGACAAGAACTGCCACTGTCAGTCATGGACAGCCACTAAAGAACTGTAGTTAAGGGGCAGGGAAAATAAACTGATTATATTTGCTTTTGGGGAAAATAATCTGAGCCAAGGAACAAAGAGGAGAGACTGTAAGCAGAATGAAAGTGGATGAAGGAAGCAGAGTGTGAGTAAAAGAAAGCCAAGGAGACAACTTTGTGTTACATACAATTTATAAACTGGGCACAGAAAGGTGATATCTAAAAGAGCAAGAAAAAGAGATTATTAGAGAGGTAGATGAGGAGCCAGGAGAGAATAGGATCATGAGGGCCAAAGAAGGAAGGAGATCTGAAAAAGTGAAGAGTCATCACTTAGAACACATAGTACAGATGGCACCGTGGATCTGAACACAGGCTCTGGAGTCAGACATCAACTGGTACATTCTAGCCCTGTACTTTACAGCTGTATGACCTTGAATAACTTATTTACCTCTTTGACTAGTTTCCTCACCTATAAAATGGAGAACTCCCTTAGACTGACTGGAATGATCAAATGCATTAACAAGTGTAAAGTGCTTGGTAAAGTGCCTAGAACATGCTAGAGGATTAATAATTGTTAGTTGTTAATTTATTGTTTTGTTTTTACAAACAATGATTAGTAATTGAGAGAATGGAATTTTGTAAATCAGATTCATGGATGATTCTTACCAGATTGGTTTTGGTAAAATGATAGAGGAGAACAAAAGAAAAGAGTTTCAGGAGTAAAAGTCAGATAGAAATAGATGGATGAGAGAATGGGTGATAAGAAACAAAAAACAGCAAGAATAGGCTGTTTTTTGGAGAAAATCTTTTTGAAAACAAGGAAAAAAAGCAATATTAACACTCTCAGAAAAGATTTTGGAAACCCAGTCCTCGTATTTATTTTAGAGTAAAATCATCTTGATGATTATTTTGCTTTGAACTGTTTTATCTAGTATATATACAGTCTATACATTTGTTTATATTTACTTGATTCATGTGAGAAGCCAGCATTCCCTCCAAGCCTCTAAACACATATTACATAGTTGGTGCACTCAGGTTAGCAACTCAACATTCTTATGAAAGTCATAAACTCTGACCTTTCAGCATGCTCAGGATGCTGGGTATGAGACCAAATTGGTACTTATTCCTGGTGAACTTTCACTAATGCCCGTAAGAGTTGCATGCCAAGGACCAACTTACTCAAGCATTTGCCATTAAGTTGATTATGCTTTAGCTAAAGAAAAAAAAATGAACCAAAAGTGAATTTATAATCCATTTGAAATAAACTCCAAGAATACTAGTACACCAAGCTAATTTTACCATGTGCTTACTGAATGCTCTGTGCCACTTTTTACATGCATGAACACACATTTGATTCCACAGCAGCCCTGTGAAGCAGAAATTAGTAAAAACAGTCCATTTTGCAAAGGAGAAAATGTGAAGCTCATAGAAAGTGAATAATGAGTCCACCGTCCTGTGGCCAGTAAGAGGCAGAGGGACTAGAATCCAAACATTTTCGACCCAAAGCTGGATTCTCTTAATCATACACGTGTTACCTGACTAGGTAAGCTGGAAGGTTTTTCTTGCCCTCTTCACAGCTCTGACTTCTCAAGCATCTGTTGTGTTAAATGCCTGCCATTATATTAGATTGGTCTAGGAGTCAGAAGGTTTAGGTTCTAGGCCTTGTCTTGTCACACAGTTGTTGGTGGAACGACAGCAAATAACTCATTTGATCTTTGTGTCAGTTTCCTTACCTGCAAATTATACTAAGGCATTGACTGCCTTTTTCTCTCATTGTCTATCAAGTACATAGTAGAGTTTTTCAGAGGCTGTGTGACATGCGGTACCTCAACAGTTTGAACACAGAAATATATAAGAATATAACAGTCTTCTCTAAGACATTAAAGAGATTTGCAAATATCTTAAACAATACCATTCTTTTTTATTCATTATTTTTTGTTTTGGTAATATTTTTATTTTGTATAAAAATGAGTTATTTGTGCATATTATTTTTAAACTATGAAAATTGTATTATTTAAAATAATTAATTTCTTAAAAACTTCTCTGTTTTAATTTCTAATACCATGACTATTGATTAGTATCATCTGTGTAAGCCAGTGCCCTCTGGGGTTTTGAGCGTAAAAGGGTTTTAAGACCAAAAATTGTGAGAACTTCTGGTTTACACTGTCCTAGGTATTATTATATGAATCATCAAAATTAATCCTCAAAATACCCTTCTGAGTCAGGTAGCATTATTAATTCTATCTTTCAGATAATGAAACTGAGGCATTGAGAAGGAAAGTAAACAGCCCAACTTGACACTACTTAGTTGGTAGCACTGTCCAAATATGAACCCAGGCAACTGATAACAGAGTTTTCTTGTGCTTTTGTAACATTTCAGGTACTTTTAACAACCTGAAGTAGATCTGTAATATATTTTATTTCAATCGTATTTCTAACTGGTGATATGTAATAGCTCCATCAGTTCTCATAAATGTAATGCTATTTTGCATATTAATCTTAAATCTGACATATATTCACATACATATATATATATTGCTTTAGCAATATAAATTAAGTAATGATGAAATAATGGGGTTATTGACAAATATAGCCCATTTCCAAATCACGAGCAGTTTATGTTCTGCAAATTTGCTTATTAAAGTTTCTTGGAGCTTTGCATGTATCCACAAAAGCAATGTTATAAACATTATCTGGGCTTTTTAGAACTTGAAAGATACCATAGTGAGGAGTCTCACAAGCATTTGATGTCTTTTTTTTTTTTTTTGGAAAAAAGAACTCCTCTTTTATTGTACATAATCTGATCTACATAAAAATGTGTAACGATTTGCTAAATGGTTACTTGAACTAATAAACAAGTTTATCAATGTCACAAGATACAGCTAACATACAAAATTAAATTGTATATAATAGCCATCAATAATCTGAAAATTAAATTATTATTATTATTATTATCTGATTGGAGTCTCACTCTGTTGCCCAGGCTGGAATGCAGTAGCACACTCATGGGCACCCCAGCATCGACCCACTGGGCTCCGGCGATCCTTCCACCTCAGTCTTTCAAGTAGCCAGAATTACAGGCTCACTACCACGCCCAGCTAATTTTTTATTTTATTGTGGAGACAAGGTCTCGCTAAGTTGCTCAGGTTGGTCTCCAAACCACGCGCTCAGGCAATTCACTTGCCTCAGCCTCCCAAAGTGCTAGGATTACAGGCTGAACCACCAAGCCTGGCCTAAATCAATTTTTTAAAAATATATTTATTTATTATAGAGTTGTGGGCTACAAGTGAAGATTTACCACATAAGTAAGGTACATGCAGGTGAACTTTGGGCTTCTAGGTGGCCCTCATTCCCCCGGTAATGGACAAGGTACCCTATGTGTTGTCACATGCTTCCTAACTTTTTCTCTCCCTCCCTCCCCTAGCAGTGTTCAGTAATTGCTGATCCCACTCTTGTGCTAATGTGACTAGTGACTGAGGGCCCACTTAGGGGTAAAAACATGTGTTATTCAGTTCTTTGTTTCTGTGATAGTTGACTTAGTATGATAGCTCCAGCTGCATCCAAGTTGCAGTGGAGGCCATGATTCGTTCTTCTTTATGATTGCATAATACTCCATCATGTGCATATACACCATGTTCTTTATCCAACCCACTTTCGGTGGGCAGTCAGGCTAGTTCCATGTTTTTGCTATTGTGTATAGTGCAGCAATAAACATGAGCATGCTGGCGTCTTTTTGGTAGAGCAATTTATGTTCCTCTGGGTGTATTCCCCAGAATATACTGGAGTGTATGGAAGATCAATTTTTAGTTATTTTAGGAATCACCACACTGCTTTCCATAGAGGTTGAACTAGCTTACATTCCCACCAACAGTGTAGAAGCATTCCCTTTTCTCCACTGCTGTGCCAGCACCTGTTGTTTTGACTTATTGATAATAGTCATCCTACCATTATAGTTAGGTGGTATCTCATTGCAGTTTTGATTTGCATTTCTCTGATGATTAATGAGACTGAGCGTTTTTTCATGTGTCTGTTGGCTGCTTATATATCATCTTTAGAGAAGTGTGTCTGTTCATGTCTTTTGCCGACTTTTTATAGGGCTGTTTTTTTCCTTTCATTTCATTTGAATTCTTTGTAGTTAGGCCTTTGTCAGATGTATAACATGCAAATATTTTTTCTGATGCTATAGGTTGTCGCTTTACTCTCTTGATGGTTTCTTTTGCTGTGCCAAAGCTCTTCAGACTGATGAATTCTCACCTGTGTATCTTAGCTTTTGTAACATTTGCTTTTGGAGATTTGGTCATGAATTCATGGTCTACTCTGATGTCCAGGAGGGTGTTTCCTATTTTTTTTTTTCTTCTAGGATTCTTATAGTTTGAGGTTTAACATTTAAGTCCTTGATCCATTTTGAGTTGATTTATGTACATAGTGATAGGTAGCAATCCAGTTTCATTCTTCTGCATGTGGTCAGCCAGTTTTCCCAGCACCATTTCAAGGGATCATCCACCATGACCAGGTGGGCTTCATTCCTGGGATGCAGGGCTGGTTCAACATTCAAAAGAATGTTGCTAAATGTGGTCTCCTTTCCCTAATGATTGTTATTAGTGACTTTGTTGAAGATGAGTTGGTTGAAAGACTGTATTTTTATTTCCTGAATCTCTGTCCTGTTTCATTGGTCTGTATGCCTATTTCTGTACCAATACCATGCCATCTTTATTACTGCAGCTTTGTAATAAAGATTCGAGTCTGAAAGTGTGATACCTTCTTCTTTGTTCCTTTTGCTGAGATTTGTTTTGGCTATTCATGTTCTTTTTTGTTTCCATAGGAATTTCTGTATTGTCATCTTCAGGTCTGTGAAAAAAAGATGTTGGTGATTTGATGGATATTGCATTGAATCTGTAAATTGCCTTGGGTAGGAAGGACATCTTAACAATATTGATTCTTCTAATCCATGGGCATGAAATGTTTTTTCACTTGTGTCATCCTTGACTTATCTGAGCAGTGTTTTACAGTTCTTGTTGTAAAGGTCTTTCACTTATCTGGTGGATGCCAACGTATTTCTTTTGTGTGTATGTGTGGTTATTGTTAACAGGACTGAGTTTTTATTTGGTTCTCTACCTGCTTGTCGCTGGCATATAGAAATACAACTGTCTTTTGCATGTTGATTTGGTAACCCAAGACCTTACCAAAGTCATTTATCAGTGCAGGGAGGCTTTTGACAGAGTCCCTAGGATTTTCTATGTATAGAATCATATCATTTGCAAAGAGGAATAGCTTAACTTCTTTTTTCCTATTTGGATACCCCTGATTGCCTTCTCTTGTCTGATTGTTCTGACTAGGAATTCCAGCACTATATTGAGTAGGAGGGAGGAGAGTCAGTATCCTTGTCTTGTTCCAGTTCTTAGGGGGAATTTGTCTTGTTCCAGTTCTTAGGGGGAATGCTTCCAGCTTCTGCCCATTGAGCAAAATGTTGGCTGTAGGTTTATCATAGATGGCTCTTACTATTCTGAGGAATGTTTCTTCTATACTTAGGTGTTCAAGGTTTTTTATCAAGATGGGATGCTGGATTTCATTGAATGCTTTTTCCGTGTCTCATGAGATAATCACATAGTTCTTGGTTTTACACCTATTGATGTGCTGAATTACGTTTAGAGTCTTTTGAATGTTAAACCAGCCCTGTATCCCAGGAATGAAGCCCACCTGGTCATGGTGGATGATCCTTGAAATGTGTTATTGGATCCTGTTTGCTAGAATCTTGTTGAGACTTTTTGCATCTGTGTTCACTAAGGAGATTGGCTTATAATTCTTTTTCCTTGTTGGGTCTTTCCCAGGTTTGGTATCAGTATGATGTTAGTTTCATAAAATGAGTTAGGGAAAATTCCATAATTCTCAATTGCCTGGACTGCTTTCAATAAGATTGGTATTAACTCCTTCTTGTATGTCTTGTAGAAATGAACTGAAAAGCTATCTGGTCTGGGACTTTTTTTTGGTGGAGAAGTTTCTTATGACTGAGTCAATTTCCTGGATTGTTATTGGTCTATTTAGAGTTTCATTTTCTTCTTGTTTCAACCTTGGGAGGTTGTGTGATGTCAGAAAATCCTCCATTTCCTTTACATTTTCTAGTTTATTTGTATACATGTGTTCATAGTAATCTCTAATAATCTTTTGAATTTCTTTAGGGTCAGTTGTGACCTTGCCTTTTTCACTTCTAATTGTGTTTGTTTGGATTTTTCCTCTCTCTTTTTTGAGTCAATCTGGCCAGGGGTCCATCAATCTTTTATATCCTTTAAAAAAACTGACTTTTTGTCTTGTTGATCCTTTCTATTATATTTTTGCCTTCTATGTCTTGCATTTGTGACTTTATTTTAATGATCTGGATTTTTCTACCAAAATTAGTTTTAGATGATCTAGCTTTTCAGCTCCCTTAGGTGTGACATTAGGATATTCACCTGTGGTCTTTCCATTTTCTTGATGGGTGTATGCAATACTATGACTTTTCCTCTCAACACTCCTTTCATGGTATCCCAGAAACTCTGACAAGATGTGTCTTTGTTTTTATTTGTTTCCAAGAATCATTTTATTTGCATCTGGATTTCTGTGTTGACCCAGAGGTCGTTCAGCAGCATGTTGTTTAGTGTTCATGTCTTGGTGTGTTGTGGGGAGATATTTTGGGTGGTAATATTTATTTTGATTCCACTGTGATCTGAGACGATGCATGGTATTATTTTGACCTTTTGAAATTTGTTTACGCTTAACTTATGTCCAAGAATGTGGTCGATCTTGGAGTATGGCTCATGTACTGATGAATAGAATGTATACTCTGTAGTTGCTGGGTGGCGCATTCTGTATATATCCATCAAATCCATTTGATTAAGTGTCAAGTTAAGGATCTGAATTTCCTTGTCGGTTTTTTGCCTCAATGGTCTGTCTAGGGTGGTTAGCAGAGTATTGAGGTCTCCAACAAGTTGGTATCAATTTCCTCTCTTAATTTACCTAGTAGTTGTTTTATAAAGCCTAGTGCTCCTATGGTGCATATATGTATAGGATGGATATTTCTTACTCTTGGATTGAGTCTTTTATCATTATGTGATATCCTTCTATGTCCTTTTTAACTTTTGATGTTTGAAGTTTTGCTTTGTCTGATAGCTACCCTTGTTCTTTTCTATTTACCATTTGCCTGAAAGGTCATTTTCCAGCCTTTAACTTTGAGCCTGTGGGGTACCCTTTGCAGTGAGTTGAGTTTTCTGGAGGTAGCAGAATGCTGGATCATGTTTCTTTATCTGGTTTATGACTCTGTGTCTCTCTGGTGATGCATTAAGTCCATTTAATTTTAGTTCAAATTAATTATTGGAATGTGATAATTTATTCCTGTCATAGGGCTCTTAGGAAGTTGTTTTGCTTCCTTTTTACTTTTGTATTTATATATGTGTGTATTTTCATTTTTGTGAATGATCTGTATACTCTGTTAACTCTGTGCTTGCCTGTACTTTTGTGTTGCATATGACTGTTTGTTTCTGTGTTCAGCACCTTCTTAAGCATCTCCTGAAGGACTGGTCTGGTAGCAGCATGTCCTCTTACAGACTGGATGTCTGGGAAGGATTTTAATTCTCTGTCACTGATGAAGCTTAGCTTGGCAGGGTAGGAAATTTTTGGCTGGAAATGCTTATCTTTGAGAATGTTAAAAATGGGACTCTAGCCCCTTCTGGCTTGTAGTGTTTCTGCAGATAAGTTTTGAGTAATTCTGTTGGGTCTTTTCAGCAAGTAGTCTGACATTTCTCTCTTGCTGCCTTTAGGAGTTTTTCTTTCATGCTTACTTTGTGGAGGTAGATTACTATGTGTCTTGGGAATGGTCTTCTCAAGTGATATCTTGCAAAGGTTCTCTGAATCTCTTGCACTTGAATGGTCACCACTCTAGTGAGATATGGAAGTTTTTTGGATGACCTCATGGTGTTGTTCCATGGTGTTCTCAGTTTCCCTTTCTGTTTCAGGGATACCAATCAGGTGTAGATTTGGCTTTCTTGACATCATCATTTCTTGGAGTGTTTGCTCCTTCTTTTTGAGCCTTTTTTATATGTTTTTGACAGATTGGGTTAGTTTTATATTTTGGTCTTCAAGTTCTGAAATTATTTCCTCTGCCTGATTAATCCTGCTTCCTATGCTTGTTACTGTGTTTTTAATCTCCATGATATAGTTCTTCATTTTCATTATTTCAGAATGGGTCTTTTTGAAATTGGCCAGCTCTGCTTTCACTTCCTGTACTACCTTGGTGAGTTTTGTTCTAGTTTCTCATAGTTCTCTTTATTCATTTTAGCCATCCAATCTCTGAGTTCTTTGACTTTCATCATGGACAGGGCATCCTGTGGGGTTTTCATTGTTTGTCCACTTTTAGCTGCTTTTTCAGGCACTGAGACTCTGAGGATTTTCTGTCTTCCCCTCCCCCCATTCATTTGTGGAGACCAGCTCTTCCCAGCTCTTGGTTTTGTTGCTCTGAAGCTAATGTCTCTCTATTCTAGGGCCCTTTCTGCTGTTCTATAAATAGAGAGGGGCACTTACTCACTTCTGCCCCATGTTCCACCCTGAAAAAGATACCTCTGCTGAAGAGTTTTTCCCATGGTTAGTCCAGTCAGGTTGTTTTACAGACTTGTTGCAAGTACTCTGTGGGGAATGTGTGGGGAAATGGATTCACATCTGCTGGTTTGTGGTTTGCAGCCCAGATTCCTTCCCACTGGGAATGACTTCAGATGTCTTTTGTGTGGCTCCCTCCCCATTCTAGTCCGTGCTCAGTACTTGAAAGAGTGAGAACTCCCTGCCATGGGGCTTGCTAGTGATCCTTCCTGATCTGGAGGTGGTGTTGGTCACCAAACACTGGTAGTGAGTACCTGCCGAGTTTAATCTGCAGGTGAACTTTCCCTGCCTGGGAGCTATCTGCCAGGCTTCAGAAGCAGAAGGTGGGCACTCAGAAGCTCCAGCACAGGTTTGTTCCTCACTCTGCTGTGCCCTAATCAGGGTTACTCCCATGTGGGACCAACCACTCGGGTACAGCTGGGAAGCAGGGAACTGACCCATAGTGTGTTAGGATCACCCACCCTCTCTCATTTGCAGGGCAGGGCTTCAGGTCCTATGCAAGCCTGGCACATGGCAGGGGATTGGGTGCCCAAAATCTAGCATCTGCAGTTGCAGCACTCTGCTTACTGGTCTCTACGTGTTAGAAGAGACCACTGCTGGGTGGAGGGTGTTTCACCCACCCAAAACTGTTCAGGGTACCTGTGTCTAACAGCAACTTGCCCTATTCTCTGCTTCACTTGGTGAGGGAGGTGCCAGTCTGCTGCTTCATGGTAGCCCTTCCAGCCACAGGAAGAGTCCATACAAAGCAATGTTGCAAGCCCACCCTAATCAAGACTTTTTGACTATAAGTGATACAGACCCATTCAAAATACTTTAACTAAACAGGAGACAAACATGACTCAAGGCTAAAATGTGACTAGGCCTCAAGAGTCTTTGGAAACAGGAAGCTACCATTAACTTCTCTCGTGTCTCTCTAGGGCTGTGTGACTTTTCATCTTGCTTTTCTTTGTATGTCTCTTTCATCCTTTTCTCTTTCTGCAGAATGGTTTTCCGTAGTTTTTCTGTGTCCCTGATGGAAGGTGGTCCCCCTCTAAGTGAAGCCCTTCAAAATTTACACATCCTCCAGGGCCTTTTGATGCTAAAGACCATGGATTATCTCAGAATTTCAATCCCAAATTCTCAGAAGATAAAAATCTGATGGACCAAACTGCATCTAAAGGGATTTAGTGATTAATACCCTTCTTCATTGCCTGAGTTATGAACCCAAAGACATAGATTCAATAGGTGACTAACCAAAAATTCACCCTTATCATTAGTAAAGCTGGTATGGGAGGCTTAGGCACAAGAGCAGAGGGAGATAGTGTACTGACAGTGTATTTGAGTCTTCAGGGCATATCCATTCACCCAGTGGCTACTTGCATTCTGCCCAGTAGAGAAGGAAGGGGAGAAGACCACATGGTGAACTGTCAACTTGAGACATGGATGCATTTATTATCACTGTATCTTTCTTCTCCTTCTTCCCTCGAATATGCATCATAAAGGGACAAAGGTTAAAGGAGGGAAAAGGTTTGTAAAGTAGCAGATGTTTTAAGATTGTAATATTTTTGTTTTAACTAAAAATGACTCAAGAGTTAATTTAAACTCTTATTCAGGATCTGGATCGAAATCTGGGCAGACTCACAGCTTCATTTGAAAAAGCAATTGCTGAGAAAGTCCGGTGTCAAGAAGAGGTGAACCAAACCAATAAAACCATTGAACTAGCTAATAGACTCGTCAAGGAACTTGAGGCAAGTTAAACCTTTTCTTCCAAAATTCTAACTAAAATATTCAGATCACCTGTTTTGGGATTTTGTTATTATTTTCTATGAATAATAATTAAATAAACATGGAATCAACAATAAAGAAGAATATTTAATTATCATTTGTACTGTAACTGTAACTTACTAGAAGAGGAAATGACCAAATATGTGTTTTTTAGTATATAGCCATGAATTCAGCATGACATCAGCCTGGTCTCCAATTAATACAGGAAAGACATGTACTTTACTGGAATTTACTTATTTTGTATCTACTTTAAGACAAATAGAAGGTCAGCTATGGGTGGGTTCTCTACATATAATTTCTACTTTCTCCCTTCCTCCTTTTCTTATTACATTGTGAAAGGTTTTAAAAACAAAAATTAAGCATTTTCTGCTTAAAATATGTTCTAAAACTCAGGACTAGATAATTGTGGTATGAACTGGTGTCTGATCCTTTTAATATACATTTGCCATTGAATTCTACCAGCAGATTATTACTTTCAAGCAAAATCTGATTGGTTTATGTCTTTGTGGGGTTTTTTTGGTTACATCTTTTTATAGTTGACTGACATGCTAATGTTAATAGTGATCCCATTAAATAAAGTTTTTTTATAATTCTTATTAATTTTCCCCTGCTTGAACATAAGTGGTAGAAGAACACATTACAAATTTTATTTGCCCTATCATGTGGTATTAAACAGTTTTGTACAAATCTCTGAACCTCTTCAACTTTTTATTGTCTCTAAAATGAAAATGTGGATAATATCTCCCTTTCAAGGGTGTGATGATGCTTAAAAGATATAATGTGTGTGCAAGTGTTTCCTAAAAGAAGTCAAAGTGGTAAGTAATCCACTTTTAAAATAGGCAAAGGATTTGAATAGACATTTCTTCATTGAAGATATACAAAATGGTCAGTAAGCACATGAAAAATGCTCAACATCACTAGTTAATAGGAAAATGCAAATTAAAACCACAATGAGATACCACTTC
The DNA here is from genome assembly GCA_027257055.1 of Cephalopachus bancanus. NCBI lineage: Eukaryota > Metazoa > Chordata > Mammalia > Primates > Tarsiidae > Cephalopachus > Cephalopachus bancanus. Next base: position 482,300 of record JAPVLO010000091.1, read on the forward strand.
ACATCCACTAGGATGGCTGTAATAAAAAATATGGACAATAACAGTATTGGCAAGAATGTGGAGAAGTCAGAATCCTCGTACATTTCTGATTGGCATGGAAAATGGTTCAGCCTCTGTGGAAAACAGTTTGTCAGCTCCTCAAAATGCAAAACATGACATTACCACATGACTCAACAATTCCACTCATAGGTATATATCCAAAAGAAATGAAAACAAATCGGGTGCAGTGGCTTAAACCTGTAATCCCAGCACTTTGGGAGGCTGAGGTGAGGGGATTGCTGGAGCCCATGGGTTCGAAAACAGCCTGGGCAACTTGGCGAGACTTCATCTCTACAATAAATCAAAAAATTAGCCAGGTATGGTAGCATGCGCCTGTAGTTCCAACTACTTGGAAGTCTGAGGCGGAAGGATCGCCTGAGCCCAGCAGGTTGACGCTGGGGTGGCCATGAGCATGCCATTGCATTCCAACTTGGGCAATGTAGTGAGACTCTAAATTAAAAAAAAGAAAAAGAAATGAAAGCAAACGTCCACACAGAGGATTTGTATGCAAATATTCATAGCAGCATTATTCATAACAGCCAAAAGTAGAAACAATCCAAATGCCCATCAACTGATGAACGGAAAAATAAAATGTAGTATATTTGTATAATGTAATAGTATTCAGCTATAAAAATGATTGACGTATTGATATACGCTCCAACATAGGTGAATTTTGAAAATCATACTAAGAGAAAGAAGTCAGACACAAAATACTACATATTGTATGAGTTCATGTGTATAAAATTTCTAGAAAAAGCACATTTATAGAGACAGAAAGTAGATTAGTGGCTGCCGTGGTGAACAAGGGTGTGTGGTTTAGAGAGTGATTACTAATAGATGTACAGTTTCTCTGTGTGGTGAGTAAAATGCTCTAAAATTAGATACTGGAGATGATATTGGACAAGTCTGTGAATGTATTTAAAAATAATTGTATAATCTAAGGGTGAATTTCATAGTATATGAATTATATCTCAAGAAAGCTTTTTTTTTTTTTAGTATAAAGCATATAACTTTACTATTAGAAAGTACTTAAAAAGTATATAACTAGGGGCAACCCCTTCTGGTCCCCTCCCACTGTGGGAGCTTTTCTGTCCTCTCAATAAATCCTGCTTTCTAAAAAAAAAAGTACACAGCTAAAAAAGTAATAACAAGGTATATAACTAAAAAGTCTTTAATTATGTCATTTAGCAATGTGTTTAGCTGGTAAGTATATAACTGCACTAAAATATATACTGCACTATTAGAAATGCCTTTACCTAGAGATGATAGAAAATTTGATTTACAGTGGTTTAAACAAATGGAAGTTTATTGTTTCACACATTACAAAACGTAATAAGACTAGACCATTATCAGTGTTGATTCAGGTGACCAGTGATTAGTCATCCAGTCTCTCTCTCTCTCTGTCCCCTCCTGCCTCTCCATACTTGCCTGGTGGGCAGTCACCCTCATGCATTTTTGCCTCATGTTTCCAAGATGGCCGCCATACCTTCATATTCAGGCAGTAGAGAAAGGGAACAGTCTGTATCAGCTGAGTTTTTCTCCTTGCATAAGAACAACTAAAGTTTTCTTAGAGACATCTCTGCCAGACACCCACTTAAATTTCTTTAGTCAAAACTAGACCAACTACTCCTAACAGCAAAAAAAAAAAAAAAAAAAAAGAAGTCAGAAAAGTGGAAAACATGGTTGTCATGATTGGCTGAGCCAATAACAGTCCATCTCATGGGGCTGGACACATTACCACTCTACTCAAAATCAGGGTTCTCTTGACAAGAAAGGAAGGAGAAATGTCTGTTGAGATGACAGGTTGATAATCTAATTTCTTATAAAGATAGTAGATGTTTAAAAATTTAATGTAAATTTATCACAGATTTAAGCCACTCTCCCTCTGAAACGTATAGTTCATTACACATGAACTCAATTCATTTTGCAAAATCCACTCACTCTGTCCCATCTCAGTAACTGCAAAACTCCCTTCTTCCAGTTTTTCTGGTCAAAAACTCTTGAATCACCCTTGACTTTTTGCTCTCTTTCTCACATTTCATAGGCCATCCATCAGCAGATTCTATTGGTTCTGTGTTTATGGTCCTTTCAGAATCTCAGCACTTTGCATTCTCAAAACCTCTCCTTCCTTGTCCAGACAACATCATCTCTCCCCTGGAGTACCCACTGCCCAGCCTTCACCACTATGCCCTAAAGTTCATTTCCCTCATTGCAGCTGGGTGATGTTTTAAAAACTTAATTTCATTCAGTCACCCCTTTGCTCAGAACTCCCCAGTAACTCATTGTCTCACTCAAAGTACAGTCCATAGACTTGACCTGAGCTACCAGTTTCATTGTGATCTGTCTTCGGATCCTCCTCTGTTCTTATCTCTGTCACCTTTCTTCTTGCCCCATCTTCCTGGCCTTCTTGCTCCTCCTCATACTGCCAGTCACTCTCCTACTTTGTGACCTTTGGGCTTTCCCTCCATGTGGCCTTCCCATTCCCATGTAATCACACCGCTGGCTCCTCATCTAGTCAGGGATCTGCTGAAAGCTCTCCTTATCCCTTGGTTTTTCTCTGACCTCCCTACATACACTTTGACCTGCCTCTGTACACACACACACACACACACACACACACAGCTCTATAACTCTCCACTTAACTCTGTGTTATTTTTTCATAGCATTTATCACCACATGACATATACAGTTATACATGTATGTATATACAATATGCACAAACACTTTTGAGGGGCCCTTTTCCCACCAACTTGAATGTGAGTTCCTCAAGGACAGGAACTTCATCTGTTTTGTGCACTGCTTGACCCTAAGCATGTAGAATGGTCCCTAGCACATCATAGGCATCAACAGATATTTGTTGAATGAATGAATGGGTGAGTTTTGGGAGCCACCTGAAAACTCATTCATCTTAGGTCAGTTGAGAAATTTCACCACTACTAGTATTTACAACTACTTCCACTGAAAGTGGTAAGATTTAAGTGGTTTAAAGTGTTCACCATTTGTGAGGCACCTTAGAAAAAGTGTCATATAATTAGACTGTTTTCCTGGAGTAGTTATAGAATGTCTGAAAGTTTTATCAAGGGAAAAGCAGGCCATACCATGTGTCTCTAACATAGCAATATTCCAAAGACTCTGCTTACTTGTGATGATTTAGACAAGGGAAGGGAAAAAAAGATTTTATAGTGTTAACTAGGAAAAAATATATATTTTTTAAAGGATTAATTGAAGATGTCAGATCTTTTCCTTTGAGGATAAATTCCTTCTGACTAGAATAGGAGACAGTTAACTTCTGAAAAACATCAAGACTGATGATTTTGTCTATATAGCATTGACCTGGAATCTCAACCATTCAGACTAATAAATCAGGCAATTTATATTTAATCATTAACTAACTCCTGAGCTGAACAGCTGTTCAAAATTAGAAATGGGTCACCCCGGCCAGGATGACATTACAGGCAATCTATAATGCATTAGAATAAAATTATAGTGATTTTTAACTGTCTGGAAATTTATTACAGGACATGTTCCAATTCTTAAACCCTTGTTAGCCAATGTCAGTAATGATTTATGTTGCATGGGTGGTATAGTGAAATTATTGACGATTGCAGTAGCCGATAAGTCTCTGTTTAGTAAATCTTCAAATTTCAAAGCTGTTTTGGAGAATGAGGTGGGTGCAGTTTATTGTTTGTCATTTACAAACCAAAACCGACAAAGATGGAGGGTAGGCAAATGAGCGATTCCTCTTGAAAATTAATGGATATATTGTCTGTGACTGAAGAAGGAAAGTCATAAATTCTATCAAGAGGGCTAGAGAGCCAAAGTTTCCCGGGGTTTAATTATATAGTTAATTTGGGGTGATCTTTATCAATAAAGAGACAGTCTTGAAACAGCTTTGATAACCATTTTCACTTGCTAATTTCATGACCTCAGTGCTGTAGTATTAGGATGACTCTCAGGGAACTGGTATTCTAGTCTGTTCTAACACACATCATTTTTTGTTTTTGTGGTCTTTCTTCTTTTCATGAAAAAAGTAGAATTTCATGGAGTGCTCCTTGGGTTGTACTATCAAATTGCTGATTTTTTTTCAGGTCCTAATAATCTGCATGTTGTTAGAATGTTGTATTAATTGTTAGCATGCATTGGAACAAAGTAAATTAGTGGACTCTCCTCCAGTTCAGTCAATCCATGCATGTTTTTGCCGCTTTATCCAAATCTAATATTAAGGTCTCTAACTACTTAACCTGTAAATCAGATTTTAAATGACCATCCAACTAGATATAAGGACTTCAACAATATTCTTAGAAAGTATTGTCCTCAAGGCTAGTGAAGCCCTAATTTCTATCTTTTTGCATAGACCATACTGAATTCATGATTCTATTAGAAAAATAACATGAGAAAGTAACTACCAGCACTACTCTTTAATTAACAGAATCCAGGATAATGGCTATTTAAGGTTTATATTTTCCTTAATCAAAAGTGAGTAGCATTTAATATATTCCTTTGTCTGTAATCAGCCAATCTCTAGCATGTTTAAATAAAATAAAATAAATAAATATAAGTTGCCTAGGACAGTGTCGTGAAAAGTAGGAGAAAAGGGAACAGCCCATCTGACATGAAAAATCCTAACAACACTCATTCTTGGCTACAGCTCTTGGCCTTCCACTCTCAGATGGACAGGGGAGAGACAGGCCCTTTTAAGAAGGACCTCAATTATAATTAAAGAGTTAGGATTTCCAATGAGAAGGAAATGCTGTAGAACTAGGAGATGTTAAAAAACTAATGTGATCTTTTGATAAACTCTATTGAGGAAAATATGAGAATTCCTTCATAGGGGTGGGTTTCAAACTCATGAAAGATTAAAATAGTCATGCCAACTAGTTATGTGCTGTCCCTTCTAGAGACTGTGTAGACTTAAACCATGCTTAAGGTGATTGCATTTGTCAAGTTGATGCTCCACCCTGAAATTACATCTGGGTAATTTTATCTTTCAGTCAGAGAAGGTTCGCTGGAGTCAGTCTATTAAGTCCTTTGAAGCTCAAGAGAAGACACTCTGTGGAGACGTTCTCCTCACAGCAGCATTTGTGTCCTATGTTGGATCCTTTACAAAGCCATATCGCCAGGAGTTGGTGTACTGCAAGTGGGTTCCATTTCTTCAGCAGAAGGTAAGTTCAGTAATTCCTTACCCTGTCAGCACATGGAAACATCCCACTGAAAATTCAGTTGCAAAACACATTTATATGCTAGGCATTTTTGTATCTTTGTATTGAGAACTGACTGGAAATTATGCTGTGAAGGAGGTGTTTTTTCTGTGTTTCACAGTTTTTCTCATTTTTAAAAAAAATCATAGTAATTCTTTTATTATTTTTAAAAATTTTGGTCGGACTCAGTGGGTCAGCCTGTAATCACAGCACTTTGTGGGGATTGCCTGAGCCCACGAGTTTGACACCAGCCTGGACAACATGTGAGACCTTGTCTCTACACTAAAATAAAAAAATTAGCCGGGAGTGGTAAAGCGCACCTGTAGTTCTGGCTACCTGGAAGGCTGAGGAGGAAGGATCACCGGAGCCCAGCAGGTCAATGCTGGGGTGGCTGTGAATATGACACTGCACTCCAGGCTGGGGGACAGAGTGAGACTCCAACTCAAAAAAAAAAAAATTTTTTTATTGCTACATCATACTTGCACATATTTTGGGGATGCATGTGATATTCTGATACCCGTATATAATATGTAATCATCAAGTCAGGGTAACTGGGTTATCCACCACCTCAAATATTTATCTTTAATTTGTGTTGGGAACATTATAGTTCTTCTTTTCTAGCTATTTTGAAACATATAGTACATTATTGTCAACTAGAGTTTTTCTACCATACTATTGAATACTGGAAGTTATTTATTCTATATAAGTGTATTTGTATACCCAGTAACCCACTTCTCTGCATTTCTTCTCCCCTCTTTCCTTCTCAGCATTCTACTCTTTACCTCCACAAGATCCACTTTTTTAGCTCCCACATGTAAGTGGATCATGCAGCATTTATCTTTTGGTGCCTGGTTTATTTCCTCCACTATTATTTCTCCAGTTCTATCCATGTTGCTGTAAATGGCAAGATTTCATTTTTTATGGCTGAATAGTATTCCACTTTGCATGTATACGACATTTTCTTTATCTGCATATCCATTAATGGACACTTAGGTTGATTCCATGTCTTGTCTATTGTGAATAATGCAGCAGTAAACATGGAAGTAGAGATAGCTCTTTGATAGACTGATTTCCTTTCTTTTGAATATATACTCAGAAGGAAGATTGCTGGATCATTTGGTAATTCTATTCTTAGTTTTTTGAGGAGCCTCCATACTGTTTTCCACTGTGGCTGTACTAATTTACATTCCCTCTAGCAGTGAATGAGTATCCCTCTTTCTCCATATCCTTGCCACTATTTGTTATTTTTTTGTCTTTTTGATAATAGCCATTCAAACTGTGGTGAAAAATGATCTCATTGTGTTTTTGATTTGCATTTCCCCGATGGTTTGTGATGTTGAGCATTTTTTCATATACCTGTTGGCCATCTGTGTGTCTTCTTTTTTTTTTTTAATTGGAGTCTCACTCTGTCGCCCAGACTGGAGTGTGGTGGCCGGGAGCGGTCGCCCAGACTGGAGTGCGCTCGGGGCCACCGCAGCCTCGACCTGTGCGCTCCAGCGATCCTTCCGCCTCAGCCTTCCAAGTAGCCGGAATTACAGGCACGCGCTACCACGCCTGGCTGATTTTTTGGTTTATTGTAGAGATGAGGTCTCACTGCCCAGGCGGGTCTCGAACCCCAGGGGTTCAGGCAATCCACTCACCTCAGCCTCCCAAAGGCGCGGGATTACAGGCTGAGCCACCAAGCCCGGCTTCTTTCTTTCTTTTTTTTTTTTTTCTTTAAATTGGAGTCTCACTCTGTTGCACAGACTGAAGTGCAGTGGCCACTCCAAGTCACTGCAGCCTCGACCTGCTGGGCTCCGGGGATCCTTCCGCCTCAGCCTTCTGAGTAGCCAGAATTACAGGCATGTGCTACCAAGCCTGGCTGATTTTTTTTGATTTATTGTAGAGATGAGGTCTCACCAAGTTGCCCAGGTGGGTCTCAAACCCTCAGGCTCAGGCAATCCACTCACCTCAGCCTCCCAAAGCACAGGATTACAGGCTGAGCCACCGAGCCCAGCTGTGTGTCTTCTTTTAAGAAATGCCTATTCAGACATTTGTCTATTTTTAATCAGATTATATGTTGTCATTGCTATTGAGATGCTTGAGTTCCTTATCCTGGTTTTCAATGCCTTGTTAGATGGATAATTTTCAAATATTTTCTTGCATTCTGTAGGTTGTCTCTTCACTTTGTTGATTTCTTTTTCTTTTGCTGTATAGAAGCTTTTTAACTTGTCTATTAATGCTTTGATTGTCTGTGCTTTTGAGGTGTTACTCAAAAAAATCTTTGCCCTGACCAATATCGTATAGTGGTTCTCCAATATTTTATTTTAGGAGTTTCATAGTTTCAGGTCTTAGATTTAAGTCTTTAGTCCATTTTGAGTTGACTTTTGTATATGATGATAATGGCGATAGTTTTTACTTTAAATGTTTCAACAAAGAGATAAAAATTAATTATGCAAACTATAGAGTTATGATTGGAAAAGTGCTTTAAACAACACTGACAACTGAAATCAAATTTGGATTATCATGTTTTTGAGTACCATGTAACTCATCGTTTTCTTGCTGATATTATGGGTTACTTGTTAAATAATTTTTAACACTACTTTCAGATTAAAAGTATAGCATTTTTTATGCGTGTAAAAATAGTTTGCCTAAATTTAGAAGTTCAAACCTATAAGCAAAGTGAAATAATGGATTCTGAATATTTCAAATCGTCTAGTTTAAGATCCTCTTTAAATAAGTACACTGAGACAGAAAGCTTAAACAACTCTGCTTGAGTCATATAAGATAGGAAACCAGACCTTCCGACATGTAGGCCTCTGTTTTTTTGCAACACTGTCATCTCAGTTGATTAAAACAGATTCTTAGTTTACATATCCAGTCCTTTCTGGTATGTATTTGAAGATATCCTCCTAAATAAGTCGTCCTAATACACAGTACCAGGTTCTGTGTTTAATGTTCAACATTGGTAATAATGCCTCCATTTTCCCAATAATTGTTTTTATGACATAATTATATGTCAATGGAATTTTTGCAAATTAAATAAAATGAAATGTTTTAGAGAAAATTCACTATGAAAGACTTCCCGCCAGATTTGGTGGCTCAGCCTGTAATCCCGGCACTTTGGGAGGCCAAGGTGAGTGGATTGCCTGAGCCTGCAGGTTCAAGACCCGCCTGGGCAGCTTGGCGAGACCTCATCTCTACAGTAAATCAAAAAAAATTAGCCGGGCGTGGTAGTGCACGCCTGTAGTTCCGGCTACTTGGAAGGCTGAGGCGGGAGGATCACTGGAGCCCAGCAGGTTGAGGCTGCGGTGGCCGGGAGCGGCCACTGCACTCCAGTCTGGGTGATAGAGTGAGACTCCAACTAAAAAAAAAAAAAAAAGGAAAGAAAGACATCCCAACTAATCATTTCAAAGGAAAAATCCTTTTGCTGCTATTTAATATAGCTACAGTACCAAACCTTGCTTTCATATTGAAGATTTATTAGATGAGGTTGTCTCCGTATTACTCCCTGAAAGTTCAACGGTTTTCTTTTTCTTTTTTTTGAGTTGGAGTCTCACTCTGTTGCCCTGACTGGAATGCAGTGGCACGCTCCTGGCCACTGGCCACCGGCCACCGCAGCCTCGACCTGCTGGGCTACGGCGATCCTTCCGCCTCAGCTTCCAAGTAGCCAGAATTACAGGCATGCACCACCACACCCGGCTAATTTTTGATTTATTGTAAAGATGTGGTCTCACCAAGTTTCCAGGGTGGGTCTCGAACCCGCGGACTCAGGCAATCCACTCACCTTGGTCTCCCAAAGTGCGGGGATTACAGGATGAGTCACCCAGACCAGCCCAAAGTTTTTCTTCAAGTAATGCTGCCTGAAATATGCTTTTATATAGGAGAATAAAGCATTCTGCTAATTTTGTCCATGTCTTGCTACACTGTGAGTTTCAGAAGTGTCAGTTTTCTAACTCTTCGTTTACCTTTTTTCTCAGTTCCATCTTCTCCAAACCTCAGTCCTCTTGTGTTTGCTTCGATCACTTTTGTGACTACTTCAGGTTGACAATTGTCCTCTCTTGTGGTCCTCTCCACATTGAGTCACTAGTATTCTTATTCTCTCAAAATTATCACTTACTTCCTGATGTCAGAGCTATTGGCTTCACATTGTCTTCTTATTGCTATAATTACTCTACCCTGGCCAGGTTTGGTGGCTCAACCTGAAATTCCAGTACTTTGGGAGGCTGAGACCAGCCCAGGCAACTTGGTGAGACCTTGTCTATACAATACATCAAAAATTAGCCAGGCATGATAGCATACGCCTGTAGATCCAGCTACTTGGAAGGCTGAGGCAGAAGGATCACTATAGCCTAGCAGGTCAATGCTGGGGTGGCCGTGAGTGTGCCACTGCACTCCAGCCTGGATGACAGAGTAAGACTGCAACTCAAAAATTTAAAAATAACAAAAAAATAATTACCCTTTGAGTCATATGATAGTATTGACAGTATGAACTTATGCTACCAGTTATTTTAGGCTTTACATGGGAAATTTGCCTTCTCAAATTTAACTTTAAAATTGGTCTTTAATTGCTGTTATAGTGTTATTTAATATAGGTATGTGTTTCTGGGAAGTTTCATATCAATTGATTCATAATTTCCCATTTACTTAAAATTCCAAACATGGGGTTTCATGAAAATAAAATTTTGTTTTGAAAAGGTTATAAAAAGAAAATAAAATTGACTTATCCAAACTGTCTGAATATTCTAAACATAAACCAAAGCAAAACAATAATTTTATGAGGATATATGGTAAACATATATTCATTTTAACCATGGGCCTGTGTTTAGCCTGTGGTCCCACAGTTCTTCCCAGGAAACCTCCATGTCCGTTTTCAGTCATCACAATTCTCTCTTCTTTCCTCTCTATTACACAGACAGGCACCATGCAGACTGAGACACAGACACTAAAACATGACTGACTTACTCTCCCACTCATCTGTGAGCATAGCTATACTAAAGGCAGAAAATCATTCCAAATTATATCAGTGACATCCCTTTGAAGAAGGTTTTTTTTGTTGCTAAGATACCTGGCAGAAAGTGCTCCATAAAGCATAACAAATGTTTGTCAAGATGGAATCAAGGTTTTCAGTTTCTGAGTGATTTATCTTCTATTTCTAGATCCAGTTGCAGCAAGGTTGGAAGATAATCACCTCTATATGAACACATACCAGGGGTTCAAGGAGAGCTGAAGCTACTTATTAATGCTAATTTTTAAAAATGAATTTTCTCTAGTCATGACCCCACAAGAAGCAACTATTGTTTTTTTCTCAATATATAGAATGTTCCTAGAGTTTTACTTGTCCATAGATAACTATCTCCTTTGTGTTTTTAAGGGCTTGTTGGTTTGGTTTTGTTATCCTGGAGATTCTAATCATCTATAAATCAACCAGTCAGCAAGTGACTATGATTTGTCTGATTTATCAAATCTGGAAACCAAGAATACCGTTTATTGATGACCTGTTGACACACTTAAAGTAACCTGGGAAAGAACTATTTTATAAAATGAGTCAACTATCCTTAACGTGTTTCCAGAAATGAAGACTCCATAGTCTAAATGTATCAATTCTCCCCTATTTAGTAAATAAGTTTGACTCAATTCAAGAAAAGGCTCCATGGGGGATTATATTTTTACTGGAATCATTGATTCCAAAATTTATTGGAAGAATATGTTTTGAAGAACAGCCAATTCTTAATAATTTTGGAATAGAGCAGTAAGAGACACTTGCCCTTCGAGGTACTAAAATTCTAAAACTACAATGATTGCAACAAAGTGCTTCTGTAGGAGAAATAAAAAACCAGACTGGAATAGAGTTCAGAAGCATTCAATTATGTCAAGAGATCTTTGCTATGTTCCCCATACAAGTATAAACTTCCACAACCACATCTATCATCTACTGCCTTCTATGTTCATATACTCTGTCTTCCCTCCTGATGCTGTTGTATGAACAACTGACATTTTTATTCAAGGCCAACCATTTGGGTTGTGTACTACTTTCCATTCCTTTTCACTCCCTCAAGGACAACTCTAGAGCAATTCTCTCCTCTTCTGCCATTAATTTATCCTTCTATACAACCTCATTACTAGATTATTTCCACCAGCAATTCAAACACATTCATTTTCTCACTTAACTATTACACAAGTTCTGTAAGGTAGATATCTTGTTTTATTGCTTAGGAGAGCGGTCTCCATCCTTTTTGGCATCAGAGATCGGTTTGCCCTTTTTTTCCATGGACGAGAGTGATGGGGGAGATTGTCAGGCATTAAATTCTCATAAGGAACATACAATCTAGATCCCTGCCATGCACAGTTCACAGTAGGGTTCGTGTTCCTATGAGAATCTAAGTAACCTGGGATCACAGTAGGGTTCGTGTTCCTGTGAGAATATAATGCCACTGCTGATCTGGCAGAGAACTCCCTCTGTTCTCTCTGAGTCACTTTAGACAGGCTTTTGTCCCCACCACTCTACCAAAACTCTTGTCAGGTTTCACCTCTACATCGTTAAATCTAGTTGTTTGTTTCCTTCTCCTCATACTTGGCTGCTGGGGACACTTGATGGTGCCATCTTCCCACCGGTGCTTTCTTCACTTGTTCCAAAGTCATCACCTGTCCCTGGACTTCCTCCTGCCTCACTGATCGGTCCTTCTTGAACTTCGTTTATTCTTCCTCTTCCGTCCAGGCTCTCAGTGTTGAAATGCCCAGAACATCAACATTTGAGACACTTTTCTTTTCTCCTCACCCACATCTTCTTTGTCATCTAACCAGGCTCATGGCTTTGTATGTCATCTCTACACCGAAAACTCCCAGATGTGTATCTCCAGCCCAGACCATAGCATCTTCACATGCATATCTGAAGATGTCTCGGAGCACATCCAAACTGGACTCCTGATCTCCCCCCATTCCTCCAACCCCAAAACATCTTTACTCCAGTGTTCCTGATTTGTTTAATAGCAGTTTAGACCAAACCCCTTGGTATCACTTAATGCCACTTTTTGTTCCCTAACATCTATATCCAGTCCATCTAGGAAATTCTATAGGCTATACCATCCATACATGTTCAGAATCTGACCACTTGTCATCACCTCCACTGCTACCATCCTAGGCCAAGCCATTCTCCTGTTTTTGGATTATTGAAAACCCTCCCGCCAGGCTCGGTGGCTCAGCCTGTAATCCCGCGCCTTTGGGAGGCTGAGGTGAGTGGATTGCCTGAGCCCGCGGGTTCGAGACCCGTCTGGGCAGCAAGACCTCATCTCTACAATAAAAATCAAAAAAATCAGCTGGGCATGGTAGCACATGCCTGTAATTCTGGCTACTCGGAAGGCTGAGGCGGAAGGATCGCCGGAGCCCAGCAGGTCGAGGCTGCGGTGGCCGGGAGCGGCCACTGTACTCCAGTCTGGGTGACACAGTGAGAATCCAACTCAAAAAAAAAAAAGAAAAAGAAAAAGAAAACCCTCCCAATAGATCTCCCTTCCTCGGTGCTTCTCTCCCAAATATCCCCCAATATAGCAGTCAGTGTGCTCTCTTCAAAATACAAGTCAGATTAGGTTAATTTTCTCCTACAGTCCCTTGGATAACTCTCCCTTACAGTCAGAGCAAAAGCCAGAATTCCTACAAAGGCTTACAAAATCCTCCTTGACCCTTTTGTCTCTCTTGATCTTGCTTCCTATAACTCCTATCCTCACTATTCAGCTCCAGTCACACTGGACATCTTCCTTGAATACACCAAGTATATTCCAACCTCAAAAGTTTTCCCTGGCCGTTTTCTCTGCTGTTTCCTGGGCTGTGGGCACATATGGCCTTGAAGGTCCAAATGACACTGTTATTCAAAGTTATTTCCATCCAAAGTTATTGTCTGCCAGGCAGGCAGATGGAGCCATGGGTAAGTTCCAGGTGACATTTGCACTCCACTCATTACTCTGACCTAGTAGTTTACAGACAGAACAAATACATGGAGTTGTTAGTGCTGTGAAATTTTCTAAGCCTCAGTGATCTTAGCAATAAAATAGAGAGATCTCCTTGCAAGATTCTTGTAAGAATTCAGCGAGAAAATGAAGAGTGAATATATATAAAAAAGTGGTTTGAATATATGAAGTCCTAGATAAATATAAGCTGTTAGGTTATGATAACATTAGGAGAAACTGGGAGCATTTCATCCATGGGAAATTCCCTTTTTTACTTAGAATTATGCCAGTTGGTCAGTTTTCAGAGACCTCTGAAACTAAGGTTAGGATTAATTTCACTTTGGCTCTTAGCATATGCTCTAGTCTTCTCTTTTCTCTCTAGTATTAATAAATTATTATTTTCCAAAGAAGGAGAAACTTCTAGTAGCATCCTGACTTACAACATGCTGACACTATACTTAATGAAGCAATTAGATGGAATCTTGCAACATATTGACTTCAGAAGCAGAATTTGGACTGAAAGGGCTCTTTTTTTGCTCTTAGTTTCCAAACCCATTTTCCTTGCTGCAGACTCTCTCAAGAAATTCTGAAGAGGAAAACTGGGTGATGTGGCTCATGCCTGTAATCCCAGCACTCTGGGAGGTCGAGGAGAGAGGACTGCCTGAGCCCATGGGTTCCAGACCAGCCTGGGCAACTTGGCGAGACCTTGTTTCTACAATAAGTCAAAAAAGTAGCCAAGCGTGGTGACACACACCTGTAGTTCCAGCTACTTGGAAGGCTGAGACAGAAGGATCGCCTGAGTGTAGCAGGTCAATGCTGCAGTGGCTGTAAGCATGCCACTGCACTCCAGCGTGGGCTACAGTGAGACTCCTACTCAACAGAATTAAAAAAAGAATCAATCAAAAAATTAGCCAGGTGTGGTGGTGCATGCCTGTAGTTCCAGCTTCTTAGAAGACTTTGGCAGAAGAATCACCTGAGCCTAGCAGGTCAAGACTGCAGTGGCTCTGAGCATGCCACTGCACTCCACTGTAGCTGGGCTACAGAGTGAGACTCCAACTCAAAAACAAACAACAACAACAACAAAATGTAAAATGAAACAAATTCTGAAGAGTTAATTAAAATGAAGACATACTGTCATGTGTTACTTACTAATGGAGACAGGTTCTGAGAAATGTATCCAGTGTGCTTACACTAGCCTAGATGGTGCAACCTATTACACACCTGGGCTATATGGTCTAGCCTATTGCTCCTAGGCTACAAACCTATACAGCATGTTACTGTGCTGAACACTGTAGGCAGCTGTAACACAATGGTAAGGGTTTGTGTATCGAAACATACCAAAAGGTCCAGTAAAAATACAGTATAAAGATTAAGAGTATACACTTGGCTGGGTTCAGTGACTCAGTCTGTAATCCCAGCACTTTGGGAGACTGAGGCAAGTGGATTGCCTGAGGGTTCAAGACCAGCCTGGGCAACTTGATGAGACCTTGTCTCTACAATAAATAAAAAAGTAGCTGGGCATGGTAGCATGCACCTATAGTTCTGGCTACTTGGAAGGCAGAGGTGGAAGAATTGCCTGAGTCCAGCAGGTCAGTGCTGGAGTGGCCATGAGCATGCCACTGCACTCCAGCCTCGGCAACAGAGTGACACTCCAACTCAAAAAAAAAGAGTATATCCTTGAGTAGGACCTTGTAAATGGGGCTTACTGCTCTGGATGGATCAGTGAGTGAGTAGTGGGTGAATTGTGAAGGTCTAGAATGTTACCGTACATTACAGTGGTTTTTATAAACACTGTATACTTAGGCTACACTACATTTATTTTTAAAAATAAAGTAATTGTGCCACAGTATTACAACAGCTACATCACCCGGTAATAAAAATGTTTCGACTTCATTATAATCTTACGGCACCACAGTTGTATATGTGGTCCATTGTTGACCAAATGTCAACAGCACATGATTGTATATGAAATGAGATTTATTTTCTTGAACCTACACTTAGGTGAATATTTACTGTGAAATGATGGCTATATTATAACTTTAAAAAAGTATTTTGATGAAAACAATTTCAGTATGTAGTTAGTTATACAGCTAGCCATTTGAACATAATACTATTTACCTGTACAATGTCCACATGTATACCTAAGCCTGAATTGTACCCCACATCTTTAAAATAAAATATTTTTAAAAGAATGAAAAAGAAAAATTAAAAATTAAATTTAAAAAAAGGTCTTTAAAAAATTTTTTCTAAAAAACTGTAGTCTCAAAGTAATCACAATATTTATGATATTCTTTAATGTGGATTACCTCATTCGCATTGAGATGGATGGACTTTATTTCCCCTACTAGATTATTCTGACCAGAAAAGAAAGAGGAGGCTGGTATTCTCTTTGATATCCAGTACTCAAATCTGCACAGAGTAGGTACTCAAGCATCTTCAACTATTGAATTCAGATACAAGGTCTACAGGTGTGCCTTCTATTAATTCTTTGAGCTTCAGAAATCAAAGTTATTCAAAGCCTCCAATTGTTTCAATCTGTTTATATTAAATAGGAGGTAGGAAATTAAAGTCGTATCAGTTTTTGCTAATCAAATAATGCTTATTCTAAAGTTATCTAAAACCAGTTTGCCTGTGACCCTAAGGAAGCTGAGTATCAAGTCAAATACCAAGACTCATTCATATCGCTAGGAGATAGACTGTGATTCATTTTTAAGATAACGTTCTAGTCAGGGGCAGTAGGAATATTGTGGTACATTTCTCATGTTGATATTGAATTACATCCCAGCTTTAATGTGGGAATCCTCTCAGCATTTTGTTTACTGAAGCTCTGTAACCAACCAACAAACCAAACTCTTACTACTGATACAACCTCCCCTACCTACTACTGGTCAGGTTCTTACTGTACTTTCTTTTGGCAGCATGTTACCATGTTAGCCACCCAGCCAAGCTGTGGGGATAGCACTTTATTCATCTTGCTTATTTTGGTGTCTCCAGACAGTGTGCCATATATGCAGGGGGTGCTCAATAAATGTTTGGGGGTTGATGTCCGAAGGATTGAACAAATAAATTTCTCAGCAAATGTTTTTGCTACAATCTTATTTATTTTTTTGTCAATCCATTTCCATAAAGAAGATCCTTATTCTTTAAAATAGGTATATTTGTCTCTCTGTCCCTCTATCCTTTCCCTCTCCCCCCTCCTTCTCTTCCCCCTCCTCCATTTCTCCTCTGTTCCTCTTCCTCTCCCTCTTCCCCTCTATCTTAAAGTATACATCTCCTCACTTTGCAGTTCAGTCAAAACACAGGCAATTTCCTCTCAGAGTGGAGGATACACTCTAAGTTTCTCAGCACAACTGAGAAGCTGACAGAGTTCAGCAAACTAAATACTTTCATTCACCCATTTGTAGTGCTAGTTTGTAGAAAATGATTAAGTGCCTGAGCAAGATACTGCATTTTAGCATTGCTTAGTAGGGTGATTGCTCCATGGGCAAATAAATTTCTGGTGTCCTGCCATTCTTTCTGGTGACTAAATTCACTCTCACCTTGTTGGAATAGCCGTAGATGTATGTATACATCTCAGTTGAAGCCAAACAGATACAGTTAATAAGCCAGATGTTGAATCCCACAGTTGACAAAATTCTAAGATAGAAATACTGGGTTTATCAAGGTCACATTGTATCTCATAATGAGAGTTGGGGGGAAATTTGCATGTGTTCTCTATGGTCACTTTCTTGGCTCTGTTCTCTTGTTTTCTCATCTGTCCTGCCAAGTCTTCTTCCTCTGCCACATGACCAGTTCGTTGCTTTCATCTCTGATGTTAAAGGTTTCCATTCCAATAACCGAAGGCCTGGACTTGATTTCCATGTTGACGGATGATGCTACAATTGCCACCTGGAATAATGAAGGACTTCCCAGTGACAGAATGTCCATTGAAAACGCCACTATCCTGACACACTGCGAGCGCTGGCCCCTGGTGATAGATCCTCAGCAACAAGGAATTAAGTGGATCAAGAATAAGTATGGAACTGACCTGAAAGTCACACATTTGGGTCAGAAAGGGTATGTGAAATCTGAAGGGACTGGCTGTCTGTTTAGCTGCTGCGAAGTGGGTCTGATTCTTACAAAGGTTTGTCATTTGCTAGACCTCTCTATCACTTTGAAAGATTACAATCTGGTGCTGTTTATCTGCTTGTTCATGTTTCATATAAAGTATTTCTGTTGAAAGGGCATTTATACTAGGCAGCATCCAATTATCTCAAGCATAAGGAATTTCTGTATTGTACAGATAAATGTAATCCTTGCTCATCTGAATACTTGGAAAAAAGTATTTTCAGTGGGAAGAGACATTTTTTGGAGAGTGAGACTGAACTAAAATGATAGCTCACTATTTTATGTGACTAAACTTAAAGATTAAAAAAAAACAAGTTTGATAAAGTCACAAAGGACTTAATATGTAAAGTTTTTCTTAAGCAAGACCCCATCAAATGAATGTTGACCGTGGTTATTAAAAACAACTAATTTACATATGGACTTATTTGTTCAAACTATTAAATTTCACTTGAAAAATATATCTAAAATTTATCTCAAAATCGGATGTTTGATTTCTGTGTAATCTAGTTTTAAAAATATTACTTTATAAAAATCATTTTCTCTAAGTTTGTTCCATTTAAAGTATCTACATTAAGTGTAATTTAATCGTTATTTTAAATAATTTTGAGCATTATTCCTGTGCTTATTTGCATTTTATTTTCTCAATTCTGACTGAATTTTAAGGTTTCTGAATGCCATTGAAACTGCTTTGGCTTTTGGGGATGTCATCTTAATTGAAAACCTTGAGGAAATGATAGATCCAGTCCTTGATCCGCTGCTTGGCAGGAACACTATTAAAAAAGGAAAGTAAGTATTCTTGAATTTTTAACATGTATTTTATGCTCAGCGATTTTTGTCAGCAGCGTCTATTCTTAGCCTCAAAATCAAGCACGACCTACTGGAATCTTGGTGGTATTTCTGAGTTTCCATTTCATGTACCTGCATTCCAAGACCAAAGCAGTCTCAACACAATCCTGACTTTCAGACTATTTGGTGGGTTTAAATTTGTTTCACCCACTTCCTGACTTATAGACCAGAAAACATATGATCACAGATCTTATAACAGTTGCCGCTTTTAAAATTTATACAGATGTTTCTCTAAGTTTGGTAGTTTGCAAAAGATCATGAGCATGGTTGCCTATCTACACATCGCTTGTGTGCTTATTTACTTAACTCATTTATTGCCACTGACATGAATTTACATCATTCCAAATTCTGTCTCTGGTTGCCACTGACGTGAATTTACCTCATTGTGGAAGACTGCCTTTTCAGATTTATAATCCAAATAAAAATACAAAGTATGGAATGCTAGTCAGAGTGGTATCTGAGGCAAATATTGGGTATGTCTGCAACTTTCAGCTGTATTGTGAAAAAGGTGACAATTTAGAAAAGACCATTTCACTTGTGTTTAGTGACCAAAGTTTGAGGCAACCAGTTTCAGATTTTTTTATTTTCACCCGCTGTCAGTATTAGGAAAGTGAAAATTTTGCCGTTCACAAATGGTTAATACTTTTAAGTAGTTGTTTTTTGTTGTTGTTGTTGTTGAGCCAGGATCTCCCTCTGTTGCCCAGACTGAAGCGCAGTGGCTCACTGCAGCCTCAAATGCCTGTACTCAAGTGATCCTCCCACCTCAGCCTCCCAAATGGCTGGGACTACAGGCTCATGTTACTACACTCAGCTAATTTTTTGTTTTTTCGTAAAGACAAGGTCTTGTTTGTGGCCCAGGCTGGTCTTGAACTCTTTTGCTTAAGCAGTCCTTTCATCTCAACCTCCCAAAGTGCTAGACCTCTTTAAATAGATTTTTTAATTCAATTATTTTTTTGAAAATCAGCCTCTACCTAGTGATAGATCCACAAAATCATGGGTTTACTGTACTAGCTCAATTTTTTATAATATGCTTAAATACATATATAACTGGGCACCGCCCTCAGGTTTCCTCCCACTGTGGGAGCTTTTCTATCTTCTCAATAAATCCTGCTTTCTAAAAAACAAAATATATATATATATATATATAACCATTTGAAAAAAGAGAAAATCCATTAATGGGTCCCCGAAATCATCCCTTATACCATTAATGTATAACAACAGGGAAACACACCTATCACACCGAGCTATAAAGGGAGGGGAAAAAAAAAGTCCCCCAAAACTGAATTATTTTTTGAAGCATGGGCCTCTTGTAGTACAGGCTTCCCTGCTAAGTATGTGTTCTAGGAACCCATTGACATCTACCAGCTAGCATTTTTTGGGAGAGGCTACATTCCGCTTCAGTGAATTTTTTTAGAAATACTTTCAATACATTTGTTCCTTTTATGATGGGTAATTTACAAGCACACCTGCCCACATTGCGCTGAGTGTTCAGCAGTTTTTTACCAGAAAAGGCATGACCTCCATCC
Source organism: Cephalopachus bancanus (assembly GCA_027257055.1). Classification (NCBI taxonomy): domain Eukaryota; kingdom Metazoa; phylum Chordata; class Mammalia; order Primates; family Tarsiidae; genus Cephalopachus; species Cephalopachus bancanus. The sequence continues at coordinate 501,935 of JAPVLO010000091.1, forward strand.
CCCACCTTCCTTATTCACCAGGTCTCACCTGAGCGACGTTTTTGTCCCCCCATGAAAAAAAAATCCTCAAAGGGAAACATTTTGCTGATGTGAAAGAGGTGAAACAAAAAATGGCAGAAACGCTAAAAGGCATCAAAACTGACGAGTCCAAAAACTGTCTTGAGCAGTGGAAAAGGCATCTTGATAATAAATTCGATTTTTTTGTGGGAGTCCTCCCTTGCATGTGACTTTCCATGTGGCTGCCATTCCCCTTGGGACACTGTGCTTTCTAGAACATTCTCCCAGGAACATGGAAACTATTTCTAAGGCGTCATCATATCACTTTTCTATAAATGTATAAAAGGTCAGATGCAGCAATTATGTCTTTAATCAAGCCTCAGCGGGCCCAGGGGAGTCTATGACATTCCAGAAGCCCATGTGCTGAGCCTCTTCACCAAGCAACCAACTTTCATTAGACTTAGTTTACTAGATTTCCTTCTCTCTCTTTTTTTCTTTACAGAGGTATAATTTCAGAACTTCCCCAACCCTATTCTTTCTGAACACCCACTCTCTGTCTCTAAGGTGTCTATCTCCTTTTTCACGGCTAGATTGTTTCTGTCAATTTTAAATAGAAATAGGGCTACATATGGGTGACTAACTTCTTAGTCTCTAACTGATTAGTATGGTATTTATTATACAACTCACCAAGTAAATCCACTTAGAGTGATTGACAACTTATAATTGTTTAATAAACCAAGATTTACCCAGACATGCATTTAGAACAATCTAATAAGCCACTTGACAGACTACAACTCTTAGCATAAATATAATTGTAGCTGTGTCTGATGCGTTAAAAAAAAATAGTGTAAAATCTTCAGTGTCACTAAAGTGAAATACTTATTATTAAAGTTCTGACTCCATAATGAAGACCTAAAACTTTTGTCAGTGAAATGTATATTCTCTGAGCTTTAACTTACTTTCAATAACACAGTTTAGGTGTAAGCAATTTGACAGCTCTCATTACACATATATTTAGATAATCTGAAATTTCCAAAGACTGATAAATTTGAGTCACGTTTTTTTTTTTTCTCAATATGGATGTAATTAGGTGTCAGTGAGGATTCCAGAGGTCTTTAATTTTAGAAACAAATTTCACATACAGCAGCGAGTCTTTTCTGTAAAATATCAAACCAGGGCCGGGCTTGGTGACTCAGCCTGTAATCCCAGTACTTTGGGGGGCCGAGGCAAGTAGACTGCCTGAGCCTGCGGGTTCGAGAAAAGCCCATACTACTTGGCGAGACCTCGTATCTACAATAAATAAAAAATTAGCCGGGTGTGGTGGCATGCGCCTGTGGTTCCGACTACTTGGAAGGCTGAGGCAGAAGGACCACCGGAGCCCAGCAGTTCGACACTCTGGTGGCTGTGAGCATGCCACTGCACTCCAGCCTGGGCAACGGAGTGTGAGAATCTGACTCAAAAAAAAAAATCAGGCCAGAATGATTTATTCCAAATTAATATTTACTGAATATATACTCTCTGTTAGACCTTGTAGAACTGATCGTATCATTCTAGCATTTTTTTTGTTTATTTTGAGTCAGTCTTACTCCGTCGCCCAGGCTAGAGTGCAGTGAAACTCACGGCCACCCCAGTGACAACCCACTGGGCTCTGGCAATCTTTCAGCCTCTACCTTACAAGTAGCCAGAACTGCAGGCCTGCGCTATTACACCTGGCTAATTTTTTGATTTATTGTAAAGATGAGGGCTCTCCAAGTTGCCCAGGCTGTTCTTGAACCCGTAGACTCAGACAGTTCCCTCACCTTGGCCTCCCAAAGTGCTGGGATTATATGCTTGAGCCACCACACCCAGTGGCATTCTTATAAAGCCAAAATAAATTAAAATGATCTGTAAGAATACATAGCAAATGGTGTTGACTGCATGAGGTTATTACCTTAATAATCCTGACTCCTCAACCTTATGTATCAAAACAACCACTTGTTTGAGGGTGAATTTCACATCTATATCTCTAGCTTTTTTCCACTTCCCTCTCTCATGCAGATGTTTTTAGAACATCTTTTACCAGATGCCAGCAGAGTTTTTATATATCCTGTCAGGCACTGAACAAACCTTCTCTGAGCACTGCTATATGCCCGAACTGTACTGAGGCATGAAGATTTAAAGTGTGATAAGGTTCAGATCCTGTTCTTAAGGAAGCTACAGTTCCTTAGTGGAAGAGAGACCTCTAGACAATCAAAGTAAAGCAGAGCCATTGGTGTGATGATCAAAGGATCCAGTGGAGACTTGGATGTTTTATGGCCAAAAATTATATTTGATTGCATGTATATTTAGTGCAAGGATCAAAGGATAAATGTGTGTTGGTCAAGTAGACAAACAGGAAAAGAATCCTAAACAGAGAGACCTAATACCAAACAGCAAAACACACAAGCTAGCCCAACAGCCTTGGAGAATGGCAAATACAATTCAAATAGTGAAGAAACTGTATTGGAGAGGAAAAGAAGGAAATGGGAGAGATGAGACTGGAGAGGAGAGCAGGACCCAGACCGTGGTCTTCCTTGGTTGACCCCTAGGATGGTCTTTTCCTACAAGCTGCTAATTTCCTACCTGCCCCCAAACACATTCAAGGGGCCTGTTCCTATAGTTACGCTTGTTGACAACAATTGTTCTTGACCAAAGAACCATGCCTTCCTGGATGCCTTTCTATATTTTCACTTGAGAATCGTAAGCATAAGTCAGTGGCGAAGCTTGTAAGGACTCTTTTTTTTTTTAATAATCAATATTTTTTTATTATGATATTGTGGGGTACAGTTAAGGGTTAGGTATACAAATATACTTCATTCAGGCACCCTTGTTGATAAGAGGTGTCTCCCCATCCCCAGACAGATATTTACTACCGTTAATCCCATCTCCCTTCCCCTCCCCCACCCCATAGTTTCCCACCACTGTCAGTTATTTTCTTATAGTATTATGTTGGATGTTCAAGGTCCACTATATGAGTAAGAACATGTGATACTCAGATCTTTATTTCTGTGAGAGGTCACTCAGTATTATAGACTCTAGTTCCATCCAGGTTGTTGCGAAATTCATGATTTTGTTCTTTTTTTTGGCTGCATAGTATTCCATCAGAATGTGATCAGATTTATGTTTCCGAAAGGTCCCAGCTGGCAGTGTGAAGTATTTACTGAAGGGTTGTGAACCTAAAGCCAGAGTCCAGTTCTTGAGCAATGGCAGTAACCCGATTGAGCATGATATGAGCCTAAACAAAGACAGTCATGGTGAAGATAGGGGAAAGGATGAATCAAAAGTGATACCAAGGAGCTAATAGCACCAGCTCACAGTTAATAATTGAATATGATTGATGGGGGAAAGGAGGGATCAAGGATGATTTCCAGACTGGGCGTGGTGGCTCACGACTGTAATCCAAGCACTTTGGGAGGCCAAGGTAGGGGGATTGCTTGAGCTCAAGAGTTCGAGACCAGCCTCGGCAATAGAGTGAGACCTTGTCTCTACAAAAATAAAAATAAAAATATTAGACAGGCGTGATGGCACATACCTGTAGTCCCAGCTACTCAGGAGGTTGTGGCAGCAGGAACACCTGAGCCCAGGAGGTCAAGGCTGCAGTGAGCCTTGATCACTACTGCAATCCAGCCTGGGTCATAGAGTGAGACCCCAACTTAAAAAAAAAAAAACGAGGGAGGTGATTTCCAGTCTTCTGTCAGGTAAGTGATAGTGTGATTTGTGGAGAGATATATTATAGGAATAAGAGTAAGTGTAGGGAATGAGGTAATGATTTGTCTTACTAGACATTCAAGAACAAGGTACTTCTTTAATACTCACTTTTAAAAGAGAAATCTAAGAGCAGTTAGACATGTGAGCTTAATGAAAGGATCCTGGTTCACCACGTAGATTGGAGAACATCTGAATAGAGAAGTAGTTAAGTAATCATGGCAGATATGATCATCGAGGGAGACCCTATATAGTCAAAAGAGCACAAAGTACCCTTTGTTCACAGATGAAGAAAAGAAAATGGGGACCTATATAGCTTAATGTCCTCTTGCATGTCCTATAACTATATGAAGTTTATTATGTGAAAACCTAGTATTTTAACTAGCTTTTTCTCTTTTGTGTGTGTGTATTTTTAGTTGATACACCATCGCTGTACATGTTTATGGGGGGGTACATGTGATATTGGATGCATGCATACCGTGTATGATGATCGTCAGAATAATTGGAATATTCATCATGTCAAATAGTTATCTTTTCTTTGTGTTGGGAACATTACAATTCTCCTCTGCTAGCTATTTTGAAATACACAATAAACTATTGTTAATTATCTTTTCCCTATTGTCCTGTCAAATTCTAGAACATAGTCCTTCTATCTAGCTGTAGTTTTGTACCCGCTAACCTGCTTCTTGTCATGTTCCCCCTCCCCACTTGCCTTCTCAACCACCCTGCTACCTTCATGAGACCCACTTTTTTTTTTAGCTCCCACAAATGAATGAGAACATAAGATATTTGTCATTTTATGCCTGGCTTATTTCACTTAACCTAATGACCTCCTGCTCTGTCCATGTTGCTGCAAATGACAGGATTTAATTCTTTTTTTTAAGGTCAAATAGTATTCCATTATGTATACATATACACATGCCATGTTTTCTTTTCTTTTTTTTTTTCTTTTTTTTGTTTTTTGAGTTGGAGTCTCACTCCATTGCCCTGGCTGGAGTGTAGTGGCATACTCACGGCCACCCCAGAGTCAACCTGCTAGGCTCCAGCAGTCCTTCTGCCTCAGCCTTCCAAGGAGCACGAACTATAGGTGCATGCTACCACGCCTGGCTAATTTTTTTATTGTAGAGATGAGATCTTGCCAAGTTGCCCACACTGGTCTCTAAACCTCAGGCTCAGGCCTCAGCCTCTCGGAGTGCAGGGATTACAGGCTGAGCCACTGAGCCCGGCCACCATGTTTTCTTTATCCGTTCATTTGTTGATAGACACAGGTTGATTCCTTATCTCGACTATTGTGAGTAATGCTGCAGTAAACAAGGAATGCAGGTATCTCTGAAATACTGATTTTCCTTCTTTTGGATATATACCCAGTAATGGGATTGCTGGATCATACTGTAGTTCTACTTTTAGTTTTTGAAGTAATCTTCATACTGTTTTCTATAATGACTGTACTAGTTTTACATTGCCACCAACATTGTATTAGCATTCCCTTTTCTTCAGATTTGTTATTTTTTAAATGTTAGAATAGCCATTCTGACTGAGGTGAGATAATATCTCAGTGTGGTTGTGATTTGCATTTCCCTGATGATTAGCGATGTTGAACATTTTCTCATATACCTGCTGGCCATTTGTATGTCTTCTTTTGAGAAAAGTGTATTTAGATTTTGTTGCCCATTTTAAAATCAGATTATTTGGTTTTTTTTATTACTGGGTTGTTTAACTTTCTTTTATATTCTGGTTTTAACCCCTTGTTGAATGGGTAGCTTGCAAATATGTTCCCTCATTCTGTATGTTGCATCTTTGTTGGTTGTTTCCTTTGCTGTGCAGAAATTTTTCAGTTAATCCCATTTGGCTGTTGTTGCTTTTGCTGCCTGTGCTTTTGAGGTCTCAAAAAATCTTTTTACCAGCTTTTTCAAGTAAATCAGCTCTACCATCTTTCAGTAGAGTTCTACAAGAAACCTTGCATATTTTCCTATCAATTTTGGAATCTACAATTTTCTTATCTATGCCTTCCATTGTAGCTCAGGTCTTCTATTTCTTCATGCTGACTGAAGTACCCTCTTCACATTCTTTCTCTGTTCATTCTTCTCCAACCCAGAAAGCAGCTAAAATAATCTTTTCTAAATTGCTTCTATGATCCTCCCCTGCTCCAGATCCCGCTAAGAATGCTATCTTGGCTGGGTGCAGTGGCTCAAGCTTGTAATCCCAGCTCTTTAGGCTGAGGCAAGAGGATTGCCTGAACTTGCGGGTTCGAGACCAGCCTAGGCAACATGATGAGACCTAGTCTCTACAATTAAAAAAAAAAAGGTAGCCAGGCATGGTAGCACAAGCCTGTAGTTCTGGCTATTTGGAAGACTGAGGTGGAAGGATCACCTGAGCTCAGTGGGTTGACACTGCGGTGGCTGTGAGTATGCCACTGCATTCCAGCCTGGGTGATGGAGTGAGACTTAAAAATAAAAATAAAAATTGGCCGGGTTTAGTGGCTTAGTCTGTAATCCCAGCACTTTGGGAGGCTGAGGCGAGTAGATTGCCTGAGCCTTCAGGTTTGAGACCCACCCGGACAACTTGGCAAGACCTCCTCTCTACAATAAAATAAAAATAAATAAATAAATAAATAAATAAATAATAAAATAATTCTGTCTTGTCTATTACATGAGTTGGATTGAGGCTTTTCTGTGAAACCTACAAGATGCTTTACTTGTTAGGCATGTCTGCAATTTGTTTTACCAAGCTCATTTTTCATTATTTGTTCACACAGTTAATCTCCCTCCTATGATATGTTATTTTACTTTTCATAAATCCTAAATTCACTTTATTCAGAATTCAACTGCTATTTGGTCAATAGCAGTTAAATGTTAGATTCAAATGGAAATTTTAATTTTCTATATTTAATGTCTCCCACACAAAGTACATTCCATCCTGTGTCATTTTACCATTTTTTCTCCCCCTTACATTATACTTGATTTTTTTACTCATGCATATCCATAATTGATTACAAGTTCTTAATGGATAAGAATCATATACGATAAGTCTTTTAAAAAATAATCCAAGGACCCGCCAACATGGGCCGCATTCGAACCAAAACCGTAAAGAAGGTGGCCCAGGTCATTATTGAGAAGTACTACACGCACCTGGACAACCACTTCCACACAAACAAGCGCGTGTACATGGAGATCACCATTATTCCCAGCAAGAAGCTCCACAACAAGATAGCTGGCTATGTCACGAATCTGATGAAGCGGATCCAGAGGGGCCAGAGGGGCCTGGTGAGCGGCATCTCCATCAAGTTGCAGGAGGAGAAAGAAAGGAGGGACGATTACGTTCTGGAGGTCTCAGCCCTGGATCAGGAGATCATTGAAGTAGATCCTGACACTAAGGAAATGCTGAAGCTTTTAGACTTTGGCAGTCTGTCCAACCTGCAGGTCACTCAGCTTATAGTTGGGATGAACTTCAAAACACCACAAGGAGCTGTTTGAGTCTTTCTGTGATGCCTCAATATTTTCAATAAACCTGGGACAAAAAAAAAAAAGTTGGTTAACCAAACTAAAAACAGAATAATATAAACATAAACGTTTATATCCGGCACAATGGAATATATGTGAACACTGAAAACAATCCAATAAATATGTTATTTAAAATATGAAAAGCACCTTTTGAAATGTACTACTAGGTTGACAGAAAAAGTGTGACCCAAAAGCAGTAACTAAGAAAGACAAGGCTCACCAAAGCAGGTTTCCTTCCTGAGGATACCTGCTAAAACCTAATGATCTTGGCTTTCTATTTTGATGGACAAGCCTAGGACCTATTCAGAGTGTGTGTAGTCTACAAAGAGATGCCTGTATAAAGTGGAGGACATATCTTCTGTTTAGTATAAACTTGTTAAAAATAAATACATGAAAACCAGTGCTGTATCAAGGAACTTTCCTTTTTCTACCTTGGCACCGAGAAGAAGCAGAAAAATATTCTGAAATTCCTACTTAGAAACCATCTCTTTTATGAGTGTATAGGATGAATTTCACAGGATATTATGCCCTGAAAACATTATGCTAATAATTTATTTTAAAGTGCCCTTGGAACCAGGCACAGTGGCTCACGCCTATAATTCCAGCACTTTGGGAGGCTGAGGTGAGAGGATCGCCTGAGTCTGGGGGTTCGAGACCAACCTGGCCAACTGGGTTAGATCTCATCTCTACAACAAATCAAAAAATCAGCAGGGTGTGGTGGCGCATGTCTGTAGTTCCAGATACTTGGAAAGCTGAAGTGGAAGAACCGCCTGAATCCAGCAAGTCGAGGCTGCAGTGACCGTGAGCGTGCCACTGCACTCCAGCCTGGGCAACAGAGTGAGAGACTCCGACTCAAAAAATAAATAAAGAAATAAAGTGCCCTTCTGTTGGTCATACTCCAATGAACTTAGAAGAAGCAGACACAATTTCTGTCTGGAATAGTGTAATAAATCCCAACCTTAGAGGATTACCAAAGTTATAATTTCAAAGAACATGAACTCACAAGTAAATGTCATAAAACAAAGGAAACAAGGCAGCATGAGCAAGAGTCAATAGAACAGAATCCTTTTCTCATGTCTGCTTTTTTTTTTTTTTTGAGTCAGGGGTCTCACTCTGTCACTCAGGCTGGAGTGCAGTGGCACAATCATGGCTTACCGCAGCTTCAACTTCCTGGGCTCAGGTGATTCCTCTGCCTCAGCCTCCTGAATGACTGGGACTATAGACATATGCCACCATGCCCAGATAATTTTTGATTTTTTATAGAGACGAGGTCTTGATATGTTGCCTAGGCTGGTCTTGAACTCCTGGGTTCAAGCATTCCTCCTGGGCCTCTCAGAGAGCTGTGATTACAAGCATGAGCCACCACACCTGGCCATTTCTGCTTTGTTTTGTATTTCTTTTATTGTTAATAAGAATTTGCTTATTAGTCACTCATAATTCCCATTGCATGAATTGTCCATTGTGAAGTTTTGCCAAGTTTTTTCCATTAGTTTCTCATTACATTCTTCAACTCCTCTATTTTTTCCTGCATTCATTGTACTTTTTCTTGTTCTTCAACATGATTTTGAATATATTTTTTATTTAAACATGTACCTTTCCATCATCTCCATAGGATTTGTCATGGGAAGGAAGGTTGTTACAATGCTCAACCCACTGTCTTAAACTAGATACGTGTACATTTTCCAGAGAGACTTTTAGGACTCTGAGGCAGGGCTTATACATGAGTTCCTTTTTATTAGAAAATAGCGTTGAAGTAGAAGTAAGATGAAACTTGGCTCAAATCTTATCTGCTACATTCTATTCTGGTGATTTTGGATGAGTTATTTAACCTGTTTTTCTATGCTTAGGTTTTCTTAACTGACAAGGGAAATAATACAAGTCAGGCAGAGTGGTGTGCAACTGTAGTCCTGATTACTCAGGAAGTTAATGGTGACAGGATCACTTGAATTCAGCCTGGGCAACATAGCGAGACACCATCTCTTTAAAGAGCACAATATATTTAGATGTTCAGTATATATCATTTCCCCTGAAAATTTAACTGATAACAGGTATAATATGTGAGTGGTTGGAAGCATGAGCCAGATGCTAAACCAGGGGCCCTTGTAAGACATTGTCTTTGGACACGGGAAGTGTGAACGGGTCATGAATGGAGCCACAAAGCAGATCATGAAGGTGGGGTGGGGGAGGAACAGCAGGGAGTTGCGGAAGGGAAGGAATCAGTCACATCCTTGAATATTTTAAGTTTAAGGAGTAGAGGTTTTGTTTTTGCTTTAATTTTATGATCCAATATTTATCCCTGTAAATATATATACAAGTTATAAAGCATAATAAATTAGACATGCATCTACCATTCAGGTTATTACCAATATTCTAGAAGCCACCTTTGTGCTTCTTTTCTCCATTTTCATTCTGTCTCTGCTTCCAAATGTCATCCATGTTCATATATCAGAATAATACTATCTGTTCTATAAGACCTAGCAGAGTGGACATAGTAACTTTATTTAATATGTTTAATTAAAAGACAGGTAAACTATCAAAATAGATGTTTCTCCAAAGAAAATATACAAATGTCCAATACGCATGTTAAAAATAAAAGATGCTCAACATCACTAGTCATCAGTGAAATGCATATCAAAGTCATAGTAAGGTGAAGATTCTGCCTTTTGTTTATCATTTTCTTTGAAATAGTTTTATCATATCATATATGCATATTCCTAAACAACAGTTTGCTTTGGGGCTTTCTAAAAACATCATCATCGTGTATATAGTTTAAGGGAATTGCTTTTTTTCTCAATATTATGTTTCTAAGATTTTTCTATATTGTTGCTTTTCATTCTAGTTCCTTTTATTTGTATTACTATGATATTCAGTGGTGTGGCTGTTTTTCTATTTAACATTCTTATTGAAGGACATTCAGGTTATTTTTAGATTTTTTGGTATTCTAAGCCAAACTGCTGTGGATATTACAGAGTATTCACATACACATCTACAAGCACGCAGCAAGAGGTTCTCCAGAGCTTATACTCCAGGGTAGAATAGTTGGGTTGGAGAGCATATTCACAATTAGATTTAAAAGATGAGCTTATTGTTTTCCAGTGTGTTTACAAATTACAAATGTACATGCTTACTAGTAGTGGATAAGAGTGTGGAGTCTTTCCGAGAATTGAGTAAGGGATTTTTACTCATCTGTAGCTTTTTTAATCAAAAAAATTTCTGTATTTACTGCTATTAACCATCTCTTCCTTTGAGAAGCTTTTCTCGCTTCCTACCTTTTCTCCCTCTTCTATGTTTGAATTAAAAACATAGTTTTTAAGTTTTCAAAATAGTTTTGTTATAAAAGCTTTAAAAGGTACGATGACCACTTAGATACCTAATCCTGACTTGTACCCCACATCTTTAAAATAAAAAAGTAATAGCCGGGCTTGGTGGCTCAGCCTGTAATCCCACATTTTGGGAGGCTGAAGTGAGCAGATTGCCTGAGCCCGCGGGTTCAAGACCCGCCTGGGCAACTTGGTGAGACCTCATCTCTACAATAAATCAAAAAATTAGCCGGGCATGGTAGCACGTGCCTGTAGTTCCAGCTACTTGGAAGACTGAGGCGGAAGGGTCACAGGAGCCCAGCAGGTGAAGGCTGCAGTGGCCGGGAGCAGCCACTACACTCCAGTCTGGGTGACAGAGTGAGACTCCAGCTCAAAAAAACAAAAAAACAAAACAAAACAAATAATAATAATAATAAACCATTTTTTTAAAAAAAGCTTTAAAAGTACTAGGGTATGGTGACTCATGCCTATAATCCCAGCACTTTGGGACATCAGGGCAGGAGGATTGCTTGCACCCAGGAGTTTAAGATCACCCTGGGCTACATAGCAAGACCTCATCTCTACAAAACATTGAAAAATTTGCCAGGCATGGTGGTGTGTACCTGTAAACCCAGCTACACGGAAGGCTGAGGTGGAAGGATCGCCTGAGTCCAGGAGGTTGAGGCTAGGGTGAGCCGCTGCACTCCAGCCTGGGTGACAGAGTGAGACTCTGACTAAAACAACAACAAAAAATTATTTTGATGGAACAATAGATATTGGAGATATGGGAAGGTGGGACAATGGGAGGGGCATGAGGGATAAGAAATTACCCAACAGGCACAGTGTACACTATTCAAGTGACAGGGACACTAAAAGAAGAGACTCAACCACTATGCAATATAACCATATAGCACAACTGCACTTGTTATATTAGGGTTACCCCCTAAATCTTTAAAAATAACAATTATTTTTTAAAAAGTACTTGGAATAAATGTTGTTATTTTTGTGATTGTATTGTCTTCACCTGCCAAGTAGTATCTTTAAAACAAAATAGGCTGGGCTTGGTGGCTCAGCCTGTAACGCCACCACTTTGGGAGGCTGAGGCAGGTGGATTGCCTGAGCCCATGGGTTTGAGACCAATCCAGGCAACTTGGCGAGACTGCGTCTCTACAATAAATAAAAAATTAGCTGGGCATGGTAGTGTGCACCTAAAGTTCCAGCTACTTGGAAGGCTAAAGCAGAAGAATCGCCTGAGCCCAGCAGGTCATTGCTGGGGTGGCCGTGAGTGTGCCACTGCACTCCAGCCTGGGTGACAAAGTGAGACTCCAACTCCAAAAAAAAAAAAAAAAAAGAAAAAGAAAAAGAAAAACAAAGTAAATGCTTTCTTATACCTTCATTTAATTCTTTTGTAAAAAAGAGAGAACCTAAGAAATATTCATACATATGCAAACTAGGAGATATGAGAAACTAAAAATAGGAATTATGTTTTCTTCCTTTAATGCAATAAATAAAATTGAGAGAAAACAATGTCATAGCAAATTAATAGAAAAATGTTGATATGTTATTGTTCAATCATAGAAATACCCATATGCTGTATTATGACAGGAACAGAAAATGTTTAACTTTACCTTGGTTGCATTTCAAATTAATCCACATTTGTAAATTTTCTGGTGTATTTTCCTCTTCTGATCTCCAACAACATTTCACTTGATTTTTCTGTCCTCTTTTTTCCATGTGACTATCTATTCAGTGGGGTTATAAATATGTTTTCCTTTATATTGTAAAGACAAGACAGCACTGAAAGAAAGAGAGGGAAAAGTACCCCACAGGGACTGCAGAGCTGGTGCATTCACCAGAGTCTTGACTGTATCATACCCTAAGCAGGTGAGATAACATTTTCATACTCCTACAAGCAAGTCACGTCCTTCAGAAAGTTTTCAACTATTAGTAGTGTTTTTGTTTATTTCAGTTGTGTTTGCTTTGGGGGGCCCTTTTTCTGAAACCAGTATTAGTTTATTCTTCCTAATAATGAATGTCTGAGAAATGCTTGTGATAGATATAGCATAGTCCAAAAGTTGAAGTTCATTAATAATTGGAATGTTGTGGAGTATGAAGTAATGAATACTAATTACTCCTTTCATGTCTGACAGCTCTCTGTGGACCAATACATCAGCTCGGACTTTAATTTGGTTCGAGTAATGGTTTTATCAATAGCACATTAAATCTGTGTTTGAGAAGATATACAGCTAAACCTGCCTCACACAGTAGATACCACTGTCATCAAATGGCCACAGGCTGACAACGGCTGGGTAATTACAAATAATTAAATCCACCAAACTCCAGACAATCCTAATTTTAAATAAAATATATTTTATCGTATCAATCGACAGAAAACATATCTGGAAAGATTTATCAACATGTAATTTTTCCAAAGCAAATTTACTGGCTTACATATTAGAGAAGTTACTGATCTGTGAAGCATCTTCATAAAATTATATCTCTTTAATCTTTCAAATCTCCCCAAATATTACTGAAATAATTTTTTAGCTTTAATTTTAACTGGAGTAACTTTACTGCAAGATGTATTTCATCTTGTTTCTGAGTATATAAATATTTTAAAAGACATTTTATACTTTATTCTGCATTTACTTTTCATACAATTATTCTTTTAATAATAGTTGTTAAGAAGCATGTCCCAGAAAGGAACTTAAAACTGGCTAATAGAAATATTAGCTATGTGATATAAATTTTTATTTTATAGCAATAATATAGTAAAAAGGAGACATTATTTTATAGATATTTATTTTATGATGAATAGTTTTCCTGAAAGTTATGCTAAATTAATAAGAAGAATTGCTTTCAGCTAGTAAGTTCTCAGATTACTAAATATTATTATGCTGCTACTCTTGGAGTTGATACTAAGGGATTATATAATAGTTGATCATAGATCTATCCAAATGAGGTCTTTGGTGGGAATAAGATAGAACCATGTTAAGTTAAATTCCATACTGTAGAAAAATGTACTCACTAGAGCTGGAAGCTTATGAATTTTTAATAAACTCTGGAGTTAGGTAGTTCTCTTAATATGTCCTTTGTGGGTAGGAATAGTTTTATTTTCAAATCATTTCATTCCCTTCTATAATATAATTCAGCATTCTAGTCTCTCTTAATTTCAAAATCCAAAATAAAATTTAATTGCCAAAAAACACCTCCAACAGCTTTTCTATTCCTAAATTCAGTCAAGGTTTTTAATTTTTTTTAATAGTGTAATATTTAGGATCTACAGATAACACATTCTCACACTCACAATCATCTTGGTAATCATTGTTTGACTTGACCTGAAACTAAATACTAAACAGGGCTTCAGCTAAAGAATCTTCAGATTCTTTTTTTCTTTGAAAAAGTAATCTTTCCCTCCCCCACAAAAAAAACATTAATAGTACCAAAATTTATTTGTTTTTGATGCCAAATAATATTTAAATATGAGTATATTTCTTTTTCTTTTTTTTTTTTTTTTTTGAGTCAGAGTCTCACTCTTTAGCCCAGGCTGGAGTGCAGTGGCATGCTCACAGCCACCGCAGCTTTGACCTGCTAGGCTCAGGCCATCCTTCCACCTCAGCCTTCCAAGTAGCTGGAACTACAGGCATGCGCCACCATGCCCAGCTAATTTTTTGATTGATTGTAGAAGCGAGGTTTCGCCATGTTGCCCAGGCTGTTTTCCTTTTTAGCTTTTTTTTAATCTGTACCAGTGTTACGTGAGCTTCTGAAACATCAATCTGTTTTTAAAATTAGAATTGAAGTTTGCTTTTACCTTAGAAGGATGCATTGATTACATTAACTGTATGAAGCATCAAGACAATGAACTCATTTCTTTTCAGGCCTTTCCTTCCTTTCTTTCCTTGAATGTCCTGCCAGCTGGACAGCTTTCAACCAAAACCTTTCTTCAGGAGCTGGGTTTAACCAACTCACACAACGCTTCCCATGAAGTTTGCTAAGTAACAACTCTCCTCTTGCCTTTTCCTGCACCTGATCTTTTCTGCTGCATTCTTGGCTGTAGCTGTAGGAACTCACAAGTCTAATCTAGAAGCTTTTCATTTTAAACAGCAGGACATGCAGTAAGGCTTTTAGATGTCCATTGAAAAGTTTATTTCTGCTTCTGGATTTTTTTCCCTCTAACTAGTGGGACTATATTGTTTACTTATCTTAAAACACACCTATTATCTCTTTACCTTGACAAAACAGCCCTGATGAGCCCTCCAAGATGGAATCTCCTCTATTCAGAGAACTTGTTAGCTAGCTAAATTGTCCATCTTAGAGTGAGAACCTTCAATGTCATAATACAGTATCTGTGGAAGTTTCTCTCTGAATAGCAGGTTTTGCAAATCTTTTTAAAAGAGTCCTACTGTAGCCATTTCTAGCAGACTCTGATTTGCCATAGTAGTAAGTCTTTACTCTAAATTAAATATGTTGCTTTTCGTTTTTGGTTTTAGATGTCAATAAAAAAATGATGGTGGTGTTTGTTCAGGTACTCAGAATATCTGATTGCTAAAGAAATTCATTTAGGCTTGTAAAATCCAATACCAATGGCATTTTCAACAGTAACTACAATGAATCTTGAGAACAGTTCCAATAAAAGTAAAAGGGTGCTGGGTGCAGAGGCTCAAGCCTGTAATCCCAGCACTTTGGGAGGCTGAGACTAGAGGACTGCCTGAGCTCAGGGGTTCGAGAACAGCCTGGGAAACTTGGCAAGACCTCATCTCTACAATAAATCAAAAAATTAGCCAGGCATGGTAGTGAGCTTTCATAGTTCTAGCTACTTGTAAGGCTGAGGCGGAAGGATTGCCTGATCCTTCCAGCTGGTTGAGGCCGCGGTGGCCATGAGCATGCCACTGCACTCCAGCCTGGGCAACAGAATGAGACTCCAACTCAAAAAAAAAAAGTAAAAGGGATTCCCTTAGTTTCAGATATATAATTAGAAGTAAGAATTTCAGATCATAATCTCCAAATTGAAATTCTCATCTGGGTTATATTGAGATAACAGTGTCTCTCCTGACTCCCAGAGACTTTGGTTTTCAGGAAACACTGATAATTGGGACCAGTGTTTGGACTGGTCTATCACAGAGGGTTGTGAAAATTACCCAAGAAATAATTTCAGAATATTTTAAATGTATTTTGCATATCTATCCTCCACAATAATAATGACCTTCCATGATCTGAAGAAGTTAGATATCTTTTCATCCCAGGACACTCACTTTTTGACTGGGTTTTGAGTAAACTTTGAAAAGATTTTGATATTCCCAGTTTACGACTTTTATGCAAACCTAACATAGGAAAAGTTAATTTATAGTTAGTAGATACTTGCAGATGATTGCCATTATATCATCATCATCATCATCATTATTATTATTGAATTGGAGTCTCACTCTATTGTTCAAACTGGAGTGCAGTGGCACGCTCCCAGCCACTGCAGCCTTGACCTGCTGAGCTCCGGCGATCCTTCCGCCTCAGCCTTCCAAGTAGCCAGAACTACAGGCACGCGCTACCACACCCAGCTAATTTTGATTTATTGTAGAGACGAGGTCTCACCAAGTTACCCAGGTGGGTTTCGTACCCGTGGGCTCAGGCAATCCATTTGCCTCAGCCTCCCAAAGTGCTGGGATTACAGGCTGAGCCATGGAGCCCAGCCTATGATTGTCATTATTATCAAATAATTCATTCTGCCATAGTGAGCATCTTGGCACACTTACTATATTATGTTTTATTTTCCTGAAAGCCAGAAAATAGAACACTTTTCTATACATTGAGTGATTTATTGTAAAACATTTATGGATGAATTACCTGATTCATAAATTATGAATATATTGACCAGAAATGATGGATCTTAGGTTAGGATTGGGTACCTAGCTAATCAGTGTCTTCATAAACAAGGACAGAATATCTAATCAAAGATCAGCAGGACATGTGCTCTGAGCTGTGTCTCTGTTTTTTCTCTAGTGACTGTAGATTGGTACTGAGTCGATCATAATCTCTCAGTACCCTCTTGTGATTGAAAGTCAGGTTGACAGAAGCTGACATTACAGGCTGTCAGTGTAATGTCAGGAGCAAATTAACCTGCAATGTGATGCAGTGAAATAAACTATATACTAGGAGTCTAGAGGCCCAAGTGCAAGTCCCAGCTCTGCACTATGCTGTGTGACCTTGGCCAACTCATAAACTATTTGGGTTCATAAAAAGAAATCAATTGAATGATCTCTGGGGGCCCTTATTGGTCTACAATTACAACTCTGCTAGGTGAAACAGCATGTTTTTGACTCACCCCGTGTCCTAGCTAATTAAACCAAGATATTTGTACTGGGAAAATCATTGTGTTTCCATTCTGAGACTGCATAATTATTCTCTCACCTCCAATCCAGCAAATCTCAGCCGTGGGAGAAGGGGGCGGAGGAGCTCCCATTCAACCTCTGGGAGCAGCCTGTGCCAGATTCAGGGTTCACCTCATGGATCCTTCCTGACTGTGATGCAGTGGACGGTTGTTGTGGCCTGTTCCTGGAGGGGGAGGGGGCGGAGCTGGGAAATGGATTAAGAACCTCTGTTTTAAGAAAGTAGCCACATCTCCAAGTTTAATGTTGCTCTTTCCACCTGCTGATTCTTCTCCTTGGAGTCTAAGTTTGGGAACGCATAGCTACCTTCGGGTTCTGGAAGTCATAACCTCTGAAATCCTGTCTTTCACAGAAACAACAAAGTAATTCTGTTTGCTTTTCCCACCCCTCTGGTTAACTCCATTGTATTTTTGATCCTTCAAACCATGAGAGAGCATTAGCAGTCTGTTTAATTTTCCCAGATAGGAAATTAACCAAAATTAATTTAGCAGCAAAGATAAAACCCACTGAGTCATTCTATAATTTTTGCCTTTCATAGATCATAAACACCCCAATTGAGGATAATTTACTATCCCTGGGAAATCTAAACCTACCAAATAATGTTTCAGAGCAAGATGTAAAACCCAGTTTTATAGGCAGACATCCTTCTCTTTTCCACCAGCATGGCAGAGTTCTCCTCCCCTCTATTAACTCTGTCTCTTTACAGAGAAACTCAGATCTGTTCCTCCAGCAGATGTATTTTCTGGTTCTCTAAACTGGAGTATGGGAATGCCTCAGAGCTTATGGAGGTATGCGAGAGAGATACAGAGCCATGGAGTCATTCATGAGTCGTCTTATGCAGTGTTGTTTAACTCAGATATTTGGTTAAATATAGAGGGAGTCAAAAAAAAGTATACACCTTTTAAGAAATGTTATCTATGTATAACTTTTCAAAGTTGAATTAAATTACTACTGTAGCAACATGTAGTATGAAGTTCACTCAACTGCACTTCCCCATTTTCTTTGATTGTCCTGCCTGTTGCATGGTAATGCTTGCATTCGTTTAACACCATATTTTGAGCAAATGCCATACTTAAAATGTGCATACCTTTTTTTTGGCACCCCCTGTAAATATTTAGCCAGTTAAAAGCTTCTGTCACCGGTACCCAGAAGTGAAATAGACAGAATCATGTTCATGTTGTTCAGTCTCACACTTTTATTCTTGAGCACATAGAAAGGGGAGCATGGTTATATAGAGTGGCTAACTAGGAAAATTACCTCTACTGCCTTGAGAAGACTTTATGCTAATACCCCTAGCTGATGTGAGCCTCTAGCTTGGCAGTAGGCAAATGGCCTGTCTTGGTGCAACCCATGAGCTAAGATTGGTTTTTAAAGGGTTGTAAACAGCAAGAATATATGACAGAGATGTTATGACCCACAAAGACTCAATTGTTTTGTTTCTGGCCCTTTCACAGAGAAAGTTCATGAACCCATGCTCTAAAGGGATTTCTCACTGAGGCCTGAAAACTTACTACTTTCAAAAATAAGTTAGTCATCTTGCTGGTGGTTTGTTTTCTCTCTTATGCACATGTGAGTGCATGCACGCGCTCATGCACACACATGACATAAATCTCAGAATTAATATGCCTTCTTATCACAGTTCCTAATCCTACCACAGACAGTTGTCCCATTGAACAACAATGAAAATTCTAGATTTGTGTGATTCCATGTTCTTCACTTGAATATAAATTTTTTAATTTGTTTAATGTTTTAAGTGTAAAAATGTTTAAATTCACTTTCATCTAGGTTAATGGTTAAAGCAAGCAGTTTACGAAGTATGAACTCAAACCTGGTAAAGATTCTTAAGCAAGTGAGGGAAAATTCAAACAACCTGAAGTGGTGGAAGCTGCTGGCAAACTAGAATTTCTCTGAGACTTTCCACAAGGGAGGAATAAAAATTCAAACTAAGACACAGAGGCAAACAGAAAACCACAAGATGTCCACAGAGGTTTATTTAAAACATGAGTTTTATTGTGAAGTTGCAAATTAGTATAAATGATGGTGTCTCTTGTATGTGAAAACCCCAGGCAATAATGACCTGAAACCTTCACTCTTGAAGTTTTATTTAAAAGACATCATTGGCCAGGTTCAGAGGCTCAGCCTGTAATCCCTGCACTTTGGGACACCGAAGCGAGTGGATTGCCTGAGCCCACGGGTTCGAGACCAGCCTGGGCAACTTGGCAAGACCTCGTCTCTACAATAAATAAAAAATTAGCCAGTCATGGTAGAGTGTATCTATAGTCCCGACTACTTGGAAGGCTGAGGCAGAAGGATCGTCAGAGCCCAGCAGGTTGATGCTAGGGTGACCATGAGCGTCCCACTGCACTCTAGTCTGGGTGACAGAATGAGACTCCAACTCAAAGTAATTAATTAAATCTAAGAAAAAAAGGTTATACAGCAATACAATAATAGTAGGGTTCCTCAGCACCCTACTTTCCAGCAATGGACAGAACGTCAGACAGCAAGTTAACAAAGAAACATCAGTTAAATAACATTCTAGACCAAGTAGATCTAACAGACATTTATAGAGCATTCCACCCAATAGCTAAAGAATACACATTCTTCTCATCAACAAATGGAACTTTCTCTAGGATAGATCATGTGTTAGGCTACAAAACAAGTCTCAACAAAAATATTTTTTAAATTGAACTTATGTCAGGTATATTTTCTGAACACAGTGGAATAAAACTAGAAATCAATAACAAGAACTTTAGAAACTATGCAAATACATGGAAATTAAACAACATATTATTAATGAATGGGTCAATGAAGAAATTAAAAACGAAATATTTCTTGAGACCAATGGAAATGGAAACACAACATACCAAAACCTATGAGATACAGCAAAATCAGTTCTAAGAAGTTTATACAATAAATGCCTACATAAAAAAACTAGAAATACCTTAAATAAACTACCTAAGATTACACCTCAAGAAATAAAACTACCAAAGAAATGAAACACCTAAAAATGAATTTCACCAAAGAAGTGAAAGATCTCTACAATGAAAACTATAAAACATTAATGAAAGAAATTGATGAGGACACAAATAAATGGAAAGATATTTCATATTCACAAATTGAAAGAATACGTTAAACTGTCCATACTACCCAAAGTTGTCTACAAGTTCAATGCAATTCCTATCAAAATACTAATGACATTCTTACAAAATATTTTTAAAATCCTAAAATTTAATAGAATCACAAAAGGCTCCAAACAGTCAAAACAATCTTGAGCAAAACTAAAAAACTAGGGGCATATACTACCTGACATTGGTCTGGGTGAGGATTTATGGATAAGACTTCAGAAGCACAGGCAACAAAAGCAAAAATACACAAATGGGATTACATCTAACTAAAAACTTTTGCACAACAAAGGAAATAATTACTAGAGTGAAGAGGGCCAGGCAGAGTTGCTCATGCCTGCAATTCCAACACTTTGGGAGACCAAGGCAGGAAATTGCTTGTAGCCCAGGAATTCAAGACCAGCCCAGGCAACATAACAAGACCTTGTCTCTACAAAAAAAATCAAAAAAAAGTGTGCCTGTAGTCCCAGCTTCTCAGGAGGCTGAGGCAGAAGGATCACCTGAGCCCAGGAGTTCAAGGCTGTGGTGAGGCACGATCATGCTACTGCACTCCAGCCTGGGCAACTGAGTGAGACCCCAACTTAAAAAAAAATTATAAATGTAAAATATTTTACTATGTTATTTAATAATGCATTTTAAGCCCATACCTATGTATACTTAATAGATTCATCATATATACATAGATATAGATAGACATATACTACACATTTTATCCTTAAAGAACAATAGTGTTTAGCATACATTTAATCACAGCAGTCCTTTCACTATAATGTGGATGAGGTAAAAAAAAAAAAAAAATGACTTCCTGCTTGCTGGGGCCACTGTGCAGAGTTTGCACCTGCTCTCCATTTCTGTATGGATTTTTTTTTTTTTTTTGAGTACTGTGGTTTCCTCCCCCTGCCCAAAAATGTGCATGTTGGGTGAACTGGTATGTCTACATGGTCCCAGTATGGATGTGAATGAATGTGTGTGAGTGCACCCTGCCATGAGATGGTGTCCCATTCAGGGCTGGCCCCTGCCTGGTGCCCTAAGCTGCCAGGAGAGACTCCAGCCACTTGTGGCCCTAAACTGGAATAAGTGTGTTGGAAAAGGAAGAAATGAATAAATACAAATGATTGTCAAGTAAAAATTTTTAAGTTGTGTAATAATCATACAAATGCATGACAGTGAACTGCAGTGTGAAAACCCTTCTGAAGCCCTTGAGATGTGTCATTGTTTGTTTTTGAGCTGCATGGTAATAAGAGGTACTCTTATGATTTTCACTTGGCAAACACTTAACTCCTTTATTTAATCCACCACCACTATGACAGCCATCACTCACCAATGCATCAAAAATAGGGTAGCCACACACAGTGGTTCACACCTGTATCCCCAGCACTTTGGGAGGCAGTGGCAAGAGGATTGTCTGAGCCCAGGGATTTAAAACCAGCCTGGGCAACTTGATGAGACCTCGACTCTACAATAAATCAAAAAATTACCTGGCATGGCCATGATCACTTGTGGTTGCAGCTACTTGGAAGGCGGAGGTGGAAGGATCAACTGAGCCCAACAGGTCGAGGCTGTGGTGGCTGTGAGAATGCCACTGCCCTCCAGCTTGACTGACAGAGTGAGACTCTGACTCAAAAAAAAAAGTAATCATGTAACTTATTTTTATTAACTTTTCTTAAATGTATGTATAGCTCACATTTATTTCAACATTTAATATTAGAAGTGTTTTTGGTCTTTACTTAGATGTTTGGTGATGTTTTTGTGACCAGAAATATGCTGTAGAAACTTACCTTGTTTATATCAATTAGCATATGGTAAAATTGCTCTCCTTGTATGTTATTTCGCTTAAAGTCACAGTTTCCAATAACCTATCAGCAATACCAAGTGAGTACCCCATGTATAATAATAAAAGCTAACATTCGTTGTGATAAGTCCTTTATATGATTGATTGTATTTAATTGTTACAGCAACATTATGGGGTGAGTACCATTGCTGTCACCATGTCACATAAGAGGTAACTTAATCATATAGTCATGGGTCATTTCTAATCCTTCTATATTTTAGGAGAATTGGGAGCTGGTGAAAAGTCCCAAATCACCTGGTCTTCTGGCTGAGTTCCACTATCAGAACATCCAAGTGGAATGACGCCTTAGTGTGAGTTGTGGTCTGTGGGAGTCTCCTAAAAGCCTGTGTTATGCCCCCATTAGGTATATCAGAATTGGAGATAAAGAATGTGAATTCAACAAGAACTTCCGCCTTATCCTTCACACAAAGCTGGCAAACCCTCACTATAAGCCGGAGTTACAAGCTCAGACGACTCTGCTCAATTTCACAGTCACAGAAGATGGCCTGGAAGCCCAGCTGCTGGCAGAGGTTGTTAGTATTGAAAGGCCAGATTTGGAAAAACTGAAGGTAAAAATGGTTGAATCACTCACCAACACTTCTTCAGCACTTGCTTTGCACAACACTAGTGTGAGATACAGGATTCCTGCCCTCAAGGATTCTGCAATCCAACTGGGAGAAATGAGTATACATGTGAAAAGTTAAAAAATCCGAGGCTGCTTCTTTTTTTTCTTTATTTTTGTTTTTATTTTAAAGATATGGGGTATAGTTCAGGGTTAGATACATATGGGATCATCGTACAGGTAAAGTTTGGGTACCCTTATTAATGTTATGTGTTCCGCCTCCCTCTCCTAACAGTGTCCCACTACTGCCAATCTCTTCCTTATAGTATTATGATAAATGTTCAGGGTCCTCTTATAAATGATTACATGTAGTACTCAGATCTTAGTTTCTGTGATAAATCATTGAGTGTGATAGACTCTAAATCCATCCAAGTTGCTACGAAGTCCATAATTTTGTCCTTCTTTATGGCTGCATAATTTTCCATCATGTATGCGTTCCAGATTTTCTTTATCCAGTCCACTTTCGATGGGCAGCACGGTTGGTTGCATATTTTTGCTACTGTAACTAGCGCTGCAATAAACATGCGTGTGCAGGTATCTTTTTTATAGAGTAACTAGAGTTCATTTGAAAAGTGGACAAAAAGCCGGGCTCGGTGGCTCAGCCTGTAATCCCGCACTTTGGGAGGCTGAGGTGAGTGGACTGCCTGAACCCGCAGATTCGAGACCCGCCTGGGCTACTTGGCTAGACCTCATCTCTACAATAAATCAAAAAATTACCTGGATGTGGTAGTGCACGCCTGTAGTTCCAGCTACTGGAAGGCTGAGGCGGAAGGATCGCCGGAGCCCAGCAGGTCGAGGCTGCGGTGGCCGGGTGCGGCCACTGCACTCCAGTCTGGGTGACAGAGTGAGACTCCAACTCAAAAAATAAAAATAAAAAAAAAACAAAAGAAAAGTGGACAAAAGATATGAATAGACACTTCTCAGAAGAAGACATACTAGTAGCCAACAGATACATGAAAAAATGCTCAGCCTCAGTAATCATCAAAGCAATGCAAATTAAAACCACACTGAGACCACCTAACTCCGTCAGGAAGGCCATCATCAATAACTCAAAAAACAACAGATGATGGAGAGGATTCGGGGAAAAGGGAACGCTTTCACACTGTTGGTGGGAGTATAACTTCTGTGGAAAACAGTGTGGCGATTTCAACAAATCTACTTCTGATAAATGCTTGATGGTTACAGTGACTCCAAGGTAGGAGGCCAGTGGGCTCTAGGTCTTGTCTGATAGACGACTAGGACGAGCAAGGAGGCATGTGTAGGTTGTGGAAAACACAGGTATTGGAATCAGGAACGCGCCTGATTGATTGGATAATGGTTGCCTAGTTTAGCCAACGCAAAAGAATGCAAAAGTAATGAAGTAAGTTTGGAAAAATGAAGGGCCTTGTAGCTAGTGACTACTAGTATTTAAAGGGACATTTATGGCTCTAGGAATATTGATTAAGAAAAAAATGCTGAAAATAATTAAATTCAGTGTTGTATACAGAAAAAAGAAAACACAGTAAACCTTAAAATGTAAAAAAAAGACAATAATAGAAACCATCATACTTAGTGATCTATCACAGAAACGAAGGACTGAATACCACATGTTCTCACTCATAAGTGGGACCTGAACATTAATCACATTGGCACAAGGGAGGGATTGGCAGTCGTGGGACAATGCCAGCGTGCAGGAGTGGGTAGAGGAGGGACACATAGCAAAACACAGGATACCTGGTCCTAAACCAGGGGAAGTGAGAACCAGCTGGAGACCCAAACTTCACCTGCACGCAGGCTACTTGTGTAGCTAATCCAGACTTCTACTCCACATCTCTATAATAAAATTTTTTTAAGTTAATAATTAGAAAATAGAGAAAATGAGAACCATTAGAGAAGATCAACAAAATAAAAAACTTGTTCTTTGGCAAGAGAGGGTCAGACTAATATAGTAGATATACCTTTGTAAGGGCCAGTGAGGGATCAAAGGCAGATAAGGAGCATTAAGAAGAAAAAAGGGCACATAACTATATAGAGAGATTAAAATTCATAAAGAAATAGTGTCCAACTTTCTAACAATAAATTTGAAATCAATAATTGGTGATGTGAAAATTAAAGAGAATATATGTGCTAACTTGGGCAAATTTGCCAACAATGTTTCTCAAAAATTTAAATTAGGCCAGGCTGGGTGACTCTACCTGTAATCCCAGCACTTTGGGAGCCGAGGTAAACGGATTCAAGACCAGCTCAGGCAGCGTGGTGAGACCTCATCTCTACAATAAATAAAAAATTAGCCAGGCATGGTAGCACACACCTGTACTTGGAAGGCTGAGGCAGAAGGATCGCCGGAGCCCAGCAGGTTGAGGCTGGGGTGGCTGTGAGTGTGTCACAGCACTCCAGCCAGGGCGACAGAGTGAGATTCTGACTTAAAAAAAAAAAGTTAAATGAAACATACTTAGAATTAAAGCAAGGATTCATATTTCAGATGTTACAGATCTATGGAAACATTTTGTAAACTGAAGGGATTTCTTCTCACTGGTGAACATTATTCGTATTTTGAAAAACTGTGCCAGGATATTTAGTATAAATCAAAGATGTGCAAACTGTGGCTTCCAGGCCAAATCTGATCTGCCACCTTTTTTTTTGTAAATACAGTTTCATTAAAATACAGCCATAGGGCAACCTCTTCAGGACCCCTCCCAATGTGGGAGCTTTTCTGTCCTCAATAAATGCTGCTTTCTCAAAAAAAAAAAAAAAACAAAACACCTCAGCCATGCTCAGACATCTGCCTATGGTCTCTGACTGCTTTTGCACTACAGTGGCGGAGCTGAGTAATTGCAACAGAGATCCTGTGGCCTGGGAAGCCAAAAATATTTCCTATCTGGACCTTTCTAGAAAAAGTTTGCCACCCTAGTGTAAATCAATTGTTCTCAAACTGTGGGTCCTAGAACTGCAGCGTCAGTATCATCTGGGAATATCTATGAATGCAGATTCTCAGGTCACACCCCAGATCCTTCTGGACAAGAAATCTGGAGGTGGGTCCAGCAGTCATGTCTTACCAAGCCATGCCAGCGATCTGATCCATGCTCAGACTCTGTATGAGACTGCTTTCACTTGGATTTGCTACTGAACCAGTCCAGAAGCTGGTGAGACAGCCGCAAGGTCAAGACCGAATTTGAGAGGGCATGGTTCCCTGAGGCTTTTTTCCACATGTGCTCACACTCAGTAGAATAACAACATGCCAAGAGTGAATGATCCACCAGGTCAGGGTTCAAAGGACCACCGACTTGTAACTACCAAGCTAGATAGGCACCAAGTCTGTAATTGAGGCACCATAGGACCATATAAGAAAATCATTTTTCATGGAAACATGCTTATACATTTTTTTCCTTTTTCCAAAAGGCTTGGCAATTTGATAAGTTTATTTATTCGATTTTACTCTTGATAATGAAAACATTTAAATATATGATATAAAATAGTCATAAGCCCCCATGTAACAATTATCCAGATTCAACAATTATCTACATATTTCCTCTTCCTCTGACATTTCTATCTGAAGTCATTTTTAACGTTTTGTTGTTTAATTAATTTTTATTGTTTGTTATTTATTATTAAGTTGCAAAAATATTACAGAGAGTTTCTGTATACCCATAGCCCAGTTTCAGTTTCTCCTAATGTTTTTTTTTGAGTTGGAGTCTCACTCTGTCGCCCAGACTGGAGCGCAGTAGCCGCTCCTGGCCACCGCAGCCTCAACCTGCTGGGCTCCGGGGATCCTTCCGCCTCAGCCTTCCAAGTAGCTGGAACTACAGGCGCGCGCTACCACAGCTGATTTTTTTATTTATTGTAGAGATGAGGTCTCACCAAGTTGTCCAGGTGGGTCTCGAACCTGCAGGCTCAGGCAATCCACTCACCTCGGCCTCCCAAAGCACTGGGATTACAGGCTGAGCCACTGAGCCCGGCTCTTCTAATGTTTTGTGTGACATAAAAAAATATGGAAAATGGCTGGAGGCCAGGCATAGTGGCTCATGCATGTAAATCCAAGCATGTTGGGAGGCCAAGGCGAGAGGATTGCTTGAGCCCAGGAGTTCAAGACTAGCCTGGGCAACACAGCAAGACCTCATCTCTACAAAAAAAAAAAAAAAGATTAGCCAGATGTGGTGATACCCACCTGTAGTCCCAGTTACTTGGGAGACTGAGGTGGAAGGATAGGCTGAATCCAGGAGTTCAAGGCCGTGGTGAGCCATGGTCATGCCACTGCACTCCAGCTTGTATGAGACAGAATGAGACCCCAACTCATAAAATGTATATGTACATATTTAAAATGCTATTCTGCTTTAATGAAACATATTCATTCAATGCTGTTCATTCAGAAATTGTAGTACCTCTTCCCATTGAGCTTTAATTTATACATCACATAATTCTCCATTTTTAATTGTGTAATCCAGTGATCTTTAAGTCATTCAGAGTACCAATATCAAAACATTTTCATCACCTCAAAAGTAAAATTCATAATCATTAGCTGCTATTCCCTGCTGCACCTCCCCCGGCAACCATTAGTCTACATTCTGTCTCTATGGATTTGCCTGTTCTGGACATTTCATATAATGAAATCATGAAATATGTGGCATTTTGCATTTGGCTTCTTTTGCTTAGCACGTTCTTAAGTTTTACCCCTACTGTAGCATGTATCAGTTCTTCATTCCTGCTTAGGGCCAAATAATCTTTGTATAAATATATACCACATTTTATTTACCACCTCATCAGTTGATAGGTATTCATGTTTCTACTTTGGGGCTATGATGTGTTATACTGCTATGAACATTCATATGCAAATGTTTGTGTGGATATGTATTTTCAGTTCTTGGGTATCTACCTAGAAACAGGATTGCTGAGTCTCATGGTAACTCTATGTTTAATCAGTTGAGGAAGTGCCAAGCTCTCGTCCAAGTGACTGCAATATTTTACATTTCCACTAGCTAATCATCATCTTAATGGGTGTGAAGTGGTATCTCATTATGGTTTTAATTTTTCATTTTCCTAAAGTCTCATGATGCTGAGCATTTTTTCATATATTTATTGGTCTTTTGTGTATTTTTTTTTTAAGTTGGAGTCTTACTCTGTTGCCCAGGCTGGACTGCAGTGGCATGCTCACAGCCACCACAACCTCAACCTACTGGGCACAGACAGTCCTTCCACCTTAGCCTTCCAGATAGCTGGAACTACAGGTACACGTCACCACACCCAGCGAATTTTTTTATTTATTGTAGAGACGAGGTCTCACCAAGTTGCCCAGGCTGGTCTTGAACCCCTGGACTCAGGCATTCCTCTCAACTCGGTCTCCCAAAATGCTGAGATTACAGGCTTGAGCTATCTATTCAAATCCTTTGTCCATTTTTTAAAAAATGGGTTATTCTTATTGTAGGAGTTCTTTATATAGTCTGAATATTTTATTGGATAAATGATTTACAAAAATTTTCTCCTATTCTGTGATTGTCTTTTCACTTTCTTGATGGTGTCCTTTGAAGCACAAAAATTTGTAATTTTGGTGAAGTTCAATTGTCTGTTTTTTCTTTTGGCTTATATTGTGACACAAGCCATGAATATTTTACTCCTGTGTTTTCTTCTAGGAGCTGTATAGTTTTTGCTCTTAGACTTTGGTTTGTGGTCTATCTTGAGTTCATTTTTATATGTAACATGAGGTAGGACCAACTTTATTCTTTTGCACAGGATATACAGTTGCCCCAGGAAGGACCGTTTGTTGAAAAGACTATCTTTTCTCCCCTGAATTGCCTTTGCTATTTGTAAAAGAGCAGTTGACCATATTTCTGCGGATCTATTTCTGTGCTCTTTATTCTGTTTCACTGATCTGTTTGTCTATCCTTTCATCAGTACTAGACAGTCTTGTTTACTGTAGCTTTACAATAAGTCTTGAAGTCAGGTAGTATCAGTTCTCTGACTTTTTTCTTCTGTATTCTGTTGGTGATTCTGGATCTTGTACCTTTCTCTATATATATTAGAATCAGATTTTCAGTATCTACAACATAATGTGCTGGTATTTTTATTGATATTATGTTGAATGTCAGAAAGAAATAAACTGGTTGTCTTAATAATATTCCTATCCATGAACATGGAATATCTGTTCATTTTTTAGATCTCTGATTTCTTTCATCAGAGTTTTGTAGAGTTTCTCAAATAGATCTTCAACATATTTTGTGAGATTTATACCTAAGGATTATAATTTTGGGATGCTAATGTAAATGATGTTGTATTTTAAATTTCAAATTCCAGTTGTTCAGTGCTGCTATATAGAAAAGCAATTGGTTTTTGTATATTAATCTGCATCCTACAAACATGCTATATTTGCTTGTTAGTTGCAGGAAGCCTTATGTCAATTCTTTGGGATTTTCTACATGGACAATTATGTCTTGTGTGAACAAAGACAGGATTTAATTTTTTCTTTCCCATTCTGTATAACTTTTATTGTCTTATTTGTCTTATTGTTGGACTTCCAGTACAACATTGTACTGAAAGTCCTTATAGTTAGAATTTCCAGTAAATGTTGAAGAGGAGTAGAGAAAGAGGACAACCTTACCTTGCTCCTAATCTTGGTGTGAAAGCACCTAGCTGCTCACCATTAAATATATTATTAATTGTGAGTCTCTTTTTAAAAGGTTCTTTATCAAATTGAAGATGTTTCTC
Organism: Cephalopachus bancanus; assembly: GCA_027257055.1. NCBI lineage: Eukaryota > Metazoa > Chordata > Mammalia > Primates > Tarsiidae > Cephalopachus > Cephalopachus bancanus. The sequence continues at coordinate 531,084 of JAPVLO010000091.1, forward strand.
TTTATTTCTAATTGACTGAGAATTCCTATCATGAATGAGTGTGGGATTTTACCAAATATTTTTTTTCTTCACTTACTGATATGATCATGTCTTTCTTCTTTAGCCTTTATGTTTGTCAACCAGACTTGCATACCTAGAATAAATCCCATGTGGTCATGATGTATAATTCTTTTTATACATTGTTGTATTTGATTTGTCAATATTTTGTTCAGGATTTTTATATCTATGCTCACAAGAGATATTGGTCTGTAGTTTTTCTTTTCTATAATGGCTTTGGTATTAGGGTAATACTGACCTTATGGAATGAATTAGGAAGTGTTCTCTCTGCTTCTGTTTTCTAGACAAAATTGTAGAGAATTTATATCATTTCTTCCTTAATGAACTCTCTTCTTCTAGTAAAATCATCTGGGTCTGGTGCTTTCTTTTTTGGAAGGTTGTTAATTGTTGAGTCAATTTCTTTTGTAGGTATATTCTCCTTGTGTGAATTTTCGTTAGATTGTGTCTCCCTAGGTACTGGTCCACTTCATCTAAGTTATCAAATTTGTACACAAAGAGTTGTTTATGATATTCTTTTAGCATTTTTTAGAGTTCATGGACTCAGTAGTAATATTCCTCTTTCCATCTGCTCTTAATAATGGTGACTGGGCATGGTGGCTCACACCTGTAAGTCCACCACTTTGGAAGGCAGAGGCAAGAGGATTGTCTGAGCCTAGGAGTTGGAGACAAGCCTGGGTAACTTGGCGAGACCTAGTCTCTACAATAAATTTTTTAAAAATTAGCTGAGTGTGGTACCATGTGCCTGTGGTTCCAGCTAATTGGAAGGTTTAGGCAGAATAATTGTCTCAGCCCAGCAGGTCAAGACTGTTGTGGCTGTGAGCATGCCACTGCATTCCAGACTGAGCAACATAGTGAGACATTAGCTCAAAAGAAAGAAAAACTGGAGCCATCTCTTTTATTCGTGGATAACCTGGCTAAAGGGTCATAAAAATTTTATTGATTTTTTCAAAGAACCAGCTTTTGGTTTTGTTGATTTTCTCTGTTGGTTTTTTTGTTCAAATTTTTATTTATGTGTGCTCTGGTTTGTATTATTTATTTTCATCTGCTCGTTTTAGATTTGTATTGCTCTTAATTCTTTAGTTTCCTAAGGTGAAAGCTTAGATGAATAACATTAGATCTTCCTCCCTATTTTTCTAATTTATGCTCTTTTTTTTTAAGTTGGAGTCTCACTCTGTCACCCAGGCTGGAGTGCAGTGGCATGCTTATGGCCACCACAACCTCAACCTGCTGGGTTTAGAGGATCCTTCCACTTCAGCTTTACAAGTAATTGGAACTACAGATGCACACCACCACGCCCGGATAGTTTTTGTGATTTATTGTAGAGACGAGGTCTCAGCAAGTTGCCCAGGCTGATCTGGAACTTCTGGACTCAGGAAATACTCTTGTCTCAGTCTCCCAAAGTGCTGGGATTACAGACTGAGCCACCACACCCATTTAATGTTATGAATTTTCCGCTAAGCACTGCTTTTGCTGTCTCTCACAAATTTTGATATATTGTATTTTGTTTTCATTTATTTCAAAATATGTTTAATATCTTTAGACTTCTTTGATCTATGTATTATTTAGAAGTGTGTTCTTCAATCTCCAAATATTTTAGAATTTTCCAGCTTTCTCTTGATTTTGTATTTTAATTTTGTTTGATCTAGGAGCATACTTTGTAAGATTTCTATTCCTTTAACCCTTTCAGGTATGTTTTATGGCCCACTATTTGGTCCATCTTGGTGAATGTTCCATGTGAACTTGAGAAAAATGGTATATTCTGTTGTAGTTGAATGGAGGATTCTATAAATGTCATTAGATCCAATTGATTGATGACTATATTCTTACTGATTTTCTGCCTACTAGATCTGTCAATTATGGATACAGGGGTCTTGAGAATAGAATTGTCTGTTTCTTCTTGGACTTTTATCAATTTTTACTTCATGTATTTTGACACTTTGTGGTTAGATAGACATACATTAAAGATTGTTATGCTTTTTTGGAGAGTTGGCCCCTTTATTATGTAATGCATTTCTTTGTTTTCAGTAATTTTCCTTATTCTGATAACTACTTTGTCTGAAATACTATAGCTCTCTTTTGATTAGTGCCAGCATGGTATATCTTTCTCCATCCCTCTACCTTGAATTTTTATATTTAAAGTGGATTTTAGCCAAGCATGGTGGCTCACGTCTGTAATCCCAGCACTTTGGGAGGTAGAAGGAAGAGAACTGCCTGAGCCCATGGGTTGGAGAACAGCCTAAGCAACTTGGTGAGACCTTGTCTCTATAATAAATTTTTTTAAAATAAGCCAGACATGGTGGCGCATGCCTGTAGTTCCAGCTACTTGGAAGACTGAGGTGGAAGGATCACCTGATCCCAGTTGTTCGAGACTGTGGTGGCCATGAGGATGCCGCTGTACTCCAGCCTGGGTAGCAGAGTGAGACTTCGACTCAAAAATAAAGAAATAAAGTGGGTTTTGTAGACAGTAGATAGTTGGGTCTTATTTTTTTTACCCACTCTATCAGTCTCTTTTAATTCATTTATTTAGGTAATTCACATTTGAAGAGGTTATTGTTAGTTACATTAACATCTACCATTTAATTGTTTTTTATTCACTGTTTCTTATTTTTGTTTGTCTTTCCTCTCTTTCTACTTTCTCTGGTTTTAATTAAGCACCATATATAATTCCAGTGTCTCTTGTCTCTTTAGCACATAAATAATACTGTTTTTACAAGTTTTTAGTGGTTGCCTTAGCAGTTGCAAAATATATTTATAATGAATCTAAGTCCATTTTTAAATAACAGTACTGCTGCATGAGTAATGCAGGTAACTTTTAATAGACTATTTTCACTTCCTCCTTCACATCTCTTATAGTATGGCTGTCATTTTTTCACTTACCCATAAGTTATCATCACTGATACATTGCTGCTATGATTATTTTGAACAAATAACTCACTTAAGAGTAAAATAAAATATTTTAACTTCATTTATTCCTTCCTTAGTGCTTTCTTCCTTCATGTAAATAGGAGTTTCTGACCTTTATCACTTTGCTTCCCCATGAAGAAAAAAAATGTATTAACATTTCTGGTAAGGCATACCTACCAGCAACAAAATACATCAGTTTTTGTTTGTTCAGGAAAAGTTTTATTACTCCATCACTTTTGAAGGGTAATTTTTTTCAGGATACAGAATTATTGATTTTTTTGTTTTTATTTTTTCTTAAGTATTTTACTCTCCTCTCTTCTTGTTTGCATAGTTTCTTGAGAGAAGTTCCATGAAATTCTTATTGTTGTTTTTCCACAGATAAGGTGACTTTTTTTTCCTGTTGTTTCTTTCAAGATATATATATATATTTTTTTTGCTTTTGATTTTCTGAAGTTTGAATATGATTTGCCTAGAAGTTGATTTTTAAAAATATTTATCCTGCATAAAGTGTTGTGAGTGTCCTGGATCTGTGGTTTAGTGTCTGCCATCAATTTTTGAAAAATTCTTAGCCATTATTACTTACAATTTTTTTTTCTTTTTCATTTCTTCTCCTTGTAATTGTCTCACAGTTCTTGTATATGCTTTCCTTGTGTAAATTTTCATTCTTTTTTCTTTGCTTTTCAGTTTGAGAAGTGCTTTTTGTCATATCTTCAGGCACACTGATTCTGCTCTTGACTATGTCTAGCCTACTGATAAGCTCATCAAAAGCATTCTTCATTTCTCTTAGAGTGTTTTTGAACAGTAGCATTTTCTTTTGATTCTTTCTTAGAGTTTCCATCTCACTGCTTACATTACTCTGTAATCAGGTCTTGCATATTGTCTACTTTTTCAGTAAATCCTTTAGCATATTAATCGTAATAATTTTTAATTTCCAGTCTGATAATTCAGCCATACCTGAGTCTTCTTCTGAGGTTTGATTTGTCTCTTCAGACTGGGTTTTGCCTTTTAGTATACCTTGTTGTTATTTGTTGAAAGCCATACATGATGTATTAGATAATTGGAATAATGATAAATAGTGCTTCAGGGTGAGATTTTATGTTTATATGGCCAGGAATAATGCTGTGGTCAATGTTTGCTATAGTTGTTGGTATCATAGGCTTCAATTTAATCTAATGTCCTTGTTTTGTTTTGGTTTTTTTATCCCCCTGTTGTCTTTGGGTTTCCCTAAAAACTTCTTACGTAAAAAAAAATCTGTGTTTTTCAGCTGTGTCACTTGTAATCCACTGATATTATACTGGTATCTACTGATGTGTCGGTAAAATATTTGTGGAGGGAAGCATTCCTTAATCTTATTATTGAATCTCAAAGTTTGTTGGTTTGTTTGATCTGAGTCACTGGGATGTAATCATCAAAAGAGTTACTCAACCTTTAAAAATAAATCTCTTGTCCTAGTTGAGACAGGAAGTCTAGAGGGGGCTCAGTTGTATAACTTCCCTTCCTGTGGGTCACATTAGGCATTGGAAAGTGGTTTTCCTTTTGGGCAGATTTTTCTTAGGAAGAACAGGAAGCTCTGGACATATTTTAAGTGGTTACTTTTCTCCTCCCTAGCCCATAGCAAGATTGGATTTTCTCTAATCTTCACTATGAGAACTTACTGGGAGCTCCTGGTGGTAAAACTTGCAAAAGCACAGAGGGCGCCCAAGATTGGGCACCCAGGAGTTTTAAACTTTCAAATTCTACCTCCATGAATTAGCCAATTACCATTTAAGTGTTCTCAATATTTGTGATTCTCTATCTTTGCCTGATTTCAGGTTGATAGTTTGCCCTATGACCTCAGTATTTAAAAAGAATTGCTCAGCCAGACACTGTAGTTCATGCCTGTAATTCCAGCACTTTGGGAGGCGGAGGCAATAGGATTGCCTGAGTTCAGGGGTTCTAGACCAGTCTGGGCAACTTGGCGAGACCTCGTCTCTACAATAAATTTTTAAAAATTAGCCAAGTATGGTGGTGCATACCTGTGGTTCCAGCAACTTGGAAGGGAGAGATGGAAGGATGGCCTGAGCCCCAGCAGGTCAAGGCTGCGGTGGCCGTGAGCATGCCACTGCACTCCAACCTGGGGGACAGAGTGAGACTCTACTCAAATAAATAAATAGAATTGCTTTTTTCTTATTGTACAGACTAAAATGAGACTTCTAAGCTCTTTCTGTGTCTGAGCAGAAACTGGAAGTTTTTGATGCCTTCTTAAACAGATTCTTCCTATAGGTTCTTGATGTCAATGACTATGATAAGTGTTCATACTCTGCACCCTGGAGTGCAAACAGATCTTAACATACCTTCTGGATTTTTAAAAATTATGAACAGCATGACTTTAATATTAAGTGTGTTTTATTGCATACTGATTCCATGAATACTGTGATTAAGGGAACTCTGCTTTATTTTTTTTATCATATTGTATTTTTAAAATTTTTTTATTTTGAAGATGTGGAATACAATTCAAGGTTAGGTATATGAATGTTCATTATGCAGGTACCCTTGCTGATGAAGTGTGCCTCCCCTGCCCCCGCCCATACCCTGGCAGTTCCAGTACTGCCATCCCTTTCTCATAGCATTACAAAACTCGACTTTAACAGCATGTATTTAACCATCATTTCTCACACTTTTTGTTTGCTTTGTATTAGTTGGTTTTGACAAAGCACCAAAATGATTTTAAGATCGAGCTGAAGTATCTGGAGGATGACCTCCTTCTGCGCCTTTCTGCGGCAGAGGGAAGCTTTCTGGATGACTCCAAACTGGTAGAGAGATTGGAGGCAACAAAGGCCACCGCAGCAGAGATAGAGCACAAGGTAGGAAAGGGTAGAGAATGCCTGGTGGATTTTAGCGCTCTCATGGAGTGAAAGGCTTGGGGCAACAGTGTAATCAGCTTTGGTAATTCTTCTAAAAGGATTGCCTTGTGGAATTCAGGTCATTTAACAAACTTTCCTTAAAAATTGGACTGTGTGGGAGGTGGAGATGGTTTGAACGTGTGCTTCTCCTAATTCCACAGAGATTCCGTCATTTAAATTGTATACTGTCAGGCTATTATTTTTCCTGTGTGACCATATTTGAAGAAAATGGGGCCTGCTGGCTTACGTGGTTGAAAAATCTAAAGAGCCTTAGCATCCAGCTCTGGCAAGCTAATATCCTGCAGCCTCTCTGCAGGCTGTTGGACATTTTAGAGAAATCCTGAGAGCTGAAGTTCTGTTTACAGGCCTGCCGTGGCAGGAGACTGAGCAAGAGATGGTCCCCTGCTGTACTCAAATGCATTATTCACCCTGGGAAAATGACATTTCCTAAAAGCCAGTAAAAATGTTCATTGAGTAGGCTTCCTGCTAATGTCCAACATGGGTTCCAATATGCCTTCTGTGTGCTGTGCCCTTTGGACTTTTCCAAGTTGCCATTGACTCTTAAAATTCCATTGTTTCAAAATCTGACCCTTATTTGCTTTCTGGAATATCCTCATTATTAAGTAATCTATTAATTACTCAGCAGAGTCTGTGTTACCACACATCCAATATATTTGTCTTAAATTAAGCAAGGAAATGGAATCCCAAATTATTCTATCCTTTTAAGTAAGTGAATTCTAGGTGGCTCCTGAGATGATAAAGATTAGGGCAATTAAGTCAATTAGGTCTTAGCTTTGAAGTTAACGTCTAATTGTCTTTTAAAATGTCTCTTCATGTCTTCTTCACATATCACCATGTAGTGACTTCCCTCTCTGTCCTACCTTTTATTTCCTTTCGTACACAAATATTATGAATCAAGTCTATAGAGAAGGTTGGGGAAAATACCGTATTTTATAAAGCTATTGGAGCAGCAGTAGTCCTAGATTAAAAAAAAAGATATTTGAGCTTCAAATAAAAATGAATATGTTGGTTGGGCGTAGTGGCTCAAGCCTGTAATCCCAGCACTTTGGGACACCAAGGCAAGAGAATTGCCTGAGCCTGCAGGTTCAAGACCAGCCTGGGCAATATGGTGAGCCCTCAGCTCTATCATAAAACAAAAAAATTAGCCAGGCACAGTAGTGTGTGTCTGTAGTTCTGGCTATTTGGAAGGCTGAAGTGGAAGGATCGCCAGAGCCCAGCAAGTCGACACTGGGGTGGCCGTGAGTGTGCCACTGTACTCCAGCCTGGGTGATGGAGTGAGACTCCAACTCAAAATTTAAGAAATGAATATGTTGGTCGATAGTGGTATTTTTTAAAATTATCTCTCTGAATATACCCAGAGGCTAATACATAAACTAAATGGAAATATGAGCATATGAATGATCTGATGCAAAGTTAGAATTAGGCTTGAGAGTCTTCATAGAAAGGCTTTTTAGTAAGCATAGCTATTGGATATATGACTGACCTTGACTGCTTTGGTATACCTTGTTGCCTAATAAAGTTATTGGCATTGACTTGACCCAGCAGACTTTTAAGAGCCATCCCTGGGAGGTGATATAGCTAGGTTATTAAACCTTGAAAGAGAGAAGGGAGACAAGAAGGTGACATTCTCAGAAACAAATTCTGTAGAAGCGAAGACAATTAGGTTTGTTTAATCTGTAACCTATAAAATAGCAATGTTCATGTTTGTTGACATATCATTTATGAAAAAAAGATTGAAAACTATGAATTTAATAATTTTAGAAAAGTTCAAACAATAGATGCCATGATGTTATCTCTTTTAATACTCACAATTTGTCATTCTGTATGCTTGGATATGGATTGAGACTGTGAAGAGTAAGTTACTTATTTTGTTTAATCTCACTGTAGGTGATCGAAGCCAAAGAAAATGAAAGAAAAATCAACGAGGCCAGAGAATGTTACAGGCCTGTGGCAGCAAGAGCATCTCTTCTTTATTTTGTTATTAATGACCTCAGAAAAATCAACCCCATCTATCAGTTCTCTTTGAAGGTAATTCTGATTAACTAAGACAAATTGAAAACTGCAAGAATTCAACTTGTTTCTATGAATTTGGAATTTATTTTTAAGTAATCAGTGTACCCAGTAAGAAGTTATGAGGATCAAGTTAACAAAAACAAAACAAAACTTTAAAGTTTAAACTCTCATTTTCTTAGGAACTTTCATTTATATTTTCAGTAGGGCTTTGAAGTCATTAAACTATTGATACATCATATTACATTTGTGCCTTGTTCCTATACAGACCCTTAAGGAGTTTATTAAATATAAGGGAAGTTTTCTTGGGGTTCCTATTTTGTCTTTGTGAAAATGTGTCTTAGAATGAGATTGCTCATATTTCTTTGATAAAAAGAGAAAAAATAAGAACAACTATTTATTAAACCACTATTGCATGCGAAGCAACGTATAAAGATACTTTGTCTCATTTTTTATTCCTGTTACATCCCAATAAAGAATATCATTTTATCCTCATTAAAAAAATAAGACTGGCCACAGTGGCTTAGGCCTGTAATCTCAGCACTTTGGGAGGCAGAGGTGAGAGGATTGCCTGAGCCCACAGGTTCAAGACCATCTTGGGCAACATGACAAGACCTCATCTCTACACTAAATCAAAAAATTAGCAGGGCATTGTGGCGCACACCCGTAGTTCTAGCTGCTTGGAAAGCTGAGGGAGAAGGATCACATGAACCCAGCAGGTCAAGGCTGCATGACCACTAGCATGCCACTACACTCCAGCCTGGGTGACAGAGTGAGACTCCAACTCAAATAAATAAATAAATAAAACTAATATTTTCATATTTTAAGTAAGTTGTTCAATAATTTATATTTTGTAATTATAAGAGCTAGGATTTCAACCTGTGACTATTTGATTCCAAAGCCCATGGTCTATACCTTGTACTGCAGCTAGGCAGTTTCATTCATTCTGTTAATCGGTTTTTAGGCAAATATTTTTTTAGCTCAATCATCATGCCAGATGTTTGTTGCTGAGTGTACAGCTAAAAAAAAAAAAAAAAAAGCATGGGTGGAAATATTTCTGTGGATAGATATAGCTCTGCTTTTATAAACATATATATTTATATACTACATATCTATGTGTGTGTGAGAGTACGTGTGTGTGCACGCATGTGTGTATATAAAACAGATATAACATATATATGTTTGTAAAAGTGATAAGCACAGTAAGAGAGAAAAAGAGGAACGGAGGATATAGCTTACTGAGGATTCAGGGAAGGTCTCCCAGAAATGACATTTTGGCTAACTTCTGAAGGATAAGTAGGGTTTAGCCATGTAAAGAGTGTTTGGAGAAAACAGGAATGCGTGGGACATGAAAGAATTTGGGGATTCCAGGTAGTGAATGAACTTCTGTGGCTGGAGACTAATGAGTGAGGGGAAAAGTGGCAAGAAACGAAACTAAAGAGATGGGAAGGACCTGGTCACACGGAGCCTTGTAGGCACATCAGGGATTTGGGATTATAGTCTATGTACAACACACAACCATGGAAAGGTTCCAGGCAGATGACTGATGTGATGACGAAAAAACTCAGAGAGTGAATGGACTTGAGAAATGAATATGGGCAATAATGAAGAGGAATATGGGCAATAATGAAGAGGAAAGGGTCAAGCATAACCAGCAGTTATACTAGTGGTAAGGAACTAGTTTACAAGACTTCTGACCAACACTGTGTTGTTGGAATTTGGAACAGCAACAGCATACTAGGAGAATAACAAAACTAAATCAGTAGTGTCAGTCCAGGATGACCCAAATACCAAGACTCAACTTAGGCATTACAAGAAATCTACAGAGCAGTTCCCCTCATAGATTGCAAAACTCCAGAAAAGTTGAATCCAACCATATACTAAAAGTATGATATATTATGACCAAATGGAATTTATGCCAGGAATGCAGGTTGGCTGAACATTTTTTAAAAATCATACAACAAAATTCATCATATTAACAGAATAGAAGGAAAAAAGGTATGATCATTTCAATTGATGCAAAGAAATTGACATATTTCAATGCATGATTTAAATGGGAAAAAAATCCTCTCAACTAATGAGGAATAGATGGTAACTTCTCAATAGGATAAAAGACATCGACAGAAATCTACACTTAACATTATACTTAATGTGGAAAAAGTGGAATGTTTTCCCCTAAAATCAAGAATAAGAAAAGGATATCATTCTATAGAATCTCTGTTCAATACTGTACTGGAAGTTACAGCTGGTACAATCAAACAATAAGAGGCACTGAGATTCAAAAAAAATAAGAAAAATTTTCTTTTTTCACAGATGATCTGATCATGTATGTAGAAAATCCTAAGAGAAGTTACAGCTGGTACAATCAAACAATAAGAGGCACTGAGATTAAAAAAAAAGAAGAAAAATTTTCTTTTTTCACAGATGATCTGATCATGTATGTAGAAAATCCTAAGAAATCTACAAAAAGCCACCAGGCATAAGAAGTGAACTTTTAGCAAGATTGCAGGATATAAATCCAATATGCAAAACCCCTTGTATTTCTTTATATGAGGAACAAAGGATTGGAAAATAAAAGTAATAACCCAGCAATATTTATAATATCTTCCAAGGCTATAAGACTCTTAGGGATAATTTTAATAAAATGCCTACAGGATTTTTATACTAAAAACAACAAAATGTTGTTGAGAATAATTAAAGAAGGCTTAAATAAATAGAGAAATATGCTGTGTTTATCAATTGAAATACTAAGTATTACTACAATGCTAATTCTTTCCAAATTGATCTGTGGATTAAATTCAGTCTCAAAATCCCATAAGAGTTTTTTTGTTTGTTTGTTTGTTTGGGGTTTTTTTGGGTAGAAATTCAAAATCTGATTCCAAAACTTTGTGTAAAGGACTTAAAATAGCTAAGCAATTTTTTGGGGAAAAAAAAGTTGGAAGACTTATGGTACCTGATTTCAAGACTTGCTTTAACCTGCACTAACGAAGACATTGTGATATTGGCCTAAAGAAAAATGCGTAGATCAACAGAACAGAATAGAGTCTAGAAGTAAGCCTATAAATGCGCAGTCAATTTTCAGCAGTGATACCAAGATATTTCAGTGTGGAAAGGATAGTTTTTACAACAAGTGGTGCTCAAACAATTGAATACACACGTGGAGTAAAATATCCTTCAATAATTATATCATAGCCGGGCTCGGTGGCTCAGCCTGTAATCCCGTGCCTTTGGGAGGCTGAGGTGACTGGATTGCCTGAGCCCACAGGTTTGAGACCCGCCTGGGCAACTTGGCGAGACCTCGTCTCTACAGTAAATCAAAAATTAGGTGGGCGTGGTAGCGCACACCTGTAGTTCCAGCTACTTGGAAGGCTGAGGCAGAAAGATCACCGGAGCCCAGCAGGTCGAGGCTGCGGTGGCTGGGAGCAGCCACTGCACTCCAGTCTGGGTGACAGAGACTCCAACTCAAAAAAAAAAAAAAAATTATATCATACTATACAAAAATTAATTCAAAATGAGTTAGCTAAATTATTAGATTCTTAAAAAGAAATAAGAGAAAAACTTTGGGTTTGGAGTTAGGCAAAGATTTCTTAGAATACAATAGAAAGCAAAAAATTAATAAATTGAACCTTATCAAATTTTAAATTTGGTCAGGCGCGTTGGCTGAAGACTGTAATCCCAGCACTTTGGGAGGATGAGGTAAGGGAATTGCTTGAGCCCATGGATTTGAAAAAAGCCTGGGTAACTTGGCAAGACCTCATCTCTAAAATAAATCAAAAAATTAGCCAGGCATGGTAGCACACGCCTATAGTTCTGGCTACTTGGAAGGCTGAGGAGGAAGGTTGACACTGAGGTGGCCATGAGTGCTACTGTACTCTAGCCTGAGCAACAGAGTGAGACTTTAATTCAAAATAAATAAATAAATTTTAAAGTTGATGGTCTTCAGAAAACATGTTAAGAAAATGAAAAGGTAGGCCACAGACTATCAAAAACAGTATTCTTAGTATATATCTCTAACAAATAATTTGCTGCAGGATATATAAAGGACTTGTTCAACTCAGGAATAAAAGTTGAACAGACATCGTATACTAAGACATATGTATTGTCCAGAAGCATAATTTAAAATGCTCATCAATCATCAAAATAAAAGCAGAATGAGGTCTTACTATATACCCAGTAGAATGGCTAAGATTTTAGAGGACAGTCAGTACCATCTAGCATAGCACAGATATGGAACTGCAACTCTCTTATATTACTGCAGAGAATGTGGTAAAACCATTTTGGAAAACAGTCTGGCAGTTTCCTACGACAGTAATATACAGTTACAATATGATCTCCCAGTTTTACTCTCGGTATTTACCTAAGCAAAATAAAAATATATGCCCACAAAAAATGTGTTAACAAATAGTGTTCATAGTTTGTTCATAATAGCACAAATTTAGAAACAACCCAAAGGACTGATAAATGAATTGTTATGCAAATTTGGTATATCCATTCATATGAGGGATATTACTCAAAATATACTGATACACACAGCAACGTGGATATATCACCAAAACATTCTGTTGACAAGCAACTGCCAGACACCAAGGAGTACATACTTCATGATGCTATTTATGTTAAATTATAGAAGAGGCTAAAAAAATGTACAGTACAGAGGCAGGCCTGTAGAATTGACTAGGGTTGGAGATGGTGGTGGGGATTGACTGTAAATAGATGTGTGAGATCCTTTTGTGGTGATCTAGGTGAAAGGTTCTGTATCTTGATCGCAGTAGTTGTAACTAGAATATATTCATTTGTCAGAACTCATCAGCAATACATATAATGGGTATATTACATTGTATGTAAGCTAGAAACTGATTTGAAAGTGTAAATATCAAGTAGTACAAATTGAGCTTCCCTTGTCCAAAAATTCAAAATTGAAAATGCTCTAAAATCTGAAACTTTTTGAACGCTGAAACCTTCTGAATGCCGTCACAATGTCACAAGTAGAAAATTCCACACCTGACCTCATGTGTTTAATGCACAATATTGTTAAAAATACTTTATAAATTTATCTCCAAGCTATGCATATAAGGTGTATATGGAACATAAATGAATTTCATGTTTATTGGGTCCTCTCATCAAGATAGCTCATTATATATGCAAATATACCAATATCTGAAAAAAATTTGAAATCTGAAATACTTTTGGTCTCAAGCATTTTGGATAAGGGATATTCAAGCTGTACTTTGTTAATGTTTTCCTACCAATACTTACTGTATGTATCCATCATTGTAGGCTTATACTTTCACTCAAATACATACAATTCAAGGTGAATCATTTTGTGGTTGCTGGCCCCTGTTCACCAGTCAAAAATAAGTACATATTTTCTACTGCTAGCTATTTATATAGGTAGATATACTTATGTATTAAAATGCATATCTGTATCTAGAGATAGAGATATAAAAGCCCTAGAGCTCCGTTATTACCAAGCCATGAAATGGAATAATAAATACCAAGAGTAATCTTTTAAAATTTTTATTATAGAGCTGGTACAAGTAAGGATTAACTACACAAGTAGGCTGCATGCAGCTGAAGTTTGGGCATCCAACTGGCCCTCACTTCCCCTGGTAAAGGGCCAGGTACCATTTGTGTTGTTATGTGCCCCACTCCTCCCCTAGCGGTGCCCAGCGACTGCCAATCACTCCCTTGTGCTAATGTGATTAATGTCCAGGTCCCACTTATGAGTGAGAACATGCAGTATTCAGTTCTTTGTTTCTGTGATAGATCACTAAGTATGATGGTCTCCAACTCTATCCAGTTTGCTGCGAAACCCATGATTTTGTTCTTCTTTATGGCTGCAAAATACTCCATCATGAAAAATGATTTTAAAAAGGAAGAAGAGCTCACTAAAGAGCATCCCAAAAGAACATGGGTAGAAAAACAACGAATAACCAGATTAAAATATAGGCTAAGGACTTGAATAGACATTTCTCCAAAGAAGATATGCAAATGGACAACATACACATGACAAAATGTTCAACATTACCAATTATTAGGGAGATGTAAATCAAAACCACAATGAGATATCACAGCACACTCATTAGGATGGCTACTATTAAAAAATAAAAACCAGAAAATGACAAGGGTTGGTAAGGACATAGAAAAGTTGGAACCTTTCTACCCTGGGATGTAAAATGGTACAGACACTATAGAAAACAGTATAGAAGTTCCTCAAAAAAATTAAAAATAGAATCACCATATGATCCAGCAATTCCACTTCTGGCTATGTATGCAAAATAATCAGAAGTGGCTCTCTAAGAAATATCTGGATATACATGGTAGCATTATTTATAATAGACAAAAGGTGGAAACAGCACGGATGTCCATCAGTGGGTGACTGGATTAACCAAATGTTGCATACACATGCAATTGAATATTATTTAACCTTAAAAAGGAAGAAAATTCTGATATATGCTACAGCATGCATGAACCTTGAGGACGTTATCCTAAGTGAAATAAGCCAAGCCGGGCTCGGTGGCTCAGCCTGTAATCCTGCACCTTTGAGAGGCTGAGGTGAGTGGATTGCCTGAGCCTGTGGGTTCGGGACCCGCCTGGACAACTTGGCGAGACCTCATCTCTACAATAAATCAAAATGAGCTGGGCGTGGTAGCGCGCGCCTGTAGTTCCAGCTACTTGGAAGGCTGAGGCAGAAGGATTGCCGGAGCCCAGCATGCCAAGACTGCAGTGGCCGGAAGTGGCCACTGCACTCCAGTCTGGGCGACAGAGTGAGACTCCAACTCAAAAAAAAAAAAGAAAGAAAGAAGCCACTCATAAAAAACTGTAATGATTCAATGAATATGAGGAACCTAGAATAGTCAAACTCATAGAAACAGGAAGTAGAATGTTAATTTCCAGGGACTGGGGGGGAGGGAGGAATGGGCAGCTGTTGTTTAATGGGTGTAGAGTTTCAATTTTGTAAGATGAAAAAGTTCTGGATCCCTGGTGACACTGGATTTAGCTTTTATTGGCCCTCAATGGGAGCAATGTGTGTTAATATGAGCTACCACAAGTAATTTTTGAATTGGGCTCATCACATTGTGTGGTATTTTAGGGATTTTATGTGAAGAGGTTCTGCACTGCAAATAAAACCTACTCCCAAAAAATGTGTGGTCTTGAGTCTCATTAATAAGTATAATCCAAGTTCATAGGAAAAAAAGTTTTGGAGATTGGCTGCACAACAATGTGCATATACTTAACTACTGAACTGACTGTGTGTACACTTAAAATTGTTAAGATAGTAAATTTTGTGTCATGTATTTTGTCACAACTAAAAAAAATTTTTTTTTTGGAAAGTACATGGGTAGAAGGA
The DNA here is from genome assembly GCA_027257055.1 of Cephalopachus bancanus. Taxonomy (NCBI): domain Eukaryota; kingdom Metazoa; phylum Chordata; class Mammalia; order Primates; family Tarsiidae; genus Cephalopachus; species Cephalopachus bancanus. The sequence goes on from JAPVLO010000091.1 coordinate 546,309, forward strand.
GATAGAATGGTATAGTTCAGTTGCTAGGAAGGAAATGTGGGTAGATCTCATGGAGTCATGAGGTAACAGTAATGGAGCCAACATTTGATGAGTATGTACCATGTGCCAGAAACTGCAATTCTCCTAAAAATCCTGCCTCAGCTCACTCTCTATAAATAAACCTTAAACTATCGCCCTGTGTATCTGGGGATAGCTAGACTTCCAGGTACCAACTGTCACCCTCTAATGGTCACATTACATTTCCCAGGCTTTTAACATGCTGTTCCACAGAGCAATCGAGCAGGCTGACAAGATGGAAGATGTACAAGGGCGCATCTCTCTCCTACTAGAGAGCATCACCCACGCCATCTTCCTCCATACCAACCAAGCCCTGTTTGAGAAAGACAAGCTCACCTTCCTGTCCCAGATGGCTTTTCAGGTGAGGAGATGAATGACTCAAAAACATTTCTTTGTTTATTTTATATTTTACTTCTGCTGAAGGTAAACATAGACAACTTTTATGGAAGTCCTTGTTGATGGAGGAGAAGAGTTTGAGTTTCCCACAGGGAACTTGGGCCTGTGACGATCTTCTCCTAGGTCCCAATGGTTTGGTTTGGGTGGGTGTGCACTTTATACTCCCATAACAGCAGGCACCTTGAAAAATATCAATGAGATATTCTCCTTACCTATTCGGGTAAAGAAGCTTCAAGATACTACCAGAAAGGTTCTTTGAGATCAGGTTTATGAGTCCAGATCTGAGTGGTCCTGGAGCTACTCAGAGTCCCTATAAAAAACAGTAAATGGGTTCATCCATGTTGTTGCCTTCCAAGTAGCTGGAACTACAGGCGCACGCCACCACGCCTGGCTAATTTTTTGATTTATTGTAGAGACAAGGTGTCACCAAGTTGCCCAGGCTGGTCTTGAACCCTGGGCTCAGGCAATCCTCTCGCCTTGGCCTTCCAAAGTGCTGGGATTACAGGTTTGAGCCACTGCGCCTGGCCCAGATTTTCCTTTGTTCTCTCTCTTGCATGCTTGTGCTCATGCTTGCTCTCGCTCTCATTCTCTCTTTTTCTTTCTGTCTTTCTTTCTTTCTTTCTTTCTTTTTTTCTTTGAGTTGGAGTCTCACTCTTGTCATCCAGGCTGGTGTGCAGTGGCATGCTCATGGCCACCACAGCCTCTACCTGCTGGGTTTAGGCAATATTTGCCCCTCAGCCTTCCAGGTAGCTGGAACTACAGACGCATGCCACCACACCCGGCTAGTTTTTGTAATTTATTGTAGAGACGAGGTCTCACCAAGTTGCCCAGGTTGGCCTCGAACCTCCGGGCTCAGGCAGTCCTCTCGCCTAGGCCTCCCAAAGTGCTGGGATTACAGACTGAGCCACACGCCTAGCCTCTTTCTTACTCTTCTTTCTCAGAGACAGGGTCTCTTTATATTGTCCAGGCTGACCTTGAATTCCCAGCTTTAAGTCATTCTTCCACCTCTGCCACCCAAAGTGCTAAGATTACAGGTGTGAGCCATCATGCCTGGCCTTAAAAAGAGTAGATTTTAAATCTCACCACAAAAAAATAAGTATGTGTGGTGATAGATTTGTTAATTAGCTTGATTTATCCATTCCACATTTTAAACACATATCAAAGCGTCACATTGTACCCCATAAATATGTATACATCTTACTTATAAAATTCAATTAAAAATAAAATTAAGTGAATAGGTAAAGAGAGCTCTAAGTTCTTTGCCCCACCCTCAGTGAGACCGACTTTCTTTTTGTTCTTTTTCACAAACAACTTAGTTTAAAGGTATTCATGATAAGAAAAAAGAAAACACCTTCCTATGTTCCCAGATAAAATAAGCATATTGTCTTTTTATTAGATGCTTTCTTGCATGGCTTTTTCTATTAATCCAAACCTTAAGGAAAAGTCTATTTCTCACCTATTCTGTATCCTTCAAAGAAGACACCTTAAACACACCTGCAGTTAATGATAGACTAGGACTCTTCTCTCAATATTTTTGGTATTCATAGGTTTGGGGGGTTCTATAAGAATAGTATATGGGTAAGTGTTTTAGAAAGTATGTGATGAATAGAAGCAAGGCATTTCAGAATGAAATACTTACTTTTATACATCTTGCTCATTAACAGGAAAAGGCCGGAGGTGATAATACAGGATATAGACATCCATGTGAAACTTCCTCTTGGAAGCCATAGATAAATTATCATCTTTCTCAAGTCCTGACAATCTGTATAAATCAAAGCTTATTTTCTATATGGATGATGACTTGTTTTTTTAAATAAATTGATATTAGAAAAATTGTCCAGTAAAATACAATGTTATTTCAATGCATGCTATCACTCATAATGCATTTTTTAAATATCTAGAATTTTAAAATAGCATAAAGCTAAAAAATGTTGACCATTTAACTTTATAAGGTTGTTACAGTTTCTATGTGGAAGTTAGAAGTACTTTATTTGTACCCTCCAAAATGTAATATGGGTATTTTTTTAATCAGTTCTATAATCAGACTGTCTAAAGCTTATTCCAATTCATGCTGTTTGACTGTATTTTTAAAACAATTTCCATTTTTCTCAATATAATCTCATATATAAGAAAAGTCTTTCACACATCTCATAGTTTATTGAATATAATTTCTATACAGAATTAACTTATAATGTTAGTTCTATCTTCTGTTTAGTAATGTAGTCCATTGTCACCTGAGGGTTTCTCATTTTGATAACTTGTAAGACAAGTTTGATCTAACAGCAGAAGACTAAATATGAATGCATATTTCAAATATGTTGCTAATACGGGCAGGAGTTAAAATTGTGGTAAATCCGCCTTTGTACTTTTCTAATAGATTTCTAATCCTAGTTTTGAGATCATGGACATAATCTAAGATTCCCTGTTTCGACCATGGAACAGATACCTATCAGGACTCTCAGCAGGTGTAAATCTGCCTGCTCAGTTGTTTCCGCTAAATGGTAACTGCTTCCTGTGTCGTGACTTTGATGTAAGCCAAATAATCCTTTTCAATTTTGTCTACTTTCAAGATTTTATTGAAAAATAAAGAGATAGACCCCCTTGAGCTGGATGTCCTGCTTCGATTCACAGTTGAACACACTTATCTGAGTCCTGTCGACTTCCTGACTACTCAATCGTGGAGTGCTGTTAAGGTAACATGGTTTCTCAGTTTCTAAATCTTATTTCCAATAGTAGGTCTCTCCAATGTAGAAATGTAGTTAATAGACTACAGGTGATATATTAGATACTATTTCAGTTGTAGAACTATACTATATAATGTGGTGTCTAATTAATCTTTGTATTATTATTATTTTTTTTTTTCTTTTTGAGTCAGAGTCTCACTCTGTCGCCCAGACTGGAGTGCAGTGGCCGCTCCCAGCCACCGCAGCCTCGACCTGCTGGGCTCCGGCGATCCTTCCGCCTCAGCCTTCCAAGTAGCTGGAACTATAGGCACGCACTACCACGCCCAGCTAATTTTTGATTTATTGTAGAGACAAGGTCTCACCAAGTTGCCCAGGCGGGTCTCGAACCCGCGGGCTCAGGCAATCCACTCACCTCAGCTTCCCAAGGTGCGGGATTACAGGCTGATAAATTGCATCACAATACTGTAGTTTATTCTCATTGTAAAATGCTTAAACAAAACAGAATATTGTGGAGAAAAAAATGAGTGCCATCTTCAACCCCAGTTAGCCTTCATTTTTCTGTCAGAGGGTCTTATAGTTAAAAGGTTAATCTTCCAGGCTCTGGAATTTCTTAGTAATGTTAACATATGTTAAACTTTGCCCTGCTCTTTTTTCTAAAAAGGAAACATTTCTTTTATTTATTTATTTGTTTAATTTTTTTTTTTTGAGTCAGAGTCTCATTTTGTCGCCCAGGCTGAAGTACAGTGGCATGCTCACAGCCACTGCAGCCTCGACCTGCTGGTCTCAGGCGATCCTTCTGCCTTAACCTTCCAAGCAGCTGGAACTACAGGTGAGCGCCATCACACCTGGCTAATTTTCTTGACTTATTGTAGAGATGTGGTCTTGCCAAGTTGCCAAGGCTGATCTTGAACACTGGACTCAGGCAGTCCTTTTGCTTCCACCTCTCAAAGTGCTGGGATTACAGGCGTGCGCCACCTCGCCCGGCTAGAAGGAAACATTTCTACTGCATTTAAAATAGCTTCTATTCCATGTTCACTATCTGGGGAATGGGCCACCTGAAACTTAATTTTTTTAAAAAAAGAAGGAGCTGGGCATGGTGGCTCAAGTCTGTAATCCCAGCAATTCAGGAGGCTGAGGAGAGAAGATTGCCAAAGCCCAGGGGTTCAAGACCAGCCTGGGCAACTTGGTGAGACCTCATCTCTACAATAAATAAAAAAATAAGCCAGGCATGGTAGCGCATGCCTGTAGTTCCAGCTACTTGGAAGGCTGAGGCGGAAAGGATAGCCTGAGTCCAGAAGGTCAAAGCTGCGGTGGTTGTGAGTGTGCCACTGCACTCCAGGATGGGCGCCAGTGTGAGACTCTAACTCAAAAAAAAAAAAAAGAATATTTTCTTTTTACCTGAGAGATAAACTTCATTTTATGTTTTAATTTCTTTATTGTTATTATTATTATTTTTTATTGAAAATCATGATTATACATCTATGGGGTTCAGTGTGATGTTATGATATTTTACAAAGTGGAATGAAAATCAAGCTAATTAACATAGAATTAAAAAGAGAATTTTAAATCCTCATAAAAAGAGAAAATAATTACTATCCCTTATTTTTATAGTATGTTTAGTTTTTGATTTTTCAGTTAGTATTTTAATTAGATTATCACTTTAGAATTTAAAATTCAACTTCAGATGAGTATCAGAGTCTCAGCAGAAAAAGGATGGTACTTTCAAAGGGGTGATGGAGAGAGTTTGACCAAGGGTATATGTTCATAGTCGGGCAAGAAGGGTAAGGGAGTCAGTCAGGGATGGGGAAGGAAAAAGAGGAGAAAGGAGCAGTTACTGGAACTACTGAGAAATGAAGTTATGGGAGAGGACCAACCCGTAGGAGCTGTGGCCTTTGGAGCCCCTGCCAAGCCACGTCCCAGCAGAAAAGAGCTGGGGGAGAAATACCCCACCTCTGTCTTCTCCAGCCCTCCAGGCTCCTACCAGCACCTTCTGTTGGCCAAGCCCAACCAGGACAGAGAACAAGAGAGTGCTGAGTAAATCTGCAGAGAACAATGAAGACCATCTAGCCTAAAATACATCCACAAGTCTTTATTTATCTCAAGCTGTAAGGTCTTGTTCACACCATTCCTACTTGTTTCCCTGTCGCATTGCAGGCAGTTGCCCTTCTGGAAGAATTCCGAGGCATAGACCGAGATGTGGAAGGATCTGCCAAGCAATGGAGGAAGTGGGTAGAATCTGAATGTCCAGAAAAAGAAAAGTTACCGCAAGAATGGAAGAAGAAAAGTTTAATACAAAAACTTATTATTTTGAGAGCAATGCGCCCTGACAGAATGACGTATGCTCTCAGGTAGGGCAGTCAACATTTTTGGAAATGCAAAGTAAACATAGAGGAAGCTTAACCTGAGGGGTTAGGCGTATATGATGGAGGTGTTCACCGTGCATAATGATGGGAAGTGATTCTGCTGAGATTTTGATATTATAATCACCGTGACAGTTAAAATTTGCTAAATACTGAACAATGTGCTAGGCAGACTCAGCATATTCTTGCTGAAAAGTTGAATTCCGAAATCTGTAGGGGAGAGAGGGAGCTGCTGGCAATATTCTTGGAAGAGAGATGGGTGTCAGCAGAGTTCAGAGGCCAGGAATATGCATTATCCAAGCATAATTTCCACGGTCTTTCATTCAGTTGTGGCATTTTGGCTCCGAAGATTTTGCATGTCAAACAAAAATGAATTCCTTTCATGGAGGCACTCATAGTCCTATAACTTTACAGCCAACGCAATTTAAAAACAGAAACGCTGCTCAAGTGTCCTTTCTCTTTGCCCTCTTGGCTTCCAAATGGAAATTTGCTGCTTAATTCGCACTGGTCTTATTCTAATTTGAATTCACCAACCAAAGGGTTCTCAACTTCCTTTCCTTTTGTGCCACTTCTTCAGTAATATTCATGGGCCTCAGTTTTTTTCCTTTGCTTTGTCTAGTTCAGCCAATTTTCCCTTTGCAGAAGCCTCTGCCGAACCCTACTTTACAAGTTAATTCTGCTTAGTCGTACTTACTTTCTGCTACATCTGATGCCGCTGGAAAATAATCCCTGCTTAATTGAGCTTCCTTGTGTTAGAAACACCCCAAAAAGCATTTGTATATTCATGAGAAGCCCAGCAGGCTGGAAAATTGCACTGTGGCAAATCTAATGAACTGTTAATAAGTAATGGGGGAATCTGGCAGGGGATTTGGGGGATAAAAAGCCATAAGCAAGCAGCTGATGGTACTCAGAGGGGGGTCTCAGTCGCCCCCCCAAAATGGAATGTAGGCTTCTGATTTTCAGAGGTTCTCAAGAAGAGGAATTTCATTGATATACCTGCTTCGTGAGCCTAGTTGGATTCATATTGTCATTCTAACAAGACATCCCATGAAACAAGAAACCTGGTTGCTTCTCTTCTGTGTCTGTGGTTTAAGCTCATCCAGATGGTGACACTTTTCAAGGTCAAAACCACTAATCATGTTTTTTGTATTCTTATTTTTATAGAAATTTCGTGGAGGAAAAACTGGGTGCAAAGTATGTGGAGAGGACCAGACTGGATTTAGCTAAAGCGTTTGAAGAAAGCAGCCCAGCCACCCCAGTATTCTTCATCCTGTCTCCAGGGGTGGATGCCCTGAAGGACCTAGAGATTCTTGGTGAGTGGCCGGAGGCTTGTTGGCCTGCCCTCCCCCTCCCTCTCTCCATCCCTCCCTCTCTCCATCCCTCCCTCTCTCCATCCCTCCCTCCTTCTCACCCACCTGCCCTTCCTTTCAGTTCACAGTCATCTTAGTTCCTTTGTTTTTTTCATTTGTTGGAGATTGGCTATATGGAAAATGTAAGGCTAATAGCACTGTAGTCTGAGGAACTGTTCAAATGGAACATTCCTCTGGATGGCATAATGTAAATGTCTTTTGTACTGTTTTCCACCTTCTGACTATATGAGGGCCAGAGGGCAATTTTCTCCATGCTCATGTAATCTTGTGCCCCCTGTGACTAAATAATGGTCATTAGAGCAAGTCTATTTGATTGTGCAAGGCACTGTCGCTTTGTGTTCTGGATTACGATTCCCCATGGCCTGCACCAAGAATACCAGGTTAATACAGCTGTGACCTGACTGTGCTCAATTTGAATGCAGCCTCACAAGGTGAGAGGCTTGTGCATTTACCCAGTGAACTGATCCGTTCAAAAGAATGATGTGATATCTACCACATGTTGCTCCTTTTTATGAGGGAAAGGCTTTGCTACTCCTGCAAGAGTTTACACAGCTTCGTAACAATGCCTGCCGTCTATCAAAATGTCAAAAGCTTCATTTTAATAAACCAAAAGAGGTGGTATCCGTGGGCTTTTCCAATGCTTGCAAGGAGGCAGCTGTTGATTGAGTGCTCAAAATGCTGCTTGTGGATACAACAGAGGTTTAGTTTGAATTCTTCAGGAAAATGACCTTCAACCTGACTGCAGTGACCACAAATGTACGCTGGACCACAAAATTCCAGACTCCTTCCACCCTTCCTTGATTTGGCGTTTTCTCTCACCATAGTGTATTCTCCCACAGGCAGAAGACTTGGGTTCACAATTGACTCTGGAAAGTTCCACAATGTGTCTTTAGGACAAGGTCAGGAGACAGTAGCAGAAGTGGCACTGGAGAAAGCTTCCATAGAAGGACACTGGGTCATACTCCAAGTAAGTATTAAGTTTCAGGGGAGACACTGGGCAGGAACACAGAGGATGGGCAGAGCAGAGCTTCCCTGCCCAACGGAATGATCCTTTAACAACACAGCAAGTGGTGATTTGCAGACTCATAGCTGTTCTATCGGCATTCATGGCACCTCCAAAAACCGTGAGGGGCTGTGAGCACAGCTATAGCTGTCATCTTTTGAGAGACTGTTTAGCCATTGTACTTTAAAATGTAAAATGTTGGGCATAGTGGCTCAACACTTTGGGAAGCCAAGGCAAGAGGATTGCTTGAGTCCAGGAGTTCGAGACCAGCCAGGGCAACATAGCAAGACCTCATCTCTACAAAAAAATTTTAAAAATCATCCGGGTGTGGGAGTACACACCTGTAGTCCCAGCTACTTGGGAGGTTGAGCCAAAAGGATCACCTGGGCCCAAAAGGTCAAGGCTATAGTGAGCTGTGATCGTGCCACTGCACTCCAGTCTGGATGACAGAGTAAGATCCCGACTCTAAAAAAAGAAAAAATGTTAGGAGGAGCCCCACCATTCTCCTGACTTACAGATATCTTCAACACTCAGTAGTGTTTGAGGACAAACAGGCGTGAGGACAAACGTGCTCCGTGTAGGCCACCAACAGTGTTACAGTATCTGGGTGGCAGGTTGCCTTCAAGTTGACGGAGCTCTTTTTACTGTATATTATGTACTTCCACTCTGACTTTGCCCCTGACTAGTGTGTAACATTCCCTTTGTTTTTGAATTAAGGGAGCTGGATTAGACAACCCCCCTATCCCATCTCAGGCTAACATTATAGGGTCTATGAGTCTATAACCCAGTGTCCTCCAGGGTGGCCTCATGGCTGGGGATTCTAGGAACCAGTGGAGCACAGGCCAGCATTAGGGGCACCTGATAGACATGATCCCTTCCAAAGCAAGCCCCAAGGCAGGCCAGTAGGTCTGAGAATGGCCATTTAGTACCAGCTCCGTCATCCCAAATGTTCTCCTCAGTGGGCAGATTCCAGGCGACCTTATCTCTGATCATTACAACAAAGGCCAAGGGGGTAGGTAGTGTCATTCTCCACAGGAAGGTGAGAAAAGCAAACCTTGGAGTGGTCTGGAAAGCCTCAAGGCTACAAGGCTGGTAGGTGGCAGAGCTGGGACTTGAATCTAGGTCTGTTTGGTAGCACACGATGTTCTTAGAAACAGCCAACCTCATGTAATCGATGATATAACATTGATCTCCCTGAGTGTCTCCAGTATTCAGGTTTGATGCTTTTGGCATTTCTGCTTGAAATAAAACTGGATTCATAAAACAGATGCCCAGAGTCCAAACAGGTTATATCTACAAAAACATAACCTTCTGGGATAGCAATAGCCACTGCTTAGATGAGGCCTTAATAGAAACCTTTGTAAGGGGATTTGAAGTAGTGCATCCCCTAATGAATATGGCAGGTGACTGTGGAAGGTTTGTTTTTTCAGAGACAACAGTGGATGCTCAGACAGTTTGGTAGATGCTAGGATTGTTCATAAAGAAAAGATTTCTTTGAGCCCAGTGGCTTAGACTGCAGAAAACACTAGGAGGGATACAGTCATCCTCAAAAGACATATTCAAAATACAATATTTGCTGTTTTTTTAATCTATGCTAATCTACCAGTTATCCCTAAAAGTGCAAGTTTTCCCATTTAAAAAAAAAAACCCTAAAAGACCTTATTTTGGATATTGGTTTCAGACTTGTTGATTTTTGTTCTTCATGGTAAGCGGTAACTTGGAATGTAACTGTTTACTCTTCACTCCTCATCCTTCTATCCACACAGAGTAACTGGAGAAAAGAGATTAGCCAGGTTTTTGGCTGTCCCACTTTTTAGAGGTTGTTGGTATTCCTTTGATCTGTGGTTAAAACAGAAGAGCTTTGAAGAAGACCAACATAATGGAAACTTGTTCTATTGTTTGTAATGTGCATTAAATTATATCAGCATGAACATGTGATATGTATAACATGTTAATTAGTTCTTACCCAAATTCTAGTATGATCAATTATTATGATCGGATATAGCCCTCTAGGGATGTTTAGTATGTTATCAGAAGCCAACATCCCAGAGAAAATTATTACAAAGGTAGCAAACAAACAACTATCTTTATCTCATATGCACACGAGAAGTTTTGTGAATTAACTTGACAGACATTAACAGTCATTTTTCGTGGGCAAAATGGATGGTTTTCAAGACATGTAGATTGCCTAAAAATGTTGCACAGATGTTGCTGTCCTTGGAGACAAATAGATATAAGAACCTAGCCAGTCCCAAAGCCAGGACTCTCTAGAATGGTTGCCAGGCCAGGACTCCACAGTGTACCTGTGTTCCATAATGGCTCACTTAGAAGTTTTTCTGTCCCCTGACTCCAAAGTCACTGCTTGGAATATTTTTACATTTGTTTCAAGTAAACTTTTTAAGTCAGGAACCGCTATAGTCCATGAGACCAAGAAAGAAGACATAAATGAGCTTACAAAACAGGTTTTGTGGTTGTTTTATTATTTATTTTTAGGAGTGGAACTCTTTATAACCTAGGAGAAAGCTGGTAGGGGAGGAAACTTAGAGTTCTTACCTACTAGTTTGATAGGGCTGCCATACCTAAGTAGCACAGAGTTAGGGGTCACTTAGGTGGCCTCATCAACAGAAATTTAATTTCACAGTTCTCGGAGGCTGGAAGTCTTAGATCAAAGTGTCAGCATGGTTGGTTTCTTCTGAGGCTTCTTTCCATGTCTTGTAAGATGGCTGACATCTACGAGTATCTTCACACGGTTTTTCTTCTGTTTCGTATCCTAATCTTTCTTATAAGGATGTCAGTCATAAAGGTTTAAGGCCTTTTGTAATGACCACAGGTAGCCTTAATTACCTCTCTAAAGACCCTGTCTCCAAATATGGTTACATTGTGAGGTACTGAGGATTAGTACTTCAACATGAATTTGAGGGGGAGGGGCAACACAATTGGTGACTACTACCAATGTTCATTATTTGCTGAGAGAATAAAACCCTACTAATATGGACAACTCAATGACATAGGTCTTTTTGCAAAAGAAATTTTAAAGAAGGATAACTATATTGCTATTCCCTTCCTTGTTTGCCTTTGTTCTCTGTATTTTTGTAACTGTTATATAATCTTAAATGGATTTCTTTGTTGGAAATAAAATTGTATATCTTTGGTTGTGATGTTTCAATTATTATATTAAGAACTTCTCCTAAGCCAGAGAACATATAAGGAATGGCCTTTCTACCTCCCTCCCAGCACCAACTACCAAGCTGTATGCTGTGGGTGTTTGGTATCAGAGGAGCAAACTTGTAAATCACAACTGAAAAGCAAAGAATGATGCTGGGGGTGGCATTTGTTTTGTTGTCATTGTTGTTGTTGTTTTGAGTGAGAGTCTTACTCTGTTGCCCATGCTGGAGTGCAGTGACACACTCATGGCCATCACAACCTCAACCTGCTGGACTCAGGTGATCCTTCCACCTCAACCTGCCAAGTAGCTGGAACCACAGGCGCACACCACCATGCCCAGCTGATTTTTTGATTTATTGTAGAGATGAGGTCTCGCCATGTTGCTCAGGCTGGTCTCAAACCCCTGAGCTCAGGTAATCCTCTCACCTCCGCCTCCCAAAGTGCTGGGATTGCAGGTGTAAGCCACCGCACCTGTCTCGCATTTGTTTTTTCCTCATGTCTGGCAGCTCTAGAATTTAAAAAGACTCATATGTTAAGGATACACAGAGCATCTTAACAAGGAGGGGTTGCTTGCTTTTCCAGCTGGTCTCTCTTTCCTTATGGCCTATTGAGTTCACCTGCTCATGTATAGGAGTCTAGAGGAAGTTTTCATCAGACACAGTGAAGGGGGTGATCGGGTACATGTCTGGCTTTTCGTTTCTACACTTTATCAAACGAACCCATCTATGTCTCAGTAATTGGGGCTGAACTGTAACAAAGAAAAGTATTGGGCAACTCCATCTCAGAAGTGACTGGTGGGTATTCTAAGTACGTATGTGTACTGAGTAGAGATTTGGGTTACAAAGACAGTCTCGGTGATTTGGAACATTTAATGCATGCAACGTTCAGTTTCCTTTTGGGTTTTTTTCCTTCATTTTTTCTGACCTGATAATAAAGGAAACTTTAAATCATAGTTCTCTGAGTTTCCAAGTCATTTATGTATAGGAAAATGTTATAATCTTATCATTCAAGTAATATCCTTCAATTTCACAGGGATTATAAACCATTACTATCTTTCAGAATGTCCATTTGGTAGCCAAGTGGCTAGGAACCTTGGAGAAACTCCTTGAAAGATTCAGTCGAAGAAGCCACAGAGATTACAGGGTTTTCATGAGCGCTGAGTCTGCTCCTACACCAAGTGAGCACATCATCCCTCAAGGACTCCTGGAAAATTCTATTAAGATCACTAATGAACCCCCTACCGGGATGCTGGCCAATTTGCATGCTGCCCTCTACAACTTTGATCAGGTGAGAAAGCAGAAGCAGCCTGTCTGACAATGAAGTAGGAGTCTTCTCACAAAACTGTGGGGACCACTTAGGCATGTCATTTAGAGGGGCAAAGCAAAATTTTGATGTTCATGCATGTGCACGTGTGTGTATGTGTGTGGTGTATGTGTGTGAGTTTTAATTTCTTGAAAGAATTGCCCCGTCACTACCTATTCTTTTTATTTGTTTGTTTGTGTGTTTTTTGAGTCAGAGTCTCTCACTTTGTTGCCCAGGTTGGAGTGCAGTGACACAATCACGGCTCACTGCAACCTCAACCTCCTAGGCTCAGAAGAACCTTCCACCCCAGCCTCCTGAGTAGCTGGGACTACAGGTGGGTGCCACCACACTTGGCTAATCTTTTGACTTTTTATAGTGACAAGGTCTTGCTATGTTGCTCAGGCTGGTCTCAAACTCCTGGACTCAAGTAATCCTCTCATCTCAGTCTCCCAAAGTGCTGGAGTACAGGTATGAACCAGCATGCCTGGCACCTATTCTAGTATATTTAGGTTTCACCCTAAAACTAAGAAAACTACAGCCTGGGTGTGGTGGCTTAAGCCCGTAATCCCTGCAATTTGGGAGCCCGAGGTGAGCGAACTGCATGAGCCCACGGGTTCGAGAACAGCCTGGTCAACTTGGCAAGACCTCATCTCTACAATAAAATCAAAATATTGGCCTGACATGGTAGCACGTGCCTGTAGTTCCAGCTACTTGGAAGGCTGAGGCAAAAGGATCACCTGAGCCCAGCAGGTCGAGGCTGGGGTGGCCGTGAGTGTGCTACTGCACTCCAGCCTGGATGATGGAGTGAGACTCTAACTCAAAAAAGAAGGAAAGAAAACTACAGCTACTGGGTAAGGGGAACAAACTAGGAAATTTTTCGAGAAACCTGCTTCTTGAAGATAAATGTGGCAGACTAGTATCTCTTACCACAGAAAGAGGAGAAGCTATGGTTATTCTTATTGATGATGACAACAATAATGACATAAGAAAAGTTTCAATACCATGTTTTAGATCTGGTTTCGATATTACTACATTTAAAGTCACATTTTTCAGGCTATATCTATGATACCTTATTTATGTTTTCTTGTCTTTCTAAAATTAAACAGATTAATACATTTATAAATGAATTATGGTACTGAAATTAGTTATGATGATTCTCTTTACCAAATTGTCATATCTATCTGTATAATCTGGTCTTTCAGTTTCCTTTGTTGCTACTGCTCCAAGATCTCATTCCTTTCTCTAATTTCTTCGAAATCCTTGGTAATTAGCACTTTATTAGGAGAATACCCTGAGTCCTAAAGAGGAACTATGTATAATTTGGTAATAAATATTCAGCTCCCTGTCTAAATTATCATTTTCTATGAAGCATGCCAGCATGCTTAACTTTACCTTGTGGGTTAATACCCAAACCAACATTATGAGGGAATTATAATAATAGGCTACCAAAGAATATCATGTTGACGAATACAGTTAATTACTTAATTAAATAATTGAGTAGTCTGTAGCCCGTATATACACAGAAGACTGTGTAAATAGTAGGCACTCAATCTTTTTGTATCTACTAAATATTTACAGTGTTCCTTTTTGATGTATGGCAGACATATGTTTGGTTTTTAATCATCTCTTAATTTATAATTTCTGGCTGGGTACAGTGACTCTCGCCTATAATCTCAGCACTTTGGGAGGCCAAGGTAAAAGGGTTGCCTGAGCCCACGGGTTCGAGACCTACCTGGGCAACTTGGCGAGACCTCCTCTCCACAATAAAGCAAAAAATTAGCCAGGTGTGGTGGTGCACACCTATAGTTCCAGCTACTTGGAAGGCTGAGGTGGAAGGATCACCTGAGCTCAGCAGGGGGAGGCTGTGGTGGCCATGAGCATGCCACTGCACTCCAGCCTGGGCAACAATGAGACTCCGCCAAAAAAAAATTTTTTTTAATGATGATATCTAGCCATTGATGACATTTTCAAGCTCTCCCAAAATACAAAAGGGAAATTTGATATATTTAAATAGGATACATCTGCCCTTTAAGACAGTTGTCTTTCTTCATGAAAAGTGAGCATTTTGTGAACAAATCTGCTTCAACACAATTATCCTTCAGCTTTTTTTGGTAAGGACTTCTTTGACAATTTCATAAAACTATAGACACTCTCCCAAGGGAAATGCATTCGAACATAATTTGCATATAATGATAAGATTCACGACTCTGCCCAGAGTGTATGCATGAACTCCCTAGTAAAGTACACCTGTTCTAGTCTATTCATGAAAGTACCACCTTTTGGGGGTCTAGCTGTGTCACCCAGGCTGGAGTACGGTGGCTGAATCATGGCTGACTCCAGCTTTGACGTCCTAGACTTAAGTGATCCTCTCACCTCAGCCTCCTGAGTAACTGGGACTATTTATTTAGCCAGGCACACACAATACCATACCTGGCTTTTTTTTTTTTTTTTTTTTTTGGTAGAGTCTCACTATGTTGTCTAAGATAGTTTTGAGCTCTTAGACTTAAACAATTCTCCAGCCTCAGCCTCCCAAAGTGCTGGGATTACAGGCATGAGCTACTGCACCTGGCTAGTATCAGTTCTTTTGACTGTTACCCAGAAAGCCACTTTTATTATTAAGAGGTTACATTTTTTAAAAAGATTTTTTTTTTTTTTTGAGTTGGAGTCTCACTTTGTCGCCCAGGCTGGAGTGCAGCGGCACACTCACAGCCACCCCAGTGTCATCCTGCTGGGCTCTGGAGATTCTTTTGCCTCTGCCTTTCAAGTAGCCAGAACGACAGGTGCACACTATCATGCCTGGCTAATTTTTTATTTATTGTAGAGCTGCGGTCTCGCCAAGTTGCCCAGGTTGGTCTTGAACCCATGGGCTCAGGCAATCCACTTGCCTCAGCCTCCCAAAGTGCTTGAATTTACAGCCTGGGCCACTGAGCGCGGCCTGAAAAGATTTTTTAAGAACTTCAAGGGAGAATAGCTCTTATTTAGTGAAAAGGATTATCTGAAATATTAAGACTAAACTTGGTAATAACTAGCAAAGATAACCAAAGTGATTCACTAAACAAACTTCTCATCAACCTATTTTGGTTCAAACCAACCAAATAAAAACCCTGAAGAAAAGCAAAAATATTAAAGTCTCAAGAATGCTGTCATTATGTTAGAAAACAAAATGCAGTTTTTAATCAGATTATGTAATTCATAGGTATTAGCCTGTGCTTCCCTGCCAATCTATGAATTAGGTTTCCAGCTACTTTTAAAAGTTCTTATAAAATAGCAGGGACTCTAGCAAGGCATGAAAGTATGTCTACCTCTTGAGAATTCTACAGATAGACCATCCAAAGTTTATACCTGTTATCACAAAGTTGTCGTCAACCTGGCTCTTGACAGTTTACCACTACACCCTTTCTAGGCTGGGCTCTTCATGGTCCCAGGTGGCTGCAGGAGGTGCGGTCCCCAAAACCATGTTTCTCACAGTAGGACATAAGAAGAAACAAAGATGATGGCAAAGGGAATGTGTTTGCTTTGTTTTCCAGGTGCTTTCTTACAAGTTAACACACAATAATGTCTCCTTTCATCTAATTGGCCAAACTTAGTCATATTGGATTACCTAACTGCAAGAGAGTCTGCGAAAAGTCAATGTAAAGCAGCCATTTGCCCAGCTAAAAATCAGCAATTAGCAGTCTCTGTCACAGATGTCCTCCTTTCCCAAATCTCCTGGTAGCATTCTGAGCATTCTGTGTTGCTGCCGTGGCCTGACCTTGCTAAAGTCAATGACATGGACAGAGAGTGATGAGCACTATCTTCCTGTTACCTACCTGGGTTAAATGAGTTCCATTTGTTCCTGGTGCTGAGGTACCCCTTTTAGCTGAGTAAGGCACTTGAGAAGTTTCAAATCAAATTAAATCTTTTTTTTTTTTTTTTTTTAAGAGACAGAGTCACCAGCCGGGCTCGGTGGCTCAGCCTGTAATCCCACGCCTTTGGGAGGCTGAGGTGAGTGGATTGCCTGAGCCCGCGGGTTCGAGACCCGCCTGGGCAGCGAGACCTCATCTCTACAATAAATCAAAAAATCAGCCGGGCATGGTAGTGCATGCCTGTAATTCCAGCTACTCGGAAGGCTGAGGCGGAAGGATCGCCGGAGCCCAGCAGGTCGAGGCTGCGGTGGCCGGGAGCGGCCACTGCACTCCAGTCTGGGCAACAGAGTGAGACTCCAACTCAAAAAAAAAAAAAAAAAGAGACATAGTCACCTACACTAGAGTGCAAGGGTGCGATTATAGCTCAATACAGCCTCAAACTCCTGGGCTCAAACAATCCTCCCATCTCAGCCTTCTGAGTAGCTAGGACTCACAGGGGCATGCTACCACACCTGGCTAAAATTTAAATCTATATTTTAACCATACCCCTCAAATTAGAATTTACCTGTAAACTCTAGCATATGTATTCAAAATTAAGTTTGTTTAAAGTCAGTGCTTTATTCTCCTGTGCATTCCAAAATATTTCTATAAACCTAATCATTAAGTGATCAATATATAAAGAACAGTACCTTGTAGGATGCCTTCAGCCTATACCTTTTACAGCTCAATAGCATATGCCTCTTGAAGAAGATGTCATAAAGAAGAATTGTTTTGGCTCCTTTCATACCCAGATAACCATATTTTTTAAGAATGAAAATACAGATTTCCTTTTCTGTAAAATTTGCAGGCAGAAACTAATAATTGATCATTGTACATGTAAAGTTGGTGACCGTGTGCATATAGCACTATTATGTATGTGCAAATGCCTGTTCTCCGTTCACAATGCTCTTTGTATCTTTTTAACATTAATTTGCCTATCATTTGGTTTGCAAAAACACAACTGGCTTGAAATGTAGAATCATACTTTTTTTTAGGAAAGCCTGATTCATATTTAATTCCTATGTTGTTTATGTTCTCAGAACATAATGAAATGGGCACTGACTTGTGGGTTCTTTTTTGAAGGTTTTTTTTTTTTGCACTGAGGATAGAGCCAAGTCAGTTATATAAAATACAGGCTGAATTAATGTACTTAGTTATTGTAGTACCTTGGGTTTAATGTGGACTGTCTGTAATTCAAAAGCTAGCTCATAACTTCAAAGTGGAATTTTGATACTTATATTGGTCCTCCCAGAAATTCCTTACATTTAAAGTCATATATATTTTTATATCTTTTAAGGTTAATTACAGTTATATGATTTCTCTTTTTTACTTTGCAAGCTTGCCTTTTATTTGATGTTTAGTTGTAGAAAAGTTATTTTTAATGACTATATAATTTCAAACCCCATAAATTAACTAAAAATAACCCAGTGAGTTAGTTGGGTCTGTACTCTGTGCAGCCTGGCTGACTCTAGGTCTATGTTTGGTGGTAGCTCTGGATTCTGCTGAAAGCACTACAGGAAGAAACTAGAAAGCTCTTCTGGTCCTGGTCCACAGAGAGCCAACTGGTCTCAGTTTAGTACCAGAAGTCCCCCAGAAGACCAGATCTGAACTCCTACTCCCAAAGGTCCTAAATATGCTTTGTATATGACCCAAGTTGTCACACCATTTTGATGTAGAGTGACTGTACTTTTCATGTTTTATTTTAATTTTTTTTAATTTTTGAGTCAGTGCCTTTGGATGGTCTATCTGTCGCCCAGGCTGGAATGCAGTGGCACGCTTATGGCTACTGCAGCCTTGACCTGCTGGGCTCAGGCAATCCTTCTGCCTTAGCCTTCCAAGTATCTGGAACCACAGGTGTGCGCCATCATGCCTGGCTAATTTTGTGATTTGTTGTATAGATGAGGTCTCGCCAATTTGCCCTGACTGGTCCTGTGTCCCTGGGCTCAGGCAGTCCTCTTGCCTTGACCTCCCAAAGTCCCGAGATTACAGGCATGTGCCACCTCACCCAACTAGTTTTCCCATTTTAAAGGACCAGGCAGGAAGGTGCAGATTCTGGCCTCATCTTGCCCTACTGCTCAACACCAGCCGAAGAGCAGTACTCAGCTTCTTCTTGTTTGCCTCATAGAACTGGCAACCTGAGGATGGATACAGTATTACCTTTAACCCACAGATTGGACACCTGTTTTTTTCCTTTTAATGTTATGGCTGTTGATGCCATACCCATCTTGGGACAGCATTCCAAGATTCAACTTCCCCCTCTGCACTCTTTTTTTTTTTTTTTCCCTAAGGGACGAGATCTCACTCTCTTGCCTAGGCTGATCTCGAACTTGTGGGCTCAGGTAATCCTCCTGCCCCAGCCTCCCAAAGTGCTGGGATTACAGGTGTGAGCCACCGTGCTCAGCCCCCTCTGCATTCTCAAAAAAAGATCTCACAGGTCTAGTCTCAGGGCACATTTTCCAATTTTCCATATGTCATCTAGTCATCCCCACAATAAATTTTACTTTTAGTTCATTGGAAGGAAGCCATGTGTCATTGGACTGTATTAGTCAAGGTATAGGCTACAGGCTAAGCTCCATAAGAAAGAGGATCAATGTACATTTTTGGGGGGATCGTTACACTAAAAGCCTAGACTTCATCACTATGCAATATATCCACATGAAAAATCTACAATTGCACCTCTTAAATTTGTTCAATTTTTTAAAAAGAGAATCAAAACTATAGTGATTCCAACAAGATTGGAGTTTGTTTCTCTCCCATGTACTGGGTAGCTCTGTTCCCTGAGATTATCCACACACCCTCCACCATACCTAACTCGAGGTCTCCAGGGTCATTCAGTCATCCTCATTTCTAGCCCACAGAAGAATAAAGAGAGTAACAACCAGGGCAAGCAATTTCCTTTTAAGCAAATGACATAGAGTTATATCCATCACTTCTGCTCCAACTATGTTGGTGAAAACTTGGTCATATGCACACCTGGCCTCAAGGGATGCTGGGAAACAAGCTTTCAAAGGGTGGTCATGTGCCCAGATGATCTCTATGACTGTGGTACCAGGGAAGAATGGATAGCTGTGGTTAACTAGCATTCTGCCCCAGTGATAAAACTGACGATGACTATATGATCCAGATTTTATAAGAAAAATTTTACAGGGGAAAATGATGTCAAGCAGTTGACTAATGTGGTTAAAATAAATTTTCTCACTTTCTTTTTTTTATTTTTATTTATTTATTTATTTGTTTTGAGTTGGAGTCTCACTCTGTCGCCCAGACTGGAGTGCAGTGGCTGCTCCCAGCCACCGCAGCCTCGACCTGCTGGGCTCCGGCGATCCTTCCGCCTCAGCCTTCCGAGTAGCCGGAATTACAGGCATGCGCTACCACGCCCGGCTGATTTTTTTTTTTTTTTTTTATTGTAGAGATGAGGTCCCGCTGCCCAGGCGGGTCTCGAACCTGCAGGCTCAGGCAATCCACTCACCTCAGCCTCCCAAAGGCGCGGGATTATAGGCTGAGCCACTGAGCCCGGCTAATTTTCTCACTTTCTAGTGAACTTGGAAGCATTCGGAAGAATAACTGAGGCAAAATAAACAGATTCTTCTTTAATCAGCAGGTTGGCAAATGCCAAGTAGTCTCCTATTATGCTCTCATAGGCTAGGTCGCCATGCTTAAAACTATGTTATGTCGGTCAGGCACGGTAGCTCATGCCTGTTATCCTGGCACTTTGAGAGGCTGAGGTGAGAGGATTGCCTGAACTCAGGGATTCGAAACCAGCCTGAGCAACATGGCAAGACCTCATCTCTACAATAAATCAAAAAATTAGCCAGGCATGATGGTGCATGCCTATGGTTCCAGCTATTGTAAGACTGAGATGGAAGGATCACTTGAGCCCAGCAGGTCGAGACTACAGTGGCCTTGAATGTGCTACTGCACTCCAGCCTAGGTGACAGAGTGAGACTCCGACTAAAAAAAAAAGAAAAAGAAAAGAAAAACTACATTATCTCTGTAGCATACCTCCCTCAAAGTCCTTTACACAATTATTGAACACTCAAGCCCTCACTCTTGGAAACCATACAGATGGATAATCAAGCATCTCTTTTCTTTTCTCACAGGATACACTTGAAATGTGCTCCAAGGAGCAGGAGTTTAAAAGCATCCTCTTTTCTCTGTGCTACTTCCATGCCTGTGTTGCCGGGAGACTGAGGTTCGGCCCCCAGGGCTGGAGCCGCAGCTACCCTTTCAACCCAGGAGACCTCACTATTTGTGCGAACGTCCTCTACAACTACTTGGAGGCAAACCCTAATGTAAGCGCTACCGGTCAGATAACCTCTTCTAAGGAGTTTACTAAATCCGTCAGTCCTTGGGTGCCATCCAAACAGACCATAATTTCTCTTTTGGAGCTCTTACGGAAATAGCTGACACTATCTATGCATCTTTTGCCAAGTGTGAAAATAAACCAGATCAAAGGTTTTCAGGCAGCGGATGTGCAAACTTCATAAGATAGGTCAAACCAGTTCTACATCAGCAGCTTAGTGCAAAAGAAAGAAAAAATGTCCTTCATTATGTTAACAAAAACAGTGGTTTACATGTGAATATATGCCAGATTCATTAGGCAGGTAATGAAGCATTTGCACAAATGTAATTACATACAGCAATTCTGACAGTTCATAACACTGCATTAATAATCACTACAATTAGTTCTGATGATGGAAGCAATTTACAGCACGTCACATGTATAAATAATGGTGCATTTCCTGCATATGTCATTATTATGTATTAAGGATGCCACCTTGTTGTGACTTTCTCAGTAATGTTCCCCTTGATTTGAAGTTAAAGGTAGATGAATGGTTTTGTTTCGCAGCTAAAATGTGTTCTACAGATGGGAATGGGAATGCTTCATCAAGAACATTTGTGTAAACTCTTACAAACCCAATGATTGGATTTCGAAAGGGAAGAGGCATTCATTCCTAAGCTTTGCTGGCGTAATCCTCACAAAGGGGAACTTTTTTCATTAAGTTACATCTGTTCAAATTGGGGTATGGGAAGACCAGCCAGGTGTGGTTTTCTGGGCCATACTTTCTGTAAAGGGCTTTTAAAATCACAGATTCATGTTTCTAGATGGAAATGGCTGTTTTATGTCCTTTCAGTAACCACTGTTACCATTTTGTGGTCAATGTTTTTTCAAGCTTCAGTGGTGATCTGTGAGAATATGTACACTTGATACATAGCATGAGTGTGTTCTTCCAAGGAACAAATTTTGAATAAGTCGTATCCAAAATAAATAGCTTTATACAGGAAAATAAACTTTAATTCAGTGAATACCACAGTGCTGGATACTTAAAACCTTAAATAAGACTCGGCTCTTATTCTCAAGGTGTTTGTAATCTAGGTGAAAGGAAGACATGATGAGTAAACATGTAAAATGTATTTATAAGACTTACATTTAAAGTGTATTTATAAAGCTCACTGTGTATGATAAGAGACAAAGCATGGGGTTAAGTCAGGACTGGTGCCAAACACACAAAGACCCTGAAGAACATGTCATTCAATGGAGGAATGAGAACCTCTCTCTTCACCCCCACAGAAGTATGGTGAAGGGAATTTACTACCCTACCCTGAAGGTCTATGCATAAGCAAAATGGTTCTACATCCTGAAAGACTTCAAAGAAGTCTTACCCATTCCCACTCTCCATCTATAATCCCTTTTAGCACACTTTTTGTCCCAAGTCTAGGAAATATCTTTACACTGAAATATGCAATCGTTATTCTTGCTCAAACAATAGAGAAGGAAAAAGAAGGGGTTTAATTGTTTGAAGATAGAATAGAAAAATAAGAAGAACAACCAAATTCAAATGTTAAGATTGTCACTGAGGCAGTAAAAGAGCAACCTTCTATTGATAAATAAATAAATAAATAACTTTAAAATGGTATGTGATTATCAATTTTCCATATCATTTTTAAAATTTATGAAATCAATAGGCAATTCCATGTACTTGGAGCATATTTTGACCATTCTAATAAATGATAATATTTTTGTGTTAATCTCAGCACATTTTGTTTAAACTGTGCATATACAATTGATTTTTTTTTTGAGTTGGAGTCTCATTCTGTCACCCAGGCTGGAGTGCAATGGCATGCTCACGCCCACCCCAGCATCGACCTGCTGGCCTTAGGCGATCCTTTCACCTCAGCTTTCCAAGTAGCCAAAACTACAGGTGTGTGCTACCATGCCCTGCTAATTTTTTGATTTACTGTAGAGATAAGGTCTTGCCGAGTTGCCCAAGCTGTTCTCGAACCCATGGGCTTAGGCAATCCTCTCACCTTGAACTTCCAAAGTACTGGGATTACAGGCTTGAGCCACTGCCGCCTGTCACAATTGATTATTATAGTAATTCTGAGGTAGAAAAAGAAACGGACCATTTAATACTTATATTCATAACTGTCCCATGAGGCTGAGATGGGAATATCATCCTATTTCAGCTGAATCCTGTACATAATTAAGGTCGAAATGAAGGGGAGTTGACACTTGTGTTTATCCCCAGAGCTCATATTCTGAGTCTTGATAACACCACTGGCCAGTGGAGTGGTGCTATGTCCTGATTCTTATCCCACTGGGCTTCAGGGATCAACACAGTATCAGGATCTTAACATATTCTAATTTCTCTCAGATATCTTGATCTCAGTCATTTCTGCACACCACAGAGTCGTCAGGATTTGGGAATTAATATGTGCACATGGTCTGGATGTATACAATGCCCTTTTCAAAAAAGTATATGTAAGAAACAAACACCAGGGTTGGGGTAGAGAGAATCAACTATTGAAAGGAACAGATCCCTAGCTGATAAGATCTTATGAGAGATACATATTGAATACTGAAAACACTGGCCGGCATTAAGTAAATGTAATCAGAAAGATAAATGAAATTAAGCAGTCTTTGTTTCCCGTCCATTTTAGCTATATGGAAGGTGGTCCATGCAATGGTCAAGTGCAGGCTGCAGTCTGCCCGCCTTTCCCTCCATTTTTCACTCGCATCAAACCAGCTTAGAAGAAAGACGTATTTGAGGTTCATTTATTCTAATTCAAATAAACTTGCAGCAAGTACATTGGCATAGTTGAAGCAATTTTACTTGTTCTGTTCTGTCACATCACATACCAAGCGAAGGCTATAATTACGTTTTTACTTGAACTGTTGGGAGGCCGTATACTGCCCCTGAGGGTATAAAGGTTCCTGTCTAGAAAGGCTTCATCACACACTGGCATGTTTTGCAAACCCTGAGGAAGCTAAAGGGTAGCAAAGAGAGACTTCAAACCCTGCTAAGCCAAATAGAGAGGAGATACAGTGATTTAAAAAATAAAATAAAATATGGTACGGTCATTAGCTACAACCATTAGAATAGTCATTGAACCAGTCATGTCATAAACCATAAATCCTCATAGTTATCTGTAGCAAGGAGATTTGTTTGGACTTTTAGAAAGTGGTAGGATTCTAAATACACCTCAGAATCAAATTGTGTAGATGTTTCTGTCTTTTCCTGAGTCAGATAATGAAAACTGATGTAAATCAGATAATGAAAAACATGTAATTTTTCAAACATCCCATGACCCAACATCCTCTCGCAATTTTGGGATGAGATTTTGAATGTATAAACTTTCTCTGCATAACATGTTCTAGGAATGATTCGGTTTCCTTTAAAGTCTGCATATGACCAAGTGCAGCAGGCCCACGCCTGTAATCCCAGTGTTTTGAGAGGCTGAGGTAGGAGGATTGTTCGGGGCCAGGAGTTCAAGTACAGTCTGAGCAATATAGTATACTGCCTCTACAAAATATTTTAAAAATTAGGCACGTTAATGCATGTCTGTAGTCCCACCTACTTGAGAAGCTGAGGTAGGGAGATCACTTGAGCCCAGGAATTTGAGGCTGAAGTGAGCTATGATTGCACCATGGCACCCCAGCCTGGGTGACAGAGTAACATCCTGTCTCTGAAAGAAAAAAAAAAGTCTACATAAAATGCTCAGCTTTACTTATTTATCACTGATTTCACTGAATCACTCTCTCTTTCACTCTCACGTGCACTGACTCACTGGATCCTTACAATAACCCTGTGAGGTATGCAGGGCCAACACTGTTACTGCATTGCACAGACCAAGATGCTGAGATATGGTGATTTGCCCTGGGCTACCAAGTTGGTTCGGGCAAGAGCTCTACTCAAAATATGTCTTTTGATCTCTATTCCATAGCTCATTTCACTATAGTTCTTTGGTTTTGTTTTTTGTATTAGAAAATTAAAAATAATTCTCCCAAGAAATTCTCCACAGAAACGTAGACAATTTCTGAGCCCCTTTTAAATACTCTTATTGATGGGGACTGGGAGAGCATTGTGTTAGAGGGGCATGTCCCATGGGCTGGTCACTCTGAGGCAAATTTCCTTGGCCCGGAAGTGAACATTTGCTTGATTTTTGCTTGATTTTTATTTTCCTCCCCAAGGTCCCATGGGAAGATCTCCATTATCTCTTTGGTGAGATCATGTATGGAGGTCACATCACAGACAACTGGGATCGTAGACTGTGTCGGGTGTATTTAGAAGAATTTATGAATCCATCTCTGGTAAGACATTTTATAATTAATTTCTCTGAGGAGAAAATTCTGGTAAGAATTTTGTGAACTAATTTTACTACGCAGATAATTCTTACATGTTATTGAGGATTCATGGCCTTTTGTAAGTATATTCTGGCCTGCCTTTATGGGAGTTTGGAAACTTGTTAGAAATGCAGACTCTTGGGCCCCATCCCAGACCTACAGAATCAGAATTTGCATTTTAGTGAGACTTTCTCAGGTGATTTCTATGCACGTTAGAGAATGCACCAAGGTAAAACACTCTCACGTGCACTAACTCACTGGATCCTTACAATAACCCTGTGAGGCATGCAGGGCCGACACTGTTACTGCATTGCACAGAGCAAGATGCTGAGATGTGATGATTCGCCCCGGGCTACCAAGTTGGTTCGGGCAAGAGCCCTACTCAAAATATGTCTTTTGATCTCTATTCCATAGCTCATTTCACTATAGTTTTTTTTTGTTTTGTTTATTGTTTTTGGCCTGTCATAGAAATCATGGAATATTCTAAGATTTGGTCACTAACAGTAATCTTACTAAGTATGTGCTCAAGAAAAAAGTAGTGAATGTGAGATGATGAATTTGTAAGGTAGTGAATTTGTTAATTAGCCTAATTTAATCATTCCACAATGTAAACATGTATCCAAACATCACGTTGTGCTCCCTAAATGAAAACAATTATTACTTGTCCATTAAAAATAAAATTAATCTAACAAGAGAATAAAAAGAGATTATATCAAACCAGTGCAAGGTAAGAACCTCATTTGGGTCTTGTTTCAAAAAACTGTAAAAAATTGACATTTGTGACACAATAGGAAATGGACATGAATATATCATCAAAGTATGGAATTCCTGTTAATATTACTTTATTATCACATGCAAAATATAGGGTGTGTGTGTGTTTGTGTGTGTGTGTGTGTGTGTGTGTGTGTGTGTGTGTGTGTGTGTGTTTAGTGAGAAAGGATTTATTGAGAGGAAACAAAAGCTCTCACAGTGGGAGGGACCCGAGAGGGTTACCCAGTTTTTATTTTTAGAAAAATAAAAGATACAACAGCATGGATGAACCTGGAGGACGTTATCTTAAATGAAATGAGTCGGGTACAGAAGGACACATGCTGCATGATCTCGCTTATATGCAGACTCAAAAAAGGTTGCTCTCTTAGAAGGGAAGAGTGGAACAGTGGTTTCCCAGGACTGGGGAGGGGAGGGACCAGGGAGGATGGCAGAGGATGGTCAATGGTACAAAGTTGCCATTAAAAAGGAAGAATAAGTCCTGTTGTCCTTTGTACAATAGGATAACTGTAGTCAACAATATAACATTGTGTGTCTAAAAATAGCTAGAAGAGAGGATTTTGTATGTTCCCATCACAAAGAAATGATAAATATTTGAGATGATAGACATGCTAATTACCTTGATTTGATCATTACACAATGTCTATATGTATCAACATAACACTCTGTATCCTGTAAATATGTACTTTATTATGTGTCAATTAAAAAGAAAAACGTGGTGACTTGAGCATCTACTTCTTCCTTCTGTGAGGAAGGGGCAGATTCTCTAAAAGGAGTTTAAAGAGACCAGCCATCCATTTCCCATTTCTCATCTGAGTAGCCCTGTGTCTGTGTAGAAATGGTTCGTGGCTGGGGCTGTGTTTTCTGGTAAAAGTACTATTTATGTTTCTTATATACCAGAAGCTGAGAGTGACAGCCTACATTACACATCTCTAATGATGTACAGATTTGTGGCCATTTCCTGGTTATTTCTTGAAAGTTCAAAGCACCTTACATCATATCATTTCTATTTCCTGATGAGCAAAACACATGTTTAGAGCAGTGCCAAGTTTGGGGGATTTTTAATAGTCTGAACAATGTCTCATTTATAATTTCTCTGAAAACTTCATCTCAGAGAAGCATTACGTAGATCCCCTTCCTCAAGTCCATTTTATGAAGTAACGTAGCCTGGTGCAGTGGCTCACACCTGTAATCCTGGCTCTCTGGAAGGCCAGGGTGGGAGGATTGCTTGAGTCCAAGAGTTTGACATCAGCCCGGGCAACATAACAAGACCTTATCCTTACAAAAAAGTCAAAAAATTAGCTGGATGTGGTGGCATGCACCTATAATCCCAGCTACTGGGGAGGTTGAGGTAGGAGGATCGCTTGAGGCCAGGAGGTCAAGGCTGTGGTGATCCATGATCATTCCACTGCACACCAGCATGGATGACAAAGCAAAACCCTGACTCAATAAATAAATAAATAAACTAAATGATAATAAATGAGAAGATATAGTGTATTACAGTCCAATATAGGTAATTGGGGATAGATTAAGTTGATACTACTTTCAATAATGTTGAACAATTTGGGGACAGTGGAAAGCACGATGCTATGTGCCCACTGTTTAGGCGTTTCTTTTGGCTGTGAGTCTCCTGGTCTCTTGTGAGTTCTAATGAGCCATGATTTCACATGTCAGAAAGAGGCTTCCAATTTAACATGATTGGAAGTCACTCCTCAGAAGAGGTCTGGGAGCAAGTAACCATGGAGATGGGAAAGATAAACAGTGCCAGGCATGCGACCTTTACAGAGGCTTATTTCTCCGAATGATGGTGGAGGGCAAGGGGCCAAGGGAGAAGCTCATGGGGGCAGTCCCTCCCCTGGCTCTGGCCTGTGGCAAAGGGGAGAGAATTACTGTTGCCAAACGAAGCAGTCCATTAACCTTCATGAGGCTGAACTCCCATTCAAATAATTGTAAAGTAAATCTAGGTGATGAAACCTGAGGAACATCATTGGTGTGTGCAAGCCCTTTATTAATGTAGGTATCTGACCTTCCTAGGGATCCAGTGAGGTTTTCAGTTGGAAGTGCTTCATTTGCAAGCCCTTCTTCTCACTGGACAGCTACCTCCTCAACTCGCAAGAGGAGATTAAAGCACGCACTGACTTGGTGTCAGAGGCTGCAAATCCCAGTTATTTTCTTCTCAAGAAAATGCTCCTTCCCATGCTGTTTATATTATGAGCGACATGATCTAACACTTGGGTATCTGCAGGATGTCTTTTTGTCACTTCTTACACTGGTTAACGTGTTGAGAAATGAATGTCTTTAGTTGCCCTAGAACATGATCAAAAAGCAGCCCATTCATGGTGTGGCGTTTAAAGTTCAGCTCCTCTTAGCAAAAAAAAAAAAAAAATCGGAATGCTTTCAGTGATAGCCTGCTCTTAGGAGGAGAGATTAGTGTCATGTTGGATAAGTGAGTTTGACTCAGACAGGGTTCTCCGATGGCAATGGGCTTTAGAGGGACTCTTGCCAGAGGAAGAAAACACTTTCTCATATAAAGCACGTACTTGGCAGTGCTGAATAAGTAATACAGTCAAGTACTTTCAAAAAAAAGATAACAGGTCACCTTAAAGTTATACAGTGCAAACTATTTTAGTGATACAGAATGATAATTAAGAGCCTGGGCTTTGAAGCTAAAACACACACACACACACACACACACACACACACACACACACACACACACACTCCTCAAAGTTCTTGGGTTCATGTTCAAGTGCTTCCTTGCATTTGCTGTGTGGTATTACTAAATCTCTTAGCTTCAGTCTCATCATCTGTAAAACAGGAATGACCAACTCATGTCATCAGGTTTAAACATTGGCACAATGTTAACATAATATGCTTAATAAATGGGAAATATTTTTATTATGAACTACAAATACCTTCTCTGTGCCCAGGGTCAGTATCACACACTTCATATGTATTATTTCTTCTCCTCACTACACTCCTGAAAAGTAGACATTGTTATCCCATTTAATCAAAAAGAACCTTATGCTCAGAGAAGTCAAACGACTGGTAGACAACAAAATCAGGATCTGAACTCACAATCAGACTCCACATGCCATTTTCTTGAAAGGCACTGTACCATGTTGGAGTGCTGATATGTTTGTAGTGATTGGAACACAGGTCTCCAAAACACTACCCATGTCTTTACTTGCACAGTGTGTTGGCACAGGTTGGTACTAAGAACAACACGAACAGTCCAGAAGACTGGAGTCTGGTTCTGGTTCTACTACTGACTTGCTGTCTAGCTTTATGTGGGACCACCCTTTGCCTGTTTATTCGTTTGTAAAATGAACGTATTGTCTAGAAAATCACCAATGTCCCTCAGTTCTAAAGACACCATGATAATGTGATTCAAACTTGAGTAATATCTGAATATCCCTGATAGCACTTTGGGGTCATGACATTTTTTACTCAAAAGACCGAGAGCAAATGTACTTGTTTAGACTTGTACAGAACTGGGAGCTTCTTGTCGTTACTAAGACTACTTGAAGAGGCAGTGGAGGGGGTGTTTTTATTAAATGTCAGAGAGAAAAATATAAAAAGGACAATAATCCTATTGAGTCAACATAGTAGGCTGGATGCCGGTTCTCCCAGCTTCTAATAATTGGGTCTGTCAATGTGCCTACGCTGATTTCTGCAAAGATGACTTCAGATCCTTGGTGATTTTTTCATGATGTGGAGATTCAGTCAGCCTGAGCATGATTCTATTGATTCTTTTTTTAAAAAACAGTTTTTCTAGACTGGGTGTGGTGACTCAAGCCTGAAATCCCAGCACTATGGGAAGCCAAGGCAAGAGGATTGCCCGAGTCTAGGGGTTCATGATGGCAACTAGGTAAGACCTTGTCTCCACAATAAATAAATAAATAAATTAGCTGGACATGGTGGTGCATGCCTGTAGTTCCAGCTACTTGGAAGGCTGAAGCACAAGGATCACCTGAGCCCAGTAGGGCAAGGCTCTGGTGGCCGTGAGTGTGATACTGCCTCCAGCCTGGATGAGAGAGTGAGACTCCAACTCCAAAAAATAAATAAAAAGTTTTTCTGAGATGTCATTTGCATACCACAACATTTACCAATTATGTAACTCAAAGGTTTTTAGTATATTCACAGCTGTGTCACCATTACCACAATTTTAGAACAGATTTATTACCCCCCCATAAAAACTTGGACCCCACTGGCAGTCACTCACCATTTGCTTACCCCTCACACACACACAATACTCTCAACTCCCAGCCCATGGCAACCACTAATCTTCTTTCTGTCTCTACAGAGTTGCCTATTCTGGACATTTTATATAAATGAAATTACACAATATGTAGCCTTTCATGTCTGACTTCTTTCACTTAGCATAATGTGTTCAAGATTCATCCGTGTTGTAGTGTACGAGGTTCAACAATTAAATTCATGAATTCATTCTAGAAAAAGTGCTACATACCTCATTGCTGAATATTAATACAGTCACCTTCGAAATATTCCCCTTGGAAAGTTAGACACCAACGCCAGCACCTAGTCTACCTGTCAAAGCAATTTTGGAACTCTCTTTCTGGAATGGGATCAGAGTTGTTATTGTATCACCCTTTATGTCCTGAATGTCATCAAATGTCTTCCTTTCAATATTTCCTTTATCTTCGGGTAAAGAAAAAAGTCATCGGGGGCCAGATCAAGTGAGTAGGGAGGATGTTCCAATACATTTATTTGTACAGTGCTGCCAGTATAAGCACACAGTGGCAAGTCCATGAACTTAATTGTCAGTCCTCAACAAATACCAACAACAGCTCTGATGGCCATTCCAGAGAAAGAGCTCCAAAATTGCTTTAATGAGTGGACTAGGCACTGGTATCAGTGCATAGCTTCCCAGGGGAAGTACTTCAAAGATGACCGTAGTAATATTCAGCAATGAGGTAGCACTTTTTCTAGGATGGGTCACAAACCTAATTGTTAGACCCTGTATATTAATACTCCATTCCTTTTTATGGCCAAGTATGCCTTCATTCATTGCATGGGCATGCCACATCTTGTTTATCCATTAATCAGTTGATGGTCATTGAGGCTGCCTCCACCTTTTGGCTATTATGAGTAATGGTGCTATGAATTCTGTGTACAAATTTTGTGTGGACATGTTTTCATTCTTTTGGGTATATACCTTGGAGCGGAATTGCTAGGTCAAATGGTAACTCTATGTTTAATATTTGGAAGAACCACCAAACTGTTTTCCAAAATGGTTGCACCATTTTATATTTCTACCAACAATACATGAAGATTCTATCTTCACCAACATTGCTACTCCCCACACGTTTTATTCTCACCATTCTGGTGGGAGAGCAGTGGTATCATGTTATAGTTTTGATTTGCATTTCCCTGAAGACCAATGATGTTGAACATCTTCTCATGTGCTCAGTGACCATTTGTATAACTTCTCTGGAGAGATGTCTTTGTAGAACTATTGATTATTTGTGGCATTACAACAACTCTCAATCAATCCTCCCCCAAAGGCAAGAAAGGTGGTCACTGTGTAGAGGGCTCAACAGTTAGGGCCCGTCAGCAAGCTGCTTTTCATGAGAACCCTGGAGTAGGAAGGGAGAGGGTCTGGATTCAGAATGGGGAGTCACAGAGCTCCCTGAGTATGCTGAAATCACTACAGTTTTCTTAAAGTAAAAGGAGAATACAAGTCTCTGTATCTCTGTATGAAACACACATTGCTTTTCAAACTTTAGTTGTTTGGCATTCTAGTAGAAATTTACAGTAGGGCGTTACTCTGGTTTTTGTTTTTTCTTCCAGAAAATCAAGATGTATGTAAAATAATCATGTCTGCCACTAGGGCACAGGGAAGACCAAAACTAACATTTATAAAAGACTGCTGTGTGCCGAATTGTTTGCATACTTTATTAAATTCTTACAGCCACAATCATGAGGTTGCTATTATGAGCCGAGCTGCATTTTACTGATGAAGAGATTAAAATTCAGACAGATTATCTTTTTTTTGTTTGATTCATAGTTTCACTCTGTGGCCCAGGCTAGAGTGCAGTGGCACAGTCATGGCCACCACAGCCTCAACCTGCTGGGCTCAGGCGATCCTTCTGCCAAAGTCTTCCAAATAGCTGGGACTACAGATGCACACCACCACATCCAGCTAATTTTTAATTTTATTTTAGAGATGAAGTCTCACCGAGTTGCCCGGGTTGTTCTTAAACCCCTGGGGTCAGGCAATCCTCCTGCCTCTACCTCCCAAAATGCTGGGATTACAGGCATGAGCCACTGCACTTGGCTGCTCTTATTTTTATTTTGGCTAATTTATCTATCCTAGACTACTAATGGTGAGTTTAACCCTCCAGCACAGTTTTGTTTTGGTCACCCTCAGTCAAATGATATTTAAATTTTGGTTATTCTTATATATAAATATGAAATTATAAAAATGTGAATAAATGAATAAAACAAAGGCAATGGATACTGGTGGTGGGGCAATCTGACTTGTTCCTTCTCATATTCATTGGGTCAAAGGCTTCTGTTTCTGACAATATGAAGGATTAGTTAACTTGAAAGTCCTGATATAAGACAAAAATAGAAATGTTGACTCAAATATTTAAAATGGCCTTGGAATTAACAGCAGCCACTGAGCATCATTACTGAGGACACAGACTTCCTAGGCAGTCTGGGGTTACAGGTTTGGGAGGAAAGGAGCAAATCATCACACAGGTGTCTGTATGGAAATTCATCCTTATTTTGTTCTTTTCGACTAAAGTTCCTTAAGAACGAGTCATATGAAGCTTTTATACTTCCAAGGTTTATTGTCATATCCTGGGTGACCAGTACATATTGCTGAATGAATTAATGAATATTCACTTTGTCACCATGTAATTGTGAGGGGACCACAGCATAATGTACAGTTATAGACAAACCCTGCCTTCAGAAAATGATTTAGAAAATCCAGGCAGAAAATCTACATTAGGTGATAGTTTAAAGATAACGTTTCTGGCTGGGCATGGTGGCTCAAGCCTATAATCTCAGCACTTTGGGAGGCCAAGGCGGAGCCCGTGGGTTTGAGATCAGCCTGGGCAACATGGCAAGACCTTGTCTCTACAATAAAAATTTAAAAATTAGCTGGGCATGGTAGTGCGCAACTGTAGTTCCAGCTACTTGGAAGGCTAAGGTGGAAGGATTGCCAGAGCCCGGCAGGTTGACGCTGGGGTGGCAGTGAGCATGCCACTGCACTCCAGCCTGGGTTATGGAGTGAGACTCCAATTCAAAAAATAAAAAATAAAAATAAATAAAGATAACATTCCCCTGTACATTCAAGTGTACTTACAGACAGAATTTATGGCACAAGAGACTAGGAACATTGAAACAGAACTGCTAACGGTCCCTGGGAACCAAAGAGCAATTGGAAAAAAAAATCAGAGATTGTACTGTTTATTATAAAATTATAAGCACTTGATTGCCTCTGTGTTTATGGCTTGTCCAAGACAGGCCTGTAAATTCTTTTGTTACATTTTGAAGGTCTAATGTTTCAAGGGTTTGGTGTTCCTGCTCACTTTGCCTTTGTTCAAAATGTCCCTCTAAACGAACTGTCTATCCACTGGCCCCAGCCACAGTGAAGCAATGGACATGCTCTATTTCTCCAGCCTTTCATTTGGCAGGCAGCTGTGTGTAGAGACCCAGCACATGTCAGACCTCTGCCAGGGTCTATGATCTTGAGATGGGCAACATAAACCCTGCACTGAGTAGCTGTTAGTCCTAGGAAGCTAGCATCAATTTGACGCTTAGTGCATATGGCCTATAAAATGGTACTTTCACATATATTTCAATAGGTGTACATATCATTATTTATGTTTATAAAATTCATATGTATCATATGAAAATTGGTGTGAAGCAGTACTATGGGAAGCATAATACACTAACTAAGCACAGGCTATAGAAGGAGGACCCCCAAAAAACCAGAATTATCTTTTGGAGGGCTGGACCCTTATAGTGCACTTAGAATTTGTTCCTCTGGACCAAATAGTCAACCAAAGTTTTTATCTGGAAGTTTTGAGAAGGTTGCATCACATTTGTGGGGAAAACGTCCCGAGTTGTGGCAAATAGGTGACTGGTTCTTCCACCATGATAACCACCTACCCACAATGCACTGAATGTTCAGCTGTTTTTGACCAAAACGGCATGACCACCATGCCCCACCCTCCCTATTTACCCCATCTTGCCCTGAATGACTTTTTTATATTTCCCTGGATGAAAAAAAAGTTTTCACAGGGAACCATTTTGCCAAGGTAGAAGAGGTGAAACAAAAAATGGCAGAAGCACTAAAAGGCACTCAAATTGACAAGTTCAAAAACTTAGCAATGAAAAAAGTGTTTCAATAGATGGATTTCATCAGTCAGAGAGTACTTGGAAGGTGACATGTTTAAACATGTAAGAATACACAATTTTCTGTAAATAAATCTCAGGTTTTTTGGGATCCCCTCTTGTAGAGTCATACTAAAAAGAGTCCAGAACTAAGATTAAAATCAAATGGTGTGCCTGGGCAAATTCATGTTAGAGTCTTGAATTCTTCTCTGGCAAATGTGGATGGTTGGGAGAACCCATGAATGGAAGAATGGAAGCGTGTACCAGGTTGACCAATGCACAGTGATGGTGTGACAGGGTAGCCAGTGCACAGTGATGAGGTGACAAGATAACCAGTGCACAGTGAT
Source organism: Cephalopachus bancanus (assembly GCA_027257055.1). Lineage (NCBI taxonomy): Eukaryota > Metazoa > Chordata > Mammalia > Primates > Tarsiidae > Cephalopachus > Cephalopachus bancanus. The sequence continues at coordinate 580,644 of JAPVLO010000091.1, forward strand.
GGCATGACATGGCAGCCCGTGCACAGTGATGGTGCCACACTTGCTCATTCCTCTGTGTGTATGTATCACATTTCTTCAAGCACACTGCAAACTAAATCTTCTTAGGGATAGGACTCATGTGTGTTCCTTGGCATCCCCCGCAGAGGGCAGCCTGCTGCCATACATGGAGCAGAATGGTTGATCACGAAAGGTTTTAGAGAGTCTGCTACCTATCAAAGACCTTCTTGCCACAGATGTTCTCGAAATGTTTGGGAATTGAAAATTAATGCCTACTTAGCGTTAGAATAACTGACTTTTCCTTTATGGTTGAAGATTGAAGATGAACTTATGCTGGCACCAGGATTTGCTGCCCCACCCTACCTAGATTATTCTGGCTACCACCAGTACATAGAGGAGAGGCTTCCTCCAGAAAGCCCAGCACTGTATGGCCTCCATCCAAATGCTGAAATAGAATTCCTGACAGTGATGTCCAACACTCTCTTCAGAACTTTGCTGGAGATGCAGCCCAGGAATGCACTCAGCAGTGATGAACTGGGGCAGTCTACAGAAGAAAAGGTAGAGGATCTCTTCTTTTTTATTGAAGTACATCTTTCATACACTGAAGTGTACTAATCTGAAGTGTACTACTCAGTGAATTTTTACACCTATGTTATATACTCCTGTAACCACCAGCTGAATCAAAATACAAAACATTTCCAACACTCCAGAAGGATACTCGTACTCATCAGTCAATGCCTCCCCACCGTCAAAGGTAACCAATAACCTTACCTCCAGCATCACAGGTGAACTTGGCCTGTTTTTGAAATTCAAATACGTGGATTCATATAGTGTCTGCTAATTCACGTCTAACTCCTTTCGCCCTGCATTATATTTGTAAGATTCATCCATGCTGGTCATGTACCAATAGTTCATGTTTGTTTAGCATTCTACTATATGAATATACAATTCTTTATTTGTTCATCCTACTGTGAATGGATGTAAATGATTATTGCTTCTTGCTTTTCACTTTTATGAATATCGAAGCCATGAACATTCTTATAGTCTTTTGTCAACAAACATTAACTCACAAAGGTGTCCACTTATAATACTCATTTCTCTATATTCAGAAGTGGGATTGCCAGATCACAGGGCATAATGTTTAACTTTAATAGTAATCCTAAACAATTTTCTAAAGTGGCTGTACCCGTTACACTCCCAACAGATATGCATGTGAGTTCCAGTTGTGATTTTGTTACGAGTGATGATATCTCATAGTGGTTTTAATTTTGCATTCCTCAATTGAAGAATAATATAGAGCATCTTTTCGCAAGCTTATGACCATTTGGATATACGTACATGTTAAGTACCTGTTCTAGCTGCTTTCCCAATTTTTAATTGGGCTATCAATCTTTTTCTTACTGATCTGTAAGAACTCTTTATTCTGGATATATGTCCTTGCTTATATACATGTATTACAATGTTCATCCATTTGGGAAACAACTATAACTTTAAGAGAATCTGAGGTGAGTAAGGTGTGAATCTGGTTTTTGTGCTTATCTCTTTCCACCAAGGAACCACAGATATCTGTATCTTCTCCACATTTGTGGTTTGCCTTTTACTCTCTTGTGTTTTTGGCTCCGTCACTTTTTTTTTTTTTGAGTCAGAGTCTCACTCTGTTGCCCAGGCTGGAGTGCAGTGGCGCGCTCACGGCCACCGCAGACTCAACCTGCTGGACTCAGGCAATCCTTCCACCTCAGTCTTCCAAATAGCTGGAACAACAGGCATGTGCCACCACACCCAGCATCTCATTTTCTTATGGTGTTATTTTTACATTGTCTTGGGAGATCAACATTATTTTCTAAAGCTCTTTATTACCTTAGAATAATGGGGTTGAGAAATGTTCATTTTACCTTAGATTAGAATCATGTTTCTAATTTAAAACTTTAATAGTCGAGCCGGGTTTAGTGGCTCAGTCCTGTAATCCCAGCACTTTGGGAGGCCGAGGTGAGTGAATTGCCTGAGCCCATGGGTTCAAGACCAGCCTGGGCAACTTGGCGAGACCTCATCTCTATAATAAACCCAAAAATATTAGCCAGGCGTGCTAGTGTGGGCCTGTAGTTTCAGCAACTTGGAAGCTGAGGTGGAAGGATTGCCAGAGCCCAGCAGGTCAATGCTGGGGTGGCTGTGAGTATGCCACTGCACTCCAGCCTGGGCTACAGAGTGAGACTTCAACTTAAAAAAAAAAAACAAAAAACTTTTAATAGTTGCCTTTCCCAAGTAATTAGCCCTTATTTATCTCAATTTTACTAGTCAGGATTTGAATGATAAGAATTCAGGTTATTGAAACCCACTAAATATGAGATCTAATTATAGTGAAGTTCCAGGAACTATCCATATTTCTTGAAAATTTTCTATTATTTTTTGACCCATTCATTGAGACGCTTGTAATTTAGAAGTGTTACAATTTGTTGGTGTGTGTTTCATCCTATGTACTAACATCTCTATAAGTATGTTACATTTTTAAAAAGATGAACAAGGCAAACATTCATCCATTTGGAAACAACTACAGCATTAATAGAATCCGAGAGGTGGGTGAGGTCTGCATCTGGAGTTTGTATTCGCCTCTTTCCAGCCAGGAAGCTGATCATTATACCAGAAAATGCAGAGCATATGAAGTAAAGATGGCTCATCACCCCAGGTCGGCAAACAGATTGTAACAGTGACCATGTGTTGGGTGCTTACTGTATACCAACACTATAAAAGATGTTCTACAGACACACTATTTAATCTACAATAATTCCAAGTGCTATTAGGATCCCTACTCAGAGATAAACTTAGATGACTTGCCAAGGCCAGGCAGCCACAAAGAGCCAGTGAAGAAACCCAATTCTTAGTGCCATTCTTTTACCTAATTTTCCCACTACCCTGTGTTTCATACTGTCTGCTACTGCTGTAAATGAGGTTAACATTTCAGGATCTGACAAATTACCTGCCAGTAATGCCAATTTTCAGGCATGATATCAGAACCATAGGAAGCAATCTAAGAAATCAAGAAGAAAAGCTGCTGAGGCTAAAGACAGGCAAAGTTTTTCCATCTTTTGTCTTTTCTAGATATTTATTGGTTTTTCCAGCTCAGTGAAGCTGCATAGATGTACATCTGAGTACTATTTGCATATTCACATCTTCAATGCATATATCTTTCATTTCTTCAGGGCTACAATTATAGAAGATGGAGGAATCTTTGTTCAAAAATGATGACATCATTGGGAGGGCAGCAGCATAGTTAAAAGAATTAGATCATGTTTAAAAGGTCACCTTGGTGCATGCGACTTTTTAAATGACTTGTTCATTTAGCCAATTATGAAATACTGTACCCAAAGGATGGGATGCTATTTCCTTTGGTCACATCTTTATATACAGATGACATGTAGTTGATGACTATTCTATACTCCCTAAATGTTAAGTGCAAATCAACAGGAGTTCCTTCCTGACCCGGAATTTGTTCCTCCAGATCAAACAGTCGTCAAAGTTTTTATCTGGAAGTTTTGAGAAGGTTATGTCACAACTTGTGGGAAAAAAATCTCGAGTTGTGGCACCTTCAATCTGGGGCTCTAAGAAAGGGCAGGTGCTGGCACTGCTGCAGAAGCAGTCGAAGTAGTTGGCACTGTTGCTCTGTTCACTTCTTGGAAGCAGTCGGCATCTTTTAAATGCATTCACAGGCATCTTTGGAAGCTGTACCATGTATTATGAGACTTCAAAAATGGAGGATTTATATAGTCATCCTGACCAAAACTGAAATAGAAAAGAGTTACATCTTTGCATGTGTTAATGATTTTAGGTTAAGAATGCCTTGGATGACATTTTGGAGAAACTTCCAGAAGAATTCAACATGGCAGAAATAATGCAAAAAAACTCAAATCGAAGCCCCTATGCCCTTGTTTGCTTCCAAGAATGCGAGAGGATGAATATTCTCATTCGAGAAATCCGTGGATCGCTTGAACAATTAGATCTTGGTCTGAAGGTAAGTTTCAAGTGGGACTAGAACAAGTTTCACCACACACGAAGATACTCATAATGGCCTTTTTTCTCCATACAAGGGGGAGCTGACATTATCTCCCAATGTGGAAGCCCAGCAGTACGCACTGAGTTTCGACACAGTACCAGAAACTTGGAGGAAACTGGCTTATCCTTCTACTTATGGCCTAGCCCAGTGGTAAGCTACCCCATCCTCACTGCCACTGGCCCTGGTCAGCCTTGGTGTTGAGTTCAAGCTCTGAATTATGCCTCGTGATAACTATGAAGATTATGCTTTATGACTGCATTCAGCCAGTAACTGCAAACTCTACCACCAGTTTCATTTGTGTTTCCTTGGTATATTGCTTCAAAAGAGAAAATCATTTAAAAGTCAGGATCAGAGCAAGATTCTGCCTCTCGCTTATTAAGTATTTGATCTTGGGCAAAATACCTCATCTGTTTGTGTCTCCATTTTTCATATGAAAAATGTAGATAATAGAATTCCTTCATTGAGTTGTTATAAGATTGAGACCATGGAAGGTAATTTGAGTTTGCCCTCATGTCCTTTTATTCCCTTATTTTCCCAGCCAGTGATGACTAATACCTTCCCATAGACAACATTTTAAAGTCTGTAATATGGTTTGTAGTAAACTAGACTGCCTCCAGCATGTGAATGTGACTACAGCAATGTGTCACAAAGCCAGGCAGAAATTTACAGATTGCTGAAGGCCAGTATCACTCTCAAGATGCTCCTTGACCTTGGTAGACAATTCCAGCTTTACTAGGCTCTCTTTATTCCAGGCCTTTTGGTGCTGAGGTTTTTTGTCCCTACTTACCTGAGTCATTCTTCCATGAACCCGGGCACTACTTTGAGCCTTCAACTGTAGGTCCCACTGGAATCCCAAATGACCGTCCCCTAGGCACCTCAGTGTAGGCTGTGTGGGATGAATGGGTGCAAACACAGGGTGGGAAGTGGCACACATAGGTCCAAGCAACTGCAGCAGAGCAGTGAGCAGAACCTCTCTGTGGACTTCTAATGCTGTAAATATCCCAAAGCAGATTTTATATATCCAGAGATGAATGACTTACACACACCGTTGCATTTTATGATTAATGATAACTTTGGACTTATGTCCACCATCTTATTTTGTGCTAACTTCTTAATTTCTCTTAGCTTCCTTTTCCCCAACATTTTCTGACTTCTGTCAATTTACTTGTCTTCTTCATTCAGTTTTTATAGCCCTGTACCATTCCTAGTATGTTAGTGGAGACCCCTTACATTGCAACATACACACCTTGGGTTTCTCTAACATAAAGTTCCCTTAAACCGTTCAACCTCTCTCTGAATATAAGCCTCCTTCTGGTCTAGAATTACTGTTCCATCTCATTTTTAAACCACAGTATTTTTGTTCTGTTTTACATATAGTCAATAATTATTTTTGTTTTAACATACTATGAAGTTTTTTGCACATCATTGCTATTTGCATCTTATCTGGGCTCCTTTTTATCAAAGTATAAAATATATAGCAGGGCTGTGTCTAAAACTGTCTTCACTATACTTTGATTCTTGCTTGATAGTTTAATACTTCTTTTTTTTTTAATTAGAGTCTCACTGTGTCGCCCAGACTGGAGTGCAGTGGCCACTCCCGGCCACTGCAGCCTCGACCCGCTGGGCTCCGGCGATCCTTCCGCCTCAGCCTTCCAAGTAGCCGGAACTACAGGCGCGCGCTACCACACCCGGCTAATTTTTTGATTTACTGTAGAGATGAGGTCTCACCAAGTTGCCCAGGCGGGTCTCGAACCCACGGGCTCAGGCAATTCACTCACCTCAGCCTCCCAAGGCGCAGGATTACAGGCTGAGCCACCGAGCCTGGCTAGTTTAATACTTCTATATAGAATTCTAAGACACAAAGACTAATTTCCCTCAGGGCTTTGATGTTACAACTCTACTGTTTTCTATCACTGATTGTAGGTGATCAATCTGTTCTTAAATATATACTTGTCATTCCTTCAAAAATAAAGTTTTTAAAAGTCCTCTCTTTAACCGGTGTTCAGCAATTTTACTGTATTGAGGTTTAAAGTTTATCCTGCTTAGTACCGCATGGCTAAAAATGTGAGTTCAACCATAGCTTCCATTCTAAAAAATTGGCCCTTATTTCTCATTTTTTTTGGAGAAAGATACTCTCCCTCTATTTTCTTCACTGTCGACATTATCTACCTGAACCTTCATGTTTTCAATTTGTGTGTCTCTTGGCTATATTCTAGTTGACTTGTCAGTTCTGGGTGATCTTCATTATATCTTTAACTATCTCCCTTGATTTAACTATTTAAGTTTCATTGCCCATAATTTTCAGCTCCAAGCTGTATTGGAAAGACAGTTTCATAAAGTCCTGCTTTTGTTTTTATGACTATTATTCTCTTCCCAAGGAATTTAAACATACTTACAAATGAGTCTTTTGAGATTCTTCTGTTTTTGTTTCTTGGATTATAAATCTTGTTGGTTTGCTGGGTGGTTTTCATGTCATACAGTTTGCTGTCTTGATACATGGATGAGTTTGACAGGTTATAAGAACACTTAACACACTCTTTTGGAGGGCTTTGTAGCCACTGCTCTATTCTCTTGTCAAATACTGCCGTGGAGATGTCCATGAGCATCCTTTCTTCCCTATATAATTGGTTTCGTGTTTCCTGCCCATCCAAGGGATTATTTCACAGTCTGTATAAAGATTTTAGTATTGATTATTCTGAACTAGATTTTATTGGAACATGATGTACCCTTGATTATACAGATCCAAATTTGCAATTTAGAAAAACTCAGTTTCTAGAAGTAATTAAATATTCATGCTTTATTTCAGCTTTCATCTTATCCCTTTCACTCCAACCCTTTGCAGCTCTCTCCTTTTCACGTTTTTCTCCCTAACACCGCTTCACTTTTTGCTTTCATTTTTGTAATTGTTTCTACTTCTTTCCTGAGATCATTAAACCCAATGTCCTCTTTTTCCTATCTGATCACTTCCAAGCCGTAATCCTGCTTAAATCAACAATCACTTGACATTTTTTAAATGGTTGCAAATTGGCTGCAATATTTCTCCTTGTTGTGGCCATGTTTTGAAGGAAGTCTTTTCTGCCCCTGCTTTTCCCATTCTTTGCCTCTTTTGTCACCTTTGAGTCAAGCCTGTCCTGCTCCTTTTTATGATCTTCAAGTACCTTCTTCCTAATCCAGCTACCTGAAAGAACGTAACATGGGTTGGGGCACAGGTCCTGTTCTGAGCGAGCCAGCATTTCCTTTGTGATGACCCAAGTGTGAATGTGAACATTCTGAGCCTTAATCCTTCTTCATGGCTCAGATCTGCCAAAGCCATTTTCTGCCATGGTGGTTTGTGGGGTGACTCCTCATTCAACCCTGCTTCCTGTACAACTCTGAATCCATCATGGTCCCATAAAACTTCAGTGCCGGCCCATTGCCGGCTTTTATGTTGTGCTGCCCTGTGTTTCACCCTCATCCCTACTTTATTCCCTTTTTAGCAACCCTTAAACCTACATCTCAAGTTTTCTCATGCCGCCGAGCTTCATCAGAAAAGTTCATTTGTCCTTACCTGCGAGAGTCAGCTTCCTCACAGGAAAACTGCAACAACTTCCTACCTTGCATAGTCGTGACATGAAAACATGGATATAAACAGCCCATTTTGCAAGCCACAGCCATGATAGAAGATTGTTGTTTTCCTTTTTTTTTTAAAGCAGGATTTATTAAGACAGAAAAGCTCCCACAGTGGGAGGGGAACTGAGGGGGCTGCCCATTGTTTTCCTTATCACACACGGGACGACTGTTGGCACATGCTTTCCCCTCCCGCCCTTTCACCTTTCCTGAAAACTCTGGTCTTGTACCAACCGTCACAGCCTTGCCCCCCTCCCCCACCCTCCAACATGGGTGTTTTTTGCTGTGTGTTCTGGCTGCACCTTGTACATACCTTCCTGGTAGCACTTGTTAGCCCGTCATATGGAGGTGACCTTTGTACAGTCACCACACAACACTATCTAAACAAAACAGTTGAACACATGGAGACGAGTGCTCCATATTCTTCAGTGTGTCTTGCCCCAACAGTAATATCCATCAGAGCTCCAGGTTTCAAACTAGCTCTTTTAAGGGACAATTCCCTGCAAATCATCAGGGAAAGATTTACTGCCTATTAGCGGGTATACTTCTCTTCCACCACTAGCCTTCCCCAGAACCTACCGGAAAATGGCTATTTTACTGAATAGCAAATTTATTTCTTCCTACCTCCCATGAACCAGGTTTAAGGACCTCCTCCTGCGATGCCGACAACTGGATACTTGGACACAAGACCTTGCCCTCCCGGCTGTCGTGTGGCTTTCTGGCTTCTTCAACCCCCAATCCTTCTTAACTGGTAAGGGCTGAGGCAGGTCAGTCCCTGATGCAGACAGGACCACACCCCTAGCGGAAATCCTGCCTTGTTTGACTACGATGGGCTCTCATTGCCCTGATTACCAATTCTCAAGCAGCAGCCATGACAACAGAGAAGGACAGACTGGCAGCTGTAGAGGAAGCAAAGTCCTCAGCAGGAGGAAAGAGGGCCCCAGGAGCAGCCTCCAAGTGAGGTGGGGTGTGGTATGCTCCAGTAAATGTTTTCTGTAAAGGGTCATGTGGTCTCTGTCACAAAGATTCCACTTTGCCACTGTAGTGCAAAAACCACCACAAACTGTGCAAATGGTCACGGCTGTTCCAGTAAAACTTTATTTACAGAGACAGCGAGGTTGTCCTGCAGGCCTTAGTTTGCCAATCCCTGCCATATGCAAATGCCACACGAACCTAAAACATCCAACGGGGCTAATGGATGCCTCAGCGTACTGGTGGCTCACGGGAACCTTATGCACAATTTTTTTTTATCCTGGTCAATTTTTGTTCCTTATTCTCCCAAAGCAATCATGCAGACCATGGCTCGAAAAAACGAGTGGCCACTGGATAAAATGTGCTTGACTGTGGATGTTACCAAAAAAACAAAGGAGGATTATGGCCACCCCCCGAGGGAAGGCTCGTACCTCCACGGGCTGCTCATGGAAGGTAAGCCGCCCTGCGGAACGCATGGGAACCTTTCCCAGGGTCAGGTTGGCATTTGTCCTCTGCTGGTTCTCAGCATTTCCTCACACAATAACCTCATGCTAGCGGTTGTTTCTCTCATCTCCTCCTCTCTCTTTCAAATAATTTAAATGCTGGGATGTATGGCCGCATTTGGGTGATGGAGAACACTTAAATTTTGCACAAGCCGGGCTCAGTGGCTCAGCCTGTAATCCCGCGCCTTTGGGAGGCTGAGGTGAGTGGATTGCCTGAGCCCGCAGGTTCGAGACCCGCCTGGGCAGCGAGACCTCATCTCTCTAATAAATCAAAAAATCAGCTGGGCGTGGTAGCACATGCCTATAATTCTGGCTACTTGGAAGGCTGAGGCAGAAGGATAGCTGAAGCCCAGCAGGTCGAGGCTGCGGTGGCAGGGAGTGGCCACTGCACTCCAGTCTGGGCGACAGAGTGAGACTCCAACTCAAAAATAAAAATTTTTGCACAAATATCTAGTATTAATGCTGCAGGATAACTTAAGGCATAAGCTGAATTGACATTGTTTTGCTTTTCAATGAAATCAAGTCAAACTATTTTTAAAGACTGTCAGTAAAATTTTACAAGACATTGGTGCCACTGCCCAATGTGAATCTCCAAGGGGGGGCGGGACTAGGCAGAATTTTCCACATCTATCTGGTCACGTGTTTATTCCACAGGACATGTAGTCCCTACCAAGATGTTAATTTTTCACTTCAAAGCACGTACCACAAAGTTCAAAGAATTAAAGTCCAAATCTTTAGAGGCTGGGGAGGTAATGTAAATAAGTAACTGGAACTTGGTGTAAGAAAATAAGGTGCAGTGGTTTAAAAGGGGGACAAGCTAGTTTGCTTTAATGTATTTGAATTCTCAAGGAATCTGATTTTGTAAAACTGTTCAGTTCACTTCCATGAGGAAGTGTAGCCATTAAGCATGGAAGCAATCGCCTCAGTCACAGGCAGGGTAACCCCCCCTTTCAAAGTGTGTCTCGCACCAGCTTGGTAAGGATGCCACTGACAAGCAAAAACGTGACAACACTGGAATGTTTATTGTGTCCAACCATGAGACCATCAGTCCCAACATGCCACACAGTCACAACCACAGGCTTTGTTGTTGTGTTTTTGCCATAGGTGCCAGGTGGGACACCCAGTTGGGAAGCATTGCCGAGGCCCATCTCAAGGAGCTGACAGCTGCAATGCCAGTCATCTTTGCAAAAGCCACACCCATGGACAGACAAGAAACCAAAAACACCTATGAGTGCCCTGTGTACAGAACCAAACTGAGAGGCTCCAGCTATGTCTGGACCTTCAGGCTGAAGAGCAAAGAGAAGGCCGCAAAATGGGTTCTGGCAGGCGTGGCTCTGCTGCTAGAAGCGTGAGACAGCCTAGAACTAAGCCTGCATCCCTCCGGCGGCAGCCAGAGCGCACAGGATTCCCACTGGCCACTGCACTGCTCCCATGCACCTTGATTATTCTACTGAAAAGGCACAAAACGTATTCCAGCCGATGTCTCTTTTTAGTAATTTACATGTGCATTCACTTTTTAAAACGCTATCCTTTAAAAATGGAGAAGGGGGAGAGGAAGAAGCACAAATGCAGAAAAACCAGCAGAAACCTATTCAGAAGCCATGGTCACTGATTTTAGCCTTCCTGGGTCCCCTGCTGAAACCCCATCCCTCCATACAAAACAAATAAGTCCAGTTTCTCTCTCTTTTTCATCAAACTTTGAACATACAACCTCAGAAACAATACAATTGGGAGGAAAGGAGGGGTTTTAGTTCTTATGGAAATTAAAAAGCAGTCTTTTTAAATAAAAAATTAGCCCTTATATTCTTTCAAAACATAGAAGCAGCAGGCCCCAGGTGAGTCCTGAAAGAAGGGATGGGATGGACACTCCTGCTAGCTGGTGGTGCTCCGAGGCCTCCAGTGTCTGTAACGTGACGGTCCACTTCTGTTCAGTCAAGTTTGAATACAAATAAAACTTCTAGTACTGTCACATTCTGTGGTTAATTGCACTTTGTAATTTAAGGGATCATTCTTCAATATAAACTTCCAATGACCCAGAGCAGGTTAAGCTCTGTGGTTTGAACCATGGTCACTCATGATAAGGCAAACTAAAGGGTATCTACTGAATTTTACCCCGGTAAAAACTTGGCCTGGAATGACTGGGAAGTAAAAGATCAAGACACCATAGATAATTAAACAGTGTCAAAGGCAAGAGTTGCTTATACAATGTCCTCTCTCTAACTTACCTGAACTTTAACTCCACCCCATTTAAAATGTGCTTTTTAATCATCAGCAGATACTTTTAACAATTCAGTATACAAACAGGTCTGTGTATACATGTCGATTCCTCTGCTTTGCTGTCTTCCTGAGAAATCATTTTAAGCAATAAACAATCTTTTTTAAAAAAATAGTATTTAGAAACAGTAAACTCCCACAAAGAACTTCTGTATAAAAATCACAACTGTAAAAAATCTTAGGCACAAATGGTATGCAAGTCTTGGTGAAGTACTCTATGGTGAGCTGACTGGTTCTGCTCTTAATTGTCTTCTACCAGCTGCTTCTGTAAGCTGAAAAGAAGATGAGACGGGTTTGATAAGTAGTTAACACAGCAGGAGCATTCTAGGTAGAAAGGATCAACGACCCCCAGGACAAAGCCAGAACCGAGATCTCCTGATACCTGACGCCTGCAATAATACCTGTCCTGTGGTACACGGTGCCCCAAGTGTGACTGGCCTCACTCCCAAATTCCAAAACAACCATTCAGAGCCTCTGACAAAATAAAACTCATAGCCCACAGTTCTGTCTCCTCTCTGCTCACTGGGTTGATGGCTGCCTTTGGCTCTTCACAGTCTGGATAGCTGGCCCTCAGCCCCGGTTTGGCTGTTCCTTCCATTTCTGTTGTACAACCTCAAAGGGGAATTTCCTCATACAGAAAATATCAGGCCTGAGTTGCTTCAATGCAAAGATTCAGAACAACGGCGCTTGAGGAAGTTTTTATATAACTCAGTCATGAAACAAGATAACAACTAACTCCTGCCTAGAGGGTCTCCCATGATTGGCCCAGGGATTATAACCTCCATTTTTAACTGCTAGAGACCTACCTCTCCAGATACTCCTTAACGTTGTTGTAACCATAGAACTTAGCCAGATGGATGAGAATTCCTGTGGCACAGCGGCCATCACGCTTCCGACAGTAACTGCAATTGCAGATCCCACGGCAGGGAGGACACATCCAATCCTGAGAGAGATGATGGCAAAAATTTCCCCTGTTATCTACGGGCTCTGGCAAGACCTGGGATTCTGAGCCAGCCTGGCTTGGGCTCAGCCCATCTTCCAACCTCCAATCACATGGTATCTTTGAGTGTGTGTCACCGGGTGCCCTCACAGGGTGTGAAGGACTACCCAATACACTGCCTCCTTTCTCACCTTTCACAAAGGCCCGCAAAAAGCTGATCATGTCACACACGAACAGACACTGAAAAATGGTGGGTTTAGACAAAATCAGTTACACAGTTCGGGGGTTGGGGGGAAGGCACTAATAAAAAATTATGGACACTTTGGGAGGTGGAGGCAAGAGGATGGCCTGAGCTCAGGAGTTCAAGACCAGTGTGGGCAACTTGGCAAGACCTAGACTCTACAATAAATCAAAAAATTAGTTGGGCATGGTAGCACGCGCCTATAGTTCCAGCTACTTGGAAGGCTGAGGTGGAGGGATCGCAGGAGCCCAAAAGGTCGACGCTGGGGTGGCCATGAGTGTGGTACTGCACTCCAGCCTAGGTGACAGAGTGAGACTCTAACTCAAAAAAAGAAAGAAATTATGGAGACTGTCAAGAGCACATAGCTAAGCACGGAGCACCGTGGGACTGCACAGATCCAAGCCCATGAAGTCAACCCTGGAGTAGGATCACAGGGTTTCCAAAAGACTAGCTGGGAATACCAGCCCTTCCAATATGTGTGCTTACTATCAAATACGAGCCTGAGCAGCAGTTTATGTTCATTTGTCAGCTGAGAAAAGTATATTTACCCATGTGACTGCTACAGAAATGGTCACACAACAAGGCTGTTGCGAGCACAAGACTGCCGAGGTTCAAGATCATACTTACTAAGTGTGATATTATATCTCACCTTACAGAGGGAACTGAGGCATGGAGAAGTAATCTACCTACTTCATGAAGTTGAACAAATTCATAACAACTGAAAATAAAGGCCAGGTCCAGTGGCTCACACCTGTAATCCCAGCACTTTGGGAGGCAAAGGCGAGAGGATTGCCTAAGCCCAGGGGTTTGAGATCAGTCTGGGCAACTTGGCAAGATGCCATCTCTAAAATAAATTTTAAAAATTAGCCAGGTATGGTGGTGCACACCTGTGGTTCCAGCTACTTGGAAAGCTGAAGTGGAAGGCGAGGCTGTGATGGCGATGAACATGCCACTGCACTCCAGCCTGGGTGACAGAGTGAGACTCTGACTCAAAAAATAAAAAATTAAAAAATTAAATGACTGTATTAACAGATGTCTGCAACACTGGGCACAGTGCCAGGCACATAGCACTCTATATTGCAATCCACCCACCCATCTCCTGGTCCAATGAAATCAAAAGGAAAGCAAATCATTCTGCTGGAGAAAGCCACAAGGATCACATGTACAAATCCAAACAACTTATGAAAGTCTTGCTCTGTCACTGAAAAATCCACCAGAAACTTTTCTATTCTTCCACTGGTCAGCTTGCTCTCCTTCGAGAAGGAAACCCTATTTTTCATTTCCCTTGGAGTCTTAGGATACAGAAGAGGAAGGTGGTGAAGGCTCTACAGAAACCAGAGCTTGGCCGGGATCAGTGGCTCAGCCTGTAATTCCAGCACTTTGGGAGACAGAGGCAAGTGGATTGCCTAAGCCTGCAGGTTCGAGACCAGCCCAGGCAACTTGGCAAGACCTCATCTCCACAATAAATCAAAATATTAGCCGGACATGGTAGCACGGACCTGTAGTTCTGGCTACTTGGAAGGCTGAAACAGAAGGATAGCTGGAGCCCAGCAGGTCGATGCTGGGGTGGCCATAAGTGTGCCTCTGCACCATGGCCTGTGTGACAGAGTGAGACACCCAACTCAAAAAAAAAAAGAAAAAAAAAAGGAAACCAGAGCTCTGCAGCTACCAGGAGCCCTGTCTTCAGCTTGCTGCCTTTGCCAACACAGTTTACAATGGACACAAACGGCTCCTACCGGATCCAGCAGCGCTGACCTCACGTCCTCCCCATAGCGGTTCCGCAGGCACGGCCCACAGAACTGTCCTCGCACACCACCGCAGCTCTGGTTCCGACACACTGTCTTGGTGTCAATTGTCTTCTGCCGACACTGATGGCACGTGTTGCCCTAGAGAGGATAGTGGCGAGTGGCTGAACATGGGAATTCATGAGGCCAGATGCTATCACATGCACCACCAAGCAAATGAGGAAGACCCTAGAATAGAGCAGGACTGTTTCCCTAGTACAACCATGGCATCCTTGTCTAGATGGCAAGCATTTCAGTCCTGAGGCCACAGAAGCACATTAGGCCAGATGAGGTTGAGCAGAGAGCCCAGAAGGAATGAAATGACCAGGCTGTCAGGAAGGGAGACCAGAGGAAAGCTTGAGGCAGGGGACATGGGGCAGGGGTCACCTGTTGCCTTTGGGGGTAAATCCTGATACATTATAAAAACAACGTAGGATTTCAAATACCAAAGGCAACAGGTGACCAAGCAGCAATGAGGCTCAGGTGGCATCATCGTGGCTCTAGCCTAGTGCTGCAGACCTGATTATCATTAGCATAAAAATCTGTTTGTTTTTTTTTAAATGTTGGTGATTAAATTTAAAACATTTTAATACTTCCTTAAGATAGTGTCCCATTACTTATCAAAAAGAAAAAAAAAGGCCAGGTGCAGTGGCTCACACCTGTAATCTCAGAGCTTTGGGAGGCCAAGGCAAGAGGATTACCTGAGCCCAGGAGTTTGAGACCAACCTGGGTAACATGGCAAGACCTTATCACTATAATAAAATAAAGAATAAAAATTAGACAGGCATGGTGGTAAGCACCTGTAGTCCCAATTACTTGGAAGACTGAGGTAGAAGGATCACCTGAGCCCAGCAGGTTAGAGATGCAGTAGCCATGATCGGGCCACTGCACTCCAGCTTGGGCAAGAGAGTGAGACTCCAATTCAAAAAAATAAAAATAAAAATAAAAAACACGCAGAACAACACAAAGCCTCCCTCTACAGCATTTAGAAGAAATGTTAAGCTATTTCCTGCCCACCAAAGATATTCTGTTAACCTTTGTTTTCTATGGTTACATTACTCCCCAAATACACTATCCTTTTTCAACATTTTAAACATATAACTGTATAAATATTTAAAATATAGCTGTATCTAAATATCTTTTTTAAGCTATACTCCTGCCTTCCCCCAGATGATATGCATCCCCAAGAAAATCCCTTCTTCTGATGAGAATTCCTACACTGAGCTGTCTCTCCTGTCCCAAGTATAGTTGACCCTTGAGCCCTTCAATTTAGAGCCCGGCTCAGAGTCTTCAGAAAGATGGCACAAGGGGATAAGTCCTGATACATTATAAAAACAACGTAGGATTTCAAATACCAACGCCTTAGGCTCCCAATCAGAATCACAATCATGACAATTATTTGTAATACATAATTTACCAGAACTTTGTCATAGATTTTATCGCGAACAGTTATGGCAACATTTTCTAAGTCCTCTTCAGTGATATCTTCCACAGGCCGAAAAGAAGACATGCGGCGACGTCGCCTATACTCCCGGCATTTTCCCTGCAAAACAGGCAAAAGGAGAATCCAGAGTAAGGTATTTTGAGTGGTTAAAAAAAATCATGGCCGGGCTCGGTGGCTCAGCCTGTAATCCCAGCACTTTGGGAGGCCAAGGTAAGTGGATTGCCTGAGCCTGTGTCTTTACAATAAATAAAAAATTAGCCAGTTGTGGCAGCGCACGCCCATAGTTCCAGTCACTTGGAAGGCTGAGGCGGAAGGATTGCCTGAGCCCAGGAGGTCAACACTGGGGTAGCTGTGAACATGTGTGCCACTGCACTCCAGCCTGGGTAACAGAGTGAGACACCAACTCAAAAAACAACAACAAAAAAAAGAGCCGGGCTGGGTGGCTCAACCTGTAATCCCACACCTTTGGGAGGCTGAAGTGAGTGGATTGCCTGAGCCCGCGGGTTCGAGACCCGCCTGGGCAGCGAGACCTCATCTCTACAATAAATCAAAAAATCAGCCGGGCATGGTAGCGCATGCCTGTAATTCTGGCTACTCGGAAGGCTGAGACGGAAGGATCGCCAGAGCCCAGCAGGCGAGGCTGCGGTGGCCGGGAGCGGCCACTGCACTCCAGTCTGGGCGACAGAGTGAGACTCCAACTCAAAACAAATAAATATTAAAAAAAAGAGCATTTTCCTGTCAAAGATCTCTCACCCTTTCTGTCAGTCATGTCCCTCTTCTAGTTCCCTGGAATCACTTCATTCATTTAGTCATTTACTGAGCTCCAGCCACCACCACCAGCTGCGAAGCTGCCTTCTCAGCAAAGAGATACAATAAACAAGAAACTCACTATGCAGAAGTTTTAACCCATTTCCTTTCAACCAAAGATATTCTGTCACCAGGTGCTGTGGCTCAAACCTGTAATTCCAGCACTTTGGGAGACTGAAGCAAGAGCACTGCCTGAGCCCAGGGGTTTGAGACCAGCGTGGGCAATTTGGCAAGCCCTCATCTCTACAATAAATCAAAAAATTAGCCAGGTGTGGTGGTGCATACTTGTAGTTCCGGCTATTTGGAAGGCTGAGGCAGAAGGATCGCCTAAGCCAAGCAGGTTGAGACTGCAGTGGCCATGCGCATATGCCACTGCACTCCAGACTGGGTGACAGAGCGAGACTGACTCAATTAAAAAATAAAAAGATATTCTGTCAAACTTTATTTCCTATGGCAGAATATCTTTGGTGTGAGCTCTGTGGGGCCAGGGAAGTAAACCAAGCAAACCACACTGAATAGCCAAACCCACAAATGGGAAGGAAGGGTCCCAAGCTTCTCCTTCCAAAATGAAAGCATGCAAAACACCTCATTCCTCAAACAGAAAGGCAAAGTGGAAAATATACTCTTCCACATGCAAAACCAAAAAGCTGACTGGAGCTGTTAACAGGTCTTTACGGCGGGCACCAGAGATTAGGCTGGGGTCCTCACAAACAAGCTGCTTCTCAACTCGGCTTAGATGAAGGACCCTCTCTGTGACCCACAGTTTAGACCAGGGGTTCCTCTCAAAGTGTGGTCCAAGAATTATTACCAAGCTGGGAACTTGATAGAAATTCTCAGCTGCTGGGACCCTGTGGTGATTGTGATATGTTCTCAAGTTTGAAGACCAATAGCTCAGACAAAGAATAGCTCAGTTATTGGTCAGACTATACCCCGCTAATTGTCTTCCTTCTTCTGAAACTGTAAAACTCTTCTGCAAATTTGGAGGCTGAGACAGTGAAGTTCTCTAGAGCAAACTTCTCAGGAGGTCGCGCACTCCGGGTCGGGTTCATACGCCGTGTGATCTCTCCTTCGGAGAAGGCCCGCCGCACTGTTTTCTTCTTCTGAAATCAAGAGCACAGGCATATGCAACTGGGGACTCTCCTGAATAAAAGTCATCTGGTGAATGTTAACTAAATCTCAGTACTGGTATGAATAACTCATAATGAGTTCCACTTACAGAAGCCGAGGTAGGGGTGCGTACTGGGAAGAAATCTGGCATGGAGTTCAATTCCGCCAACAATTGAGCAAGCTGAAGTTCAGAACAAAAGAAAGGATCTTAAATAAATTATGCCGCCAGGTCAAGGTCACTCAACATCTATCACGTCTTCAATTTTGTTACCATAAGAAACCTGACTTAAGTAGTTTATGAACCCTTAACAATCATACTTCTGCCCTCAAGTGTGAAAATTCTATCTCCAGAGGTGAGGTGCTGAAGTCATCATTCCTATGAAGGTACTTTATGTCTATTCCTTAATAAAGGACAACGTGACACTTTGAAAATAGTCCTGGAATGATCAAGGCCTGGAGTATGGTGTTTGAATTCGGACTTGCTTGGAGGGTAATTAGCAGTGGGACTCTGGGACAAATCATTCTGCACACCTGAATCTCAAGTTTCAGCATGTTTAAAAAGAAAATGTTCTGCCTCAGTAGTCTAGTGGTTATCTAGCACTCCAACAGTCTAATTCTCTAAATAGGTTAATTTCTCATCAATAAAAAAATTTATAAAAATATTAGCAAATATGCACCTAATAACACCAAATAATAGGCACCATATTCCAATCAAGAGAATTTGATCAGGATTCTTTTTAGTTTTAGATTTACATAAGCATAAGGGCGTCACTAAAAAATCATGAAGAACATAGTTCTTATTTCATTTTGTTTTTTGAGAGACATGGTCTCACTCAGTCTAGAGTACAACGGCACAGTTATGGCTCACTAAAGCCTCCAACTCCTGGGCTCAAGCTATCGTCCTATCTCAGCTTCCCAAGTAGCAAGGATTACAGGCATGTGCCACTACACCTGGCTAATATATTTTTGTAGACACAAGGTCTCACTATGTTGCCCAGGTTGGTCTCAAACTCCTGGCTCAAGGGATTCTCCCACCTCAGCCTCTCAAAGTGCTGGGATTATAAGAGTGAGTCACTGTTCCCGGCCTCATAGTTCTTATTTTAATGATGCAGATGAATACAGTGCCAAAAATTTCCCTTAGCTAAGCACAAATACGCCTTCAGATAAAAAAATCACCCAAGAGTAGGCTTTCCATTTTTAAAAAGTAACTTATTAGACATGAAAGCTTACATAGCAGTGTCATTACATTATGAATTTTTAAAGAAAAAAATACACCAAAATGCTAAAAGTGATTATGACTGGTGGTTAAAAAAAAAAAGTGTTTATGAATAATTATGAAGCAAACAATGATTTATCACAATGATCAGATTAACAGTTACTGATCACATATTGCAAAACCAAATATACGTGATAAAGATTTCACCTTGTTCCATTAATTGTCCTAATGAAGACACTATGCAGTGAATTAAAAGCACTAACCTTGTTTTAATTCCTAGACCTCTTCCATTCCTTCAGATAATGTCTCAAAACTATGGCGGGTCCCCACTGGAGAGCAATTTCAGGTGAAAAACCTCCTGCCTGACCTGTACACTGCAACTCCTCGGTGGCCCTACTTACTCTTTGCTCTTTTCTGCTGGGAGCAGGCCAGTAGTTCAGCCCCTCTCATCCCCAACACCACTAGATCTTCAGACCTTAACTTGGAAACAGTATGCAGCATTAGTTCATGGCACCATGTAGGGGGCTATAAATGGCCCTGGGGAGCCTCTTTCTGTTCCCAAACCAGAGCTGATCTGTAATAACTGCTTTGGGTTCTGGAAAAGAAAAAGGATACACAATACCCAGAGTGCATTTTCCTGCCAGAAGCCAAAGCAGTAGCAGCTATAGGAGCAAAGTAGCTCTGTGAGCCTTGGCAGCTGTTGTCAGGGCCCAGTACCAACTCCCAGAGCACCCTCGGTGGCCAGACCCTGTACCAACTCCCAGAGCACCCTCTGTGGTCCGAGCCCGGTGTCAACTCTCAGAGCGTCCTCCACAGAAGCCTTACCATGGCTTTATTCTCCTTGATGTTCATGGTCCTTTTCAGCAGAGCATTCGAACTCTCCTGGCTCTCATCCCTAGAATCGTCCTCAGACTCAGAGGCAGAATCTTCCTCTTCCGTCCCCTGTCTACGGCTTTTCTTTCTTTCCAGAATTGTTTTTTTATCATTCTGTAAGCATGAGCTAGAAAACAACTGCTCAGAAGAACGGTTTTTATCTGATTTTTTTGCCAGCTTCTTGGTGGGGAATTGAAAGGCTACTCGAAGACCAATACTGCTTCTTGTAGACCTCCTTCTTTTGGGGGTTGCCTGTTCTTCTTCTTCATCTTCCTCTTCCTCACTCAAAGAAGTTTTGCTGTCATCACTCAAATCTGACTCCACGAGCTAATACAGTAAGAGCAAAAGAAAGAACAAAGGCATTGTCTATAACAGACCTAACAAAAAAGATGCGCATTTAAAACAATGCTTGCATTCGTTTTGGAAAAGCACAAAAAAATGAGAAAAGCTTCCCCTTCTTATGATTAGTTGCCTCCGAACTTTTCAGTTAAATATGCAGTTGGTTGATGAATAAAATCTAAGTGCGGGCCATTGACTACTGAACTGTGTCATGGTCACACGCATGGCAGAGCCAAGTTCTATTCGGAGCCTCAGGCAGGAAGCAAAACTCTAACAGGGCAGGCTCCCCCACAGAGGAACAGCCAAGCTGGCATGTCTAAAAGCCAGGTAACAGGAGGAACAGTCAAAGAAAAGGGCATGCATGACAGAAAGGTTATCATCAGATAAAAATGAAGTGCTGAGGGGAAAAAAAAACACTGACCAGTCTCCTCTACAGAGCGAGAACAGGACTCAAGAGGAAAGGTAGTGGGAGAGCTGACCGTATCTCAGTGAAGTGATCAGGAGCAGGCAGATGACCTGCCAGTGGGTCCTCAGTCAAGGGCAGTCCCCTGCCTTTTCGGTAACCTTCAGGGCCATTAGGTGAAATCAAGTCAGAAAACTCTGTAGAGCCGGGCAGGGTGGCTCACACCTGTAATCCCTGCACTTTGGGAGGCTGAGGTGAGAAGACTGTTTAAGCCCAGGAGTTTAAGAACAGCCTGAGCAACATAGCAAGACCTCGTCTCTACAAAGAAAAAGAAAAAGCAAGCTCTGCAGGCGATTACAAAGCACCCTTTTGGTCAGCTCAAGAAATCCTCACTCCGTATTTTCAAACCCCACATGGTACAGATCCTCAGCATTAAAACACTGCTCAGTCTTACAAGGGTGAACAAAGAACACAGTACGCATAAAAGGCAGTAAGAGGGGCATATCTTCCAGATGACAGCAGGGTGACATCTTAGATGTGAGAGGTTTAAATATTCTTAGCCACAAGCTAGGAAGTCTAGCCCAGGAACCACTGTCAGGGGATACTGAAAGTGGGGCTACCATTAGAACAGCAAGTGGCAGTAGGATGGACCCAGGACTCAGTTCAGGGAATTTGCTTCCTCCTTGATGATCCCCCAAAATTCTAGTTGGACTTGAATCAGAAATAAGGTGAGGGGAGAAAAACACAGACACTACCAACCCTGGCGCATTAATCCACACCATGCCCAGTGAGAAATGAGACTTGGCTGCACTGATTTATGTATTATTTAATACCCTGCACTTTCCACATTAGCAGCTTCAGAGTTCAAAATGGTGGGCTGTGAAGGGGACACGGTCCCCAACTTGAGGGCACACGGTCAGGGAAGACTTCAGTTTTGCTCCATGTATCAGTCACGCTCGTCATGTCTTTACCAAGGATGTGAAGCGGCTTGCTACCAAGGACTGAAGAAGGAAAGCACAAGCGGCCCACGGCCCAGAATCAGACCTGAGGAAAGGGCACAAGGTCAGCCCTGAGCTGCGGCTGCTTCACATCCGGTCAGCAGACCCCTGGAAGCCAAGGTTATGGCAGTTCCCCACTGTCAGGTAAGATGGTCTCTCTAGTTCCCACAAGGGTGAACAGGAAGTTGGGCAGGAAGCAACAATGCTTGTCTTCTTACTGAATTCTAAAATGAAACTGGCAGGAGTGCCTGCACTGAGCTACGAGCTACATCATCATCTACATAACACATCCCAATTGTAGCCCTAAGTATACAGACTCCAAGGGAGAGAAAAAGACTTCTGGGGTCATTCTCTTTTTCTCACTAGAAACAGGCGTCATCTGAATAATTATATATCCCTTAGCTGAAGAACAGAAGATAAATAAGTCACTGAGGGATGCTACCCATGAGGGTTTTGGCAGGACCTTGCTGGCAAAGAACTGGGGACTTGTTGGCCAGAACCCATGAACTGCCACACAAACAGCTTCTGCAGAGAGAGCCGAAGAAGGGCTGGGCCTCCAGGCTGGCACAGCTCTAGGCTGCTATTTATGGAAAAATACCACCATTCAAAAAGGTGCCCTACCATGAGGGCTTGTATACCCTGAGTCAAGTCCTCCCCCAGGCAAGATGGAGGACAAGGCCAACCCAGGAGTCACAGTTTATTTACCCTTCTACACAGGCTCTGTGCCGAAAGCTGCTCCTTAGAAGCTTCTGACTGTGAAGAGGTTTAAACTCTATCTTTCATCTTGACACCAAATAAGAAAGGGGGATGTTTATTTTATTATTATTATTATTATTATTGAGTCAAGAGTCTCACTCTGTTGCCCAGGTTGGAGTGCAATGGCCCGCTCACGACCACTGCAGCCCCCACCTGCTGGGCTCAGGTGATCCTTCTGCCTCAGCCTTCCAAGTGGCAGGAGCCACAGGCATGTGCCACCATGCCCGGCTAATTTTTTGATTTATTGTAGAGATGAGGTCTCACCAAGTTGCCCAAGCTGGACTCAAATGTGTGAGCTCAGGCAATCCTCTCACCTCAGCCTCCCAAAGTGCTGGGATTATAGGCATGAGCCACCATGCCCGGTGGGATGTTTATTCTTTTGGATACATGCATACTCTCTTTCAGCTAGCAGAAGACATTTTTGCACTTAAAAGAAATTCAAAGGCTATGCTTTCAAGTTACCTTAAGATTCAAATAACAAAGGGCAGTACACTAGCCTAAACATACAGAATAAAAGGAAGGGATCAGTCAACAAATCTGTTCATATAAAGTACAGATTTCTCTGGGCATGATGGCTCATGCTTGTAATCCCAGCACTTTGAGGAGAGGCCGAGACAGGTTGCTTGAGCTCAGAAGTTCAAGACTGGCCTGGGCAACATAGGGAGAACTTATCTCTACAAAAAAATAAAAAATTAGCCAGGCACAGTGGCGCACACCTATAGTCCCAGTTACTTGGGAGGCTAAGGCAGAAGGATCACCTGAGCCCAGTAAGTCGAGACTGCGGTGAGCCACGATTGTATGCACTGCACTCCAGCCTGGGTGACAATGAGACTGTAACTCAAAAAATAAAATTAATTAAAATAAAATAACATAAAATGTGCAGAATCCAGGCAGGCCTAGGTCATCTTTCCCATTAAGCATGACAGCATCCAAATCCAGAATGTATACAGAGAACTCCAAGTTTGCACCACAGTTAAATCTGACAACTAACTTCAAACCTGAGACCATTATATCACACACAACCAGAAATGACTTTAAGGAACTGTCACTCCAAGACAGACTGAAAAGATACAAGAGGTTCAAGAAAGTCTTTGATAAAGACAGTAAGGAACCCTTGGGAAATACCCCCCAAGCCCCACAGACACGAGGGAAGAACAGCTGAACTTTCTCTAAAAGAATAATGGACGGGTGGACCAGGGAGTAGCCATTTTTTAGGTTAATTAGCTTATAAAACAAATATAGAAGAAAAAGTAAAATCTGTTCATTTGTGAAGTGGCATCTTACAAGTGTAACTATAATTCAGAAACAGTACTAAAAACACATTTACAACCCTCAACCCTTCCTACTGTAATGATTACCATTACTTCTGGGTTACTCTTCACATTCAGGTCACTCTGAGTAAATCCTTCAAAATCTTCTGTCTCTGAGTCTGTATCCTCTATAAAAATCCGTCTTAGCTCTTCTGTAAAGTATTTGGAATGGAAACGCACATCCTGCTAAATTAAAAACACACATATATCAGAGACGAAAGTAGCACACAGGGTGCAGGAAGACCAGGGGGCTGCTGACTGGGTGCAGTTTCTGGTGCTGATGACAAACCTTCTGGAGGTCGACAGTGGTGACAGCTATACAATACTGTGAATGTACTTAATGCCCCTGAACCGTACACTCGAAAATGATTAGCTCGGTAAATTTTATGTTATGTGTATTTTACCACAATTTTTTAAAAGCCCACATGTACATATAGATACACAGTTTCTAGAGCTTACAAAAATGTAGACCGACAAAATTTAGACAATTCCAAAAATCAGGATGGGCGTAGTCTCCATCCGCTTCTGGCATGCCTGCTAAGTGCTCATGGAATTCAGCTACTCCTGCCAGAGCTGGCAACCAGGAGTGTCTGCTTTCATACAGAGCCAACAACATAGGGAAGGAAGGACGCGGGGAGAAACCTGGCTACCTCCCATGTGCTGGCTCTCCTGTCCAGCCACCATCCCAGGCCAGCATCGCCTCCCTTTTGCAAACAGTGACCTTCTCTGCAGGAAAGGGCTGGGGACCCACATGACTTACCACTCACTGCCGGAGAGCCTGGACTTGTTCAACTACCAGTCACCATGGGGGAGTCGATGGAACGCTCACCTCCTCCTCTCCTAGTGGGCAGAGGTGGGCCACTACAGGGTAGTGGCAAGTGAGTAGAAAAAAAGACTTTTTTTTTTTTTGAGTCAGGGTCTCACTCTGTCACCCAGGCTAGAGTGCAGTGGCATGATCACCACAATCATGGCTCATGGCAGCCTCTACTTCCTGGGCTCAGGTGATCCTTCTGCCTCAGCCTCTTGAGTAGCTGGGACTACAGGCATGTACCATCACACCTGGCTGATTGTTGTTATGATTATTTTTGTAGAGACAAGGTTGCGCTATGTTGCCCAGGCTGATCTTGAACTCCTGGGCTCAAGCAATCCTCCTGCCTCGGCCTCCCAAAGTGCTGGGGTTAGTCATGAGCCACTGCACTTAACCTAAAAAAGACATTTTCTAATGATGACTTTTTCTTTCTTCTGAAATACGGCAAAGAAGAAACCCAGCTCTCTTAATGGTATGCTTGAAAAAAAAGGAAGGGAAGGAAAAAAAAAAAACTACGGACTGAGGGAGACCTGCAAGACCAGCCTCCTGCAAGCCCGCCATGCTCTACCAGGGCCCAAGTTGTCTCCAGTTCCCTCTGACGTCTCTTCCTCCCACCCTCAATATAGCAATGACCCCTAGTAACACCACATGTAGCTGAGAATCTTTATCATCCTCCTGCTTTTCCCTGACTTTAATTATATACTTCTTCAAGCGCAGATATCTCTGGAGAAAAATAGATATAATAGACAAGTGGAAAAGCTTATGGGGCACAGAAAAAGAAAAGCCTAAGTCTAAGAAAAGCATTTTATAAGCTTAAATATGCCTCCTATGAATTATTATGGGTAATTGGAGTGAGTTTGGTCAGAGCTAAATTACTTTGTTCTTTTGTTGATAGCTGTAGTGCAGCTGCTTGAAAAAAACACACACACAAAAGGGAAGTGTCTGTAAAGTGAAATGCAAATCGTGTTGAAGGGAGACCAGAGGCAGCATACACACACTGTGTATGAGTTCACGCAGCATCTCTCGGCTGGTGAAAATGGATCATGAGCGTGTGGGGTCAGGCAGAGGAAGCAGTGGACCCAGGCTTGATTATTAAGGAAGAAAGGAACACAGCTGTCGCTAAGGAAACCCACCATGCACCTGCAGCAACAAGTGCAGGGAACATCTGGCTCCCAGGGCTGTAGGCCAGCCCTGCAGGCTGATTCAGGGCAATGGGGTCTATGTGTAAATTTCATCAGAAATCCAAAACTCTGCCTAGGGCCTGAGAAAAACATGTCACATGTTAAAGCAGTGAGTCCCAGTCTTCCAGTCCTCTGGCTCTTTCTATCCTATATCCTGGTCATACAGGGTAGTGGGTCACCTGGAAGAGATCAGTATCTTTGGTGGTCAGTCCTGATAATTAACTTAGCCACAGTCCTCCACAGAGGCCCTTATGCTTTTATCTTCCTTACTCCAAAGGGTGTACCAACATCTTCGTGTGGGTTTTTATGAAGCGAATCTCCACTCACATAGCTTCACTGTGTTCCTGGTGACAACCCTCGCCAGCTTTTTATTCTCAGGAACCTGTTCATTATTCTTCTAAATCAATATCTGAACACTATGATCAAGACCATAAGCAAATATTGGATCAGAAGAGGAGCTAACATAGGAGTTATGTTTTGTTTTTGAAGCCCATGTGACATGAAGAAACAGACTGGAGAGCAATGGCCTGCTGAATCATACAGCCAGACAAGCACCCCATTTCCATGGCACCCAACAAACAACCACTGGTGCTCACTCGTAGCCAGGTGGGGGGGGGTGCTGGATGCTTAAAACAAGAGGAAAGAGGACAACACATAAGGACAAAAGTAAAAGCCAGGAAAGCTAGAGAGCACCATTCAAGTATGCAGTCCCCTCCATCAAGGAGTTTATAACCTAGGAAAGGAGCCAGATAGACTGTAAATGTCTTAAAGGAGAGGAGCAGACAGACCCACAAATAAGCACAATGAGGGGCAGTGTGATAAGGGATACAAAAGCAATTATGGCACACAGAAGGGAGAAAATCCAGTAAGACTTCATGGAGGAAGCAGCATTTGAATTGCACCTGAACCGGGGTGGAGACTAGGAAAATGGTGAGAACACACACAGGCTGAAGAACAGCATGGGTCAGTGAGCAGAAAGGGCAGAACAGTGGGTGAGGAGGGAATCAATTTGACTTCTGGTTTCTTGCAGCATGACAGGCAGGAAAGAGAGTCAGAGGAGGTAAGAGGCTGAGAAGTGGTGACCCTGGATTTGGAACCTCCCAGCTCACTGTGTCCCAGATGTGAGGTTGTGGACAGGTCATTTCACCTCTCTGAGTTTCACCACCTGCAAATTGAAGAGAGTAGCAGCACACACAGCTCCCCCGGGAGGTCTGTGGATTAAATGTAGTATCTGCATGAAAAGCAGCTGCGGCAGGGTCACAGACCATCTACAGCATGCTGGGGTCATACCGGAGGGCCTGAGAGGACAGACCTGACTGCATCAATAGTCACCATGGCAGCAGAAGCAGCTGCTCTGTTTCTCAGTGCCCAATGCCTGCCAGCCTCTGTGCTCAGCCCTTTACACAATCTGCAGTGCTCAGAATGGCCCTCAGGTGGACCTGGATCAAGCAGGCTCTGCCTGCCCCCACCGCCTGATCATGGAGAGAAGGGTACTCTCTGGATAAGGGAGGAGGCGTGACCCAGTGCAGTCCTATGACAGATCCTAGTAGGAAGGGATGAGCATTCAGGTAAGAGCTATGAAGGCTATGGCTGCCGCAGAGGGAAGGTAAGGAGGGATGCAAAAAACAGGGCAGAAGTTCCATCAACTCCTGGCCAGAAGTCAGAGGGGTGGGGGGGAGGAAGGGGAGTAAAAGAAGGAGAAGAAGAAGGTGGGAAGGAGGGGGAGGAGGGAGAGGAGGAGGAAGAATTATTGTCAAAGACACAAAAAAATGGAGATGAAGTCAAGAAAAGGGAGAAGCCAGAGAGACAACCAGGACAGGGAGGATGGTGAGTTTCAGATCTCCCTCAGCAGCAGGACCGGTCCAGCTGGCAGTCAGAGATCTACCAGAGGCTGGAGAGAGAAGCCAAGCTCCACATAAGAGCAGAGTAACAGCTCAAAACAGGACTGTCAATGAGATCATGAGTGAAAATGAAGACAAGCCTTGGAGAACATCCATATTTAGCGTAAAAACAGTGACCACAGCAAAGAGTAAAAGGTGTAACCTAGGGGAGTGAAAGGAGCTGGCTGGTGGCATCGAAAGCTGTAGAGACTTACAAAAAGATGAGGATAGCAGAGACCCCCAGTGACCTCAGGAAGCACAGCACTCTCCCTGGCCAGAACACACACGGAGCTCCGAGCAATTCAGTAGGCTCTACACAGACATATAATCAGCTGCTTCCCTTCCTGCACTTGCCCTGTTGAAGCAGGGTGGGTTTAATGTGCAGCCTTTTAGGAGATGCTACAGTCGAGGGAGAATGAGTTTTGAGTGCCACCATGAACTCAGAAGAAAATGCCACTGATGGCTAGATACTCTGACTACTAAGGCAGAATATGAACCTCCAGAAATCTACCTCTCAGAACTGTAACTTGTGTCTGCTAGAGATCAAGGTGATTAAAGCAAGAATAATTCTCTCCAGCAATTCCAAAAGTGATAGGCTGACAGAATCATACCACAGGATCACAGAGGTAGCAATTGTCTGGCAGTCACTACATGTCCCACCAGGCCTCACTATAGCTTGAGGTGGGCTATCGTGGAGTGGGCTGGCCTCTCCTGCCAGCTCTGTGGGAGGACTCTGAACACCGTCTCACCACAGGTAACAGCCCTAAGGTAACCAAGAAATGAATTTGATCACACGAGGTTCCTTTATTTAAAAATAAAAATGTACACAGGAAGGATTAAAATGGCAAAAGTCTCTAATTTTTTTTAAAACAGGAAGGCATAGCACTTCTAAAATAAAATGCTCGACAATGAACTGATACCACCAATCTAAGATCATGCTCAAATAAAACAGCATCTAAACCAAGATTCAGGCTTCCCAATAAACCCACCTGCTTGAAAGGAAGCATCCATACCTGTTTCCCTGACTCCAGTGAGTCAAAACTATCACAGCTCTCCTCTGATGAGAGGGTTTCCATGGGAACATCATCTCGGAAGCCCACGAACTCTTCATCATCACTGGGGGCGTTAAAGATGTCAGCGACTTCCTTAGGGATCTGTTTTGGATTCAAAAGAGACGAAGGATAAAACCGGGGACTATTGTAATCACTTAGGGAAATTTTCTAGAGGGGAGTTGGAATCTCACCACTTTAACTCTCGGCCATGGTGGCCCAGAAGACCCCCGTAATCCTGAGCAAAACATGCTTCAATTATCTTTTTTTCTCCTACAGTTGATTTGTCTTTAAAGTTCATCCATATAAAAAAGATTCCATAAACATTATTAAGCTCCTATTTTCTTAAATAATTTCCACCTATAGTTTGTTATTTTTCTGTTATTTGTCATATGCTGATTCACAGATAACAAAGTTCACACAATGAAATAAATAGCTTTCCCTCTTTTCTATATTCTATTTCAATTAAAGTAGCTGGGGAATTAATTCCATGAGATTTTAAATGCTACTAGGAAATAATTATTTCTTTTTTTTTTTTGAGTTGGAGTCTCACTCTGTCGCCCAGACTAGAGTGCGGCGGCCGCTCCTGGCCACCGCAGCCTCGACCTGCTGGGCTCCGGCGATCCTTACGCCTCAGCCTTCCGAGTAGCCGGAACTACAGGCGCACGCTACCACGCCCGGCTAATTTTTTTATTTATTGTAGAGATGAGGTCTCGCCTGCCCAGGCGGGTCTCGAACCCGTGGGCTCAAGCAATCCACTCACCTCAACCTCCCAAAGGCGCGGGATTACAGACTGAGCCACCGAGCTCGGCGGGAACAATTATTTCTAAAGAGAATTTGTCAACACACTTACTGACAAACATGCATTTGCTAGGAGTTTATTTTTGTATGTTAATGACTATTTTCTCCCAACCCTTTGTATTTTGGGTGTTTTTTTTTAAAGCAGGATTTATTAAGAGGACAGAAAAACTCCCACAGCCGGAGGGGACCTGAGGGGGTTGCCCAACCTTTGTTTTAATAAAGTTCAAACATACAGAAAGGAGAAGAATAGTACAAACACCCGTGGATTCTTCACCCAGAACCACCATGTCACCACATTTACTTTTTCTCTCCTTCAACAAATACTAGGTTAAGCCACAGGCATTTGCTGATATTTGACTGTTTGTGACCTGGGAAAACAGCATTTTAATGTGTGTCAACCTAGTCTATACATTCCCACACATTAATTTGCAGATGTCATATTAATTAGCCCTAATATGATTCAGCATACATCTCCCAGTGATAAGGACATTCTCCTCCAGAACCACAAAAATCATAGTTGTGTCTAAAATAATTAACAATAATTCAGTGACATCATTTACTGTAAGTCCATATTTTAATGTCTGCAATAGTTCCCAAAGTGTCTTTTATAACCCCAAGGCTCATGTGTTGTATTGGACTGATTTTTATGATACTGTTTTTTATCGTTTTTCACATCACTGAGTTTTTTTTTTAAATAGCCTGGGACAGCCACCTTGTAGAATGTCATGCATTATGAGCTTGTCTGATTGTTTTCTCATGGTTAGCTTCAGGTTAAACATTTTAACAACTGTTCTACTTAAGTGACATGTACTTCTCAATGTACTGCATAAAAAGGTACAAAAAATGTCAGGTTATCCTGCTATTAATTAGTGATGTTTTTAAATTTTTTAATTACAAAAGCTTTCAAACATATTTCAAAAGTACAGAATAGTATTTTAATAAACACACAAGTTGATCCCTCAGCAATTATCTGCCCATAGCTAATCTTGCTTCCAAGCTCATCTGCCTGCTTCCAAAATATTTTGAAACAATCATAGACATGGTATCATTTCACTCTATATCACCACCAAATGTACAGTCGGTATTCACAGTGTTAGTGCCTCTTTTTCCTAACTTACAGTTTATTTGTATCATGATCCAAATAAAATCCGCATACTGGTCAATATGTCTCTTAAGTCCTTTCTCATCGCTCCTTTATCTTTTCTCTTGCAATTCATTTTTTAAGAAACCCAGTCAATTCAATGCAGAGTTTGCCCAAGTCTGGAGGGTTTTTTGTGCTTTTTTTTTTTTTTTTATTGCAGCTCCGAGAGGTGGTGTTTAACAGACTCCTTTGCGTTTCATATAATTTGGTAGTTGAATCAAGAGATTCAAGCTTGCTTGCTTTTGGCCAGACTACTTCACAGGAAGAGCTATGCTCTTCCTTTGGAAAGCACTGGTCTGGCTATCTTTTTTAGCAGTGCTGCTGTTTGCACAACATGTTAAGGTGGTGAGATCTGCCAGATTTCTTCTTTGCAAAAACACTCTTCATCACTAATAAGGAATACATAGGGTTATATTTTGAGAGTCTGTGAGTATTCTTCTCCCCGATAACATTTCACTCAATAGTTTCCGGACATTTAGAAACTAAGACCAGCCAGGCTCAGTGGCACAGCCTGTAATCCCGCGCTTTGGGAGGCTGAGGTGAGTGGATTGCCTGAGCCCGTGGGTTCGAGACCCGCCTGGGCAACTTGGGAAGACCTCATCTCTACAATAAATCAAAAAATCGGCCGGGTGTGGTAGCGCATGCGTGTAATTCCGGCTACTCGGAAGACTGATGCGGAAGGATCGCCGGAGCCCAGCAGGCCGAGGCTGCAGTGGCCGCTCCCGGCCACTGCACTCCAGTCTGGGCGACAGAGTGAGACTCCAACTCAAAAAAATAATTAAAAAAAAAGAAACTAAGACCTGAGAACTCGGTGTGTCTATTGTTAATTTAGTATCATTGCTTCTAGGCTCTTTGGGCAGAGCAAGGATATTTTACATACTTATATCACAAGTTCACAGTGACACCTTGAATCCAAATCCAACATGGCAGGCTTCTCCCTTCCCTCCTTCAATCCCACATTGGTATCACCCTCCCACCACAATAAAACCCCTCAATTCCCAATATTTCTAATATATTTATCCATGAGCTCTATATACAATTCACACAAAAGTGTCAACTTTACACCACCAATAAACTACCAACAACAGAAAATAAAGTTCAAGATCTTTGCAGTTTTCTATCTTTGGAACACAGTTCCACCTATACTAGACCCCTTCCTTGAGGTAACACTTTGGTATGCAGAAACGTTTTACACAATCTTCCCATTTCATCATGTGGAGTATAAGAGTTGAGATTTAACAAAATAATTTTTACTGCATCAACAGGACACTCTTAAGTCAATCTGACTTATTTATTTACTTTATTAATTTATGTATGTATGTATGTAATATATGTTGGAGTCTCACTCCGTCGTCTAGGCTGGAGTGCAGTGGCACACTCACGGCAACCCCAGCGCCGACCTGCTGGGATTTGACGATCCTTCCACCTCAGCCTTCCAAGTAGCCAGAACTACAGGTGTGTGCTATCACGTCCAGTTAATTTCTGATTTATCGTTGAGACGAGGTCTCACCAAGTTGCCCGGGCTAGTCTCAAACCCGCAGGCTCAGGTAATTCACTCCGCTTGGCCTCCCAGTGTGCTGGGACTACAAGCTGAGCCACCAAACCTGGCTGATATTTTCTTTTTAAAATTGAGTGCATGAGTTCGCATGGTGGCTCACGCTGTAATCCCAGCACTTTGGGGGACCAAGGGGGGGCAGATTGCTTGAGCACAGGAGTTTGAGACCAGCCTGGGCAACATAGTAAAACCTCATCTCTACCAACAAATCAAAAAATTAGCCAGGTATGGTGGCAGGCACCTGTACCCCCAGCTACTTGGGATGCTGAGGTAGAAGGATCACCTGAGCCTAGGAGGCCAAGGCTACCATGAGCCACGATCATCACGATCATGCCACTGTACTGCAGCCTGGGTGACAGAGACCCTAGGATAAGCAGTTTTCTCCACATTTGCTTTTGGACAATCAGTGCAAATAACTGCAGCAAAAAGTGCAAATAATGCTTCAGTATGATGATAACAATATATCTGCCCTCATGGACCTCTGAAAGGGTCTCAGGTTCCCACATACCACACTTTGACTGCTATACTAGCATATACAGAGTTGAGTTTTCCAAAGTTACTTGGGGTTGGGCTCAGTAATCCCAGCACTTTGGGAGGCCGAGGCGAGTGGATTGCCTGAACCTGCGGGTTTGAAACCAGCCCGGGCAACTTGGTGAGACCTCGTCTCTACATTAAATCAAAAACTAGCCAGGCATGGTAGCATGCACCTGTAGTTCCAGCTACTTGGAAGGTTAAGGTGGAAAGATCACCAGAGCCCAGCAGGTCGACGCTGGGGTGCCCTTGAGCATGTCATGGCACTCTGGCCTGGGCAACAGCATGAGACTCTGACTCAAAAAAAAAAAAAAAAAATTACTTGGATTCTTTGAGTTCTCTGTGTGTGCTGAATTAATTTTACATTCAGCTGGTTCATTTAAGAAATTGCTAATTCCTATCTCACTTATTTTTATCATGATTTTAATGCTTCTTGGTTAAAAACAATTAGAAAATAATGGGTCAATCAAAGGAAACGTAACATAAATCCACAGACTGAATCCTACAAATTCAGTGATGAGAGGGTTAACACAAACACCTTCCCACTATCTGATAAAATCATCTCAAGGGACAAACAGGAATAACACTTACAGAATCAGAGTTCTAATAATTTTTTTTTTTAACCACATTTAGCTGGGTGTCATGGCTCACGTCTGTAATCCCAGCACTTTGGGAGGCAGAGGTAAGAGGATTGCCTGAGCTCAGGAGTTTGAGACCAGCCTGGGCAACATGGCGAGACCTCGTCTCTACAATAAATTTGAAAAATAATTAGCTGGGTGTGGTGGCGCATGCCTGTGGTTCCAGTACTCGGATGGCTGAGGCAGAAGGATCACCTGAGCCCAGCAGGTAGAGGCTGCACTCCAGCCTGTACCACAGAGTGAGACTCCAACTCAAAAAAAAAAAAAGCCACATTTAAGCTGAGAAGAAGCTCTAACAAAGCTTAACTTTGACTTGGTTTGGTTGTCAGGGAAAGAAATTAAAACTTTTCTCAGGAAAGTATGTTAAAAACAGTGTTTGTTACCCTTACTTATTCAAAGGCATCTTTTGTTGTTATTTGTTGTTCAGAACTAACAATCCAGAGAAACACAAACAATACCTATGAAGATGTGGGTATATTTACATAATAGCCACTAAGTTCAGTCCCTGAAGTGATGGCACTGAGAGAAAGATAGTGTGTCAATTTCTGTCCTTTTTTTTTTTTTTGAGTTGGAGTATCACTCCATTGCCCAGCTTGGAGTGCAGTTACACACTCACAGCCACCCCAGTGTCAACCTTCTGGACCCCTGCATTCCTTCCACCTCAGCCTTCCAAGTAGCAGGGGAACTACAGGCATGCTACCATGCCCGGCTATTCTTTTTTTTTTTTTGAGTTGGGGATCCCACTCTGTCGCTCAGGCTGGAATGGGATGGCACCATCATGGCTCACCACAGCCTTGACCTCCAAGGCTCAAGTGATCCTCCTGCCTCAGCCTCCCAAGTAGCTGAGAGTACAGGCTTGCACCACCATGCCCAGCTGATATTCCTATGTTTTTGTAGAGACAAGGTCTTTCTTTGTTGCCCAAACTGGTCTCAAAATCCTAGCCTCAAGTGATCCTCCCTGCTCAGCCTCCCAAAGTGCTGGGATTACAGGTGTGAGCCACAAGCCTGGCTTAGT
Organism: Cephalopachus bancanus; assembly: GCA_027257055.1. Lineage (NCBI taxonomy): Eukaryota > Metazoa > Chordata > Mammalia > Primates > Tarsiidae > Cephalopachus > Cephalopachus bancanus. Next base: position 614,858 of record JAPVLO010000091.1, read on the forward strand.
CTTTTCTATTTTACTTTTCAGCATTCCACAGATCAAAAAGCCTGCCAACCCAGAAGTTTGTTTTAACATAAATGGCTTACAGAAGAAGAAGCACCCCATTTATAGACTTCATGAAAGTATGTATGACAGGGACACCAAAAAACCCAGAATTTATTTATTAAAAATTGAATATTTATTCAGTCACCTTCAAAGTACTCTCTGATGCTATACACCTATTAAGATGCTTTTTCCATTGCACAAAACAATTTCTAAACTCATCTATTTTGATGTCTTTTAGAGCTTCTGCCATTTTTTGTTTCACCTCTTCCACATCAGCAAAACATTTCCCTTTGAGGACTTTTTTCATATGGAAAACAAAAAAATTTGCTTGGGGCGAGATTGGGTAAGTAGGAAGGGTGGGGCATCGGGTCATTCCATTTTTTGGTCAAAACTGCTAAATACTCAGTGTGATGTAGGCAGGTGCACTAGTAAATCACCAATCATGAAATGGGCAAACATGTCAAAATAATCTTGGGAAAAAAAATTCACTGAAGCTGAACACAGCCTCTCACAACAACCTAAGCTGGGTACACTGCTGTCAATGGGTTCCTAGATCACTTACTTAGCAGAGGAAGCCTGCCTGCCCACCCTCCAAAAGATAATTCTGGGCTTTTTTGGGTCCCCCGCATCTAAGGAACAGAGGAGCTCAGCGATAGGAATACACTGCTTCCAGTGGCAGCTGCATCAGGCCCCGTGCTGCCGTGTGCAGCCCTGCCACTGCAGCAAACCTGTGTCCGCCTAGCTAATTCCTCCTTCTGCATCTATGACTCCTGCATCTGTGCCAGAAGTATCATTAGGAGCTGTAATTAATTACTGATTATGAACAAAAGGAAAGTATGCACTTTCAAAAGAAAGCACTGTGCATTCTTGGGGTACACAGGGCTCTGATTCTTGCTGACAAACTTCAAAAGACATTAAAAGAAGAGTTTCAGATCGTCACAAGCCTCTGGATTAAACAAAAATCTCTGTAAGATATTCAAGCATCCTCAATATATCAACTGTTTCCTTGAACAGATGCAACAAAGGTGGCAACGTTTGTATGAGAAGGGCCTGACAAAAAATGATTTCCAGGGTCACCCTTTAATAACATGTGACCAGTTCTGCAATGTAGCAATGCATTAGGCTCAAGGATCTGTCATTTTCCTTTTCCATTCAGCAGTCATCCATGGGGTAGCTGTGTAGACAAGACAAAGTGCAAAAGACTTTTTTCCCCTCAAAGTTTATGTCCCAGTCAATGACAATGCCAATCATAAGGTTCACTAGACAGAGAAACAAAGTAACTGCAAAGAAGAAAAATACAAAAATTCCCAACCAGTAGATAATATTTACATTAGTCAAACTTAAAGAAAAATCAAGGTAACTATGAGCTAGTGAACCAAAAAAAAAAAAAAAAAGAAACAACAAAACAAGAATCAGGAAAATTTCCTTCTGAAAGTGAGACTGTTTCATGATTTATAATTGCTTTTTAAAAATCCAGACACCTTTATGCTAGTCCTTTTATATACACTATTTGTGCTTACTCTGCCTTTATTGGAATTAAAAGTGTGAATATCATCAAAGCTCAAGTAAAGAGACCAGTATTCAATTCCCTAATAAGGACACAGGCTCTAGGATGCAATCAACAGGCTGCTAACATAGGGCCTAGCCTAAGGCAGATCATCAACAAATCCTTGCTGAAAACCTTTAACATGCATTAGACCTCGTAGTAATTTTCCTAGGAAAGGTACAGTTTCCTAGGAGAGCTGTACTGGGTCAAAGGTGTACTTAGTGACGGTCTTATATACGGTCTGACAATTAAGTTCACAAACTTGCCACCATATACTTACATTGGCAGCACTATACAAACAACTCAGTAAAGTTTCATAACCTTGGTATATCACTGTCTCACAGTTATGTTCATGTCAACATGTGGCGGTGTCTTGCAGAGTGGCATTCATTATTGTTGCTGCATGTTTTGGAGTGATGTTGCAAGAATGTCGGAGCTTGAATTCAAGCAACAAACATACATTAAATTTCTTGTTAAACTTAGCAAGAGTGAAAGTGAAATCAGGAACTTGTTAGTCCCAGTTGATGGGGATAATGTCATGAAGAAAACGGTATGATTAAACATTTTTCTGAGGGAGAGAAAACATCACTGATGAAGAAAGGTCAGGACAGCCAGTTAAGCAGAACTGATGAAAACATTGCAGAAATTTATCAAACTGTGAGTCGAAATTGTCAGCTGACTGTGAAAAGCAAAGCAGACCAAATAAACATCAGTAGGGAAACAGGAAAACCTTAACTGAAAATCTTGGCCTAGAAAGGTGTGTGCAAAAAGGGTCTGGAAGGAACTCACCAATGAACAAAAGCAAAGGAGAATCGAAATTTGCCAAGACCTTTTGGAGAGGCAAGACAATGTTTTGGGCAGTGTTATCGCTGGTGTTGAAAGACAGAAACAAAGAATCCTGCAAGCAATAAGAAAAAGCCACTTCTATGACCAGAGGAGCTTCATTCCTGGGATGCAAGGCTGGTTCAACACATGTAAATCAATAAATGTAATCCATTCATAAACAGGTGTAAAACCAGGAACCACATGATCATCTTATTAGATGCAGAAAAAGCATTCAATAAAATACAGTATCTCTTCTTGATAAAACCCCTGGACACCTAAGCATCAAAGGAACACTCCTCAAAATAATATGAGCCATCTATGACAAACCTGCAGCCAACATCATGCTTAATGGGCAGAAAGTGAAAAGATTCCCCATAAGAATTGGAAGAAGGCCTGGCTTGGTGGCTCAGCCTGTAATCCCGGCACTTTGGATCAAGTGGATTGCCTGAGCTTGAGGGTTTGAGACCAGCCCAGGCAACTTGGCAAGACCTCATCTCTACAATAAATCAAAAAAATTAGCTGGGCCTGGTAGCATGTGCCTATTGTTCCAGCTACTTGGAAGGCTGAGGCAGAAGGATCGCCTGAGCCCAGCAGGTCAACACTGGGGTGGACATGAGTGTGTCACTGTACTCCAGCCTGGGTGACAGAGTGAGACTCCAACTCAAAAAAAAAAAAAAAAGAAATGGAACAAGATAGGATGCCCACTCTCATCCCTCCTATTTCACATAGTACTGGAAGTCCTAACCAGAGCAATCAGGCAGGAGAAAGAAATAGGGATATCCAAATAGGAAAAGAGAAAGTTAAATTATCCCTCATTGCAGATGGTATGATTTTATACCTAGAATACTTAGAGAGACTGTGAGTCGAAATTGTCAGCTGACTGTGAAAAGCAAAGCAGACCAAATAAACATCAGTAGGGAAACAGGAAAACCTTAACTGAAAATCTTGGCCTAGAAAGGTGTGTGCAAAAAGGGTCTGGAAGGAACTCAAAAAGGGTCTGGAAGGTCAAAAAACCTCCTGACACTGATAAATGGCTTCAGTAAAGTCTTAGGTTACAAAATCAATGTGCAAAAAAAAAGTTGCATTTCTCTACACTAACAATAAGCAGGCTGAGAACCAACTTAAAACACACACACACACACACACACACACACACAAACACACACACACTCCCATTCACAATAGGCAGAAAAAAATAAAATACTTCAGCATCCATCTAATCAAAGAGGTGAAAGGCTTATAATGAGAACTATAAAACACTGCTCAAAGAAATCAAGGATGAGCTGGGTTGGGTGGCTCAGTCTATAATCCCAGCACTTTGGGAGGCCAAGGCTAAAGGATTGCCTAAGCCCACGGGTTCAAGATCCACCTGGGCAACATGGCGAGACCTTGTCTCTACAATAAATAAAAAATTTGCCAGGCGTGGTAGAACACGCCTGTAATTCCAGTTACTTGGAAGGCTGAAGCCAAATGATCGCAGTAGCCAGCAAGTCGAGGCTGCGGTGGCTGGGAGCATGCCACTGCCCTCCAGCCTGGGTGACAGAGTGAGACTCCAACTCAAAAAAAAATTAAAAGAAAGAAAGAAACCACGGATGAAATAAACAAATGGAAAAACATCTCATGCTAATGGATTGGAAGACTCAATATCATAAAGATGTCTATTCTACTCAAGGCAATCTACAGAATCAATGCAACCCCTATCAAATTACCAGCAACATTTTTCACAGTCCTAGAAGACAATATAGAAATTCATATGGAAGCAAAAGAGAGTTCAGATAGCTAAAGAAATCCTCAGCAAAAAGAACAAAGCTGGACGCATCACATTTCCAGACCTCAAAGTTTACTACAAGGCTTAGTAACCAAAACAGCAATGTACTAGTACAAAAATGGACATATAGACCAGTGGAAAAGGACAGAAATCTGAAAATAAAACTACAGAGCCTCTTGCAATTCATCTTCAACAAAGCTGACAAAAACCAAACATTGTGGAAAAGAAACCATATTTTGCAAATAGTGCTGGGAAAACTGGCTGACCTCACACAGAAGAATGAAAGTGAACCCCTACCTATTACCACATAAAAAATTAACTCAAAATGGACCAATGACTAAAATGTGAAACATCAAACTATAAAAATCTTAGAAGAAAACTTAGGGAACAACCTCCTGAATATCAAAGTAGGCAATAAATTCAAGGTCAAGTTCTCAAAAGCAAATGTAGCAAAAGCTAAGATTGACAGGTAGGACCTTACCAAGCTAAAAAGTTCTTACACAGCAAAAGAAGCCATCAAGAGAGTAAATTCCCACAGAACAGGAAAAAACATTTGCAAGTCACGCATCTGACAAAGGCCTAACATCCAGGATCTACTAGCAACTCAAATCAACCTGAAAAAAACCCAAATAATGCCATTTTAAAAAATAATAAAATAACCCCAATAAAAATGACATGAATAGACACTTCTCAAAGGAAGACATCCAAACAGCCAACAAACATAAAAATGCTCAGCTTCATCAGTCATTTGAGAAATGTAAGTCAAAACTACAATGAGATACCACCTCACACCAGTCAGAATGACTATCATTAAAAAGCCAGACACTAGCGAGGCTGGCTGCAGAAAAAAAGGAAACACTTCTACACTGTTGATGGGAATGTAAGCTAGTTCAACTTTTGTGGAAAGCACAGTGGCATTTTCTCAAAGAACTACAAATTGAGCTACCATATGATCCAGCAATCTCAATTCTGGGAATATACCCAGAAGAACATAAATCACTGCACCAAAAAGACATCTGCACACATATTTTAATTGCAGCACTATTCAAAATAGCAAATACAATGAACCAACCCATTGAAAGTGAACTGGATAAAGAAAATGTGATACAAATACACAATGGAATATGACATAGCTATAAAGAAGCACAAAATCATGTCCTTTGCAGCAACATGGATGCAGCTGGAGACCATCATTCTAAGTGAACTATCACAGAAACAACTGAATACCGCATGTTCTCACTCATAAATGGGCCCTGATCATGAGGAACACAAACACAAAGGTGAGAACAACTGATGCTGGGCACTGCTAACAGGGGGCAGAGGGAGGGAGGATAGGGGGCATACAACTACACATTGGGTACCATGTCCACTACCTGTGCCAGAGAGGTCTCATTACAAGCCCAAATCTAGGCCAGGCTTAGTGGCTCAGCCTGTAATCCCAGTACTTTGGGAGACCGAGGCAAGTGGATTGTCTGAGCCCGCAGGTTACAGACCAGCCCAGGCAACTTGGCGAGACCTTGTCTCTCCAATAAATTAAAGAAAATAAGCCAGGTCATGGTAGTGCGCACCTGTAGTTCCGGCTACTTGGAAGGCCAGAGCGGGAGGATCACTGGAGCCCAGCAGGTCGACACTGCGGTGGCTGTGAGTGTGCCACTGCACTCCAGACTGGGTGACGGAGCAAGACTCCAACTCAAAAAAAGAGGCCCAAATCTTACCTGCACACAATTTACTTATATAGCAAATTCTCACATGTACCCCACAATTGTAAAAAATTTTTTAAAAAGGAAAAAAGGAAAAAGCTCCTTCTCACACACAAGGGGTGATATTCAATAAGATTATCAGTGGATATTTCCAGCAGAAATCTTGGAGGTCAGAAGGCAGTAGGATGATGTGCATATTTAATGTGCTAAAGAGAGAAAAAAACACTGTCAAATAAGAATTCTGGCCGGGTTCGGTGGCTCAGCCTGTAATCCCGTGCTTGGGAGGCTGAAGTGAGTGGATTGCCTGAGTCCGTGGGTTCGAGACCCGCCTGGGCAACTTGACGAGACTTCATCTCTACAATAAATCAAAAAATTAGCCAGGCCTGGTAGCGTGCACCTGTAGTTCCAGCTACTTGGAAGGCTGAGGCAGAAGGATCGCCGGAGCCCAGGTCAAGGCTGCAGTGGCCGGGAGCGGCCACTGCACTCCAGTCTGGGCGACAGAGTGAGACTCCAACTCCAAAAATAAAAAAAATTTTTAAAAAATAGAATTTGTATTAGCAATAAAAAAAATGCTAAAAGGAGTCTGTCTTTTTTTTTAAGGTGGTCTTTCTCTAGACAGTAACTTTGTCAAAGACATACAAAAATATAAAGTTCTCAGGTAAATACATGGACAAATATGAAAACTAGTATTGCTGTAAATTTGGTTTATAACTCACTTTTTATTTTGTACAAAATAAAAAATACTTATGAATCTATGTTAGTGGGTACATACTAACATAAAGATGTAATTTGTGACATCCATAACATTAAATGTGGGAGGAGGACAGAGATGTTTAAGAGTTTCTGTATGTCACTGAAGTTAAACTGGTATCATGCAAACTAGGCTGTTATAACTTTAGAATGTTATATGTAATCCCTGTGGTAACAGAAAATATCTGCAGAACACAAAAAGGAAATGGCAAGAGTCAAAATGTGGCACTGTAAAGAAATCAACTAAACTCAAAGGAAGTTAACAATGGAGGAAATGAGAAAGAAAAAAGCTGTAAGACATGCAGAAGAAATTTTTAAAAGGCAAAAATTTAGTCATTCTCTGTAATTACTTTAAATTTAAATGGATTAAACTCCAAATCAAAGCTACAGATTGGCAGATGGACTTTAAAAAAAAAGAAAAACAGGATACAACTATATGTTGTCTGCAAGAGTCACTATTTAGACCCAGACACAAACAGGTTGAAAGTGAAAGGATGAAAAAAGATATTCAATGAAAATAGTAACCAAAAGAGACGGAGTAGCTATACTAATATGAGACAAAATAGATACTAAAACTGTTAAAAACAGAGAGGAAAACTGTTAGGAAAAAAAAGATAAAGCTATTATACGTTGACAAAAGTATCAATTCATTAGAAGATACAACAATTACAAAAATATAATCACCAGACATCAACACGCCCAAACACATGAGGCAAACACTAACAGAAGTGAAGGGAAAAACAGACTGTTCTACAATAATTGATGGAGACATCAACAACCCACTTTAAATAATGAGTAGGACAACTAGACAGAAAAGCAATAAGGAAATAGAGGACTGCAACAGTACTATAAACCAACTAGGACTTATAGACAAATAGAGAACATTCTACCCAACAACAGCAGAGTACACATTTTTCTCAAGTACACACAGAAAGTTGTCCAGGATAGACAAACCATATGTTAGGCCACAAAACAAGTGTGACTACATTTTTTTTATTTATTTATTTATTTATTTATTTATTTATTTATTTATTTATTTATTTATTTATTTTTGAGTTGGAGTCTCACTCCGTCGCCCAGAGTGGACCATATGTTAGGCCACAAAACAAGTGTGACTACATTTTATTTATTTTTATTTATTTATTTATTTATTTATTTATTTATTTATTTTTGAGTTGGAGTCTCACTCCATCGCCCAGAGTGGAGTGCAGTGACATACTCACAGCCACCCCAGCATGGTGGGGTGCTGGGCTCTGGCGATTCTTCTGCCTCAGTCTTCCAAGTAGCCGGAATTACAGGTATGTGCTACCACGCCCAGTTAATTTTTTTTCTATTTATTGTAGAGACAAGGTCTTGCCAAGTTGTCAGGGCTGGTCTCGAACCCACAGGCTCAGACAATCCACTTGCCTCAGTCTCCCAAAGTGCTGGGATTACAGGCTGAGCCACGGAGACCGGCCCATGAATACATTTTAAATGACTGAAGTCATACAATCTATCTTTTCTGATCACAATGGAGTAAAACTACAAATCAATCACAGAAGGAAAACTGGAAAATTCCACAAATATGTGGAAATTGGTATACTCAAACAACCAATGAGTCGAAGAAATCACAAGGGAAATTAGCAAAGGCCTTGAAGCAAATATAAATGAAAACAAAATGTATCAAAACTTACAGGATGCAGCAAAAGTATTGCTAAGAGGGAAATTTATAGGTGTATGAGGGGGGACACCCCCAAAAACCAGAATTTACTGAAAAAGAACTGTTTTTGTTTTGTTTTTGTTTTTGTTGAGTTGAAGTCTCACTCTGTTGCCCAGGCTGAAGTACAGTGGCACACTCACGGCCACCCCAGTGTCAACCTGCTGGGCTCCGGCAAGCCTTCCACCTCAGAGCCTTCCAAGTAGCTGGAATTACAGGCGCGCGCTAACACACCTGGCTAATTTTTTTATTTGTTGTAGAGACGAGGTCTCACCAAGCTGCCTGGGCTGATCTCGAACCCACAGGCTCAGGGAATCCACTTGCCTCGGCCTCCCAAGTGCTGGGATTACAGGCTGAGCCACCGAACCCGGCCTATTTATTCTTACCGTTTAAACTTCAGTCACTTTCAATCTTCTCAAAAGTTGCAGATAAAAATTTCAATTGACCATTTGTGTCACAATTTATGGAAGAAATGTCCCGAGTTGTGGCAAACAGGTTACTGGTTCTTCCAACATGACAGCACACCTGTCCAAACCACGCTGTGTGGCAGTTTTTGACCAAAAACTGCATAACCCCTCTGCCCTGCCCTCCCTATTGACCCAACTATTGACCCTCCAGCGACTTTTGTTTCTCAAGTCCTCAAAGGGAAACATTTTGCCAATGTGGAAGAGAGAAACAAAAAAACAGCAGAAGCACTAAAAGGCATCAAAACTGAGGAGTTCAAAAACCGTTTTGAGCAGCGGAAAAAGTGGCGCAGTAAGTGTAATGCATCAAACAGAGACACTAGGATGGTGACTAAAGTTTAAACATATAAGAATAAACACACACACAACTTTTTATAAATAAATTCCCAGGGTTTTAGGTCCCCCTTCATAAACACTTATAAAAAGAATGATCTCGGACAACCCTTTCGGTCCCCTCCCACACTGTGAGAGTTTTTTCCTGTCCTCTCAATAAATCCTGCCTTCTTAAAAAAAGAAAAAGAAAAAGAAAATCTCAAATCAATAAACTAACTTTGAAATTTAAGGAACTAGAAAAAGTACAGCAAAATAAACCCAAAGCTAACAGAAGAAAGGAAATAAAGATTATAGTGGAGGTAAATAAAATAGAGAATAGAATAAGACTAGAGAAAAATCAATGAAACCAAAATTCATTCCTTGGAACTATAAACAAAATTTACAAAGCTTAAGCTATGCTGACTAAATATACAGGAGGAGAAAACTCAAATGGCTAAAATCAGAAATGAAACTGGAAAAATACTACACATTTTACGGAAATAAAAAAGATTTCAGGACAACCCCCTTGGGTCCCCTCCTACTATGGGAGCTTTACTGTCCTCTCAATAAATCCTTTCTTTAAAAAAAAAATTCAAAAGAGTACCAGGAACAAATTATATGCCAACAAATTGGATTATCTAGAGAAAATGGATAAAGTCCTAGAAACATACAACCTACCAAGACTGAAATATGAAGAAAGAGAGTTGAATAGACTTACAACTACTAAGCATTTGAATTAGTAATCAAAAACCTCCCAACAAAGTAAAGCCCAGAAGCATGGCTTCATGGGGAAAGAAGAATTAACAGCTATCCGTCTCAAACTCTGCTAAAAAAGCTGAAGAAGAGAGAATGCTTCCTAACTTATTTTAGGAGGCCAGCATTGTCCTTTTAACAAAGCTAGATAAAAATACAAGAAAACTACAGAGCAATATCCCTCTACGAATATAAAAGTCCTCAAAAAAAATACCAGCAAACCAAATTCAGCAGTATAGCAAAAGGTAAGATGAACAAGCAGGATTTATTCTAGGAATTCAAGATAGTTCAACATATGAAACCAATGAATGTAATACACCATATGAACAGAACAGAGGGGAAAAAAAAAGATCATCTCAATAAGTACAGAAAAAGCATCTGACAATTTAAAAATCCTTTCACGATCAGGAAAAAAAAACTCAACAAAGATTGGAAAGAAACTACACCAACTTAATAAATACCCCATATGAAAAACCCACAACTAACATTATACTCCATGGTGAATGAAAGATTGAAAGCTTTTCCACTAAGATCAGGAAAGAGGTATGCCTGCTTTTGCCACTTTCATTCAACATAGTACTGGAAGCTCTAGCCAGAGCAATCAGGCAAGAAATAAAAGTCATCAAAAGAAAGGAGGAAGTAAAAGTTCACGGTTAGAAAATGACATAATCATAAATGTAGAAAACACTACAGATTACACAAAAAGTAGCTGGAGCTAATTAACAAATTCAACAACCATGCAGGACATAAAATCAACCAAAAATCAGCCGCATTTCTACACACTAACAATAAATTATGAAAAGAAGAAAAACAATTTCACTTAATATGGCATAAAAAAATAAAATACCAGCTGGTCACACTAGCTCAAATCTGTAATCCCAGCACTTTGGGAGGCCAAGATGAGAGGACTGCCTGAGCCCACAGGTTCGAGAACAACCTGGGCAATTTAATGAGGACTCATCTCTACAGTAAATCAAAATATTAGCTGGGCACGGTGGCACATGCTTGTAGTTCCAGTTACTTGGGAGGCTGAGGCAAAAGGACTGCCTGAGCCCAGAGGGTCGACACTGGGGTGGCTATGAGTGTGCCACTGCACTCCAGCCTGGGCAACGGAGTGAGACTTAAACTCAAAAAATAAAATAAAATACTTTAAGAATAAGCTTAACCAACAAGGTAAAAGTCTTAAACACTGAAAACAACAAAACAAAGAAGAAATCAAAGAAGACAAATAAATAGAAAAACACCCCATATTCATGGATTGGAAAGCTTAATATTTTTAAGGTAACAATACTATCTGACATTATCTACAGATTCAGTGCAATCCCAATCAAAATCCTAGTGACATTTTTTGTAGAAATCAAAGAATCTTAAGGGACTTGAAAAAGAATAATGTTGAAGGACTCACATTTCCTGACTTTAGTACTTACTACAAAGCTACAGTAATCAAAACAGTGTGGTTTTAGCATACAGACAGACATACAGTCTAAAGGAAGTGAATAAACAACACAGAAATAACCCTTGCATGTGTGGCTAAATGATTTTGAAGAGTGCAGACTATTCAATGGCAAAGGAGAATCTTTTCAACAAATGGTGATGGGAAAACTGGATATATCCACATGGAAAAGAATGAAGTTGGGTCCTTACCTCAAATCAACTATAAAAACTAATTTGAAACAGATCAGAGGCTAAATAGAAGAGCTAAAACTATAAAACTTTTAGAAGAAAATATAGAGAAAAAGCTTCATGATGCTGGATTTGGCAATAATGTCTTGGATATGGCAACAAAAGAAAAAAATAAATACACCAGACTTCACCAAAACTAAAAACTTTTGTGCCAAGGACACTACCAAGAGAATGAAAAGGCAACCCTTAGAATGAGAGAAAATATTTGCAAATCATGTATCTGATAAGAGATTAATATCTGGAATATATAAATACCTGCTCCAACTCAACAACTATAAAAAGCACAATTAAAAAATAGGCCAAGAACCTGAATTAACACTTCTCCAAAGTAAATATACAGATGGACAATGAGTACATAAAAAGATGCTTAACGCCTTCATTAGGGAACATAATCATTAGGGAAATACACATCAAAACCACAAGATACCACTTCACAGCCATTAGAATGGCCATTATCAAAAAAACAGGAAAGACTAGTGTTGGTAAGGATGTAAAGAAATTAGAACCCCTGTGCACGACTGGTGACAATGTAAAATGGTACAGCCACTGTGCCAAGCAATATGGTGGTTTCCTAAAACATTAAATTTAGAATTATCATATAACCCAGTAATTCCACTTTTAGCTGCATATCCCAAACAAATGAAAGCAGGAATTCAAGCAGATATCTGTACACCAATGTTTATTCATTGTATACCAATGCATTATTCACAATAGCCAAAAGGTAGAAACAACAGAAATGTTCATCAAAGAATGAAAGACAACAAAAACAAGGTATATACACATAAGGGAATATTAGCCTTTAAAAGAAATGAAATTCTAGTACATGCTACAAAATAGATGCACCTTAAAAATGTTATGTTGGCCAGGCTCGGTGGCTCAGCCTGTAATCCTAGAACTTTGGGAGGCTGAGGCGGGAGGAGTGCCTGAGTTTGCGGGTTTGAGACTTGCCCAGGCAACTTGGCAAGATCTCATCTCTACAATAAATCAAAAATTAGCAGGGCATGGTAGTACACGTCTGTAGTTCTGGCTACTTGGAAGGTTAAGGCGAAGGATCACTGGAGTCCAGCAAGTCGACGCTGGGGTGGCTGTGAGCGTGCCACTGCACTCTAGTCTGGGCAACAGAGTGAGACTCCAAGTCAAAACAAACAGTAAAACATTGTTAAGTCAAATGAGCCAGTCACAATAGGACAAGTACTTTATGATTCCACTTTTATGAGATATCTAGGATGGTCAAATTCTTAGAGAGGAAAACTAAAACAGAGGTAACTATAAGCTAGAGGGAGCAGTAACGAGGAGTTATTGCTTAATGGGCTCAGAGTTTCCGTTTAGAATGTTAAAAAAGCTCAGGAGATGTTGGTGATGGTTGCACAACAATGTGACTAACCTAATGCCACTGAATTATATACTTAAAATCATTAGAGGCCAGGTGTGTTGGCTCACGTCTGTAATCCCAACACTTTGGGAGGCCCAGGCCAGAGGACAGCTTGAGGCCAGAACTTGGAGACCAGTCTGAGCAACACAGTGAGAACTCGTCTCTACAAAAACTAAATATGAATTAGATGGGTATGGTGGTGAGAGGGAGGCTGAGGAAGGAGGATCGCTTCAGCCCAAAAGTGAACTCTGATTACGCCACTGCACTTTAGCCTGGGCAAGAGAGCAAGACCCTGCCTATCTAAAAGAAAAAAAAAAAAGGCTAAAAATGGTAAATTTTATTACGCATATTTTACCACAAATAAAAAGCTCCCAAAAAGAAATCTGCTATTTTTAAAGGATAAAATGTAAGTGGGGAGAAATTTCACATGTGCATTTGTGTAAGGTTCAGAGGAGCTATTCAGCAGATGAGCAGCCAGTGAGCTAGAACTACAGCGGAGATCCTGGGAGTGAAGTGAAACAAACCACTTTGGAAGTGTAAAGTAATTTTCTCGACTAGGGAGGTCAGCAGGTAGGAAATGTGAAGGCAGTCCAGATTTCTCTGGACTCCAAATGAAAGCTTGATTACCCAATTGGACAAGTCTGTTCTCAGTGTCTTCCAACAATGTGCTACTGGCATTTTGGACCAAACAATAGCTTTGTCCTGAGAGACCCTCCTGCCGGCCCTAGGGTACTTAACATCCTGAACTCTAAGCCATTCAACCAGAGCATCCCCCTCGCCCTCATCACTCCAACAATCAGAAAGAAACCCATGCTTCTACCATGACCCCAGCTCACTCCCGTGACAATCAGAGAGAAGCCAACGTTGAAATATGAGAGACACAGCCAGGCACAGTGGCTCAAGTTTATAATCCCAGCCCTTTGGGAGGCTGAGGCAAGAGGATTGCCTAAGACCAGGGATCTGAGACCAGCCTAGGCAACTTGGCCAGAGCGCATCTCTACAATTTAAAAAAAAAAAATCAGTCAGGTGTGGTAGTGCGCACCTGTAGTTCTAGCTACTTGGAAGGCTGGGGTGGAAGGATCGCCTGAGCACAGCAGGTCAAGGTTGCAGTGGCCATGAGTATGGCCTGGGTGACACAGTGAGACTCTGACTCAAAAAAAAAAAAAAAGGTGGTGGGGGGTCCGGGCTCGGTGGCTCAACCTATAATCCCAACACTTTGGGAGGCCGAGGCAAGTGGATTGCCTGAGCCTGCAGGTTCGAGACCCAACTGGGCAACTTGGCAAGACCTCGTCTCTACAATAAATCAAAAATTAGCCAGGCATGGTAGCGAGTGCCTATAGTTCTGACTACTTGGAAAGCTGAGGCGGAAGGATCGCCCAAACCCAGCAGGTCGACACTGGGGTGGCTATGAGTGTGCCACTGTACTCCAGCCTGGGTGACAGAGTGAGACTCCAACTCAATTAAAAAAAAAAGCACATTGAGTGTTGTTAATCACTCAGTATTTCAGAAGCAATAAAAGGACATTATCAGTTGGGCACTGTGGCTCAAGACTATAATCTCAACACTTTGGGAGGCTAAGGAGAGAGGATCGCCTGAGCCCAGGGATTTGAGACCAGTCTGGGTAACATGGTGAGACCCTGTCTCTACAATAACTCAAAAAATTAGCTGGGCGTGGTGATGCACACCTATAGTCCCAACTATTTGGAAGGCTGAGGCAAAGGATCGCTTGAGTCCAGCAGGTTGAGGCTGCAATGGACATTGAGTGTGCCACTGCACTCCAGCCTGGAAGACAGAGTGAGACTTCAACACAAAAAAAGGACATAATCTTTCCTGGAAAAAAAACAGATATGTAATTAAAAACAAAGAATTCCACCTAGAAGTGACACATAATACTGCTCATATTTCACTAAACATAGCAAGTCAAACATCTTTGCCTGTTTCATGGGCTAGGAAAGCGCAACCCTCCCATTGACCCAGAAGGAAAAGAACCAGAACATTAATACTAAACACTGCTGACTTCCAAACTGTGCCTGGAAAGTGTTGTGTAAAGTAGAAGAAACTTTACAAATGTTAGTTATTAAAAGACTGTCCTGTAACAGTACTACTTTGTCCTTCCATCCACTCAACAGATACTAACTTAGCATCCGACATTCGCATGGCATCATTTATTATATCTAATACATGCCAGACACCGTACTAAGAGAGCTGATAAAAAATGAGCCATGCCAGGTGTGGGGGCTCAAGACTGTAATCCCAGCACTTTGGGAGGCCAAGATGAGAGGACTGCTTGAGCACACAGGTTCAAGAACTGCCTGTGCACCTTAGTGAGACCTCATCTCTACAATAAATTTAAAAATAAGCTGGGCGTGGTAGCATGCACCTGCAGTTCCAGCTACTTGAAAGGCTGAGGCAGAAGAATCGCCAGAGCCCAGCAGGTCAACAGCACCGGGGTGGCCATGAGCATGCCACTGCACTCCAGCCTGGGCAATGGAGTGAGACTCCTACTCAATAAAAAAAAAAAGAAAGAAAGAAAGAAAGAAAAATGAGTTGTGTGCAGCAAGCTGAGAGACAACCTTTAAACAATTTCATTGTGGTGTAATAAATGTGAACAGGGAAGTCCAAGTGCTTCAAAAATCCCGAGGGCACACCTGAGCCAGCAGTGGGGGTGATGGTCAGGAAGACCTCTCGGAGTAGTGACATCAGCCACATCTACACAACTGCAGGATGCAGTCTCCCAGGAGGACGTGCAGAGGCTTCACAGGTGGAAGTATGAATCTGGAGGCGCCTGTCTTTCGAGGCAGCAAGTGTCTCTGGGCTCACTCCAGACAAGGGCTGAAAGATCTCCAGACGGACAGGGCGGAGGCAGAGGACACAAGAAGGGGAAGGATCCGCAGCATCTTAGGCCCAGGAAGCCTTTATGCAAGATCCTCTTGACACGCTTTTACCCTGCTAAAAGCACTGACAGTGGACTGTGGATAATGATCCTAACAACCTCTGGGATGCCGGCTGCTTAGGCGTGGACACCACTTGGCTCCCACCATTGTGCCACAATGAATGACACACTCACACTCACTACAAATGTATCCTTCTTTGCTGCCTAATTGCAACCACTTAGTACAATGAAGGTCATGAGGACACCCAGATGCTCTTTTCAGTGTTTCTGAAGCTGTGGGAAAACAGAATGACTTTTTTTTGAAGTCAGGTAAAGGGAGGTTTCTTTAAGAGGTCACGCGCATGTGTGGGAATGACTGGATGAGCCCCTGTTGGCTTTAATTACTTTAAGTTAAAAAAAAAATTCCCAAAGAAAACAACACCTAGGACTGACCATGAGGGGAAAAAAAGGAGAAAGCTAAAAATAAACAGTGGCATTAAACATACTTTTATTTTTCTTAACTTCCTTTTTAAACCAATGCTAATGGAAACAAAATAAAGACATAAGACGGTTCTCATAAAAAATGTTTTTAGGGATTTCAATTAACTAAAGTTTGATCCCCCCCATTCAATTTCCCTCTAGAATCCTGGAGCTTTAAATGAAAAGACACTGTAGGGGAGGAGTGAGGGAGGGGGAGAGTGCTCTCTTCTACTTCAGGAGTCACTACAGGTAGGATTTCTAAATTTTACACTTGGCGGTTTCACATTTCTTCAACTTCAGAGCTGGGTGACTGCCGGGTGGGGGTGCTTTTCAGGGCCACAGGAGGGACAGGAGAGGGGAATATTTTTTCCCAGAAAAGCCATTTTAAGTTCCATTTTTGTATTAAAATAAATAAAAATGTATCATGGGATAGAATGCAAATGAGGCATGACCCTGAAAGATAAAACTGGAGATTTATGAGGAAATCTCTTCCATAAGGAGCGTGGGCTGCTGCCCTCCAGGCCTCTGGGGCAGGCACCAACTGGTTTCCATATTTAGTCCAAAAGAACACTCTGTTCAGGACCCTCCAGTCTAGCAGAACTCACACTTTCACTCACTATACATCCACAGCCCGAAACCAGCTTTTAAAAAATTGCAATAAACACTTAACACTGACTAGATGGCAGGCCCTTCACACACCAACTATGTAATTATTATTTCAACCAGCCACATGGTTTCTGGGTCACCTGTCACTAGCCTGGGGAAAATATGGGGCCCTCACAGAGGAGGAGGAAGCATACCAGGAGGCAGAAGACCCAGGCCTCCAGGTTCGTGTACAAATGCAAGTCACCCTCTAGGTATATAACCCTCCTGAATCAAAGGTTTAAAGGTGGGTGGCTAGCCAGGCACAGCGGCTCATGCCTATAATCCCAACACTTTGGGAGGCTAAGACAGGAGGATCGCTTAAGTCTAGGAGTTCCAAGCCAACCTAAGCAACACAGAGACCTTGTCTGTACAAAAAAAAAAAAAAAATCAAAACATTGGCTGGGCATGGTGGCATGCACCAGTAGTCCCAGCTACTTGGGAGGCTGAGACAGAAGGATCACTTGAGCCCAGAGGTTGAGGCTGTGGTAAGCCATGACTGTGCCACTGCACTCCAGCCTGGGTGACAGAGTGAGACCCTGACTCAAAAAAAAAAATTAAAAATAAAAATAAATAAATGTGAGCAGCTTCCCAAACTACTGTTTTGCTCTTATGGAGGGTTTGAGGACAGTAAAGGAGGTTTATGGGAATGGATTCCTGGACCACTGACACAAGTCACAGAGAATTCGCTGCCCACAGGCTTGGTGGCCTGGCATGGCAGGAAGCACAGGCCTCAGGACTCATACTTAGGGATTCCATATGCTATTTTTCAAAATGTTTCATTGAAAGTGCAACATATAAACAGGAAGTGCTTATATCTTGAGTACAGCTTGGTGAATTTTACAGAAGCACCCACTCTTTATAGCCAGCACCCACATCAAGAATTACTTTTTGTTGTGGTTCTTAGAATCTCTTCATAATGGGTGAACCTACTATTAATATTTAAACTTCACACATCCAACCTTCAATAAAAATGCATTTTCAGGAACGCTATCTAGGAAACTATTTATAGTTGAAATAAGCAAGATAAAAGAAGGTGACACTTCCGAAAAAGTGAATCACTGCCACCCACGAGGGGAGTTCAGGACAGGGCTTCTCTGCCTTCCAAGTCAATGTGACCAACAAATTCCCTGATAGCTCTAACCTGCAGTCACTTCCACTGAGCGTCCATCGTCAAGTTCAAGGACTTTCTTGGTTTTCTAGGCAGACCAGATACAAAGAACAGACCTCAAGGACTACTCTCTACTTTCCCCCAAACTGAAACCTGCATGCTCTGAGTTCAGGGAGACAACAGTCATTGCTTCAGTCATTACGAGCCTTAATTTTAACCTCAGCAAAAACTACTAGCTCTCAGCTGACACAGCACAACAAAAGGGAAAATATCTCAGGAAAACATGCCAGAAGTTCCCATCCACTGGAAATCAAGCATACTCCCTTTATGAGATATTAAATACATTATAAACAGTAACTAAAAGTAGTGTGGACTCCAAAACAAGCCATAAGATATATGCCACCCTGAGACATTAATTGCCAAGTACCTTTAATAAGGAAGAAAACCTTTTTTGACAACAAAAAAATACATACAATACACACCTACTCAACAAAACACTACACTGTCACTAAAAAATGAAAACTATCAAGACCTCCAAGCTACTCAGTAAAACAGTATCAACAGACCTAAGAAAGGCAGACTCAAACAGCAATCCCACTACAAAGGTTATGCAAAAATGATTATACCACAGGCAAACACTAGATGGAAACTCTCTAGAAAGTCAGGCTCAGAGCAGTGGTGCAGTGCTGTGTTTTCATTTTAGCTTAAATTAATACGACATTGTTTGTACAATACAAAATTTACATGATCATTCCTCTGTAAAAAGCTTTGTGGGTCTGATTTGTATTCCCAAAATGACTTTTACAGACAATATACAGCACAATCTGGTGAGTTCCTAAAAAAGAAGCAGGCCAGGTATGGTGGCTCATGCCTGGAATCTCAGCACTTTGGGAAGCCAAGGCAGGAGGATTGCTTGATCCAAGGAGTTCAAAACCAGCCTGGGAAACATAACAAGACCTCATCTCTATAAAAAAATAAATCAAAAGTAACCAGATATGGTGGCATGCACCTGTAATACCAGCTACTTGGGATGCGGAGGCAGAAGGATCACCAGCGCCCAGGAGGTCAAGGCTGCAGTAAGCCATGATCATGCCATTGCACTCCAGCCTAGGCAACAGAGACCTCAACGCAGAAACGCAAAAAAACAAAAAACAGGCCAGGCACGGTAGCGCAAGCCTATAATCCCAGCACTTTGGGAGGCCAAGGAGAGTGGATTGCCTTCAACTTGGTGAGACCTCAACTCTACAATAAATCAAAAAATAAGCTGGGCATGGTAGCGCACACCTATAGTTCTAGCTACTTGGAAGGCTGAAGCAGAAGGATCACCTGAATCCAGCAGATAGAGGCTATGGTGGCCATAAGCGTGCCACTGCACTCCAGCCTGGTCAACAGAGTGAGACTCCCTAAAAAAAGAAAACACCCGGCCGGGGTTGGTGGCTCAGTCTGTGATCCCAGCACTTTGGAAGGCCAAAGCAAGTGAATTGCCTGAGCCCATGGGTTTGAGACCAGCCTGGGCAACATTGAGAGACCTCATTTCTACAATAAATCAAAAAATTAGCTGGGCATGGTAGCGTGCACCTGTAGTTCCAGCTACTTGGAAAGCTGAGGCGGAAGGATCACAGGAGCCCAGGAGGTCGACGCTGGTATGGCCGTGAGTGTGCCATGGAACTCCAGCCTGGGCAACAGAGTGAGACTCTGTCTCTGACTCAAAACAAAGCAAAACAAAACAAAACCCTAATAGACCAGCTGCGTTAACACCCATCCCTTCTAGTTAAAGGAGGAAGTGAACATCCCTTGTATTTAAATAGTACTATATTTTTTGTATGTCCTTGATCATCTCAGTGAGACCATGAATCAGGCAAAAATTTCCATCCTCATTTCAGGGAAAGTTTCACGACTTGCCAAGGCCCCATGATTCCAGTTGGCAAGAGCCAGGCAGTGACTCTGGTGGAAGAATCCTGGCAGAGTTCCTTCCTTATAAGTTGCCCTGAGCAAACTGGTCAATTTAACCTTATCTTTATAATGCAGATAATACAATCTTCTTCACAGAACTACAGTGAGTATTAAATCTGATACCTTTAAGTACCTAGCAAATCACAATTTTTAAAAGGAAGCCATGATTTCCATTCCTTGGGGAGAAAAGGATAGCTCTTAAGGTCTTCCCCCACTCTCCAAATCTCAAGGTCTCCTATGCACACAGCAGAAACCAACTGAGCTCTGTCAATGACAGAAGAGCCAAAAAAGTGATCTTCGGGTGGGGAGTGTGAACAAAGAACAGTGTTTTCTATGTCTTTGTTCTTTCACCCTGGCAATGCCTAGCACATAGTAGGCACTCAGTGGAACACCTGATAAGTGTACTAACCCAGAGTTAGCAAGCCCTCTGTCCCCAGCTGATGATTATAAAGAAAAATAGGAAGCATCAACAATTCCCTTGAACTAAAACTCTGGTCCCCTACGCTGTGAGATTCCATTACATATTTCTGTGCTGCTTTCAGGGTAGCTAGCATTGACTACTAGGGAAGATATTTTCTGAGTATCAACATCACATCGGTTCTGTTTACCAAATATGCCTCTGAATGGCTGGTCCCACTTAAAAATATTCAGAAACCACTGCTTCCTATAAACAAAAAGAAAATAAAGTGGTCCCACTGACATTCTCTTATCCTTATCCCTACCTCAAGCAGTCTGTATCAATTCCACTTCGGTGACTAAAGCTCTAAGTCTTTTATAAAACAAAACTGTATCTTGGAGGTAAAAAACTCAAAACTATAACGGAGTAAAGGAAAACTCTCAAAAGCAGTTTAAAATCAATATTCGTGGGTTTCACTGATCTTTTTCCTTAGTTTACCTGAACATTCGTACATTATTTTAAGCCACAATTATGTCATTGTTTCCTGTCCTATGTACCTGATCAGAGCTGCTGTGATTTTTTTTATAATTGAAGTCTCACTCTGTCACCTAGGCTGGAGTGCAGTGGCATGCTCACAGCCACCACCACGGCATTAACCTGTTGGGCTCAGGCGATTCTTCCGCCTCAGCCTTCCAAGTAGCCAGAACTATCGGCGCACACTACCACGCCCGGCTGATTTTTGATTTATTGTAGAGATGAAGTCTCGCCAAGTTGCCCAGGCTGTTCTCGAATCTGTGGGCTCAGGCAATCCCCTCACCTCGGCCTCCCAAAGTGCTAGGATTACAAGCTTGAGCCACTGCGCCCAGCCACTGTGATCTTTGACGTTTTCTCCTGATCATCGAAAATTCAGTTCTGCTCTGGATGGAATAGCCAGCAATGCCCAAAAAGAACATCCAAGGAGCCTTTTAAATCAGGGCTATTAAAGTGTTAAATCACTGTCCTCTCTGTGACCAGCTCCTTGGGTCCTCGACACATTTTAAGTCACAGGATCATATGGGAGCCTTTGGCAGCTACAAGGTCAACACCAGAAGAATTCCCCGGCACCCCTTCAACAGCACGCTTGTGCATATTCATGAGAACATTCAGCATCCTCTCCTTCTCAAAGGGTCTATGCTGCACCCTGGAGCTAGAAAGGAGGACAGGAAGGAAGAATATTCAGTACCTACAGTTTCTCTGCTAAGAAGCTGAGGCAATGTCATGCTCCAGCTCCACACAGCAGCACTGTCAGAGCTCTCAGTCAGGGATCACACACCCTTGCCTTCACTAGGTATTATTTCTGTCATTCAATAGAAAAGCACAAAGACACAGTGGTCAGCCCAACAAGACTCCAGCCCGTGGGAGGCGTAATCACTGTCAGAGGACATCAAATCCGACACACTCGTGGGATCACAGTAAAAGTAGAGACGTGAAGGTAGTTCCCAGTGTGAATAAGCGTCTCCTCCTTGTTTGCTTATTACTCATAACATTAGGCCTAAGCTGTTCTGCTGAAAAACCTTCTACCTCTGTGTCTTCCAAGGGATGAGAATTATATGTACTGCATGTGTGAGATTAAAACCCACTGCACACTGAGCTGAACCATATTCAGCAGGCAGGAATGCCACTTCAGGTGTTCGTCACACTCTTCATTCACGAGCCTGGGGGACAGGGCAGAACCACACGAATTTAACACCTTGCTGCGCCTGAAATATTCATTAAGTGCTCTTATCTGCAGTCACCCTCAGAACCACTCTCCACTAATTTAAATTGAAGAGACTATAATCTGCTCACATTTAAATTATGATGAACAGGAACATTTCCACTGGAAAAAAAATCATTACACATCTTAATTTGCACTGCCAATTAGGAGGTCTTTAGAAAAGGGAAAAAAATCTGATCATCTTACATATGGCAATTTGCCCTAATTGGTGCATAATGGTAGGTTGGATATAATTTATGGGTTACCCCTGCAAAGTACAGAGTTTAACATTTTAGAGCTACCAAAATTAGCCTCCTCATGCAACAGTAAAATGTGCACATCCAACTACACAAACTGGGACATTGTGAATTTCTTAAGTGTGAACTGTGAGTCTCAGTGGCTGAAGCCCAAAGAACCTCCAACAATAAGGTTTCTGACTGATACATTTATCTGGATACATTGTCTGATGAAATTCACAAGGTGCTCAATCTCCTTCCAGAGGTTTTGTTTTTAAGTCCTGGAGAAACAGAAACTCCTAGAAGTGTAACATGCCAATACATGGTAAAGACCAGTGGCTAAATAAATAAATAAATGAAGTATCCAGCCCTGCCTCAGTCCTTACGATTGCTTTACTGTTTGTTTTCCTTGAATTTAATATCCACCCTCATTGGAGATATTATTAAATAATACTCTTTCTCACAAACATCCACAACAGATTTTTCTCAAACTACTTTCGGTAAGACTTTCAGAAATCACTGAACGAGCAAAGTGATCATTAGTGGCTCAGTTTTCAATTTGCTGCCAGACTCAAGCAGTGACAGCGGCCTAGGCTTGGACACCACTGGCATCCAGGGAACTGGTGGCACCCAGTGCTTTGCACCTCCCAACCCCCCCCCCCCCCCCGCCCGCCCCTTCTCCTAGGCCCAGCGCCCAGGTGGAGAAAAGTAAACACCCAGCGAAGGTGAGTTGGGGGCAGTGAGTCCAGAAGCTCTCATAAAACCAAGTGGAAAAAAAAACCCCAACCCTCGCACAAAGCAATTCTGGGCTCCCACACGCTCCGGAGTGGCCGCTTCCTTACCTTTGAACAAATTTTATTTTTACTTCTCTTGAAAAATGTTTTCATTGCTTACCTATAAATAAAAAAGTATATCGATTAAGAAAATGTGGAGAAAACCTCTTTGGAAAGGCAAAAAAGGAAAGCAAGTCATGTTCACCCTTCCACCACTCATGGAAACATTTAGGGAACTCACTCTCAAGTGTTCGTTAAGGAGAGTTTTAAAGACTCGTTAAGGCCCATAAAGCGCAAATGGGGTCGTGCTGTGCCTCTGATTTGGGATCTTGCCACTGGCTTTCTAATTTGGCCTAAAGAGGATGCCACTTCCAAGTGGTTACAAAATCCCTGAAAACATTTATAAAAGTTCTAGAACAAACACGAAAGTAATTCCTCTCACACGCCATTATCCGAGTTGCACTGGTCTGACCCGACTGTTTTTTAGAAAAACTACACCATTTAAGACTTCCTTATCCCGGTGCCAACTCCCGGAGAAGTTGGGGGCGCACAAAAGCCACCCCCCCCACGTCTTACGAGACCTGCAAACGCAGGCGCTGCACCCCCAGCAGCCATCCGGGACGAAGCAGACTGCCCGCGCATGCCGGGGTACCCCGCTTCTCCAGCCCGGGGGCGCACGGCGACCCATCGCGCACACCTGCGGGGCGCGCCCACTCGGCGTTCGCGGGACTGGGCGCGCCAGGTTCCCAGCGCCGCTGCCCAGGGCCACGTTTCCAAAGCCTGGGGCCGGGAGGAGGGCGGGGACGCCCAGGGAAGGCCGGCCAAGGCTGCGTCCCGGCTGCGGCGGGCGGCCGGACCCTCACCTGGCAGCGAGTCGCCAGCTCCATTCTTCCTAGTGGCGCTGCAGCTCCTCCTCGCACGCGACCAACGAGCCTGGCTGGCCCCGGGCCGGGCACGCCGAGAACGCCCCGCCGCCGCGCAGCCAGCGCACTCCGCTCGGAGCTCGGGCGGGCCCGGGGGGGGCGCACTCGGCGCCCGGGACAGGGGGAGCGCGCCACGCCGCCTACTCGGCGCCGCTTCGCCGGGCCTTGTGGCTCCGGCCGCGGACCCCACTTCGCCACTAAGACCTTCTTTTGGCAGGCGGCGCAGAGGGGGCTGCAGTGGGACGCAGGCCGGAGGCGGCTACCAGGGTGGGGCGCCGGGCTCCCCCCTGCAGCGGAGGGAGGGAGTGGAGCCGTCCGGCGGGGTTTCGCGCGGGAGAAATGAGAGGGGCAGTCCCGGCGCAGCCTCCAGCTGGCACGCCCGGTGCGCGCGCCCGATCCTGGCAGGGCTTGTTCCAGGTCGTGCCCTGGGGCCCCAGCCCCTGCTGCAACCAATGTCTCTGAGCCAGGAAAAGATTTTAGGGCGGCTTCGGCCCTCGCTTAGTTTTGCTGTTGTAAAAGGGCAAGGTTCTGCCGCCTCCCAACACGTTTGCTGCAAGGTTCACTTTGCAAAACAGGCAACCCAGGCTTCTTTACCAAGGCTGGAGAGCTGCAAACCCGCCAGAAACTTTAACCGGCCGTTGCACGCTATGCCTCCGCTTCCACTAAACAGATAGGTTCTAGAGGTCGGGAATACTGATTAATTTGACAAATACTGATCGAGCGCCTACTGCTTGTTAGGCCTGGAAACACAAGAGTGAACAAAAACAGGCCCCTGCTCTGCTGGAGTTTACAGTCTGGGAGCCAGTTACCAATAGAGTGATGGAAATAAATGTAATAACGATACGAATAAGTGTCATAATAGCTATGTAATTTTATTTCTTTGATTTATAATTAACTTAATTATTATTAATAATTTATTATCACTAATGAATATAATAAGTGTAATACTAATGATGCAATTAAGTGTAAATTTGGAGCGATGATAGATGTTGAGAAAAAAGGTAAGTGGTATTAGGGTGGTGTAAAACAGGGAGACTTACTTTGGCAGAGGTCAGGGAAGGCTTCTTAGAAATCAAGTATGAAGAGTGAGGAATGAAGTGGGTGGAGATTGTGGAAGACAAGTCAAGGTTGGGCAGGATGTTGGATGAAGTTGCCCTGAAGTCATAGCAGGTTTTCTGGACGGTGTTGAAAGCCTCTCTAAAACTGGTTGTGAAGTCAGAGAACAGCCTGTATGTGCAGGACTTCCTTGTCCTCTCCGCTGCTTGGGATCTGATGTTCATCTTTTCTTTGTTGAAGGAGTGTATGAAATTGGCCAAACATTTTCTCAAGCTTGAAGAGAAAACATCTGGGAACAGTCTTCCTTCCTTCCTTCATTAGTTCAGCAAACGTGCTGTGCACTCTCAGTGTTTCAGACCCTCAGTGTTCTTGCTACCTAGGGATAGTATTACCAAGGAAACGTTGTGTGATTTGAGAAAATGTTTTATTTTTGTTGGATGATGTACATTATTCATTGTAGCCATTTTCATTGTTACCATGCTTTGGAGTTTTTCTTCACATGCAGTAGCTTCTCAAATCCTCCCAAATTCTTCCAGAGTCTTATTGTCCACTTTTAAAATAAGGAAACAATTAAGAAGATACATTAAGAGATCCTTGCCACTCTGTTAGTAAGTGACAGCTGCAGACTGACAAACCGGAAACCATTTCTCATGCCTCCAGATCTAATATTCTTTCCTTTTTTAAAAATTATTTTTTAGCCGAGCTCAGTGGCTCAGCCTGTAATCCCGTGCTTTAGGAGGCTGAGGTGAGTGGATTGCCTGAGCCCGCGGGTTTGAAACACGCCTGGGCAACTTGGCGAGACCTCATTTCTACAATAAGTCAAAAAATCAGCCGGGCATGGTAGCGCATGCCTGTAATTCCGGCTACCCAGAAGGCTGAGGTCGAAGGATCACCGGAGCCCAGTGGGTCGAGGCTGCAGTGGCCAGGAGCAGCCACTGCACTCCAGTCTGGGCGACAGAGTGAGACTCTAACTCAAAAAAAAAATTATTTTTTAATTTTTTTAAACTTTTTTCTGTGTGTCTTCCAGGAAGAGTGAAAATAGCTCTTCTTCCTTTTTTTTTCTTTTGGAGATAATTGCTTCCCCATGAACCACTGGTCTTGTTTACACTTCTTTTCACTGTAGGTTTCATCAAATCCCTTTTGGAAACAGAAGTATAAGTTCGGAGCAGGTCAGAGTTTGCAAAGTACTTGAAGCAACCTAGCCTAGCTATAATATTACAGGGCCCAGAAACCTGTAAGCTGTTAAGCCTTTCTGCTTTAGAAATTTGCCGTAATCAACCGTAAGTCTTCAGATGGCAACCTGGAAGTGTTCTTCCATTGCCTAGCAAAGCTGGGGCATGTTTTAATGGTATTTAGTAATTGATTCTATAGTGGTGTATTTTCAGTCAGGCTTTGGTTTAATTCTGTTTAGGAACATCCCTAAGGAACCAGGGTATTGTAATATCACACTGTGGTGATCTTTCTAATAATGGTTATTGCTGGGCATGGTGGCTCATGCCTGTAATCCCAGCACTTTGGGAGACCGAGGTGAGAGGATTGCCTGAACCTACAAGTTTGAGTCTAATAATGGTTATTGATGGACTTGATGAAGTATGAGCATTGGGTTTCATCCAGGCACCACAAGAATGAGTGTCCCTTCCCAGAAGTAATAGTGTACAAATTGAAACAGAGACAAAGAAAGGATGTTTACAACTTCCTTCAAGAAGTCTCTGTCTATAAATCTACACTTGCTTGCTTGTTATGAGAGAATGGGAAACTTGGTCCATCATACCTTGAACAAAGTAAGAAATGTGTGATTAGAAGCTAAAGGAGTTAAGAATATGTCACTCCAAAATGTACTGCACTAACATACTCCCAATTTTTAAAGACACCTAAAAAAAAAAAAAAACCCAAACAGCAGGTGCAAGAAGATCACTTTGACCTTCAAGCTTTTCTTAAAAGCAGGAGATAAAATTCCCATGTGAACGGTGTCCTCCCTACACTGGAAGGAAAGCAGCATTCTTATCAAAGACAGGAAACTGAAGCAGAGGGAAATCTGTACAAACCAACCTTGTAAAACTAAACCCTTATCTTCATAGTCACTTCTCCACCAATTTACAACCCTAGCCTGAGCCCCTTGGCCTTATCACATGTTTACAGTGTACTATTCTTTGTTCAGTTTTGCATGTAAATATTCAACTCCAACTGCATCTTGGGGTCTTCATTTCCCATACCACGTAAATCTTAATATTAAACAAGTTTGCATGCTTCGCCCGTTAGTCTGTTTCATGTCAGTTTAATTCTTGGGCCCAACCGGGACCCAAGAAGATGAAGGTAGAGTTTTGCCTCCCTACAAAGCCATTATTGAACCTGCTTTAAATGATGTGAGAGAGTTGTGGCTGGATGTCTATCCTTATTCACAACTTGTGCTCTGTAAAAGGAGTCCAAATCTCTCTAGTCTGAAGTAGTAGTTCTGCCCTCGTCACAGAGCTGAGTTGTGGGCAGACTCCTCATCCCTTCCTATATAGCAGAATCACAGCAGTTTAATGCTCTTGGACAACTCAGCAAAGAATCTAGCTAGCAGAGAGCTGGAAGTAATATTGAAATCAAGGGGTTAATTTGACCCTGTCCTGCTTGTTTTGGTCACTTGTCTATTATTATTATTACTTTCCTTTTCCCATGAAGGTGAAAAGCCACAAAGCTGAATGCTGAGACTTTGTCTTCATTGACTACTTTATAGGTAACATTCATAGGTCACCATGCTAACAGTTGCTTCCATTGTTTTTCAGAAACTTGGGTCAGCTCCTGTCCAATTCAAGCTGGTTGAGATCAACTATTCTTTAAGTGGGTCTGTGAAAGTACTCCACAGGTGGCCTTTTGACATTGGAGGGCCAAAAACTTCACCTTGAGATCATGCTAACACCGCCATTTTCTGTACATCTGTCCTATGAAGTGCCATGAACTCCAGCTTCTTATGCAGAATAAACCTGTTACTTCATTTCCCCCCACTGCCAATCACCTTTCCCCAGGCCATAAACCACCCCACTTCCCTAACCTATAAATATCTCTAAGCCTTATCTTTGGGGAGGCAGATTTGGAAGCTATTCTCCCACCTCCTAGCTCGGTGCCCTTGTGAATAAATCTTTTCTCTTTCGCAAAACCTATATCACAGTGATTAATTTACTGTGTGGGCAGACTTGGACCTGGCTGGTAATATCTGAATACTGCTTAGCATTATATCTGGTCATGAGTAAAGTGACCGTTAAACGAGATAACATCCCTGGTTGTTCTCTGTCTCTTGGTCTCCTGAAGCTTCTTCCATCTCACTGTGATTAGATAAGACCTAGACTAGAAGAAGGAAACATCCCTAAATGTGAAACATTCAGAGATAAAATGGCCAAGTCGTTGCAAACTACAATATCTAGAATTGAGCCTCTCGTAGCAAAATCACTATCCAACACTGACTGAGTGGCTTTCTGGAAAGTTTTTCTTTTTTTTTTTTTTGAGTCGGAGTCTCACTCCATCGCCCAGACTGGAGTGCAGTGGCACACTCACAGCCACCCCAGGTCAACCTACTGGGGTCCAGCAATCCTTCCACCTTAGCCTTCCAAGTAGCTGGAACTACAGGTGCACGCTACCATGCCCAGCTAATTTTTGATTTATTGTAGAAATGAGGTCTCGCCAAGTTGCCCAGGCTGGTCTCTAACCCACGTGCTCGGGTAATCCACTCACCCCAGCCTCCCAAAGTGCTGGGATTGCAGGCTGAGCCACTGAGCCTGGCTGAAAGTTTTCTTTTATTACAATCTGACATTCCATCTTCCTGACTTGGCATGTCAAAATAATGCTGCCAGTCTCACATTTTAAATACATTCTGATGAAAACCACTTGAATGGTTTTAGAGACAAAGATCTGGACAATCAATAATCGAATGGCTTCATATATCGGGTGCAGAAAAATACATATCAGGATGAAACTTTAATGCCTGTGATCTACCAAACAGTCAATTTTAGTAAACGTTGCACCAACAACAGCAGCTAACTTAAAGAGTACTCACCATGCTCCAAGTCCTGGGCTGAATTACCCTTCACATGCATTCCCTCCTTTAATCCTTCAGCAGTGAGAGTTCCACATCTCCTCAAAAATAGTGCTGTGAAATAAATGGAACAATATGTCCAAAGCATTTGGGATTTCTTAGAGATGCTGTGTAAACTCTAAATATGATTAATGCAATCCCTATAGCATACACTGTTGCTGTAGGTAGTACCTTATTTATAATTTTGCCTGGAACATAAAATATGATTTTGACGAGGCACTGACAATACATGGCTGAAAATGAAAACATGTTATTCAACAATTCTTATCTTTCTATGAACCTAGGTATTATAAAATAAACAGTAATGATCTATGTCTAATTAACAGTACCAACAGAAGTATTGTAATATACAGTTTACCAAATGTAGTTTAAAGAACTACACTTTTTTCATAATGAATTATTTAGGTAGCATTTTTAGAAGTAATCTATAAAGTATCAGTTTAAAGAGTTCAGAATACATTTATTGCTAAAAATAACTTAAACTAATTGACAGAAAGTTATAAAATATTTCATTAGTTTGGTAGGTAAGTGCAGAATATTTTTAAAAGCAGGATTTTTAATTTCTATTTTGCCAAAGCTAAAATGCCAGCTAGCATTTTAGGAAAGAATTTCACAATATCAATATTCATTACAATATTAAGAAAACTGTATTGCTTCAGCTATGGTCAGTACTCTCAATTATTTGCTAACCCTGATTCAGTATTTGGCAGGCAATAACAGAAAATATTTGTTCATAAAATGGAAAAATTGGGATCAGAAATGTAGTAATGCTATATTCTTGAGCAACAAAAATCCCACAACTTTCCAGACTTCGTGAAATGTCTAAAGTTGTTATAAACTTGTCCTTTTTTTTAACTTGGAATAATCAAGTATTTTTATGCCAGTAATGAGGCTGAATCACATTTGTGACAGCAAAAAATTTGTGGACATGAGGCAGTTATGGATTCATGTATTCCTTTAAGTTTCCAGGTGATTCTAATGGGCAGGTATGTTTGAGAACTATTGTTCTAGCCTAGCTCAGTGGGTTACAAAGTGTGGTCTTAAGAAGCCAGGCTCGGTGGCTCAGCCTGTAATCCCACGCCTTTGGGAGGCTGAGGTGAATGGATTGCCTGAGCCTGAGGGTTCGAGACCATCTCTACAATAAATAAAAAAAATTAGCTGGGCGTGGTAGGGTGCGCCTGTAGTTCCAGCTACTTGGAAGGCTGTGGTGGAAGAGTTGCCGGAGCCCAGCAGGTCGAGGCTGCGGTGGCCGGGAGCGGCCACCGCACTCCAGTCTGGGCTACAGTGAGACTCCAACTCAAAAAAAAAAAAAAAAAAAGACCAGCAGAATACGCATCACTTGCGCTCTGGCAAAAAATTCAAATTATTCTCCACCCCAACCCCCCAAACTTATTGAATCAGAAACTTTGGGAAAGGAGTGAAGTAATCTGGGGTTTAATCACCACCCAGATGATTCTGATTCTTGCTCAAATTTAAGAAACGCTGTAGTTGTGACCCAAAGCGTATTGCTCACCAACAGGGTAACCTTGGGACTAGTCATTGAGTTTCATTTTTCTCATCTGTAAAATGAAGATAATACATACCTCCCAACAGTATAGTATTCTTGTGTGTGTGTGTGTGTGTGTGTGTGTGTGTGTGTGTGTGTGTGTGTTTCTTATTTAATTGACAAGTAAAAAGTGTTTATCAGCCAGGCTCGGTGGCTCAGCCTATAATCCCAGCACTTTTGGAGGCTGAGGCGAGTGGATTGTTTGAGACCAGCCTGGGCAACTTGGCGAGACAGCGTCTCTACAATAAATCAAAAAATTAGCTAGCCGGGCTCGGTGGCTCAGCCTGTAATCCCGCGCCTTTGGGAGGCTGAGGTGAGTGGATTGCCCGAGCCTGTGGGTTCAAGACCCGCCTGGGCAGGCAAGACCTCATCTCTACAATAAAATCAAAAAATTAGCCGGGCGTGGTAGCGCACGCCTGTAATTCCGACTACTTGGAAGGCTGAGGCGGAAGGATCGCCAGAGCCCAGCAGGTCGAGACTGTGGTGGCCGGGAGCGGCCACTGCACTCCAGTCTGGGTGACAGAGTGAGACTCCAACTGAAAAAAAATAAAAATAAAAATTAGCTGGGCC
The DNA here is from genome assembly GCA_027257055.1 of Cephalopachus bancanus. Classification (NCBI taxonomy): domain Eukaryota; kingdom Metazoa; phylum Chordata; class Mammalia; order Primates; family Tarsiidae; genus Cephalopachus; species Cephalopachus bancanus. The sequence goes on from JAPVLO010000091.1 coordinate 646,132, forward strand.
TGGTAGCACGTGCCTGTAGTTCCGGCTACTTGGAAGGCTGAGGTGGAAGGATCGTCGGCTGCAGTGGCCGGGAGTGTGCCACTGCACTCCAGTCTGGGCGACAGAGTAAGACTACAACTCAAAAAAAAAAAAAAAAAGTGTTTATCTTTATGGTATATGATGTGATGTTTTGATATATGTATACATCGTGGAATGACTAAATCAAGTGATTTAGCTTATGTGTTACCTCACATACTTGTCATTTTTTGTGTGTTGAAAACACTTAAAATTGGCCCTTTTATCAATTTTCAAATATACAATATACTGTTATTAACTGCAGCCATCATGATGTACAAGAGAGCTCTTGAACTTATTTTTTCTGTCAGGTTGAAAGTTTGCATCCTTTGACCACCATCTCCTTCAATTCTCCCACCCCCCTCAAGAGAAGTTCTTACAAAGATGAATAGGTGCAATTAGATAGTCTGAGAAAGCTAGAGTGTAGAACACTTGCAAAGTAGTATATTAATAGTGGTGATCCTTTCATGTATTGAACACTAACAATGTTCCAGAATCTGTATACACATCATTTCACTCAGTCATTACCACAAATATGTTGTACATCAAACTATTTTCATTTTTCAGATGAGGTAACTTAGGTTTTGAGGGTTTAAGAAACTTGCTCAAGGTGACCAGCAGAGTCAAGAGAACTCAGCTCTGTGCTACTAGAAAGCTATATCCTCTCACTCTTTTGCCTCTATTTGGGTAACTTGAGAGAAGAAGAGAAAAAATTCAAACTTTAATTTTAAAAATGGAAACTAGGCACAGACACAAGATTATGGCTAGATAAGAGGAATAAGTTCCAGCATTCTTTAGCACTGAAGGGTGAATATAGTTGACAATAAGTTATTGTATATGTTCAGAAAGCTAGAAGAGAAGATTTTGAATATTCCCAGCACAAAGAAATGATAAATGTTGTATTGGAGATCCTTATTACTCTTATTGGATCATTACCTATTGAATACATGTATCCAAATATCACTCTGTACCACATAAATATGTACAATCATTATGTACCAATTAAAAAGAAAGCTAATGACAATCTAATTTATCTCTCAAGAAGGGCATGTAGATATAAAGAGTGTAATTCATACACCGGAATACTGTATAGCAGTTTGAATGAATAAATTGATCCACATTTATCAATCAACAAGAATAAATCTTAAAAAAAATTGCATTTAAAAAATAAATTCATGGCCAGGCTCGGCCAGGACTCAGTGGCTCAGCCTGTAATCCCAGCACTTTGGGAGGCCAAGGTGAGAGGATTGCCTGAGCCCGTGGGTTTGAGACCAACCTGGGCAACTTGCCGAGACCTCATCTCTACAATAAAATACAAAATAGCCAGTCGTGGTAGCACACATCTGTAGTTCTGGCTACTTGGAAGGCTGAGGCAGAAGGATTGGCAGAGCCCAGCAGGTTGGCGCTGGGGTAACCGTGAGCGTGCCACTGCACTCCAGTCTGGGCAATAGAGTGTGACTCCAACTCAAAAAAAAAAAAAATTCATAAGGAAAAATTTTTTTTAAAGTTGGGGGGGGACTGGGTGATCTCTGTCCTACCATCCCAACCTATTTATTTACCATGCTTAGAAATCTGATACAGTCTCCCTTTTTGTTTCTGAAAGCAATTATTTATCTGCTTATCCCCCTTCACATTGCCAATCACACCCCTGGCATGCGCGCACGCTCTCTCTGTCTCTCTCTCTCTCTCTCTTTCTCTCTCTCTCTCTCTCTCTCTCTCTCTTCCACCTTCCTCCCTCTCTCCCTCTCCCTCTCTTCCCCAGTTGAGGTTGCACTATGTTACCCATGCTAGAGTGCATGTACAGCAGCCTCGACCTCCTGGGCCCAAGCAATCCTTCTGCCTATGCCTCCAGGGTAGCTGGGACTACCGGTGTACACCATAACATCTGCTAATTTTTTTTTTTTTTGTAGAGACAAGTTTGTCCACTTTGTTCTTGAACTCCTGGGCTCAAGCAGTCCTCCTGCCTTGGCCTCCCAAAGTGCTGGAATTACAGGCAGGAGCCACCACGCACCTGGCTCTCTTTTCTAAAATCTACACAGTCTAGACTTTAAAAATGTGCTAAAATTTGTTCCAAATGGTTATTCAGATTTGATAACCTGATCATCATGTCTTTAACAGCTTTTAGCTCTGACCTACGTGTCATGTCTGGATTCTTTTATAGCTTGTGAGTCCAAACAAGCTTCTGACCTTGCTAACTGTAGCCCAGCACCAGAAGATTTCTGACAGCATAAAACTCAAGGCCTAATAGTAAGACTTTGTAATGAAACCGATAACCATAAATTCCAAGTTGGGCTCAGTACCATAGGACTTGGCATTTCTGACCGTTACTTCCAAAGCAAGTCATATCTGTATATGAAATATGGAGGAGAAGTCAGCTACTCTGGAAGCATGTTAAATATGGCTTGGTACAGAATGTCATTTTGCAAGCACAGCCTTGCCACACTGCTCTTAAAAACAGGAGGTAGATGGTTTCAATCAGACTAATCTCAAATTTAACAATGCTATATTCTGAGTCTTTTTGTTTTTTGAAGAAAAGCAACATACCAACTCCCCCGCCTTTTTCCTGCAGTGCTCCCATTCCATCTCACCTCTCCATTTTCTTCCAGAACACCCTGAAACGCTCAAGCTTTCTATATAGAGCTTAAGAGTTCCCCACAGAGATAAGGAGAGGCTTAGGAGATTTTTTTACATAAGGGAGCATAGATTTTGCCATTTCTTAGGAAAGTTGGGGCATGTGAATGCTCAGATAGAAATCTATCAAACTTGAAACTTGAAACAAGCTTTCCGAACTAGTAAGAAAAGCAAAAGAAGCAAAAAGAAAGGCTCCAAGTTCTCTGAACTATTAGTGCCTGGGATGATATTTATAGCCTAAAATCCATGTTCTGAGAGAAGGTAAGGTAGTGTCTACATTACAATCAAAAACAAACTTGAACCACAAGGTTGAAAATTGAAAAAAAATGCAATGCAAGCAAGCCATTTACTTGACACTACATATTTGTCTTTTACTTTTTACCCCTTTCTCTAAAAAAAATTTTTTAAAAAGCCAGGCTGGGCATGGTGGCTCAGCATAGCCAGGCATGGTGGTGTGCGCCTGTAGTTCCAGCTACTTGGAAAGTTGAGGTGGAAGGATCTCTGGAGCCCAGCAGGTTGTATTAATTTTTCCTGATTGAGTGAGAGTCCGACTCAAAAAAAAAAAAAGCCTACTAAACATTTTGAAATGGGTTAGACAAAAGTCATAGGCTAAAATCAGCAATTTCCAAATCTACTAACTGCTGGGAAATTGCATGAAAGAATTTAGATTTCCTTAATCCTCATGAAATTTTGTTAACCGAATTCCTGGAGGTGAGCAAAAATGTCAGTGCTAACAGCTTCTTCAATGTCTCCATCTCAACTCCCTTTAGCAACAGGGCTGGTGTACAACTCCATTTCATATTTCCACTGTCATGTGATAGTCACTGTAGATGTCTAAGTTGTAGAAACCTCCAAGTTGCAGGCACAAATAAACTTCTGAGCATGTACTCTTGTGGCAGAAGTCCACCTGTAAGACAATTGAGTCTTCTTTCATCCTCTTTGAGGACCAAATAAAGGTTGGAATACACCTCTACAAGTGTCATGCTTAATTAAAATATTTATTGAGACAATTGTAGATTCATATGCAGTTGTAAGAAACAATACAGAGAGATTCTGTGTATATGTGCCCAGTTTCCCTCAATGGAAACATTTTGGGAAACTACAGCACACTATTCCACCCAGGATGTTGACATTGATGCAATCCACCAATCTTACTCAGATCCCCTCCCCCCATTTTACTCCTATATGTGGGCGCAAGTGTATTTTGTTCTAGACCATCTTATCACCTGTGTAGATTTGTGCGTAGACCATCACATTCTGACAGTTCCAGCAGCAAATGGTTTCCTCTGTTTTTAACAGCCACACCTACCTCCTTCCCATCTACCGTCCCCCTTCCTTAATCCCTGGTAACCGTTAATTTATTCTCCATTTCTAAAATGTTGTCATTCCAAAAATATTACATAAGTGGAATCATACCATAGATAACTTTTTAGAATTGGCTTTTTAAAAAAATTCAACATAATTTTTGGGGACCCATCTAAGTTGTTGTATGTATCAGTGGCTGATTCCTTTTAATTGTTGTATAGTATTACATGGTATATATGTACCAGGGACTTTTAACCATTCACCTGTGGCAGAATCTAGGGCTGATTCTAGTTCTGAGGTCTAACAGATAAGGCTGCTATGAACATTTGTGTGAATGTAGTTTTCATTTCTCTGGGATAGATGTCCAAGAGTACAGTTACTGGGTTATATGGTAGTTGCAAACTTAATTTCATGTGAAACTGGTGAATCTTTTTCCAGAGTGGCAGTGTTACAGGCTGAAAAGAGGCCATTTTGGTTATATTAAAACAGTCATTTAGAAAAGACTTAGAAACTTGTATTAAGCAGAGTTGGGCTAAACATAGAAGCCATTTGAATTTAAAAGTGAACATTTTTTCCTTGTCCCCCTTTACTGTCCCTGGATCTTGTAATTGTTGCTGGTACTGAAGGGAACACAACTATCTTCAATGAGCCCCCTGAGAAGCAGGAGACACACGCAAGAAGACTGCATGTCCCTGAAAAAGCCTGACCTATGTTAGAAGTGGGCTCTGTTGAAACTTTCTAAAACCCAGAAATGTATCTGTTCCCTTAGTCTCTAGATAACAACTGCTTTCTTTCATGACTTTGTGTTAATTTTATATATAATATTTAATCAAACTTTGTGAACCAGAATAAGCAAAAAAACAAAAACAAAACAAAAAACTATAACCAACTAGAAAGTACACAGTCCCAAGTTGTTCAAGGTAATTAGAAGAATGGCAGAACTGATGTAAACTGAGCACTGGTTTGTGACAGTAACTGCTTGAGGTGTAAACATTGATTTAAAAAAAAAACTGAGTAATGGGCATGCAACAGGATCCTTTATAGGGAGAGACAAGACACTGAGTCTTCTTTGCTAGGAAGCAGCATTTATTTGTGTCGGCCCTGGCCTACCAGATTCATGTCCAAAGACTGAGCCCCGAATGCAGCAGGGTGTTGTCTTACATTACATTTTAGCCCCTTTGTCTCCCTTATATGGCAACCTGCATTTTTGATGGGGTATTTTTATGGCACCGAGTTGTAACTGGGTTACTCATGCGCACTTAGACATTGACTATGCTGTGTCACTTTTTCTCTAACACGTTTTTTTTCTATTCTGGGAAGGCTCTTATCTCTCTGTTTTAGAAGGGCCCCTGCCTCAATCATAAGACATGTAGTCATTATTAATCAATAATAGGAAAAACATAAAAAACTGTATGTTTTACTGTAAATATTGGATGAAAATTCTGCTTAAATGAACAGGTTTTTGGTGGATACACAGCCTGTTCCCTGATCCCATGGTATCAGAATAAAATTCCTTACTTCCAGCTTTCTGCCTCTTGTATTCAATTGACCATGAGGGATGATCAAATCTGTTACAGATCAGTCTGTAACAACAGTGCCATTTTACATTCAGGCTACCTCAGATGGGTGACCCAGGCTCCTCTCCAGTATCCTAATACCCTTCTGCAGATGTTTCCTGTCTTGCATTGAGTGTTGTAACTAAGTTCTGTTTTAGCCACTCTGAGATATGTGTAGTGATATTTTATTGTGATTTTAATTTCATTTCCCTGATGGCTAATGATATTAAAGATCTTTACATTTACTTATAAGTCATCTGTATATCTTCTTCAATTAATTGACTATTGGCTTTTGCAATTTTCTAATTGGATTTTTTTTTTACTGTTGAGTTTTGAGAATTCTTTATATGTCCTTTGTCAGATACGTGATTTGAAGATATTTTTTGCCAGTCCTTAGCTCATCTTTTCATGTTCTTCATGTGATTTCACAGAGTAAAAGTTTGAAATTTTGATGAGATTCAATTTATCAATTACCTTTTATGAATCCTGCTTTAGGTGTCAGGTCTATAAGTTCTTTTCATAGACCTAGATCCTGAAGATTTTCTTTTGTATTTTCTTTAAGTTTTATCATTTTATATTTTATGTTTAAGTTCATTACTCATTTTGTGTTACTTTTTTTAATAAGGTGTGAGATTTAGTGTTTTTTTTGCTTGTTTGTTTATATCCAATTGTGCAAACACCATTTGTTCAAAAGACTATCTCTCCTCCACCTCTGTCAAAAATCAGTAGAGCATATTTCCTTGAGCTTACCTCTGGAATCTCTATTCTGGTCCATTAATCTACGTGTCTATCTCTCCACTAGTATCACACTGTCTTCATTAAAACAGTTATGTAGAATAGACTTAGCATCAAATAGGTGCCTCCCACCTTAATTCACCTTTGTCAAGATTATTTCACTTATTCTAGGGCCTGTGCCTTTCCATATAAATTTTAGAATTAGCGTGCTCATGTCTACATAAAAGCTTACTGGACTTGTGATAGTAATTGTGTTATATCTATAGGTCAATTTACACAGTATCAATCGATGTCTCTACTATGTTGATTCTAACAATCCATAAATATTGGGGATCAAATTTAAACATTTTAAGTGGCACTGGCTTTTATATCTAACATCGTTTTGGGAATTCTAGTCACTGGAATAGGGCAAGAAATTGTGCCAGGTAGAATTTGTGTAAATAAATTTGTATGCTTCTCTCCTGTTAATGTCTTATGACAATTTTAGTTCTCAGGCACAACTGGGACCCTGAAAGGATGGAAGTCGAGTTTGCCTTCCCACATTACCCCAAGACAGCATTGGTGGTATGTTGCATTCTAAGAACCAAGGAAAGTAGCACAAATAAGTGTGCTTCACATTTTATCCATAAGATCTCATTATTAGGCTGGACATAGTGGCTCATTCCTGTAATCCCAGCATTTTGGGAGGCCAAAGCAAGAGGACTGAGTCCAGGGGTTTGAGACTAGTCTGGGCAACATAGCGAAACCTCATCTCTACCAAAAAGAAAATCACAAAATTAGCTGGATGTGGTAGCCCGCGCCTGTAGTTCCGGAAGGCTGAGGCGAAAGGATCACCTATGCCCAGGAGGTTGAGGCTGTGGTGAGCCATGATAATTGTGCCACTGCATTCCAGCCAGGGTGACAGAGTGAGACCCTGACTCAAAAAATAATGTGGCATGTATGAGACATACACTTTGTTGTGTTAAGCAAAAACTACAACAGCAAATGAACAGATGTGGCTTTTTATGATTATTCTCTCTGTCTCTCTACCTCCCACCCTACCTCCTTTCTCTCTCTAACTTTTGGGGTTCTACAACACTACCCTCCAGATTAGAAAGAAGACTGACAGATTGTGTGGGGAACTATGTACAGATAATACTCTAAGGTATTACTCAAAGGCAGTGGCATGAACTACACTCATGGGGGTCAGACCACACAGTCTCAGAAAATTTGATGCATCAGCTACAACTCCTTAATCTGACAGTGGACTGTGTAACACCAGCTTCTGGACTCAATGTCTCCCTGACATTCCTGTCTGATATTCACAATTTGAATTAAATCTGGAAGCGGTAAAATGTTTAGATTCAAAGACACAGGAGCTTGCTTGCTTGGGTTTGAATTCTACCTTTGGTACTTCCTGGCTGTGTTACCTTCAGCAAATATCTTAAGCTCCCTGCACGCCTCAATTTTATGATCTGTAAAATGATAATTATGATAGAACCTACTTCATAAGGATGATGTGGGTTAATGTATATAAAACATTTAGAAGAGCACCTGACATTCAATATTTTCATCACTATTATTATTCCTGAGCTTCATTTGTGCTCACTCTAGCTACTGATGGGCATTTCATTACTCTCCTCACAGAATTTGCAATCATGGCTTGCATATATCAGAGCAGCTTTCGCATAAGAAGGAACTTCCCAGAAGTCAAGAACATGCAAGTGGAAGGCACAGGCAGAGAGAACAGGGCCTTGAAAAACGCCAAACAGAGTTCAGACATGATGCTCTAATGCCCTCTGATAAATAGTCTCCATTTGAACTATAGGAATCAATGTGCTCTACCTTTGAGATTCCTTCTTTTTTTTATGAGTTGGGATCTCACCCTGTCACCCAGGCTAGAGTACAATGGCATGATCACATCTCACCACAGCCTTGATCTTCTAGGCTCAAGTGATCCTTCTGCCTCAGCCTCCAGAGTAGCTAGGACTATCATGTCTGGCTTTAAAAAAAAAAAATTGTAGAGAAGAGGACTTGGTATGTTGCCTAGGCTGGTCTTGATCTCCTGGGCACAAGTGATCCTCCCGCTTTGGACTCCCAAAGTGCTGGGATTATAGGTAAGCCACCACACTTGGTCAAGATTCTTTCTAAATAGTTACAGTTGCCACAACTTGGTTTACCAAAAGCAATAGACCAGGGCTATTGGTGGTAAGCTGCCTTTCTGTGGCCCCAGTTTGGAGTACCCAAGTGATAGAACAGAGAATAATTAGCCTTCTATGCCAGTTTAGTCAGCCATGATTACTGACCATCTTGCATATGCTCATACAAATTCCTGGATAACTTCCAAAAGTCCAATAAAGACAAGTGGACATGGCCAACTGAGTAATGTAAAGCAGCTCCTCATGCTGAGCTCAATAATTACTGGCAAAAATGGAAAGGGCTATTAAGGTCAAGTCTGAATGGTACATAGCAATGAGAGTTTTATTAATCAACCTGAAGCATATCAAATGGGTTCATGGGTGCCAAAGCATGGTAGGCTGCAGGTCATGCTGAGGTATCTCTTTGTATCTCTGAAGACCAAAATGGTGATACGGAATGAGGACAAAGTCATACAACCAGACACAATCTCAAATGCACACACTACCTGCAGCCTGCAGATGGACTATTTAAAGCCCTTGTCCACAGCTGTGCACTGAAGGAAGTAATAACTCTTTGGATCCGGAATTTTAATTTCTTACTTCAGAGGGTTTGTCAGCTAGTACTACACAAGGGCAGTTCTTCATCAATTAAAACCCCAAACTGGCGGGCTTGGTAGCTCAGCCTATAATCCCAGCATTTTGGGAGGCCGAAGCGAATGGATTGCCTGAGCCTATGGATTTGAGGCCAGTCCGGGCAACTTGGTGAGACTCCGTCTCTACAGTAAATCAAAAATTAGTCAGGTGTAGTAGTACACGTCTGTAGTTCTGGCTACTTGGAGGCTGAGGCAGAAGGATTGCTGGAGCTCAGCAGGTTGATGCTGGCTTGGCCATGAGTGTGTCACTGCACCCCAGCCTGGGCAACAGAGTGAAACTCCAACGCAAAACAAAACAAAAAAACCCTCAAACCCAAGTTTCTCCATCCAGAGTACACATGTTGCCAGTCAACAAAATAAAACACAGCACAAAAGAATGGCAAGCAGTTGTATCACATGGCCTATCTCCAAAGTCAAAAGAGCTGTTGGAAAATCGGAAAGCGTAATTACATTGTTCTGTCCAAGAAACCATTAAATAGTTTCAAATATTGAAGTCCATGGAGAAAATTATACTACTGAAGTACATAAAAGATTAAAATAGACAGATATACTGTGTTAATGAATGAGAAAACCCCATTTTTCACAATCCCCTAATCTAATATATAGAGTAAAATTACCATAAGCAGAAAGCCAATACAATTTTTTAATGCAATTTGACAAATTTTAAATTTTAAAATCTGGCTAGATGTGGTAACGCACACCTGTAATCCCAGTACTTTGGGAGGCCAAAGCGAGGGGATACTTGAGCCCTGGAGTTTGAGACCAGCCTGGGCAATATAGCAAGACCTCATCTGTATAAAAATAAAATAAAATAAAAATTTATATGTGATAAGTGGCTTCAAGAATTGTCAAAATAATTATGTGAAGGAACAAAGAGGAGGCATGCCCTACCAGATATCAAAACATAATATGTAGAATAATTATTGTGGTGTCAGTACAGGAAAATAATAGAATAGAAAGTGGAGGAAGAAATCCATTGATTTTAGTATATGACAAAACTGATATTTAAAATTAATGGAGAAAAAAAGACTATCAACAAATATCATTGGATAATTGGTGAACCATCAGGGGGAATTTAATTTTCACATTAAATTGACAAGTTTAAAACTACACTGGGTTCAGGTTCGGTGGCTCAGCCTGTAATCCCAGTACTTTGGGAGGCCAAGGTGAGTGGATTGCCTGAGCCCGTAGGTTTGAGACCAGCCCCAGAAACTTGGTAAGACCTTGTCTCTACAATTAATCAAAAAATTAGCCGTGTGTGGTAGCACACACCTGTAGTTCTGGCTACTTGGAAGGCTGAGGCGGAAGGATCCCTGGAACCCAGCAGGTCAATGCTAGGGTGGCTATGAGTGTGCCACTGCACTCCAGTCTGGGCAATGGAGTAAGACTCCAACTCAAGGAAAAAAAAAACTACACCAAAAATTTTAAAAATTGTATATACTAAATCACCATAGCAAAGTTAAAAGATAAGCAACATTTCAGGTGAAGATGCTAGATTTCTACCTATCATTTCTATAATTTATCTTTCTTAAAGCTCCATGAAAATGACTGTAAAGTTATAAAAATATATAAACCTACTAAGAGCAAAAAGAAAATGGAAGAAAAGATATTAGGATGGGAAATTTCCATTCATTTTTGGAAGTGGTATAGGAAATGGCTGACTAGCAAGTGATTTAGCAGAGTAAAATAAATTGTAGCCAAAATCCAGAGGCAGATAGGGAAGAGAAGGAATACAATTTGTTTCAACAACAGGGGTAAGTATGGCTACATGAGATGGAGTGAGGCTCTGAAAACAGGGAGACTGGTTGAAAGTCTGCACAGACTGTGACTAGACCTTAGACATCTTCCTTTAGTCTTCATAAAACATTTCAGTAGCCTGAAATCCAGCCTGCAGACAGAATATCAGCAGTTTCATCTTCAGAGACTGGACCAAGACTGGACACCCTAGGGCACTGGACAACTTGCTGACATCTGCGAGTCCCCAAGTGAAGTGTTTAGTACTCTCTTCAACAGCCCTAAAGTGAAGCCCACTGGTCAGCAAGTCGGGTGCATGCTGCCAGAGCTTCTACTCAGCATCATAGTAGCTCCTTTTGAATATAAACAGTAAAACAAGGAACACCAGACATTTTAGAAAATATTCCAACATGGAAAAAATTCAAACAAGTCAATAGAGAAAATAAACTCACTCAAAAAAGGAGAGAACTCATACACTAAAAGGAACAGTTTTAAAGTCTTTATTTTGTTGTATCCTCAGAGAGATTAGGTGATATTATATTTATATGTAAAAACAAGCCAGGCATAGCTGTGTGTGCCTGTAGCTCTAGCTACAGTTATTCAAGAAGTTTAGGTGGGAAGACAGCTTGAATTTAGGAGCCTAGAATAAGGAATAAGGCCACATAGTGAGACTTTGTCTCCAAAAAGAAGAAGAAGAAGAAGAAAAAAGAACAGGCTGCCACGAAAAAAGAACAATAGAAGGAGAATAAAGAATTCTTGAAAATTAAAAATATAATAGTCAAAATAAAAATGAAAGATTCTGAAGATAAGCTATGGGAAATTTTTTCAAAAGTAAGCCAAAAAAAGAAGAAGAAAATAAAAAGAGGTGGAATGTATTAGAGAAAAGCCGAAAGATGAGAGACACAGAATTAATGGAGGAGTCCAATATTTAACTAAGAAAGTTTCAGAATTAGTGAACAGAGGAAATAGAAAAGGAGGGAAGTAGGCAGGCAGGTAAGTAAGCAGATAGAGTGATAGATAAATAAATGGAAGGATAGGAAGACAGACAACTAGGCAAATACCTCAATCCAAAAGTGAAGAGCATACATATCCAGACTGGAAGAATCCACTGAGTAGCTAATATAACAAGTGAGAACATAGCCCCACCTTCATACAATTCTAAATCATCCTAACATTCTGAAACACAGGTATAAAAAGAAGAGCTTAAAAGTGTACAGAAATAACAGATCACAGATATCAGAATAACATCAGACTTCTCAATAGATAGTTGGGATCTAGAAGAAAATGGAGCAAGATTTCCAAAGTATAAAGAGGAAATGATTTTCTTTCTTTTTTTTTTCCATACCAAGTGGGATTTATTTCTGGAATACATGTATTGCACAACTTACAAAACATAAATGTAATTTCATACAAAAATCAATCAAAGTAACATACTACATTGGCAGTATAAAAGTAGAAATATATGATTTTCTTAATTGATGTCGAAAAGGATTTGAGAAAAATTCACACTAATTCATGATAAAAACCACTAAAAAGTAACTAAGAATAGAAGAAAACTTCCTTCACCTAATAAAGGCCATATATGAAAACACAAAGCTAACATGATTACTAAATGATGAAACTTTCAGCTTTTCCCAAAAGATCATGAACTAGACATGGATATACTCTTCCATGACTTCCCTTCAAGATAGTGTTAAGAATTCTGAACAGAGCAATTAAACAAAAAATAATTTTTCAAGGTATCCTAATGTGAGAGGAAGAAGTAAAGTTAACTCTCTTCACATAGAGACAACGTTATGTATAGATAACTCTAACAAGTTCAAACACACACACAACACACACACACACACACACACACACACACACTCCTTTCAGAACTAATAACTTCAGCATTGTTGTATGATACAAATTCAACATGCAAAAACCAAGTGTCTTTCTACACTTTTTTTTATAATCGATATTTTTTATTATGATATTGTGGGGTGCAGTCAAGGGTTGGGTATACAAATATGCTTCATTCGGACACCCTTGTTGATAAGAGGTGTCTCCCCATCCCCAGACAGATATTTACCACCATCAATCTCATCTCCCTTCCCCTCCCCATAGTTTCCCACCACTGTCAGTCATTTTCTTATGGTATTATGTTGGATGATCAAGGTCCACTATATGAGTGAGAACATGTGATACTCAGATCTTTGTTTCTGTGAGAGGTCACTCAGTATTATAGACTCTAGTTCCATCCAGGTTGCTGCGAAATTCATGATTTTGTTCTTTTTTATAGCTGCATAGTATTCCATCGTGTATATGTACCACATTTTTTTAAATCCAGACCTCGTTTGATGGACAGTATGGTTGCTTCCAGGTTCTTGCTATTGTGAACAATGCTGAAATAAACATATTGTTCAAGTATCTTTTTTATAGAGTGATTTGAGTTCTTCAGGTTATAGTCCCAGTAGGGGGATATTGCAGGGTCATATGGGAGGTTGATATTTAGAGTTTTTAGGAATTGCCACACTGCTTTCCACAGAGGTTGCACTAATTTACGCTCCCACCAACAGTGTAGAAGTGTTTGTTCCCTTTTCGCCACACCCTCTCCAGCAACTGTTATTTTTTGAGTTATTGATAATTGCCATTCTGACTGGAGTTAAGTGGTATCTCAGTGTGGTTTTGATTTGCATCTCCCTAGTGATTAGTGAGGTTGAACATTTCTTCATGTATCTGTTGGCTGCTTGGATATCTTCCTTTGAGAAGTGTCTGTTCATATCTTTTGCCCATTTTATATTGGGGTTGTTTGTTTTTTTCTTTTCAGCACGTTTGAGTTCCTTGTAGATCCAAGATGTTAAGCCTTTGTCAGACCTGGAGTTGGCAAATACTTTTTCCCAGTCTGTAGGCTGTCTCCCTGCTCTCTTGATGGTTTCTTTGGCTTTACAGAAGCTTGTCAGTTTAATGAGGTCCCACTTGTCTATCTTATCTCTTATGGCCTGTGGGTTTCAGGTTTTGTTCAGGAATTGGATGCCAGTTCCAATTTCCATGAGGGTATGTCCTTCATTTTCTAAGGTGCTTATGGTTTGAGGTTTTTACATCTAGGTCTCTGATCCATTTAGAGTTAATTTTTGTGTATAGGGATAGATAGGGGTCCTGTTTCAATCTTCTGCATGTGGTCAGCCAGTTTTCCTAGCACCATTTCCTGAATAGGTTCTCCTCTCCCCAGTGGTAGGTGGTGGAGGCTTTGTCGAAGATGAGTTGGTTGAGAAATTGAGGTTTTGCTTCTGGAATCTCAATTCTATTCCATTGGTCTATACGCCTGTTCCTATACCAATACCAAGCTGTTGTGCTTATTGTAGGTTTATAGTAAAGTTTGAAGCCTGGTAATGTAATACCTCCTGCTTTTTTTTTTTCTGAGAATTGTTCTGGCTATTCTTGGTTTCATATTGTTCTGGCTATTCATTTGGTTTCAATTGTTCTGGCTATTCATATTCCATATGAATTCCCGTGTTGTTTTTCTAGGTCTGGGAAGAATTTGATGGGTATTGCATTAAATCTGTAGATTGCCTTTGGTAGGATGGACATCTTCACAATGTTGATTCTTCCAATCCATGAACATGGGATATGTTTCCACTTGTTTATGTCATCTTTGATTTCTTTGAGCAGTGTTTTGTAGTTTTCACTGTAAAGGTCTTTCATGTTTCTGGTTAGGAAGATGACAAGGTATTTCTTTTTTGTGTGTGGCTATTGTGAATGGAATTGTGGTTTTTATTTGGGTTTCTGTTTGTTTATTTTTGGTGTAAAGAAATGTGATTGTCTTTTGCACATTTATTTTATATCCTGAGACTTTGCAAGGCCTTTATCAGTGTAAGGAGGTTTTTGACAGATTCTCTTGGGTTTTCAAGGTACACAATCGTGTCATCTGCAAAGAGAGACAACTTGACTTCCTCTTTTCCTATTTGGATACCCCTGATTGCCTTCTCTTCTCTGATTGCTCTAGCCAGGACTTCCAATACTATATTGAACAGGAGGGGTGAGAGTGGGCATCCTTGTCTTGTTCCAGTTTTCAGGGGAAATGGTTCCAATTTTTGTCCATTTAGGAGTATGCTGGCTGTGAGTTTCTCATAGATGACTTTTACTATTTTGAGGTATGTTCCCTGTATGCCTAGATGTTCGAGGGTTTTTATCAAGAAGGGGTGCTGGATTTTATCAAAAGCTTTTTCTGCATCTAATGATATAATCATGTGGTTTTTGTTTTGACATCTGTTGATGTATTTAATTACATTTATGGTTTTACGAGTGTTGAACCAGGCTTGCATCCCAGGGATGAAGCTTACTTGGTCATGATGGATGATTTTTGAGATGTGTTGTTGAATCTGGTTTGCTAGGATCTTGTTGAGAATTTTAGCACCTATGTTCATCAAAGATATTGGCCTGTAGTTCTCTTTCTTTGTTGGGTCTTTACCTGGCTTGGGTATCAATGTGATGTTGGCATCATAAAATGATTTGGGGAGAGTTCCATCTTTCTCAATAGCCTGGAATACCTTCAGTAGGATTGGTATAAACTCCTCCTTAAATGTCTTGTAGAATTCTGCTGGAAAGCCATCTGGTTCAGGACTTTTTTTTGTAGGTAGCTTTCTTATTATGTAGTCAATTTCCTTGATTGTTATTGGTATGTTTAGGATCTTAATTTCTTCTTGTTTCAACCCAGGCAGGTTGTGTGATAACAGAAAGTCCTCCATTTCCGAAAGGTTTTCAAGTCTGTTTCCATACAAGTGTACATAGTAGTCTCTAATGATCTTTCGTATTTCTTCAGGGTCAGATGGGACTTTATCGTTTGTGTTTCTAATTGTGTTTATTTGGGTTTTTTCTCTCTTTTTCTTGGTCAGTCTAGCTAGGGGACCATCGATCTTGTTTATCTTTTCGAAGAACCAGCTTTTTGTTTCATTGATTTTTTATGTTATGTTTTTGTCTTCTATGTCCTAGATTTGGGCTTTTATTTTGGTGATCTGAATTCTTCTGCTGAAATTAGGGTTTTTGTGGTCTTGCTTTTCCAGCTTCCTTAGGTGGCTTGTTAGGCTATTAATTTGTGATCCTTCCATTTTCTTTATGTGCGTTTGTAGGGATATAAATTCACCTCTTACTACAGCTTTCAAGGTGTCCCAAAGATTTCAGTAAGATGTTTCTTCATTTTCATTTGTTTCCAGGTATCTTTTGATCTCTGTTTTGACTTCATCATTGACCCAGGAGTTGTTTGGCAGCATGCTGTTTAATGTCCATGTCTTTGTGGATTTTGGGGGACCTTGTTGCTGTTAATGTTTATTTTTATTCCACTGTGGTCTGAGAAGGTGCATGGTAAAATTACGGTCCTTTTAAATTTGCTTATGCTTGATTTATGGCCAAGTATGTGGTCAATCTTAGAGTATGTTCCATGTGGTGATGAGTAGAATGTGTATTCTGTGGTCTTTGGATAGAGTGTTCTGTAGGTGTCAATTAAGTTCATTTGGTCAAGAGTCACATTGAGGTTCCGGATCTCATTGCTGATTTTTTGTCCTGATGATCTGTCTAGGGTTGTGAGTGGGCTATTAAAGTCCCCAGTTATGATGATGTTAGAGTCAATATCTTTTTTAGTTTTCCTAGAAGTTGCTTTATGAAAATTGGTGCTCTTATGTTGGGTGCATATATGTTTAGGATAGATATTTCTTGTGGATGGAGTGAACCTTTTATCATTATGTAGTGGCCCTCTGTATCCTTTTTAATTTTTGATAGCTTAAATGTTATTTTGTCTGAAATTAGGATCACAACTCCTCCTTTCTTTTGTGTTCCATTCACCTGAAAATTTGTTTCCTATCCTCTTACTTTGAGTCTGTGTGTGTCCTTTCTAGTGAGATGGGTCTCTTGAAGACAGTATATTGTTACCTGGTGATATTGTATCCATTTTGCCAATCTATGTCTTTTCAGTGGTGCATTTAGTCCATTCACATTCAGGCTAATTATTGAAATGTGAGTGTTCATCCCTATCATAGAGTTCTTATACAGTTGCTGTTCTTCCACTTGGTTTTTTGTCTTTCTTTTGGTTTTGGGGTTGATTCGTGTGTATGTTATTCTTTTTCCTGTGCTCTTGTGAAGAACATTGTTCTTTTTTCCTTTTCTTCTGTGTTTAGTACTTTCTTAAGTGTTTCATGTAGAGGTGGTCTGGTGGCAGCATAAGTTCTTAAGGATTGGATATCTGGGAGAGATTTTAATTCTCCCTCACTGCTGAAGGTTAATTTGGCTGGGTAGGTTATTCTTGGTTGAAATTGTTTATCTTTTAGGACTTTGAAGATAGGGCTCCAAGCTCTCCTAGCCTGCAGGGTCTCTGTAAATAAATCTGCTGCTATTCTAATTGTTATTTTGTCTGAAATTAGGATCACAACTCCTCCTTTCTTTTGTGTCCCATTCATCTGAAAATTTGTTTCCTATCCTCTTACTTTGAGTCTGTGTGTGTCCTTTCTAGTGAGATGGGTCTCTTGACCCATCTTGAGTCTGTGTGTGTCCTTTCTAGTGAGATGGGTCTAGTGAGATGGGTCACCTTCCATGGTAGGTGATCTGGCCTTTTCCTCTTGCTGCCTTTAGAATTTTTTCTTTTAACCTACTTTGTTCAGGTGAATTACTATGTGTCTGGGAGTTGGTCTTCTCATTTGTTGTCTTGCAGGGGTTCTCTGAATCTCTTGTGTTTGAATTTTTGCATCACCAATTAGATAAGGGAAGTTTTCTTGAATAATCTCATAGAAAGTTTGTTCCAGTGTGGTCTCTGTCTCTCTTTCTGCCTCAGGAAGGTCAATTACTCTTAGGTTCAGTCTCTTGAAGTAATCGCTCATCTCTTGAAGGTTTTGTTTTGTCTTTTTAAGCTTGTTTTCTGTGTCTTTAAGAGTTTGGGTTAGTTCTATATTTTGGTCCTCAAGCTCTGAGATTCTTTCTTCTGCTTGGCTAATTCTGCTTTCCATGCTTATCAGTTTGTTATTTATTTCATTCACAGTATTCTTTATTACTGTTATCTCAGTTATCGGCTCCTTCCTGGTTTCTTCTTGTCTCTCCTCAATTCTTTTTAATCTCTCCATTAATGTCTTGATATCTAGGTTTGTAGTTTGAGACCAGTCATTCTGGGGGCTGTTCATTGTTTGCATTCCGAAGTCATTTTTCTCACTGTCTGCCCTCCCAGGGGTCTGGGAGAGACCCATATTCTTCTTTTGGTTTTTCTTCATTTGTGTAGATTTTTTCTCTCTCCCCCTTTCCTTCCCCCTTCTTTAATTCTGTTTTTCAGGGAAGGTGGGGTTGCTTTTGCTTCGCTTGTGCAATCTCCTTTTCTTCCTTATGAAGGTCCTTTGGCTTTGTTCACTTTTGAGGTTGGAGTGTGGGCTGTGGGCTGTACTTTTTGCAGATTTGAAGTTTAATTGAGGGGAAAGCTGTTATTCAGTATCTATATGCTGATTCCAGCATCCAACAACAGGTGTATGAGCACACTGGAACCTATTTCCCACTGCCTTACAATCTGCCTGTGCAGCGGGATGTAGGTTTAGTCCCTGGAACAAAAGGAGGTATAAAAGAGGAAAATAATGAAGGAAGGGGGGAGTCAATAGGAAGTTAGAAAGAGAGAAGAGTGAGAGGGAAAACAGACACACATACCAACTAACAGGTGAAAAAGAGACACAAGGCCAGAGAGAAGTGAAAAAAACATGCAAGCAAAATTCCCTAAAGAATACTGGCAGCTACACAAAGACATACCAATAAAATCACGACTTTTGATGCATTTTCCCTAACACAAACAGATAATGTAAGTCAAAAAGCAAACAAAAGTGAGCAAAACAAACAGTCAAAATGATAAAATCAAAAATCAAAATAAGAAATCAGACTAGCTCTGGAATCTTTCTTGAGTGTCTAAAGTCTCTTCAGCTCTGATCTCCAGGCTCTCTCCTTTGCTTTCATTGCAGGCAGATTTACTCGCAACTTGGGTTTGTTCTTTTAGCCCTTTGCCTGGGAGGTCTGCGACACTTAGTTGCCTGTGTCTGATTCAGCGTTGGGGAGGGGATTTTTCTCCTGTGTAGTGACGTTGCCCTAGGAACTGAGGTGGAGGCTGCTCGTAGGTGGGCGGGGCAATGTAAATTTCTGCCTGGAGAATGGCCGAGGTGGTAGCTCCTCTTTCACGGATCCTTTCTCTCTGCTTGTCTGGGTCCCTGGGCGATCCACTATGATGGGCTGTGGTGGCATGCGAAGCACTGGGGATCAGCTGCACAGCTGGGTGCTGGATCCGGGGTGCCACCAGCAGGCTGGGGTGGAGGAGGGAGTCGGGAGTTCCCTCCTCTGGACCTGAGAGCCTCTGATCAGTACCTCCTTAAGATATGCTGTTCCCTTATACAAGTATGGGGTTGTGCACTGGTTGCCTCAGCCAGGGTGGGCCCAGAGCTCCAGAGCCCCAAAGCTCCAAAGGGCAGGAGGTGAGTGGCGAGAGTGACCCTGGGCCCCTCACAGGGTACTTCAGCCAGAAATGGAACCAGTATCTCTGAGGGGAAGGCACCCAGAGCCACCCTGGGGGACTGGCAGCTTGGTGCTGAGTGCTGGGCAAGAGGATGTAGCCAGGGAGGGAGCCGAGACTCCTGCGTGGGCGGGGTTCACATATAGTGGAGACACAGCAACCAGGGGCACAATATCCAGCCCTGCCTGAGACTGAGAGTCCCTGGGCTACGGACCAGTGTGGCTGACAGTGGGCAGGGGGGTGGGGGAAGAAAAGTAAGAGTCTTTTTGGGAACTCACGTTTGAAGAATGTCACCTATGCTGTCACCATCTTACTTGAACTCCTCTGGAAATGGTTTTCAACTGCATTTAAATACCTAGCAAAACTGGCAATACAGTGTCAATGTAAAATAAAGGCATTATTTTATACGTGCCAATGTTGCTTCCCATGTGTTAGAGGATTGTCTCAAGGAGAACATGGGAGTAACATTAGAGAGGGATCTAACAACAATGGATCCACGAAGAACAAGGTCAAAGGAACGCCTTGAACAGCAGCTATAAAGCAGGTTGAGAAAGCAGAAGCTCAGCTTGGAACAGGGCAGAGGGCTCTAAAGGAAGAGCACTAAAAAAGAGGGAAAATTTAAATGATAAATGATCAGATCAAGCATTGGGGAAAATAGAGCATGGTGTATTATAAAAGGGAAGAGTTGAGCAATTCAGAGTTTCAACAAAAACACAAAGCGGTATTACCAAGAAACTGTAATTAGGGTTTAAGTCTTGGTATGATGTTTGCAGATTTATGTCATAAACACTGATTATTTATTTGACTAAAAATAATGATAGAAGTATACAGAGATGGTGAAAGAGAAGTAATAGCAGTGTTCAGAAGATTAAATTTGTATCTGTCAAGAAAGAAGCTATTAGATAACATCTAAAATTGAATAAATCAAGAAAAAGCAGTATAAGCATATTATTTTGGAATATGAAAATTACTAATAAAATCACAGCTTATAAAATGCAAAATATGAATGACACTAGGGATCAGAAAGAATGGAAAAATGATAGAGAAGATTTATTGTTTTTATTATAAGCTTTGAAAATTTCACCAGGGGTACATCTAGGTTGTAGGGCATTTAAAATTCATACAATATGGAGGAAGGAGAGTCTTTTTAGACAATAGAATACTTATTTATAAGTAAAAAATGGTTATAAAAGTGAATATTTATTTAGAATTTTAGAATCACAAAAATTATACATTTAAAAAGAATGCAAATATCACAGACATCGCAAAATACCAAAAAAATAATCTCTTTGTTAATGAATTGCCTGACACATCCTTGTAATATATTTCCCAATATTTTTAGGGTGCTTACTTTTTGACTGCCATTTCATTTGTAATATAAAAACAATTTAAGTGCCATTTCCTTTAGAAGGAACAGATAATTCAGTCTTTCTTTAGCACAGGTAACTGAAATTGTTGTTTATTATTGACAGTTTAGAAAAGTTTCTTTAATCATCACAACTTGATCTTGAAAATGTCATCTAAATTGCTAGAATTTATGACAAATCTGAGAAAAGCTCTATCCACTTTCTTTAATAGATGAACAGTAAAATTTCAGGGCATTTAAAGTTTTCTTATATAGTGATTAATCTTAAATACTCTTTAAATTAAAGATACTCACAAACCATATTTACTCAAAGAACTGAAAATCTACTGTTTGATCCAGCAGTCCCACTACTAGATATTTACCCAAAGGAACAGAGATCATTATATGAAAAAGATACCTGCACCTGAATGTTCATTACAGCAAATGCACAATTGCAAAGATGTGGAATCAACCTAAATGCTCACCAACCAATCAGTGGATAATGAAAATATGGTATTATATACACCATGGAATACTATTCAGCTATCAAAAAGAATGAAATATGTCTTTTGCAGCAACTTGGATGGAATTAGAGAACATCATCCTAAGTGAACTAATGCAGGAAGAGAAAACAAAACACTGCAGGTTCTCACTTATTAGTAGGAGCTAAACCAAAGATCCAAAAAGACATAGAGAATGCTACAAGGAACACCAGAGTCTCCAAAGTTTGTGGGGGAGGGTGAAGGAACAAAAATCATCTATCAGGAACAATGTGCACAGATGGGGTGGTGAGTACACTTAAAGTTCAGACCAAAAACTATTTGTACCCCTGAAAGCTATTGAAAATAAACAAATTACTGGGTACATAAATATTTAAAAGGTTTAACATGAAAAAAAAAGATACAAACCGATTTGACATCAATATTTTTCTTGTAGTACTGTATAATGTATTGGTGTAGTGATTCATTATAATGTATAAGAATTTTTATTTTGACCAGAGATGAAAACCTTGTCTTCTGTTTATAATTTACATAGCTGATCATTGAAATGATTCTCCATAAACTAGTTTCTGACTCTATAAATGTCAAACCTTGTTTCTCTTCTCTTCTGTACTTCCAGTGCCTAGAGAAGAGAGCACATTTATGTCACAGTATGACCTCTGGCCCCACACATTTGTGTCACTATGCAAGGTGAGTTAGCACAATGAACAGATATATTCCTGAAAGCCAATTCTACACCAAGATGGCCAACAATGACTTTACATGGAAGTGTCTGTGAACCACATAAATATATACCACTAAACCCAAATAAACTATGTCTCCAGTTCAACATCCCCTTAGCCAGATCTCATTAACTCCAGCAGCCATACCAGTACCACCAAACATGAAGGAGTTCAGGGTAGAAAGAGGCTGCAGTCTCAGATGTCATTAATATGAGGAAGGACCCATAAAAACCTGGAATTTACTTATTCAAAATTGTATGTTTGTTCTTACATGTTTAAACTTCAGTTGCCTTCAAAGTACTCTCCATTTGATGTAATACACCTATCGAGACACTTTTTCCACGGCTCAAAACAGTTTTTGAACTTGTTAATTGTGATATCTTCTAGTGTTTCTGCCATTTTTTGTTTCACTTATTCTACATCAGCAAAACATTTCCCTTTGAGGAATTTTTCATCTGGGAAGACAAACAAAAAAGGTCTCTTGGGGCAAGAGTGGGTGAATAGGAAGGGCAGGACATGGGATCATGTCGATTTTGGTCAAAAACTGAACACTCAGTGCGGTGTGGGCAAGTGTGCTCATAAATCAACCATTAAGAAGTGGGCAAATGCTTTGAAAGAATCTCCAAAAAAAAAAAAAAATTCACTGAAGCCAGACATAGCCTCTCACAACAACGCTAGCTGGTACACTGATGCCACTGGGTTCTTAGAACACTTACCTAGCAGGGGGAGCCTGTACTATAAGGGGCCCATTCTTCAAAAAAATAATTCTAGACTTTTTTGGGTCCCCTCTCGTATAATTTGTCTTGTAAATTTTATGAAAGCACATGACCATGTGAGTACTCTGTTAGGGCCTCTCCCAGGGCCTTGGACAGAACCCATGCAAGTGAAGGCTCTGAAGATTAAGCTTCAACTTGCTTCAGGAGAAACCCACTTCTGTCTATGAATTCATTATCTTTTAACTATGTGTGCATATTATCTTGATTAAAAACAGAATGGAAAAAGTATATTAGATAAACAACTGGGAAAATGTCTGGATCACATATAACAGATAAAAGATGAACTTTCAGAATATATTTTTTAAAACTCAGCCATATTAGGAAAAGACACAATGTCAATACAAAATGAGCAAAAACAGGCTGGTTCAGTGGCTCAGCCTGTAATCCCAGCACTTTGGGAGGCCAAGGTGAGTAGATTGCCTGAGCCCGTGGGTTCGAGACCAGCCGGGGCAATGTGGCTACAATGACTTTAAATGGAAGTGTCTGTGAACCACATAAATATATACCACTAAACCCAAATAAACTATGTCTCCAGTTCAACTTTCCCTTAGCCAGATCCCATTAACTCCAGCAGCCATACCAGTACCACCAAACATGAAGGAAGCCAGGCATTGTGATTCATGACTGTAGACCCAGGTATTCAGGAGGCTGAGACAGAAGGATTGCTTGAGCCCAGGAAGTCAAGACTGTGTTGAGCCATGATCCGTGCCACTCATCTCTACAATAAAAAAAAAATTAGCTGGGCGTGGTAGCGCATGCCTGTAGTTCTAGCTACTTGGAAGGCTGAAGTGGAAGGATCGCCGGAGTCCAGCAGGTCGATGCTGGGGTGGCTGTGAGTGTGCCACTGCCCTCCAACCTGAGCAAGTGAGTGAGACTCCCATCAAAAAAAAAAAAAAATGAGCAAAAACTAGGTCATTCATGTCACAGCAAGAGATATACAAATGGCCAGAAAACAAAAGAAAGAATGACTGTAGTAACCAGGAAAATACAAGTTACATACAACAAGAAATAGTAACCCAGGATATGTATTACTAAATATCACTGTGTTATGGGATCTTGTATACTAAATGATATGCCTGTGGGAAAAAGGGGTTACAAACATACCATCAAAAACTGTATAATCGGCTGGGCACAGAGGCTCATGCCTATAATCCCAGCACTTTGGGAGGCCAAGGCTGAAGGATTGTTTGAGCCCAAGAGTTTGAGATTAGCCTATGCAACATAGCGAGACCTCATCTCTACAAAAAAATCAGAAAATTAGTCAAGCATTGTGATTCATGCCTGTAGTCCCAGGTACTCGGGAGGCTGAGACAGAAGGATTGCTTGAACCCAGGAAGTCAAGACTGTGCTGAACTGTGATCCGTGCCACTGTACTCTAACCTGGATGACAGAGTGAGACCTTGACTCATATACACGATGGAATATACGC
This sequence comes from Cephalopachus bancanus, assembly GCA_027257055.1. Lineage (NCBI taxonomy): Eukaryota > Metazoa > Chordata > Mammalia > Primates > Tarsiidae > Cephalopachus > Cephalopachus bancanus. The sequence continues at coordinate 670,186 of JAPVLO010000091.1, forward strand.
AGCCATAAAAAAGAACAAAGTCATGAATTTCGCAGCAACCTGGATGGAACTACAGTCTATAATACTGAGTGACCTCTCACAGAAATAAAGATCTGAGTATCACATGTTCTCACTCATATAGTGGACCTTGAATATCTATCATAATACTATAAGAAAAGGATTGACAGTGGTGGGAAATTGTGGCGGGGGAGGGGAAGGAAGGTGGGATTAACGGTAGTCAATATCTGTCTGGGGATGGGGAGACACCCCTTATCAACAAGGATGCCTGAATGCAACATATTTGTATACCTAACCCTTAACTGTACCCCACAATATCAAAATAAAAAATATTGATTAATAAAAAAGAAGAAAAAAACAAAACAAACAAAAAAAAACCAGACCAACAACAACAACAAAACCCTATAAAATCTCATTAATAATATACTAAAACAAGTAATTATAAAAATAAAATTAAAATGTGACCCCAATTTTAAACATCTTAAATGCCTAATAGAGTAACTGCAAGACTGGGCCTGAATAAAAGACATAAGGTTTGGGGCAACCCCTTCGGGTTCCCTCCTCCTGTGGGAGCTTTTCTGTCCTCTCAATAAATCCTGCTTTCTCACTTTAAAAAAAAAGACATAAGGTTGCTTGGTGAAAGCAGATAGGGTGAGGTGTTGTAACTTCCAGAGGATGGAAAAAGAAGTGTGGCGAATAGGATCATCATACTGGAAGATGAATAACTCAGAAGTAGATGAATCATTGTCCTGGTTGTCTTTCTTCTGATCTGGATTCAAAGACAAATCCTGTTTTGTTGTTTTCAGTTTCTTCCTTTCATAAAGAAGCAGCTTGTTTGGTTCCAAGCAAGACCTGATTCCACGAAATGCTAGCCTGCTATGCTGGACAACAAGTCATTATTTTCAATCCACTACAAGTGCTGTTCAACGCCATTTAAAGCAAGAAGAACTCTGCAAAATTAGCTCTTTTCTCTGCTAGATTGGCAGCTTTACCTCTGAAGGCACAATATGTATTCCTTTAGACCGGTTGCTCATGTGATATCACACTTATTTTCCATCATTTCTTTCCAAAACCTTATTATTTTAAGATCTTCCATGAGGGTTATCCTTTTCTGTCTTTTTCTTGGGTTCGTTAAACCAGTAGGCTACTCACATTTGGGATTCTGTATTAAATTTTTTTTTTTTTTTTTTTGAGTTGGAGTCTCACTCTATTGCCCAGGCTGGAGGGTAGTGGCATGCTCACAGCCACCGCAGCCTCGACCTGCTGGGCTCAGGCGATCCTTCTGCTTCAGCCTTCCATGTAGCTGGAACTACAGGAACATGCCACCACATCCAGTTAATTTTTTTGATTTATTGTACAAACGAGGTCTTGCCAAGTTTCCCAGGCAGGTCTCAAACCTCTGGGCTCAGGCAATTCTCTCACCTCCACCTCCCAAAGTGTTGAGATTACAGGTGTGAACCATCACTCCTGGCTTGTGTTAAAGATTTTTTTTTAAACTTTTCATTTCAAAATAGTTATAGACGAATAAGGAATTGCAAAAACAATACAGAAAGTTCAGGCATATCTTCACTCCTCTTCCCCCTAATGATGACATCTTGCATAGCTGTAATATATTATCAAAACAGGGAAATTGACACATGGATTAAACATTTTTATCAAGAAAACTACACAAACCTGCGACAACAGTGTGAGATAACCACAGGCAAGGTGCACTGGGGTAAGAGAAAAAAGATGGGAATGTGTGGGTTTGTTTATGTGCATGGATTACTCCTCTGAGTGTCACTGTCTCCAATGAGGTGGTGTTTTTTGCATTCTGGTAACTCTAGAAAAAACCATGTCATCTCCTTACCTCATCTTTCCAGTGACAGGGATAACAAGGCAGGCTCATTTTTAGGAGACATAGGAATCCTCTGTCAGGTCACTCTGACTAGAGGACTTCCTGGTGGCATTACCAGGCTCCTGCTGAAAATACCCTGCGGTCTAAGACACTTCCACTCACACGTCCTTACTTCCATCCCTCCTGCACTTGGGCTTTGGCCTGCATTGGGGTCTGATGGTTCTCTCAGTCTCTTCCGCATCCCTCCCCATTTTCTGTCACAAACGTGTCTCCTAATTCATTTCTTGCATGGTCAATCCTGTTTTGATGTCTCCTTCCAGGGATGGGGACACTCAGACTAACACACACTTTTTGATGGTTTATTCCCCTGCTTAACTACCGTATATGAACAAACCCAAACATTAAAGTCATTTGTGAGAACAGATGAGATTGTACCTTTTCCACCCTCCCTATAACTTTCGCAAACGTAGAACTTATTTCCTACTAGACGCCTCTACATCTCGCAAATGAAGTCCCCATGCCATGAGGTGACACAGTCGCCCCCTGTTGGCTTCCACAGGAATCCCAATTACACTAAACCTAGTGTGAGTTTCGGGATCTGACTGAATATTTGTGGGTCACTGGGCAGGAAGTCACCTCTTAGGGAACATGTCTCAGCCGTTTCTGGTTTCAACCCCATGCCCTCTTTCCCAATTCAGGTCTTCTCATTACAGGTGAACCCTATGCACAGACTCCTGGTAAGTCTAATGTACTGTCCTTTCTCCCAGCCCGGTACCCTACCTAAAAATGGCAAAAACAAACACACACACTAATAAATAAATGAATGAATGAATAGATGTTACCAAGTAAGTGAACTGCATTCGAGGACAAGGCTCAAAATTATCTTTACAATTTTTTTTTTGAATCTCACTCCGTCGCCCAGGCTGGAGTGCAGTGGCACACTCACCGCCACCCCAGCGCCGACCTGCTGGGCTCCGGTGATCCTTCTGCCTCAGCCTTTCAAGTAGTAGGAACCACAGGCATGCACTACCATGCCTAGCTAATTTTTTTGATTTAGTGTAGAGACGAGGTCTCGCCAAGTTACCCAGGCTGGTCTCAAACTCTCGGGCTCAGGCAATGCACTTGCCTTGGCCTCCTAAAGTGCTGGGATTACAGGCTGAGCCACCGAGCCCAGCCTTTCTTTACAATTTTTCAAAACGTCATAGCTCCCAGCAAAATAAAATCCACCTTGCCTGGCATCAAATAAAAAATTACCAGGCACTCCGAGAAAACGTGGTTCTTAATGAAGAGAAAAATATCATCAGAAACTGACCGGGAAATGACACTTATAATAGAGTTTATAGACAAGAATAAGCCAAGTATAATGTTCAAAAGGTAGACAAAGGCGTGTGCATAATACACAGAAACATGAAAGGTATTTTTATTTTATTTTATTTTTATTTATTTATTTTTTTGAGTTGGAGTCTCGGCCACCCAGGCTAGAGTGCAGTGGCACCACTCATGGCCACCCAAGTGTCGACCTGCTGCGCTCCAGTAATCCTTCCACCTCAGCCTTCCAAGTAGCCAGAACTACAGGCACACGCTACCACACCCGGCTAGTTTTTTTTTAATTTTTTAATTTGTTGTAGAGATAAGGTCTTGTCAATTTCCCCGGGCTGGTCTCCAAACCGTGGGCTCAGGCAATCCACTTGCCTCAGCCTCTCAAAGTGGTGGGATTACAGGCTGAGCCACCAAACCTGGCTGAAAATTCTAAAGATGAAAAATTAGAGTCTGACAATTAAGTTCGCGAACTCATCCTAGAAAAAATGCTGTATACCTCATCGCTGAATATCATTATGGTCACCCTTGAAGTACTACCCTTGGGAAGCTATGCACTAATGCCAGTACCTAGTCCACCAGCCAAAGCAATTTTAGAACTCTTTTTCTGGAATGGGCATCAGAGCCATCACTGTATTACCCTTGATGTCCAGAATGTCATCAAAATGTCTTTCTTTCAATATTTCAATGTCTCTGCGTAAAGAAAAAAGTCATTGGGAGGCATGGTGGCAAGTTCGTGAACTTAATTGTCAGACCACACCAAACACCAAGGACAGCTCTGATGGCCCTTCCAGAAAAAGAGTTCCAAAACTACTTTGGCAGGTGGACAAGGTGCTGGCGTTGGTGCATAACAACTTCCCATGGAGAGTACTTTGAAGATGACCATAATGATATTCGCAATGAGGTATGTAGCGCTTTTTCTAGGATGGTTTGCGAATCTAATGGTCAGACTCATACAATGTTTGAGATGAAAACTCACATTGATTCAATCCAAAGCCTCGCTTCAACACCCACCTGAGTTTCTGGGGGATGTATGATAAAACCACGTGGTTGGTATACTACCAGCATCAACTCGCATCTATCAGCCTAGTGTGTTTTGCAGTTCTAACATGTCCATGGGCAGTTTCTTCTCCCTTCCCCTCAGCAGCTTTTCTCGCCTTCACCTTCCACCTCGTCCCTTCCATTTCTCTCATTCAATGGTGATGGGATTGATCCACAGAAAAAAGGGGAAGCCCTCTGACTGGATAGCTTGCCACAACATGCCCTCAGTTGATAACCTCAGCTCCACCACATTCAGCCTGCCTCCTTCCCCTCCTGTTGGAGGAAGAGATGCCTCTCTTCTATCTTGCTCACCCCTTTCTTCTGGTCTGTGAATATCATCCTCCTCCTCCCTCACACACACCCCTCCTTGACCTCTGAGAGCTCAGGCCACCCATCTCCTTTATTCTGCATCTTCAAGCTCTAGCTACACTCTGGAACTTTCCTCTCAGCTTATAAATAGGCTGCTTCTCTGCTCATGTCAAAATAATTCTCCCTTAGTTTCAGATTCTTCCCTTCTCTCTCTTTTCCAACACGCCAAGCTTCTTAAATTATAGGGTAGGCTGGGCACGGTGGCTCAGCCTGTAATCCCAGCACTTTGGGAGGTTGAGGTGAGAGGATTGCCTGAGCCCAGAGGTTTGAGATCAGCCTGGGCAACTTGGTGAGACCTCATCTCTACAATAAATGAAAAAATAAGCCAGACATGGTAGCGCGTGCCTGTAGTTCCAACTACTTGGAAGACAGAGGTGGAAGGATCACCTAAGCCCAGCAGATCAAGGCTGCAGTGGCCATGAGCATGCCACTGAACTCCAGCCTGGGCAACAAAGCAAGTCTCCAACTCAAAATAATAGTAATAACAACAACAATAGTGTATATGTAATTATAAAACTCTTAGAAGAATCTGCAGGGGAAAACTTCATGACATTAGATTTGGTGAAGATTTCCTGAATACACCAAAAAGCATAGGCCAGAGAGTAAAAGTAGACAAACCGGATGACCTCAAAACTAAAAACTTCCGTGCATCAAAGGATACAATGCTCTGAGTGACAGGCAACCTTTGGAATGGTAGCAGAGATTTGCAAATAATATATCTGAGAATGCATTAATATCCAGAATATATTAAAAATGTCCACAACTCAATGACAACATAAAATCTGATTGGAAACCAGATAAAGAAATTGAATAGATATTTTTCCAAGGATGCTCTACAAATGGCCAAAAAAAGCATATGAAAAGATGTTCAACATCACTAGCATTAGAGAAATGCACATCAAAACTACATGAGTCATTCCATTAGGATGACTCCTATAAAAAGGACAGAAAATAACAAGTATTGGTGAGGATGTGGAGAAATGGGAACCCTGTGGGCTGTTGGTGAGAATGTGTAATAAAACGGTGCAGCTACTATGGAGAATAGCATAGTATGGTGGTTACTCAAAACAGTAAACACAGAATTACCATACAATTCATCAGTTCTACTACTGTGTGTATACTGACAAGAATTGAAAGCAGGATCTTGAAGAGATATTGTACACTCTGTACACTCATGTTTACAGCACCATCATTCATGATAGCTAAAAGGTGGAAGCAACTCAAATGTCCATCCATGAATGAATGGATAAACAAAATAGCATAAGCAGACAACAGAGTGCTATTCAGCCTTAAAAATGGACAAAATTCTAATATATGCTCCAACATGAATGGGCCTTGAGGCCTGTATTCATTGACTAGCGCTGTCATAACAAAATGCCACATACTACATGGCTTAAACATGGAAACTTATTTTCTGGAGGCTGGAAGATCAAGGTGCCAGCCAGTTTTGTTTCTTACGAGGCCACACTCTGTAATTTACAGATGACTGTCTCCTCACTGTGTCCTCACATGGTCTTTTTTCTGGGCATGTGCATCACTGATGTCTTTCTATGTCCAAATTATCATTTTCTTTTTTTTAAAATAAGAATACCAGCCAGATTGAATTAGGACCCATTCTTAATGAACTTATTTGAACTTAATCACCTCTTTAAAGACCTTCTCTCCAAATGCAGTCATACTCTGAGGTATTGGGAGTTATGGCTTCAACTTATGAATTTGGGGACACACAGTTCAGTCCATAACAAGGCTATTAGGTTACGTTAAAGAAGTCAGTCACAAAAAAGATGAATACTGTATAATTCTATTTATACACGATACTTAGAGTTGGCACATTCATAGAAACAGAAAATAGAATGGTCGGTGCTGGGGCTGGGGGGGCGGAGAAATGGGGAATTTAATCAGTATAGTGTTTTAGTTTTACAAGATGAAAGTGTTCTGGAGATTGTTTGCACAATAAAGTGAACATACATAAAACTGCTGAACTGCACGCTTGGAAATGGCTAAGACAATAAATGTTAGGTTATGTATTTTTAACCTCAATAAAAAATAATAATTTAAAATAATAGTTTATATGTGACTGTTGCACCCCCGATCCCCCCTTCAGGATGGCCTCATCATCACCATCATGACCTGCATTGTCATCATACAGGAGAGCCAAGTACCTCTAGGTGACCACATTTGAAAGTGTCATGGATGCTTCCATCAGCATGACAAGACTTATCCAATTTTCCCAAACCTACTCTTCTTTCTACTCACCTAATCTTGGTGATATTCATTACTCCCTTCTCAAGGGATCAAGCAAAATAAAACAAAACAGAAAACTGTCATCCTAATCTCTGTTCTACACACCCCGCCCCCTTCACATCATTCAGCAAGTCTACCTCTTAAATGTTTTAGGCTCTGACTGTCTCTCTATTGCCACGGTCTTGGTTATTCTCTGTTCCTGCCTAGCCTTCACAATGGCCTCTCTGTCACCAGTGTTCTGCCCAGGGCCCCTGCTTTCCTAATCCAGCCTCTGAACCTCTGCTAGAGAACTGAAAATCATAGATCTAATCATTTGCTCCTCTATTTAAGCTCTTTCAGAATCCCCCCAGGATACATTATAAATGAAGCCAACCTGAGATGGCCCCTGTGGGGCTCTGCAGTCTCATCCTTCTCTTCTCCTGACACCTGCCTCCCTTTCCTGCGGTCCTGGGGAAGACTGAATGCAGCGTACTGCTTTGTGTCTCCACACCCCACGCCACACTCTCCCCCAATGATCTGACTTGGCTCCTACTTGTCCTCCAGGTCTTTTGCATGTCTCATCTCTTCCCCAAGCCTCTGCTTATCTCCCTCCATAGTAATGCTGCTCTGGGTGGCAGGTATTGTCTTATTTGTCTGCCTTTCCCATAAGATGCCAAGCCCTGTGTAGAGCAAATTAAGATGGTGCCCCTCCTTTGTGCTACTCATGTTTATTGAGCTGCTATTTAGTGTAAATCACCATCATCTTTTTGTTGTCATCATCAGTACACAGAAAAGTATTTGGTCACGCAGTGAGGGACTTGATAAATGTCTGTGGAATTAAATTTTAAATCTTTTTGGTTTAATTCATGTTAACGGTCTTCAAAGCACCCGCAGAGTATGAGCTGCCACCACACATAGGGTTTGAAATCTAGAGAAGAGAGGAGAGAAAGCAAACAGTTAAAAATTTCCAGAAAAGTCTCAAGGGAGGGCCTAGTCCAAAGCTTGGCCAGCAGTTGATGGGAATTCAAACAACAAATCTGTGTTTTGTGTTTACAAATACTCTTCCTTAGATCACTGGGAGACAGATCAAATCTAAAATGCAGCTAACGTGGCTGGGCTCCGTGGCTCAGCCTGTAATCCCAGCACTTTGGGAGGCCAAGGCGAATGGATTGCCTGAGCCTGCAGGTTCAAGACCAGCCTGGGCAACATGGCAAGACCTTGTCTCTACAATAAATCAAAAATTAACTGAGTGTGATAGCATGCACCTGTAGTTCTGGCTACTTAGAAGGCTGAGGTGGAAGTATCACCGGAGCCCAGCAGGTCGATGCTGGGTTGGCCATAAGCGTGCCACTGCACTCCAGCCTGGGCAATGGAGTGAGACTCTAACTCAAAAAATAAATTAAGTTAAATAAAATGCAGTTAACATAAATGAGAGTCTGCATCGAAAATAAGGGCTTTTCTGCAGGTCTCCAGGATGGCCTGGGGACACCTTTTTTTTTTTTTTTTTTTTTGCTTTCTCAAAATGCTGCTTGGCTCTTAGGCATGAATATTCCAGGAATAGAATGAGGGAGCATTTGATATGATTTTAGAATCACCTGATGATTGCTATGTATCTATTACATCACTATGTCCTGACATCATCAGACTTACCTTCTGACTCATGATATATCACCCAGGTGAGTCTTCCCTAAGTACTCCTGGATGACTCTTATTGCTGACTGCTCATGGAACCGCAGTTTTAGGAACACTGAGGAGTGCCACTCACCCCAGATCAGTAAATATCATGACCCAGACTCTAAAATCTAAAAGACAAGACACTGAACAGAAGAGTCTCCCTCCTGTGACTAATGACAATAGAAGGCAGTTACCAGTAGAAGTTTTAGGGCAGACAGGCTCTTCTACTGAATAACCTAGGGGCACTGCTTAAACATTTCCATGCTTCAGTATCTTAATTTTTAATCAGGGCTAAAAATAGCATCAGATTTGTTGTAAGGATTAAATGAACTAACTTATGTCAAGCCCTTCAAATCATGCTGGGTTCATAGTAAGTACTATGTAAAAGTGGGCTTGTGTTAGCATTTTTCAAGAGTGCAAAATGGTTCAGGCATTATTCTGAGCACTTTGCATGGATGATTCCATTTATCACACATGTCCGTGTAAGTAAAACACTCCCTGCATAGGCATCTTGCTTCTCTAGTATCCATAAGAAACTGGAGGCACAGTATGTTTACACGGCTAATACTCATTAAATGAATAAAACAGCAAGAAAAAAAATCAACTCAGGATTCTAAGGCTTCACATTTCCATATCACTTAGCATCCTGGATTAGAGATATTTATGTACATGTTTGATCTCCTCTTGAAAATGGGACCTTTTAAAGTCAGGGTCCACATTTGACTTATCTCTATATTCCAGTGTAACAAGGATGGCCTAGGTTATGCTACAGCAAATAACTCCAAATCACAGTGGACTAACTCAATACATCTTGCTCCTTCTTGCTCCACACCCGCATGGCACAGGTCAGCAGGGAGACTCCACACTAACTGGTGGTAGCTATTAGAGACCCATGAAAACACTTACTTCCTCAAGCACAGAAACAGGGAAAGGAGACTGATGTAAATTGTATACTGGCTCTTGAAGGCTCAACCTGGGTTGGGCGCGGTGGCTCAGCCTGTAATCCCAGCACTTTGGGAGGCTGAGGCGAGAGGATTGCCTGAGCCCAGGGGTTCGAGACCAGCCTGGGCAAATTGGTGAGATTTCATCTCTACAATAAATCACAAAAACTAGCCGGGTGTGGTGGTGTGCATCTGTAGTTCCAGCTACTTGGAAGGCTGAGGCAGAAGGATCACCTGAGCCCAGCAGATCGAGGCTGTGGTGGCCATGAGTGTGACACTGCACTTCAGCTTGGGTGACAAAGAATGAGACTCCAACTCAAAAAAAAAAGGCTCAGCCTGGAAGTGTCACACATTATTTCTGCACAAATTTCATTGGCTAAAGCACATCACTTGCCCACACTTAACTTAGAGGTGCAGAGAAATACAATCCTATCATGAACTTAGGATGAAAATCAAAATGTTTGTAAAGATTCATTCACAACCACACTTGCAGAGTATTTATCACTACATACAGAGTAGGCATCTGATATTCATGAAGTGAATAATAAGGTGTAGTAAGCATTTAGATAAGAGATTCTCAACCTTCACTGAATGTCAGAATCACCTGAGAAGCTTTTTAAAAAATCAGAAAGTGGTCAGGTACAGTGCTTTGGGAGGCCCAGACCAGAGGATCACTCGAGGTCAGGAGTTCTAGACTAGTCTAGGCAACATAACAAGACCCTGTCTCTACAAAAAAAAAAAGTAAAAATTAGCCAAGCATAGAGGCACACACCTGTAGTCTTAGCTTTTCAGGAGTCTGAAGTGAGAGAATCACTTGAGCCCAGGAGTTCGAGGTTACAGAGAAGTATGATGATGAAACTGCTCTCCAGTCTGAGGAACAGAGTGGGACTCTGCCTCTGGAAAAAAAAAAAAATCCAGAAAACTAGGCTGCACTTCAGACCACATAAAATGCCATGTCTGGAGGGGATCAGTAGTTTTTTAAGCTCCCTGGGTGATTTCAAGGTTGAGTACTGTTGATTTAGACCCTACCGCAATATCTCTCCACACAGGGCACCCACCCTGGCCTGAGTGCTGCAAAGGAGTGCTCAGGCCTGGTTACTGTTTGTGATCTTGATTCCTGAGCGGTATGTTATACATATTACATATATATGAATGCTTATTTTTTCATGGTATACCTAGTCATAGGATAACTATAAATTACTCTTCTATTTAATTATATTTAGTCCATGTAGTCTTCTTTTTATATAGTAGCAAACATAATCCTGGGGATATCCTCGATGCATCTACTATTAATAATAAATGCATACCTTTTTTAGACTTTTGGAACAATATTTAGGATATAATATTTCACTTAGTAGATAGAACTTTGACTTAATTCACAGTATTTAGGTTTTAAATTTCAAAACTTTTCTAGAGAATTCAAGCTTAGTTCATTAATATCATTTTTAATCATTAACATTGTATACCAAATTTAAAAACCTAAGAAAAAAATAACGTGATTATTTCCATATTCACTGTAAAAGTCTTCAACAAAATTAAACATCCATTCATGATTTTTTAAAAACTCAAAAGAATAGCAAACAAGAAATGCTTCCTTTACATGTGTATATGCATATGCATATGTTTGTGTGTGTGTAAGTTCTAAAGCTGATATTTAATGGGAAAACATTAAAGTCTTTTCACTAAGATTACTAACAAAGTAAAGATGCCCACTACCTTCTCTGTTACTATAAATTGTATTAGAGTATTAGCCAATGCAATTAGACAAGAAAAATGAATTCAATATAGAAGAATGGGTAAAAAAGAAATACAACTCTGTTTGCAGATGATATAACATAACTAGAAAATCCTATAGAATCAAACTAAAAAAAATTAATAAGGTAGTAGTATATAAAACTGATGGTCATCCTTTCCAGCTTATGTTGGTTTTTGAGTTACTGATGATGGCCATCCTTTCCAGCATCTGTTGTTTTTGAGTTATTGATGATGGCCATCCTGACTGGAGTTAGGTGGCATCTCAGTGTGGTTTTAATCTGCATTTCTTTGATGACTAGTGAGGCTGAGCATTTTTTCATGTATCTGTTGGCTACGTATATCTTCTTTTGAGAAGTGCCTATTCATATCTTTTGCCCATTTTGTAATGGGGCTGTTTGTTTTTTTCTTTTCAGTGCATTTGAGTTTCTTGTAGATTCTAAATGTTAAACCTTTGTCAGACATACAGTTGGCAAATATTTCCCAGTCTGTGGGCTGTCTCTCTGCTCTCTTGATGGTTTCTTTGGCTTTGCAAAAGCTTGTCAGTTTGATGAGGTCCAACTTGTATATATCTCTTATGGCATGGGGAGTTGAGGTTTTGATCAGGAAATGGTTACCAGTTCCAATTTCCATAAGGGTGTCTCCTGCATTTTCTCAGGTTCTTATAGTTTAAGGCTTTGTGTTTAGGTCTTTGATTCATTTAGAGTTGATTTTTGTGGATGGTGACAAGTAGGGGTCTTGTTTTAATCCTCTGTATGTGGTCAGCCAGTTTTCCCAGCACCATTTATTGAATAGGTTCTCCTCTCCCCAGTGGTTGATAGTAGAGGCTTTGTCAAAGATGAGTTTGTTCAGAAACTGAAGTTTTGCTTCTGGAATCTCTATCCTGTTCCATTAGTCTGTAAGCCTATTGTACCAATACCTGGCTGTTTTGATGATTGTAACCTTATAACAAAGTTTAAAGTCTGGGAGTGTGATACCTCCTGCTTTGTTTGTTTGTTTGGTTTGGGGGTTTTTTGTTTGTTTGTTTGTTTGTTTGTTTTGGCTATTTGCAGTTGATTATGTTTCCATATGAATCCCTGTCTTGTCATTTCCAGGTCTGAGAACAATGTTACTGGAAATTTAATGGGTATTGCATTAAATCTGTAGATTACCTTGGGTAGGATGCACATCTTAACAATGTTGATTCTCCCAATCCATGAGCATGGAATATTTTTCCATTTGTTTGTGTCATCTTTGATTTCCTTTAGCAGTGCTTTGTAGTTTTCATTGTAAAGGTCTTTCACTTCTCTGGATAGAAAGATGCCAAGGTATTTGTGTGTGTGTGTGTGGTTATTGTGAATGGGATTGTGCTTTTTATGTGGGTTTTTGTTTGTTTATTGTTGGTATCTAGGAATGAAACTGTCTTTTGCACATTTATTATATGCCCTGATACTTTGCAAAAGTCCTTTATCAGTGCAAAGAGGTTTTTTGTTTTTGTTTTTGTTTTTAGTTGGAGTCTCACTTTGTCACCCAGACTGTAGTGCAGTGGCCGCTCCTGGCCACTGCAGCCTCGACCTGCTGGGCTCCAGTGATCCTTCCGCCTCAGCCTTCCGAGTAGCCGGAATTACAGGCGTGCGCTACCACGCCTGGATGATTTTTTGATTTATTGTAGAGATGAGGTCTTGCTGCCCAGATGGGTCTCGAACCCGCGGGCTGAGGCAATCCACTCACCTCAGCCTCCCAAAGGCACAGAATTACAGGCTGAGCTACTGAGCCCGGCTTCAAAGAGGTTTTTTGACAGATTCTCTTAGGTTTTTGAGGTAGAGAATCATGTTTGTCTGCAAAGAGGGATAACAACTTCCTCTTTCCCTATTTGGATACACCCTGATTTCCTACTCTTGTCTGATTACCCTAGCTAGGACTTCCAATACTATATTGAGCAGGAGGAGTGAAAATGGGCATCCTTGTCTTGTTCCAGTTTTCAGGGGAAATGGTTCCAATTTCTGTCTGTTTAGCAATATGTTGGTCGTGGGTTTCTTGTAGATATCTCTTATTATTTTGAGATATGTTCCATCTATGCCTAGATGTTTGAGGGTTTTTATTAAGAAGGGGTGATGGGTTTTATTGAAAGCTTTTTCCATGTCTAATGATATAATCATGTGGCTTTTGTCTTTACGTCTGTTGATGTTGAGGATGTGAGGAAAAGAACACTTGTACACTGTTGGTGGGAGTGTAAACTAGTCCAACCTCTGTGAAAAACAGTGTGGCAATTCCTAAATGACCTAAAAGTTGGCCTTCCATACAGCCCTGTAATCCCCCTTCTGGGAATATACCCAAAGGAACTCAAATCACTCTATGAAAAAGATACCTGCACATGCATGTTTATTGTAGCATTATTCACAATAGCAAAAACATGGAACCAATCATGACTGGTTAAAAAATGTGGTACATATACATGATGGAATATTATGCAGTCATAAAAAGGGGCAAAATTGTGAACTTCACAGCAACTTGGATGGATTTAGAGTATAAAATACCAAGTGATCTATCGCAGAAACAAAGAATTGAGTATCACATGTTCTCACTCATAAGTGGACCTTGAGAAATTATCATAATACTATAAGAAAGGGATTGGCAGTACTGGGAAACTGCCGGGGGGGGGATTGGCGGTAGTGGGAAAATGCTGGGGGGGGCACACCTCATCAACAAGGGTACCTGCATAATGAACATGTATACACCTTTAACTCTGAATTGTGCCCCACATCTTTAAAATAAAAAGTTTTTAAAAAATCAACAGCCTTAATATATATTAAACAATAACCAGTTAGAGGACATTGTGGTAGAGAAAACTCATTTAGAATACCAGTAAAAAGATAAAATACATAGTAATAAATTTCTCACTGTGCAAATCTGTACATGAAACATTTTTAAACACTTCTGAAAGATATAAAAACAGACTTGAACAAATGGTTAGGCATTCCCATTCTTGGGTAGAATGACTGAACATTATGAAGATCCCAACAATTTTACTACTGGTTATGGGGGAAAGTTAGTATACCAAAAAGATATCTGCACTCCCATGTTCATTGCAGTTATGGAATCAACACAGATGTTCATCGATGGATAAACAGATAAAGAAAATGTGGTTTATATACATGTAAGTGTCATAAAGAAGAATGAAATCCTGTCATTCATAGCAATGCAGATGAACTTGGAGGATATTATGTTAAGTTAAATAAGTCTGGCACAGAAAGACAAATATCACTTGTTCTCACTCCTATGTGGAAGTTAAAAAGTTGATCTCACAGAAATAGAGAATAGAATAGTGGTTACCAGAGGTGGGGAAAGGCAGGAGGAAAGGAAGAAGAGAGAGGTTGGTTAAATGATACAAAATAACAGCTAAATAGGACCAGTAAGTTTTATTGTTCTATAGCACTGGAAAGTGACTATAGTTAGCAATAATTTATTATATAACTAGGATGAGTAAGTTCTAGTGTTTTATAGCAATGGAGGGTGACTATAGTTAACAATAACTTATTGTATATTTTCAAATAACTGGATTAGAGGATTTTAAAATACCCCCTATATAAGAAATAATATGTGCTTGAAGTGATGGATATGCTGATTAACTTGATTTGACCATGACACATTGTAAACATGTATCAAAGTATCACTCTGTACTCCTTAAACATGTACAATACTATGTGTCAATTAAAAAGTTTTTAAAAGTAAAAAACAGAGTACCAGGGTTTTTTGACGAATTCACAAACCACTCCAAGATATTAGAGCCCAAGGAGTCACTCACCCATGAAAAAGTGTGTGTTCCTAAGGACTCTCTCAAATGACATTTTGGGGAATTCCTCTTTTGCCTTTGATCTCTGTTGCTTTCCCCAGATCTCTATTATTCTTCTTTTGGTCTTTCTTGATTTTTTTATTAGCCTTTGAAAAGGTCAGAGTTTATTTAGAGGGAGAGCATAATTTAAGAATAACAATATAAAATAAAGTTTATCAGACACATACCCTATTGGGAGTAGAAGTTACAGTTTAATTCAACTTTGTTTCTCCTTATAAGGTTTTGAATAGTCTTACCCATAGTAGCCACTCAATAAAATGTTGAGGAAATGAATAAGATAATGCATGATATATGACTTGAAACTCCTGATATTTTCAAGTCAGTTAGAATTTTCTTTTTTTTTTTGAGTTGGAGTCTCACTCTGTTGCCCAGACTGGAGTGCAGTGGCCACTCCCGGCCACCGCAGCCTCGACCTGCTGGGCTCCGGCGATCCTTCTGCCTCAGCCTTCCAAGTAGCTGGAACTACAGGCTCGTGCTACCACGCCCGGCTAATTTTTTGATTTATTGTAGAGATAAGGTCTCGCCAAGTTGCCAGGTGGGTCTCGAACCCGTGGGCTCAGGCAATCCACTCACTTCAGCCTTCCAAAAGCAGGATTACAGGCTGAGCCACTGAGCCTGGCAGAATTTTCATTACTTTTTAAATTATCAAGATGTAATTGCATTATTTATAATAGCAATAAGGTGAAAGCAACCCAAGTGTTCATCAACGGATGAAGAGATAAGCAAAATATTGTACAGGCACTCAATGGAATATTATTCAGTCTTAAAAAGGAAGGAAGTACTGACTTATGCTACAACATAAATGAATCTTGAGGACATTATGCTAAGTGAAATAAGTCAGTCACAAAAAAACAAATATTGCATGATTCCACTTATATAAGACATCTAGATTAGTGAAATTAATAGAAATAGAAAGTAGAATGAAATGGTGGTTGCCAGGAGCTTGAAGAGGCAGGGGTTGGGGAATTGTTTAATAGGTGCTGAGTCTCCACTTTGCAAGATGAAAAAATCCCTGGAAATTGTTTGCACAACAATGTGATTATTTTAACACTTTTCACCATTCACTTAAAATGCTTAAGATGGTATATTTTATGTTATGTGCCTTTTGCCACCATTAAAAGTAAAAATTTAAAAAATCAACCTAACCGCTGGGCTCGGTGGCTCAGCCTGTAATCCCGTGCCTTTGGGAGGCTGTGGTGAGTGGATTGCCTGAGCCCGCGGGTTCGAGGCCCGCCTGGAGAGTGAGACCTCATCTCTACAATAAATCAAAAAATCAGCCGGGCATGGTAGTGCATGCCTGTAATTCCGGCCACTTGGAAGGCTAAGGCAGATGGATCACCGGAGCCCAGCAGGTGAGGCTGCGGTGGCCAGGAGCGGCCACTGCACTCCAGTCTGGGCGACAGAGTAAGACTCCAACTCAAAAAAAAAAATCAACCTAACCTCAATTCCTAAGTTTTTTGGTGTTTGCCAAATTGAACAAACAAAAATCCCACTTAACTCAGCTTCTACTTTGTGCTTAGGGGAGTCCATGGGTTGGTGCATGCTCGCGCCTGTGATTCCAGCCCTGTTGGAGGCAGAGGCAAGAGGATTGCCTGAGCCCAGGGATTCGAGACCAGCCTGGGCAACTTGATGAGACCTCCAATAAATAAAAAAGTTAGCCGGGGGTGGTGGTATACACCTGTGGTTCCAGCTATTTAGAAGGCTGAAGCGATCGCCTGAGCCCAGCAGGTGGAGGCTGTAGTGGCCATGAGCATGCCACTGCACTCTAGCCTGGGTGACAGAGTGAGACTCTGACTCAAATGAACAAACAACAAACAAAAAACTCTAACATACAGTTTAGACAAAATAGGCCAACATCAGAGCAGGTGTGACCAGGTGAAAATCATGATGTGAAGGAATGGAGAGGAACTGGAGATGTCTAGCCTGGAGAGAGAAGCATCAGTTTGGAGGTTGTTGATTTCCTCAAGTGTCTGAATGGCTGTTTGTGAGGAGGGATTCATTCTGGCTCTGTTACCAGAGATACAGATATCAACTCAACAGGAAGGCAAAGAAAAGCTTCTTTTATTTTTTTTGTAGAGATGATGTCTCACCAAGTTGCCTGGTCTGGTCTTGAACCCACGGGCTCAGACAATTCACTCACCTCAGCCTCCCAAAGTGCAGGGATTACAGGCTGAGCCTAGGAAAAGCTTCTTAAGAAACTGTTGCTGAAGTGTGGAGTGAGCAGTCTCAACAGGGACATACACATCAAAAGAGGTCTCTAAGAACAGTATGCAGAGTTGCTTATCTAGATGTCATAGAGGAAATCCTTCAGAAAAGTACTTGCTTTGATAAAACCCAGGCTCCCTTTCTTTTATTGGAAATGTTCTACATTAAGAAACATTCTTCCATGGCTGGGCGCGGCGGCTCAAGCCTGTAATCCCAGCACTGTGGGAGGCCAAGGCGAGAGAATTGCCCAAGCCCACAGGTTTGAGACCAGCCTGGGCAACTTGGCAAGACCTCATCTCTACAAAAAAATCAAAAAATTAGCTAGGTGTGGGGGTGCGCACCTGTAGTTCCAGCTACTTGGAAGACTGAGGCAGAAGGATCGCTGGAGCTCAGCAGATCGAGGCTGCCATGGCCATGAGCATGCCCCTGCACGCCAGCGTAGGCAAGAGAGTGAGACTCCAACTCAAAGAAAGAAAGAAAGGTTCTTCCTAATGCTACAGCCAAATAAAATCATCTCTTTAATTTTGGGGTGTTTTCTTTTTTTAGTCTTGCAAAGTTTTCTGTCACTTGGACCAGGATTGGACCTCACCTTCAGATCTCCATGAATTCCACCTAAGTAAAAAGCCCTTGGTGTTTGATTTATTCCTTGTGTGATTCTATTTTGTGGTTATTCCTGACTGGTGATCAGGGACTCAATGATGAGTCCACCTCCTGGTCTTACTCCAGATTCTTGTCCACAGTTAATATTTGATTTGGATTCTTTGTGAGTGCCTGCTTTAAGTCTCGTGCCGGCTCCTTTTGGTTTCATGGTCTGACCATTTGCTGATCTCTGTATATGGCTTGATGGCTTAGAGACATCTTGTCTGTGTTGGGTGAAAATCTGGTTTGTTGGCCTTTCGTGTTGATTTATTTATTTGTCTCCTTTGAGCTCAACTCAGTTGAGAATTCACACTCACTAGGAAGAGAAAAACTCTTTGAGGTAGACCAGTAATTTTCTTAGTTTATGCTTTATCTGTGGTTGAAATTTTAGAAATGAAGCTAGAAGTTGTGTCTGTGTGTATGTTTATATAATTCAGAAAGGCTTTCACCTCTCATAGTTTAATATTTTCCAAATATTAACAAATTAGATTATAAAATCCAAAGGAGCTCTATTCTGATTGGCTTATATAAGTAAGCATTTATATAAATTGGATATTCTTTAAACTCGCCCCAAATTATGAAAATTGAACCTCAAAACCTTCTATGTAAAAAAAAATAAAAAGTGTTCCTAAGGTATTAACTCAGAAATGTCTAAGAAGTCAAGTTCACATTAATTCAGGTAAATCTTTGACAAGACCAGTTTGACAATTTTTGCTTAATAAAAACAGCCATGTTTTCTCTGCATTATCAGCATAATATAAGTATAAATTTTTATTCCATTTATGTATGTTCCTCCTAAACTCATAGATTCACTCATCAAATAAGCTAGCATGATTTCTACTTCATGTTTAAATTGATGAAAAATGTAAATTTATGCCTAGCCAAATTGAAAAACTCTATTTCCACAGTGTTTATGTTTTATAATATGTCAGCTTGACCTTTAAAATCTTTATGTAATATAAAACTTTCAACTTATACTAAATTGATTTATGGATATTCTCTGAATACTTAGATTATTTTTACCTACAGTTCGAAAACCTTCGCTACCAAGCACATTTTTCTTTTTTCTTTGAGTCAGAGTCTTACTCACTGTCACCTAGGCTGGAGCACAGTGGCATGCTCACAGCCAATCCAGCATCGACCTGCTGGGCTCAGGTGATCCTTCCACCTCAGCCTTCCAAGTAGTTGGCACTACAGGTGCACACTACCACACCCAGATTATTTTTTGATTTATTGTAGAGACAAGGTCTCACCAAGTTGCTCCGGCTGATCTCAAATCCCTGAACTCAGGCAATCCTCTCTCCTCGACCTCCCAAAGTGCTAGGATTACAGGCTTGAGTCATTGCACCCAGTCACTAAGCAAAATTGTATGCATATATAATGTCTGTCTCTTATTTATATGTATATGTTGTAGATAGGTTATCAAGATCTATTAACCTATAGAGGTATATATTTGTGTCTGGTAATTAACATGTTTATTTTTGCCCCTTTAAGAAACCGTGGTATGAGGTATTTATTTGGCTTCAGAAAGTTGTGTACTCTGTGAGTCTGTTGCAAAATACCAAACAATTCATAATTATCCCCCACCTTTTCTCTGTGAAGTGGGAGTTGCTATGGTTAAAAGCCATAATTAATATCTGTGAATGAGACACTATAGAATGAATTGTCAGAACTGTGTAAGCCAAGTGTGCAAGATGATGTCTTTATGCTCATGAAAAAAGAGTCATTTTCCCTTGAAATAAAATAACTGGTTGTTCCAGAATGAGAACAAGGAAAGTATAGAACAAAACGTGAATCGATATAGAAAGTGGGAGCAGGTTTATGGAAAAGAAATTTTATTTGATGTGGTCAAAACTGAGGTTTGATGGGTTAATTTACAAGATTTTCAAACAGAGCTCTAGAATCAAATATTATTCTGATAAAACCTGAATTTATGTTAAAATGACACAATTTTCTTGGATTATTGGTATGCTCTTAAGAGTTTGAAAAGGTTATTCTTTACTTTTGTGTCTTACTAAAATAACCTTCCATGATTTGTGTTGACCGTACTATGTCTTTGATTATTTAGGAACACAAAAGCTTCTCATTTAGAAAAGAGTTAAGGTTCTTTACAAACATGTTCTTCCTAAACTTATATATTATTGTAAATATTTTTAAGCATTTTATTTTCACTTTGAAATGAGGACTGTAGCAACATATTTCTCTCAGGGCCCCATGTTTCATTATCTTTTTAACTCTAGTTTTACTGAGGTAAAATTGCCAGATAAAAACTGTATATATTTAAGGTATTCAATATGATGTTTCCATGATTCCTATCTTAGGTATTCAAATTTTTTGACAATTTTTTATTTTTGCCTTCCTAAAATCTCTCACTAAATAATCTTTTGCACCTAAAATTCTTTTTAATTTCCCAAATGAGCCCTAAAAAGTCACAAAGAATGTGTTTTGTCACCTTGTAAAAAAATGAAGTGCTGCTCAGGCTCTGTGGCTCAGTTTGTAATACCAGCACTTTGGGAAGCCGAGCCCGCAGGTTTGAATGGATTGCCTGAGCCCGCAGGTTTGAGGCCAGCCCTGGCCACTTAGCGAGACCTCATCTCAACAATAAATAAAAAATTAGCTGGGTGTGGTAGCATGCACCTGTAGTTCTGGCTACTTGGAAGGCTGAGGTGGAAGGATTGCTGGAGACCAGCAGGTCGAGGCTGGGTGGCCATGAGCGTGCCACTGCACTCCAGCCTGGGCAACGGAGTGAGATTCCAATAAAAAAAAAGTATAATCTAGACACAGACTCTACACACTTCACAAAAATGAACCAAAAATGGATTGTAGACCTCCATGCAAAATACAAAACTGTAAAACTCCTAGAAGATAGTTACGTAGGAGAAAATCTAGATGGCCTTGGATTTGGTAATGACTTTTTAGATACACATCAAAGGCACAATCCATGAAAAAAATAATTGATCTGCTGGACTTCACTAAAATGAAAAATTTTGCTGGGCATGGTGCCTCACACCTGTAATCCCAGCATTTTGGGAGGTGGAGGTGAGAGAATTGCCTGAGCTCGAGAGTTCAAGACAAGCCTGAGCAACATGGTGAGACCTTGTCTCTACGATTTTTTTTTTTGAGTTGCAGTCTCACTCTGTCACCCAGACTGGAGTGCAGTGGCTGCTCCCGGCCACCGCAGCCTTGACCAGCTGGGCTCCGGCGATCCTACCACACCCGGCTAATTTTTTGATTTATTGTAGAGATGAGGTCTCACCAAGTTGCTCAGGTGGGTCTCGAACCTGTGGGCTTATGCAATCCACTCACCTTGGCCTCCCAAAACGCGGGATTACAGGCTGAGCCACCAAGCCCAGTTGTCTCTACAATTAAAAAAAAAAAAAAATCAGCCGATCATGGTGGAACATGTCTATGGTTCCAGCTATTTGGAAGGCTGAGGTGGAAGGATCACCTGAACCCAGCGGATGGAGGCTGTGGTGGCAGTGAGCATGCCACTGCACTCTGGCCTGGGCAACAGAATGAGATTCTGACTCAAAAATAAATAAATGAGATGAAAAATTTCTGCTCCATGAAAGACACTGTCAAAAGAATGAGAAGACAAGTCATGAACTGGAAGAAAACATTTATAATAGACATAATTTGATAAAGGACTACTATCGAAAATAAAGAATCCTTAAAACTCAAAAAGAAGAAAACCAACAGCTTGATTTAAAAAGGACAAAATATCTAAACAGACACTCTACCCAAGAAGATATGAAGATGGAAAATAAGCATTTGAAAAGATGTTCCAGTGACTCAGCCTGTAATCCCAGCACTTTGGGAGGCCAAGGCAGAGAATTGCCTGAGCCCGCAACTTCCAGACCAGCCTGGGCAACATGGTGAGACCTTCTCTCTACAACAGATCAAAAAATTAGTTGGGCGTGGTAGTGCACACCTGTAGTTCCGGCTGCTTGGAAGGTTGAGGCAGAACGACCACCTGAGCCCATCAGGTCGACGCTGGGGTGGCCATGAGCGTGTTACTGCACTCCGACCTGGGCAACAGAGTGAGACTCCAACTCAAAAAAAAAAAAAAAAGATGTTCAACGTTATATGTATTAGGGAATCGCAAATTAAAACAACAGCGAAGTACCACTACATATCTATTGGAATGGTCAAAATCTAAAACATTGACAACACCAAATACCAGAGAGGATGTGGAACAGCAGGAACTCTCATTCATTGCTGATAGAAATACAAAATGGCATAGCCACTTTGGAAGCCAGTTGGGCAGTTTCTTACATTAAACCTACTCTTAACCCAAATGAGCTGAAAATTTATGTTCACATAAGAATTTGCACATGGATGTTTATAGGAGCTTTTTTCATAAAGCAACCAAGATGTCCTTTCAGTAGGTGAATGGATAAATAAACTATGGCACATCCAGACAATTAACTATTATTCAATTAACTATTAAAGCTAAAAAGATGAGCTATCAAGTCATGAAAAGACATGGAAGAACCTTGTATATTACCAAGTGAAATAAGCCTAGTCTGAAAAGGTTACCTGCTATATGATTCCCACTCTATGACATTCTGGGAAAGACAAAAAAATGGGGACAAAAGACAAAACTTTTCAGATCAGTGGCTTCTAGGGATTAGGGAGGAGAGAAGGAGGAATAAGTAGAGCACACAGAATTTTTATGACAATGAAACTATTCTGTATGCTACCATAATGGTAGAAAAATAAGGGTGAATACCATAAGGGTGACTACAATAATGGTGGATACATAAGGGTGGACACATAAGGGTGGATAACAAAAGGGTGGATACATAAGAATGGATACATAATGGTGGATACATAAAGGTGGACACATAATGACAGATATATAAGAGTAGATAACATAAGAGTGGACACATAAAGATGGATACATAAGGGTGAATACCTAGGGTGGTTACATAAGGGTAGATAACATAAGGGCAAATACAAAATTTTGGATACATAATGATGGATACATGAGGGTGGATACACAGAGTAGATACATAAGGGTGGATAACATAAGGCAAATACAAAATGGTGGTTACTGTCTATAAGAGTAGATACAAACCGGGCTCGGTGGCTCAGCCTGTAATCCTGTGGCTTTGGGAGGCTGAGGTGAGTGGATTGCCTAAGCCCGCAGGTTCGAGACCCGCCTGGGCAGCGAGACCTCATCTCTACAATAAATAAAAAAATCAGCCGGGCGTGGTAGCACATGCCTGTAATTCCGGCTACTTGGAAGGCTGAGGTGGAAGGATCGCCGGAGCCCAGCAAGTTGAGGCTGCGATGGCCGGGAGCGGCCACTGCACTCCAGTCTGGGCAACGGAGTGAGACTCCAACTCAAAAAAAAAAAAAGAGTAGATACATAATGATGGATACCATAAGGAAATGCATAAGGGTGGATACATAAGGGCTGCTACATAAGGGTGGATACATAAGGGCAGATACATTTGTCTAAATCCTTAGACTGTACAACACCAAGAGTGAACCTTGATATAGTCTATGGACTTTGGGTAATAATGATGTGTCTACATAGTTCCATCAGTGGTTACCAATGTACCATTCTTGAGAAAGATATTGATAATACCGGAGACTGTGTATGAGGCTGGGCAGAGGGTGTATAGGAAATCTCTATGACTTCTGCACAATTTTACTGTGAAGGTAAAATTACTCTACAAAATAAAGTCTATTAAAAAATAAGATGCTAGATTTTGGGAGGTTGAGATGGGGGAATCTCTTGAGTCTAGTAGTTCAAGACCAGCCTCCAGCCTGGGCAACATAGTAAGACCCTGCTTCTCAAAAAAAAAAAAAAAAAAAATTAGCTGGACATGGTGGCACGGGCCTATAGTTCCAGCTACTTGGAAGGCTAAGGCAGAAGGATCGCTTGAACCCAGTAGTTTGGGGTTGTGATGTGCCAGGATCACACTGCTATATTGCAACCTGGGCAACAGAGTGAGATACCGATTCAAAAAACAAAACAATAACAAAAAATAAGGTGCTAGAAATAATTGAGCTTGTTTAATAAATAAAATATCAATAAGTTGCACGAGAAGGAGGGTCAAGTCAGAAGAGATACTTGGGTTTCCCTTGGTTAACTTTGTATGAATAAATGGTATTAACATAAACAGTTCAGAAGTCATATACTATATAGAAAAATACTTGAGAATTGTCAATGCTCTCATACCTTACCATAGTCCTGGTGCTGCTTTTTCTGATATTAGACAGCAACTGTGATGTGTTATCAGTAATACTTTCAGTCATTTTAAAAAATGTAAAACATGTTGCCAATTTACTGCTTTAATTTAGATTTAATATCTAAAGGCCAGTGGTTTTCATCTGGGATACATATCACTTCCCTACAGGGTTTTTTTTTTATATCCTTGTGTTTAGGACCCACTCCAGAGTCACTGAACCTATTTCCTTGATATTCTTGCCTATCCTTGGCATATTCTAACTACATGTTTGAATGTTTGACCTATTCATGATATATTATATCAGGATTATTATATGTTGTAGCTGACTTTTTTCTCCATAAATACATGTTATCAATTTTTGTAAATTAGATATAATGTCTGTTCTTCTTTCAAAATAAGGTTAATCATCATGTTTATAAATATTTTATCTAAAATGTTTTTGGATTGACTTTAACCTTGTTTTGCATGCCACAGAAGCAACCAAATTTCCTTGTCATTTGCATTATTCTTGCAACTCTCACCTAAGCATTTACTTTTAAAAATTATTAGTAACAAATCAAACATAGCCCCCTACAGATAGTTTTTTGTTTTGCCCTCATGTTTTCCTGAAAGCTCTTGTAATCAGTCACAAACCCAAGTACTCTGTCTTCAAAAATGGGCTGTCTCAGAACCTTGTGGAAAATAATTATGCAGGTGTTTTGAGGTACAAGCCTTTGAAGCATTGTTTAAACAACTTTGAGATCCTATCAGAGTATTGAGTCCGACGTTCTAGAATTCTAGTGACAAAGCAGATAGGTTCATGTGACTGCTTATTCAAGAAGCAGCGAATAAAACAACTGATAAGATGTGATTCTGGGGTTTATTTTTAATATAGTTGATATCTTAATGTTCTATTTTCTGTATACATAAGGAAGTTCTTTCTCTTTTGCAATCAATAAGCCACAACAATTTAGTTGACCAAGCTATTGTAAACAGAAATAAAACCCTTTTCCCATCTGCCTGGTCCTGCCAGAATCCAAAAATTCTTACAGAATATTTTTATTCTCATGGCAATTAAATGATTTGTGTAAGATCATTGTGTTCTTTTTTTACCAAGACATAATTGGAAATGTTAGCTAAGTAGCCAAGGCTTTGTCTGGAACAAAATATTTGAGAATAATACTCTTTTAATAAAATATGACCAGAAATTTTAACAAAAAAAAGTATGGTTGATGTTATAGAAGCAATGGTTGGGTCATGCTTGCCCTTATGCCAGAGGTAACCAACACGATGGACCATATCACCCAGAGCATCAACATTCTGACTTGAAAACTTTAAGAAACTGAATGAATGACCCTATAAGACCTATTGATTTTCCTCTGCTGACCTCTTGAAATTCACTGGCCTGGTTACCCTCAAGTTTCAATTGTTGCCTCTTTAATACTTTCATCTGTGTTAATATTTCTTTCTTTTTTGGTATTCCTGTTTTAAGATGCCTGATTTCCAAGATACTTAAATAACTTACTTTTGTTACCACATCTCAAAAAGATGGTTGAACTGTTTTCGCAGGAACAGTATCAACAAGAGTACTTGATTAGACTCTGTTTCACTGCCTTATTCAGGAGATTTATGCTGAGTTGTTCATGGACAAATGATATTTTGGGGATGACAATATTGAACTTTGCCTAAGCCCCATGCTCCCCCCAAAACAGCAGTGGTTAATAGTTTCTCCCATCACCCTCCCCTTTTGTATTCTGGGAAAGAGCTAACAGCAAATGAAGGCCAAAGGAATATGCCCTCACATATTCTGAGATGAGACCCACCTCCATTCTTCCTTATGACTCTCTTAAGGCTTCTGGGTGACACCCTTGTGAACCTGCTTCTGTAACGTTCCAGGCCCATCCTCCCTTTTCTTTGACATATTCCTCATTAACCCAAAGCATCCCTATTGTAATAGACTAAATAAAATCATCTTAAATTCAGGTACATTTTGTCTTTCAATGAGATGATCATTAAGAAGGATAACCATATATTTTATCATCCATGGAACTTTTGCACATACAGGAGGATACTAACGAAGTAAACTTGTAATTCAAAAAATACTTATTTAGTGGCCAAGAAATTGGTGGGGTTTGTTGTTGTTGTTGTTGTTGTTGTTGTTCTGTTTCTTGAGTCAGAGTCTCACTCCTTGGCCCAGGCTAGAGTGCAGGGGCATGCTCACAGCCACCCCAGTGTCAACCTGCTGGGCTCCGGCGATCCTTCTGCCTCAGTCTTCCAAGTAGCTGCAACTACAGGCACACACTACCACACCTGGCTATTTTTTTTTTTTTTAATTGTAGAGACAAGGTCTTGCCAAGTTGCCTAGGCTGGTCTCGAAACAGTGGGCTCAGGCAATTCACTCGCCTCAGCCTCCCAGAGTGCTGGGATTACAGGCTGAGCTACCAAGCCTGGCCAAGAAATTGTTTTTTGTTAAATTGGCAGACATAAGAGTTCTATTCAAATTTTATTAAAAACAAATTTTTTTCTAAAAATAAAAACAACACATATCTGCACACATTGAAATGAAAAATCATTTTATACTCATTATCAAAACAGTCCTCCAGCTTATACTTAGAACAATATTTTTAAAAATAACATAAGCAGACCAGCCTGGGCAACTTGGTGAGACCTCGTTTCTACAATAAAATGCAAGGCTGAGGTGAAAAGATTGCTGGAGTTCAGCAGGTTGAGCTGTGGTGGCCATGAGTGTGCAACTGCACTCCAGCTTGGGTGACACGAGTGAGACTCCAACTCAAAAAATAAATAAATAATAACAACATAAGCATTAAAAACTCAGCTTGTGTACATATTCACTTATTGTCATTTATTCTTAGCTGTATAAATCTCTATGCAGTCACTAGAATCCTTCCAAAGTGTATATATGGTTTTATAAACTTTTTCATAGGATTTATCTTCTTCACAGTTATATCTTACAGTTAATGTATTTACAACTGACCTTTCTCTGTAGGTCATAATATTTTCTTTGTCTTGAGAAAATACTCTCTCAATGAGTTCTGATACACTGGTTAAGGTCAGAGCAATTGTTGCTAAATGCAGACTATTTGGAATTATGCTTTTTTCATGGTAAATTGTGAAAATATATCATCCCAAAGAGCCTATGAGTCTTGTTTCATCTCCATTTGAAATCTCTTTATTTGCAAATACTTTTGCAAGATAACATTTATCAAATAAGTTTACTGTTTATGATTCTATTGAATATTTAACCAGATTAAGCTGCTACAAAATGTTCTATTCTGAGAATAAAAATGTACCTAATTAAAATTGAGTGCCATCAAAAGTTTCTTTCTAAATCGCAGATATTCCAAAGAGCAACTGAAGAATTTAAAAATGGTGTCTTGGACACCATTTGAGTTTACTAGTGTATTAGTACAGGTCTTCCCTTGTTTTTGCAGGAATACATTTCATGTTGTTTTGCTTGCAAATTTTGGTTTTAATAATTGTAATTTACTAAAAACTTCAAAAGCCGAAGTTTCTTAAGCTTTATTTCTTGTGTCTTAAGGACTGAAAATCAAAGAATTCCAACTGATTTTGAAAAACAATCTATCTAAAATTAGAGTATTAATTTACAAAAAAAGAGTTCTATACCATCATAGAACACTTAAGTTGATTTACAAAGCAGTTCTTCAACAGCTAAATGTTTCTGCAAGCCATGGTGGCAGGCAGAAGAAAGATTGAATACTGCCATGCTGCATTTAAAAAAATTCATTACTAAAAAAAGCTTCATTACCAAAATTGTGAGTTTCAGTCATTCTATGTGCATATAAAAAAATCTGGGCTGGGCTCGGTGGCTCAACCTGTAATCCCAGCACTTTGGGAGGCCGAGGAAAGTGGACTGCCGAAGCCTGCAGGTTTGAGACCAGCCTGGGCAACTTGGCGAGACTGCATCTCTACAATAAAATAAAAAATACCCCGGTGTGGTAGCGCAGGTCTGTAGTTCCACCTACTCAGAAGATTGAGGCGGAAGGATCATTGGAACCCAGAAGATCGATGCTGGGGTAACTGTGAGCGTGTGTGCCACTGCACTCCCGCCTAGGCGAAGGAGTGAGACTCCAACTCAACAAAAACAAAAATAAAACCAAAAAAACTGTGTGTTTAATAACTACTATTTCTATTTTGGTTAGCAAATATTACAACTTATTTGAATGAAATTAAAAATTATGTATGTAACATAACCAATCTCAGGTACATTTCTGCTCCTTTAACTTTTGTAAGAAGAACAATGGTTTTACTATAATGTAATACTACACTGTAATATTTTTATATTATTATTATCTCAAAGTCCCTAGAACCTAAGGTTTTATCCTTCTGTGTTAGGCTTTACAATGGAATTTGCAGAAGCAGTCACAAAAACAGGTGTTCTTTGACACAAAGAATTTCCAAAAGATTTAGTTTGAATCAATGACTCAGGTAAAAACATGGAAAAATTATTGAACTTTTAAAAAATTTACATGCCACTGTTATAAAATGGCATCACTTAACTACTTGTGCAGTTCTTCATTTGGCAATAGAGCCAACACTTTAAGCGCTATAGCTTTGTTTTTTAACATGTTCAGGAAAACTTGGACTTGAAATGAAAAATTAATTCAGAATTGAGGTGTACAAATCATGGCCTACAGTTAAAAGCTAAGAATGGTTTATTACATTTTTAAAGTGCTAAAAGCCCAAATCAAAGAAGATAATTTGATAGAGACCACACGGAGCCTTTAAAGCTTTAAACGTTTGCCATCTGGACTTCTACAAAAGCCTGATTTAGAAAAGCAGGTTTTTTATCTAAATGAAAAGTCATGCTCCACAGAGTGGCATGTATCTGCACCCCTTGAAGCTTCACGTTAAATCTTCATTTTCAGGCAAAATCTTTGTAATACAATAACTTCTGTAATACCATGGCTCTTTTAAAGTAGATTTGTGTCTTCTAGTTTTCATGTGGTCAGTAATATCACTATGACATCAATAGTAGATAACAAATATCAACCATCTGTTCAAGGAGCAAATTCTTTATCAACTTTCTCAAGAAATACACTTTTCTATTTAATTATTTGTTAAACATGCCCTTAACTTTTTTGAGTTCATTGTTATTTGTGAAAAAAAAATATTTTTTAAAGAGTTATCAAAAAAGTGTTAACAAATAATAAGATAAATAAATGGCTACAACTTTATACCAAATAGTGCGTGATAAAACCACCAGAGCAAGAACATTCAAACTACTCTGCAAACATTCTCTGTAGGGTTGCTCTGCCTCCTCAAATATTTCATGTGAACTTAACCTTAACTAATTTCCTTCCATTTTCACTGGATTATCAACTAGAAGATGTAACATCGATTGTCTTCCTTAGTGGCACATAAAAAATGCTAAGTCATATGTATATGTTTCAGTTTCAGTTATTCTGGGTACCTACAAAAAAGCTGTGTATTTTATAACTACTGCTTCCATTTTGGTTAGCAAAATGTTGCAACTTACTTGAATGAAATTATAAATTATATATGTGACTATACATATATGTGCAGGCTATATACATGCATATATATAGTCTTTGATTTGACAAAATGCAGTATGTGTTTCTTAATTGCAATATGCATTTATAAAAATAATCACACTTGGGTCATGCCTGACTGAGAGTGTTTCTTATAATGGAGACAGGAGATGCCTGGGAGAAAGTAATTCTCTCTTTTGAACACTCTTAGCTCCTCTTCTCCTTTCTCTCCACTCTGTTTCAGTTGTCCCCAAGGGATAAAAGTGAGCAATCTCCAAGTGTTGCTGAACCAAATGACAACTCATTAAGTCCTAGGTGCTTCTCAGGTAACAAACTTGCTCTGAGCACACATTTGACCATCCTCTAGGATCTTAGGTCAAGGGTGAGAAGCCCTTATCTCTAGTAAGCCACTGAGGTGAACTGAGCTGGAGGGGCCATTTCTCACAGGTGCTTTCAGTTCTCCACTGGACAATGTGTTCTCTGAGCTGATTTTTTTTTTTTTTTAAGCTGGGAGCTTCCAGGGTATGGAATTCACTTCTGCCACAGCTGAAGTCCTTTTTCTTTCATTTCTTTCAAGGTCAAGGTTAAGAATGACACCCTGACTGGGACCTCATACTATGTATAAGTGCATGAATATGTGTGCAAGTGTGTGTGTGTCACATGTGTGTGAGAGTAATAAAAGAAAGGCACCTAATATATTCACTTATGAATATAAAAATGAGATACTTTTTTAAATTGTAGATTTTAAAAAAAATTAGAGACTAAAAAATTGACTAGAGCCTACATTCCAGCAATACCTTACGTTGACACAGTGCATTACTGATTCCAAAGAAAAATGTGAAAGTCTAAGTGATGAGCTGTAAAACAGAAGCCAGCCTTTTAACTCTTATGCAAATATACATGTGTACCTATATGCTATATATTTTAGATATGTATATGAGTGTTTACTTTTTTCATTATGTACTTAGTCATGGGATAATTCTATAAATTACTTGTTCAATTACTTTTAACCCATGTAACCTTCCTTTTATACAGTAACACATAATTCTGAGGGTATTTTGTTTGCTTTTAATAACGAAAGCATACACCTTTTAGAATTTTAGAGCAATTTTCAGGATATAATCATCCATTAAATATATAGAATTTTAAGTTAAGTCACAGTATTTAAGTTTTACATTTCAAACCTTTCTGGAGAATCAAGGTTAGTTCAATATTAGGAAATCCATCAATATCATATACCAAACGTATGAACTTAAGGGGCAAAAAGTATATGATTATCTCTACACATTCTGAAAAAAAACCTTTAAAAATTCAACATACATTTATGATTTTAAAAAAACTCTCAAGAGAATAGGAAATAAGAAATATTTTCTATTTTCTTCTTCTTCTTCTTCTTCTTCTTTTTTGAGTTGGAGTCTCACTCCATCACCCAGGCTGGAGTGCAGGGTCCACCTGCTGGGCTCTGGCGATCCTTCCACCTCAGCCTTCCAAGTAGCCGGAACTACAGGCACACACTACCTGCCTGGCTAATATTTTTTAAAATGTATTGTAGAGATGAGGTCTGGTCAAGTTGCCCAGGCTGGTCTCGAACCCACGGGCTCAGGCAATCCACTCACCTCGGCCTCCCAAAGTACTGGGATTACAGGCTGAGCCACCAAGCCTGGCCAGCTGATGTCTTAATTAGTGGAAAAACATTAAAAGTGTTTTCACTAAGAATACTAACAAGGTAAGGATGTCCACTATCTTCTCTATTGCTAAAAATTGTATTAGATACATCAGTGTAACCAAAAACCACTTGTCCTCTCAAGTTGTTGAAATAAAATAATAATAATAATATTATTATTATACATGCTACCTGGCATGTAGCAAAAATAAATAAATAAATAAATAAATAACAAAATGTCTTTTCAATGCCAAAAGCATTTTATTAGCATATTAACCAATGAAATTACACAAGTAAGTCAATTAGAGGAATAAAAATTGGTAAAATTTTGAAATAAAACTGTTTGCAGATTGTATCACATAGCTTTATAATCCTATAGAATCAACAATCAAACTTTAAAAAATAAGTTAATAAGGTGGTAGTATATAAAATTAAGAAACAAAAATCATTAGCCTTAATATATAAGAACAATAACCCATTAGAGACATTATGATAGGGAAAATCTATTTAGAACACCAACAAGATAAAATACTTAGGAATAAATTTGACAATCAATGTGCAAGCCTAAAACACTTCTGAAAGATACAAAAGTAGACTTGGACAAATGCAAAGGCATCTCTCATTCTTGCATAAAATCCAGAACAGTATAAGATACCAGTTCTTATGATCCAGGATTTGGGTATATACCCAAAGGAAAGGAAATCAGTATATAAAAGTGACATCTGCACCCCTTTGTTTATTGCAGCATTAATCACAGTAGCCAAGCTATCAAATCAACCTAAGTGTCCTTTGGTGGATGAATAGATAAGAAAATGTGATATATATTATAAAATATTATAATATTTAAAATCCTGTCATCTGTGACTACATGGATGACCCTGGAAGACATTATGTTAAGTGAAGTAACCCAGACACAGAGAGACAAATACTGTGTGATCTCATTTATATATGAAATCTAAAAAGGTTGAACTCATAGAAACAGAGCTGAATGGTGGTGACCTGGAGCTGGGAAGATGGCAGTTGGGGAGATATTAGCAACAGGATACAAATTTAAGTAAAGTAGGAAGAATAAGTTCAAGAGCGCTATCGTACAACATGATGACTATAGTTAATAACAGTGTGTTATATTCTTGAAAACTGCTAAGATAGCAGGTTTAAGTGTTCTCATCTCAAAAAATAATATGTGAGGCAATCACATGTTAACTAGCTTGATTTAGCCAGTTCACAATTTTATGTTTCAAAAGACCATACATACACAATAAATATACACAATATTTATTTGTCAAATTAAAAAAATTTTAAGAATACATGCTAGTAAATAAAAAATAAAGACACCAGTTCTCTTTAAGTTAGTGTATAAGTTTGATTCAATCCCAATAAAAATCCCAATAAACTTTTTCAATGCAGTTGGGCAAGCTGATACTGAAGTTCATATAGAAAAATAAACACAGGCATAGACAGGAAAACTCTGAAAAGGAAAAACTATGAGGGAGAACTAATCCCAATGACATTAAAACATACTATGAAGCCTCTATATTTGAACAGTGTGGCACATGCATAGATAGACCAGAGGAATTAAATGAAAGCTCAGAGAAAAGACCTATGTAGATATGGAAATTTATTACACGATGACAGTGACATTTCAAATGAAGTAGTGAAAATTTTAATAAATGAGGCAGGAACTGGGTAGTCATTTGGAATAAAAGATTAAATTAGATCCATAATCTCATGAAATACAAAAGAATAAACTCTTAATGCTTTGGGAAATCTAAACATAAAAGATGAAACTATATTTGTACTAGAAGAATGCATAGTGAATTCTTTTTCAACCTCAATGTGAAGTAACTTCCTTGAACTATGACTCAAAATAGAGAGGCAATATAAGAACAAAATCAATACATTTGATTACATAAATATTTAAAAATTTGCATGGTGAAAGCACTATAAACAAAACTATAACCGAAGACAACTAGCAAGCTGGATGAGAACTTTGGCATATACTACAACCACTCGAAGGTGTATTTTAAAAAACACAAAAACCTTCTGAAAATTGAGAAGCAAAATACCCAAAACTCACTTACAATTAGGAGAAAGTTATGAACAGATGATTCACCAAAAAAGGATTTCAAAATAGCCCTCAGCCATATAAAAATGTCTTTAAGTTCACTCATAATTAAGGAAAGGCAAATAGAATAATACTGAGATACCATCTCCCCTATCAGAATCACAGTAATTAAGAAGTATGACAACACATGCTGTTGATGAGGCTGTGTCAAACGGGCTCTCTTGGATAATGGGTGGGATGCAGATGTGCAAAATCCCACCGGAGGGATTTTGACAACAGCTAGCAAAACTATATAAGTACTTATTTTTTCAGTTTTTTATTTTGATGAAATATATCTGACAAAAATCCAGGCTGGGCTCAGTGGCTCACCCTGTAATCCCAGCACTTTGGGAGGCTGAGGAGAGTGGATTACCTGAGCCTGCAGAATTGAGACCAGCCCAGGCAACTTGATAAGACATCGTCTCTATAATAAATCAAAAATTAGCCAGGTGTGGTAGCACGTACCTGTGGTTCTGGCTACTTGGAAAACTGAGGCGGAAGGATTGCTGGAGCCCAGCAGGTCGACCCTGGGATGGCCATGAATGTGCCACAGCACTCCAGCCTGGGTGACAGAGTGAGACTCCAACTAAAAAAAAAAAAAAAAAAATCCCAAACAAAAACAAAGTCCCATTTAAGTCTTTTTTAAGTGTACAGTTCAGTGGCATTAAGTACATTCACCATGTTGAATGACCACCACCATCACCACTCATTTCCAGAGCCTTTTCAGCATCTTCAAGAGAAAGAGAAACTCTGTGCCCATTAAAATTAACTCCCCATTCCACCGTCCCCTACCCAACCCCTGGCAAGCACCATTCTACTTGCTGACTCTATGAATTTGACTACTTTAGGGAAATCCTATGAGTGCAACAACACAATATTTGTTCTACTGTGTCTGGCCCGTTTCATGTAGCGTAATGTTTTCAAGGTTCCTCTGTGTTGTAACGTGTACCAGAATTTCCTTCCTTCTTAAGGCTGAATAATACTCCCTGATATGTGTATATCACATTATAAAAGATCCGTTCAACTGTTGATGACTTTTTGGCTTTTGTGAATAATGCAGCTATGAACATTGATGTACAAATATGCGTTTGGGTCTCTACTTTCAATTCTTTTGTGTTTATGCCCCAGGAGTAAAGCTGCCAAATCATATGGTAATTCTATGTTTAACTTTTGAAGAAACTGCCAAACCATTTCCCAGAGCTGTTCTTGTCTTTTGACCCTGCAATCCTACTTTCAGGAATCGGCCTTGAAGATACACATCTAACAAAAAATATATGTGCATAAATTATTTGCTACAGTATTGTTTGTAATTGAAAGAATATGGAAAATAATTTAAATGCCCATCTTTAGGAGCATAGGTTGAATATACTATGATACATCCACACAATGAAATACTATACAGCCATAAACGATAGAGTGATCTTCAGGATATATTGTTAAGTGTAAAAAGCAAAATTTAAAAGCTTCTCAGTATTAATCCATGTTTACATATGTGTGAGTGAGGGGGTGAATAGATGATAGATCGATCGATTGATAGATAGAAAAACAGACACACATATAGATGTTTGTATGCATGGGTTAGTACACACACACACACACACACACACACACACACACACACACACACACACACACTCAGTTCCTTGCTCTGCTGGAAGGGCCACACACACACACACACACACACACACACACACACACACACACTCAGTTCCTTGCTCTGCTGGAAGGGCCCAGAAGCCATAAGACCCTGGTAGCAATGAGTATTTCTAGTGCTTAGGTCTTGGTTTCTAAGTATCATTCTTGAATACAAAGAACCATGCTTCTTGGAGAAGTGGTTGATTCCAGGATTGCAGCAGGCAAAATATAAAATGAAACCAAAAGTGTTAGTTCACGCCTGAAGTCCCAGCACTTTGGTAGGCAGAGGTGGGAGGATCACTTGAGCCCAGGAGTTCAAGACCTTCCTGGACAACATAGCAAGACATTGTCTCTACAAAATATTCAAAAATTAGCCGGATGTGGTAGCGAACACTTGTAGTCCTAGCTACTTGGGAGGCCGAAGCAGGTAGAATGCTTGAGTCCAGGAGTTGGAGGCTGCTGTGAGCTGGGATCATGCCATTGCACTCCAATCTGGGCAACAGAGTGAGAGTGAGACCCTTACTCAAATACAAATACACACACACCAAAAAATGTATACACTTTTTTTTTTTTGAGTTGGAGTCTCATTCTGTTACCCAGGCTGGAAAGCAGTGGCATGCTCACAGCCACCCCAGCATCAACCTGTGGGGCACCGGTGATCCTTCCACCTCAGCCTTCCAAGTAGCTGAAACTACAGGCGCACACTACCAAGCCTGGTTAATTTTTTAAAATTTATTGTAGCGATGAGGTCTCACTATGGTGCCTAGGCTGGTCTCGAACCTGCAGGCTCAGGCAATCCTCTTGCCTCAACCTCCCCAAATGCTGGGATTAGTCAGATTGAGTCACTGCACCCAGCCTAAATGTATACACATTTTAAGAGATGTTATCTATGTATTACTTTTTGAAGTTGAATTGAATTTCACACACACGCTCACACACACACACACACACACACACACACACACACACACACACGAGCCTAGAACATCCCATTGTGCCAGAACAAGAAAGTACTCACAATGCTCACAAAGGATGGAGCCGTATCAGAAGAACACAGAGTCCACCTGAAAGAGCTCCCTATTGCTAAAGCTGAAATAACTTGGAGCAAGTAAGAAAAAAAGCATTGAATTATAAACCATAGGTTAAATAAATATCTATGAGTTCACAGTGATATGCATAAATCATTTAGTAAATAAATAAATAGAGGAGAGGGGACACATTTTCCTTAGAGAGGAAATCCAATTACTATATGCAGGAAGAATGGAGGAAATGTCGGGAAAAACTCCACGGTGATCATTGTAGGCATCAGAGGATGCTAAAATGAGTGGGTGAAAGTTAAGGAGAAGTGGGATATTTGTGTAGTCTTGCAATATCTTCCTAAATTTATTTATTAATTGCTAATGAGAAAATGAGCAACTGGCAGGTTCTACCTTAACCAGGAATCAAGGTGCATATTTCTATAACAGGCATAACAATATTCCATGATGTGCAGAGAAGGATTCAGTGTCACTTCCATGGTATTCTTGCTAAAGATGCTTAACCTCATCTGACCATGAGAAACACCAGACGGACTCCATCTGAGGCAAAGTCTACAAAATAACGGATTAGCAGTCTCCAAGAGTGACACGGTCTGGAAAGATAAGGATAGACTAAGAAACTGCTTCAGATTAGGGGAGATTTAGACACTACAACTAAATGCAGTGGGGCAACTTAGATTAGATCCTGGAACAGCAAAAGGACATTTGATTTAGTTAGTAGTACCCATGTTTAATTTCTTTATGTTAAGTTACCATGATTATGTGAGTTGTTAACATTGGGTCAGGCTGAGTGAAGGGTGTACAGGAATTATCTGTACAATTTTGCAATTTTTCTGTAAGTTCAGAATTATTTCAAAAGACAGGTTAAAACAAACAAATCTTTGCTGGACTTGAGTTTTTTTTAAAAAACCAGTACCATGGGTATATTGAATTATATGAGATCCATTTTGAATTTTATGAAATCATGGGTCGCCAATTGTCCTGCTGGGCAAACATTACCCCTCCAACCAACCATCAACACATGTGCCTCAGCAGTAACCATCTTTTTCACTTGCTAAAACTGTATTTAATTTCTGGGGAAGACAGCCCACCAGTATACACTCATTCCTGTGACATAGTTGCTGAGGTCCATACTTCTTGAAGAAATGACAGATCCCATCTCAAGGCCAGCGAAATGTTCTTGCCTCAGCTAAGGCAATGTTGGAAGACTGAATAAAAGCAGAAATTAATGACTGAACAATTTAATCAATAACTCCCTTCCTGTGGTAATGTCAATTTTAGTATCAATAGCCACCATTTACCGAGGATGTATACTGGGAAGGGTGTGCCGGCAGGCAGTGTGTATGGAGATCACTAATCCATAGGGCCACATGTTTGGAACTTGTTGCTGACTCTATTTCTCTCAGACAAGGAACCTGGAACTCAGAGAGATTAAGCAGATGGCCCTGGTGGGATATCCTAGATGAGAACCCTTCTGGGTACAAAGCATGTGATCTTTCCACCACACAGTCATATGTTCAGATATAAACAAACCCGAGAAAAACACTGAACAAAAAATGATGTCAATCCTTCGCTTTATACCTTTATTTGGGTAGTAATAACGGGAAGAGAAGCAATAGAAGTACAAAAAAATTAAAGATTTGTTAAACTTGGGAGTGGGTGGGGAGAGAGAGTGTTAACCCTCTTTGTTAATGTCATGGATAAAAGCTTCCTGCCTGGGAATGGCTAAATACATACACATTTAAATAAATAAAAGAACTTCCCCATTAATGCCATCCACATTGTACCACAGAAAAAAATAGTATTTTGATTCTTTGCTTCACTCCTGTGATTTGTCCATTGGGGGAGGGAGGATTCTTCCAGAAAGACAGCAAAAATCTCTTTCTAGTCCTTTAGCCCCGATGGAAGGACTGTTTTATACAACATTGCCATCTACTGGAATAACTTAGAATTTACAGGACACTCTAGAAATTTTCAGTCGGTTTTCTGCTTCACTTTTAAAATGAACTAAACATGTTAACATCTCCATTCTTAGTTACTGTTAGTTAACAGGTGTGTTTTATTAAAACATATGTTTTCATTGGGCAAAGTCTGGTCAAATCCTGGGTATGAACTAAAACACACACTGGTCTACAAATGTTGCTGAAAGGTTTTATACTAGACCAAATAGAAATAGGTGAGCGTCTGGAAGTCCAAGTTTCTTATTCCTTTATAATTGGAAAAAAAGCATTGCAAAGAGTTTATTCTTTATAAAAAGATAAAGAGAAAGGCAACTGAAGGAAAACATAATCACCATAATTCTCCTGCTATAAACAGCTGTCATTTGAGATTTCTTTGTGTTTTTATTATTTTAAATTATGAGATCATATCATATCTATTGTCCTATAAACAGTTTCTTCCATTTAATAATAGGTATAATTATCATTGCCCTAAACGTTTTAATCCTCATGGTTTAGGCCCATGCACATTATTATTGCATCATTATTCCATGTCAGTTTCATGTGGGCCACAGGATCTCAGGATGACTCCTAAGGTGTCTTGTAGGTTTTCATCCATCCAATCAGTAACAAAATACCTTCTATTAAAAAGAAAGCAACAGAACAAGGAGCTAAATGTGTCCCAACTCTCTTTTCGATTGTTCTTCGCAAGGAAAAGGGAAGTGAGGTGGAGGCTAAGTTGAATCACAGAACAGAAAATTTTTTTAAAACCCCATTTCAGGAGGGTTCTCTGCTCTGAACCACCCGTCCTTAGTGGTGCCTTAAAGATTTAGGCTGTAGTGATTAATCTTGAAAAGATGAATCCCAGTTTTGAGATCCCTGGAGTTATTTTCAATATCTCTGCTTTTCATAGAAAAAAATTGTAAACCAAGGCATGACATGGTTTCCTCCAAAGTGATTCTAAATATTAAAAAAAAATATATTGTCACTAACGAAAGGTCATTAATAGCAAGGACACTCCACATACAGGTTGTTTGCTAGGGATGGCTTTCTCTTTACATATTTGCTTCGTCTGAGTATAGTATCTATTTGCCTATTTTGTAGAACCTGGAAGACAAATTTATTTTTAAAAGCATGCTCAAGGTTTATAGATGTTTAATAACTACTCCTTTGACACAGTTTGGAAAATTTTAACGATGTACTTGATTTTGAAGCTTTGTTTGGAAACGTAGCCACCAATTAGAACATCATTCCTATGGGAAAGTGTGCAACACTTGGCAATGAGGTACCTCGAAATGTGGTTTCCAGAGACCATTATAGAAATAAGTAGTATGTCTGTACTTGACTTTGGGCATCTGTGAGGACAAGCATGATTGCTCATATGACAGAAGGGAAATGAACGCTTAGATAGCTGGAGGGACCTTGTCTTGTAACAAGCAGACAAGAGGCAGCATCTCAGCCTTCTTTTCACAGTGCGTATATTCTTGGCCTATCCTTGACCACGTTAACAGTCAAGGCTATGGACCTGGGTGCCTGGGTTTGAACCTAGGCTCTGGACTTTACTATGCATTGGATACATTGCTAATCCGTCTTTACTCAACATCCTCATCTGTCAATGGGACAATAATAATAGTAATGAGACAGTATCTCATGGAGTTGTTATGATTCTAAACAAATTAGTAAAGCATTTGGAACAGTACCTGGCAGATAAAAAACTCTCAAGAAATATTAACTATTATCTAAACGGCCTATGAGATCATATACTAATATTTATTCTAAGACTCCAAAGACATCAGCAAAAGATAACACAATTTAGATGACACTAACGAAATCATCAAATGGAAATTTGTATGCCAGACACGTGACATATTTTATTTGTTGTCTTATCCCCATTTTAGAGATGGCAAGCTGGAGTCTCAGAGGAATTAAGTGATTTTCTGAAGATCACACAGTCATCAAGTGACAAAACCTGACTTTAAAATTCAGGCTCCTCCACTACTAAAGCCTATTGAAATTCCATCCACTGAGCTCATGATAACACCCTAAGTTATGTCAACCTTTTTGCATTGTTTATCTACTGTGGCCGTCAATACTTTCTTTTTAAATGATAGCTTATTTTAAGATGTATTGCTCTCTGAGTGTTTGCATGGACCGGTTACCAGGCATGGTGGTAGGGCCTAGGGAAAGAACGGGAAATGTGACACAGACCTGAGCTGTGGCTGCTGGAAGGAGAAGTCAGACCACTAATGGGAAATCGTGGTGCAGGATGGAAAGGGCTCCCAAGAACGGGTGGAATGAGATGTTATGGGAATATACATTTTTAGGAGGGGCACCAGTCCACTCTTGCAGGGTGGTTGGCAGTGGCGAAGGGGGCCTCAAAAATGCTTCCTGGAGGAATTGGTGGATAAGCTAAGACCTTACTCATCCCATCGGGTTTTAAATAGCCCCAACTAGCACTTGCTCGTTACCTGGTCACCATCAGGCAGGTACCTAAGATGTATTATTATCTCATTTAATTCCCTGGGAATGGAACCATGGTTCCCTTTTTGAAGAAGAGTAATCAGAAGCTTTGTGAGACCTAGTAAGCTTTGTGAGACCTAAGATCACCCAGCTAATGAGAAAGGTACCCTGGACTTAAGCCTGATTTGTCTGACCCCTATGCCCAAGGTATTAGCCACTTTTATATTGCTTTATTGTAGATTAACCTGAATTCGAATTTTGCCTTCCTCTCTATTTCTATTTTGTTGTTTCATGTGTTTCAACAAGTACTGTCCCATAAATAAGTTATTTTCAATAAAAAAGAAAATCTATCATTCTGAAATATTTTGTTTATAAGCTAAACCTGTGGTGATCTTTTCTTAATCCTTACAAAGTTACATGTGTCTCTTTCAGTTTCCCACCGGCAGTGTAATAGTTTGGTGAAGTCGTGGAAGCCCCATTTTGTTTTGAATTGATTTAGGTGCACCCATACCCCCAATTTTTCTCTTCTAAGCCTGTTAAAAAGATTTGAAACTTTTTGGTTGGAAGACTGTACAAGGCAACATCATGGCATGAGAAAATAGACTTAATCTTGGCCTGATTTCTTGAAAAATCTACAAAAGGAGATAGATAACTGAATACCCTCATGACATTCTTATCTATTAAATGAATCAAGAACCCACTAGATGAACAACCATCCAAAGAAGAGGACATTGGACTATTTAGCAAGACCTAGTACCTGGAAGGTAGACTACGCACAAAGTGAGATGAGTGCAAGGAACACCATACTCGGTGTCCTGGCAACTCTGCCTTGACCAAAGGATTTAATGGACATGTAATAGGCATGATCTGCCCCCTGGTTTGCTGTCTTCAGTCATCAACTGCCATTTCTGCTCATTCCACCTTCCCCTTTCAGCCTCAAAGCCCCCAACACCCAACCGTGATCAAGCCATGACAAACTTCTTGCAGTTCCCTGAACAGACCACGCTCTTTCTTGCCTTCCAGCTCTTGAACATGTATTTGCCTCCCACTCTTTCCCTGGTATGTCCTTCCCACTCCTATCCTTGACCTCTGGCTTCTCGTTCTTTCTTCTAGGTCAATTCATGTTCAGACCCTCCATAGAGACTTATTTGAGTCCTTGTTAAAAATATCAGGAACTTTCTCTTGGAGCTTCCCATAAAGCTCTCTGAAAGCCTTCATTCTTTTCCTTAAACCATTGCTCTAACTACTGGCTGCTTGTCTGTTTCCCCAACCAACCATAATGGCTGGAGGACAAGAACCCTATTTCATTCATACTTGTCTTCATTTCATCCTGAACAGTATACCTTAGGCCCTTAATTGAATGAATGATGGATGATTATTATATCGGAACTAAAGACTTATTGCTTACTCTCCAATCAAGTCAGAGAGGAAATTATTCAGTAATAATACCATCAGTTACTCTAAAGTGAAGGATAAAGGAATACCAGTATTCATAAAGAAAATCTTTAAGAGGGAGTCTATAACCAAAAGAAACTTAGGCCCATTGTTTTTTCCCAGCTTAGACCAGTTGTTATATTCCATTGCACTAAGTTAAAAATGGAAAAAAATTATGTGTGTAGGGGGGTCGTATTTAACTAAATAGCATTTAGAGAAGTAACAAAGTCATTGCTGGTTAAGTTCTAGAAGTAGGGAAGAAAGAAGAGACACTTCTTTCCTTTCTCAAGGGAATGAGTCCTTCAGCAAGACCACATTCGAGACGGCGGAAGAGAGAAGTTGCCTACTCCTGTTATATGCCTTTCCATTTCAACATTGTTTGTGAAACAGTACTCAGGCCACATGAAACATCGAGCAGGACGGTTCCCATGGGACTGACTTCCATTACAGCCCCCTGTCCCTCATACCCCCTTCTAGCAACTCTCGTTAGCATACAGGGGACTTTGTGTCTCTTTAAATTCTGCCAGTCCCTACTGGGGGGTGCCTTTACAGCTTGCCGCTGGGGAAGCGATTATCGCAAATGTGCATGATTTTACTCACAATATACAGTATCGTGTGAAGCTTGCTTTTATTGCCTTCAGCCTTTTCTTTCTAACAATTTATTTTAATACGTTTGGAATTATTATCCCAAACATTAGCCAGCTGGCCCGCTGGGGTTTCCTTTGCTGGATTCTGGGTCTCTCTTTTTCTAATCCTCTCTTCAAGGATAATCCACTCTAATGCTTCTTGGCTGTTGGAGGAGTTTTGCTATTACTACCTGTTGATTAGAAATTCACTTGATCCTGTGTAGGTGTTTCTAATTGTTTGGTAATGAACACCTTATTTGAGTCAGCTAAGGTCAGAGTATATTCATGAGATTTTCTTTCTTCTTTCCAGGTTTCTGTCTTTTCAAAATTTTTTTTTTTCTCCTGAGCTACAATTTAGCTGGTCTTTGAAAGTTGCCTCTAAGACCAAAAAAAATAAAAAATAAAAAATAAAGAAAGAAATAAAGAAAAGGAAAAAAAAAGAACAGTAAGAAAGAAAAGGAGAAAGTCTTTTTTATTTTCTCCTGCAGTTGTTCACAATGCAGATATGTAACATTTCTGTCTCTGCCAGTCAGTGGGGCTTCAGGGTTCTTGTGGAGGGCTTCCTTTGGAGAGCCAGAGAGTTTGTCCCTCATATGGAACAAGAAACCAGGAGGAAAAATGGCAGGCAGGTGGTATCTTCAACCATCAGAGGCCACCAGGATGCAGAGGGCAAGAGATCTCAGTAGACTCTGGCAGCTTTGCCACCTCCCACCAGAACCCAGATGTCTGCTCTCTCAGTAGTAAGGCAGGAGTGGAGGGCCGGGCAATGCAACAGGAGCACAAAAGCCACTTTGCTTTGGGTGGGAGTCACCTGCCCCTGTTGAGCTGTCACAGGCTTCCTCCAGGATCCTCTAGGGGAGAATGAATTGTCAAACGCTCGTTTCAACAGTAGGTGCCCAAGCGTCTATTTCACTTCTGTACTGAAGGGAATATTTGTCCAAAGGGGTCCATAATTTCTAGTAAGCATGACTATTGGCTACACTTCACTTGAAAATTCCAAAGAGATGATGATGATGATGATATGTTTCAGTACAACAGCCTCTGCCCCATGTATGGGTTGGAAAAGGAATCCTTTAATCAGTCTATAGTCACACTAGAAGTTTTAGCATGACTACTTCCTCATTGGACTCCGTTATTTACATCTGCTGATTCCTAGAATCTGACATATTGCCTGGCACTTAATAAGTGATCAATAAAAAGAGGGGAAAGGAGGAGGGAGGAGAAAGGGAAAATAAGGGAGGGAGGGAATAATATGAGCTCATTAGAGAGGTTTGGAAAACACAGAAAGATACATCAAAGAAAATAAGAATTGCTCCATAATTACACGAAGAAATAATCTTTATTAATGGTTTGTTCACTTTACTCTTTCCGTCATTTTCTAAACTGACCTCTTTTGATTCGAAGTTTACAAAATTCAGATCACACTGCACATATAACTTTGTATCTAGCCTTTTAAATTCACATTCTACTACCAGTATTTTCACAAGTTCAAAATCACTGGGGTTTTTTGTTTTGTTTTGTTTTGAGTTGAGTTGAGATCTCACTCTGTTGCTCAAGCTGGAGTGCAGTGGCACAATCACAGCTCACTGCAGTCTCTACCT
Organism: Cephalopachus bancanus; assembly: GCA_027257055.1. Taxonomy (NCBI): domain Eukaryota; kingdom Metazoa; phylum Chordata; class Mammalia; order Primates; family Tarsiidae; genus Cephalopachus; species Cephalopachus bancanus. The sequence continues at coordinate 714,223 of JAPVLO010000091.1, forward strand.
CCTGGGATCAAGTAATTCTCTTGCTTCAGCCTCCTGAGTAGCTGGGACTACAGGTACACACCACCACACCCAGCTAGCTTTTGTTGTTGTTGCTGTAGAGATGAAGTCTCACAATGTTGCTCAGACTGATTTTGAACTCCTGGCTCAAGTGATCCTCCTGCCTCGGCCTCCCAAAGTGCTAGGATTACAGGCATGAGCCTCTGTGCCTGGCCAAAAAAATCACATTTTTAATGGCTAGATAATAGTTTATCCTTTGAGCATACAGTTTTGTTTGTTTGTTTGTTAGCATTTTCCTACTTTTAGGTTTAAGCTGTTTTCTTTTTTTTTTTTTTTTTGAGTTGGAGTCTCACTGTCGCCCAGACTGGAGTGCAGTGGCCGCTCCCGGCCACCGCAGCCTCGACCTGCTGGGTTCCGGCCATCCTTCCGCCTCAGCCTTCCACGTAGCTGAAACTACAGGTGCGTGCTACCAAGCCCGGCTAATTTTTTGATTTGTTGTAGAGATGAGGTCTCGCCCGCCCAGGTGGGTCTTGAACCCGCGGGCTCAGGCAATCCACTCACCTCAACCTCCCAAAAGCGCGGGATTACAGGCTGAACCACCGAGCCCAGCTTAGGCTGTTTTCATGTATCTGTTTTAAAGAGATATTCTCCTTCACCTCTGATGTATTCTTTTTTCTTTTTTTTAATTGGAGTCTTACTCTGTCACCCAGGCTGGCGTGCAGTGGCTCAGGTGATCCTTCTGCCTCAGCCTTCCAAGTAGCTGGAACTATAGGTGCACACTACCACACCCGGCTAATTTTTTTTTTTTTAATTGTAGAGATGAGGTTTCACCAAGTTACCTAGGCTAGTCTCGAACCCGTGGGTTCAAGCAATTCTCTCACCTCAGCCTCCCAAATACTGGGATTGCAGGCTTGAGCCACTATGCCCGGCCTGATGATGTATTCTTTTAGTGATTATTTTAAAAATTATAATAAGTGTAGAACTTATTTTGTAGTACATGCAATTATATTAAGTTTTTAGTGTAAAATGTTGCATTACTTATAAACTGGAATGTGTTCAATCTTTAAATATAACCATATAAGTGAAGTTAATATCTTCCCTGGTAATAAAAATAAAAGTTTAATACAAATTTTTGAAAATTAGAGGGGTTTTAAAAAACATTGATATTCTATTGAGTACTGGTCATTTTGAGTCAAATACTTTATTCGCCCTCTCCCACTGTGTGTGATATTCCCGAACTTGTCAAAGATGGGTGGACTTCATTTGCCTGTCAATAATCATAGTGTCAAAAATCTTTCATGAGGTTCTGGCTCTCCAGATACAGAGTCCTTAACTTGGACAGATCATATTCAACACTTTTGGGTAGCTTGAAAGCCACCTATACAACTGCTTTTGGAAATTTTTTCCAATTGAAAAGTTAAAATTAAAATAATTTTGAGGCCAGGTGGTGTCTCACACCTGTAATCCCCGTACTTTGGGAGCCTGAGGTGGGAGGATTGCTTGAACCCAGGAGTTCAAGACCAGCCCAGGTAACATAACAAACTCTTGTCTCTACAAAAAACAAAAAAATTAGCCAGTCGCGGTAGCGCTAAACTGCAGTCCCAGCTACTAAGGAGTCTGAGGTGAAAGGATTATCTGAACCCAGGAGATCGAGGCTATAGTGAGCTGTGATTGTAGCAATGCACTCCAGTTTGGGCAACAGAGTGAGACCATGACTCACAATAAATAAATAAAATCATTCTGAATGTATGTCTTATTTAGTGTTGATTCTAATGAGCTGCCCTTTTTCTTAATGAGGTTTTGTTAAAAAAAAATCACTAACAAAATATCATGTAGATATATTAATAAAGGTAAGCAGTGTGATTTGAAGAGCTATTTCTAAAATTAATCAAGCATATTATATATATTTTTTAAAAATTATCAAGATAATTGAGCTTCATACATTTTTCCTTGGAAACAATAACTTTACTCTCATGTAGCAATGATGGGCAACAGTTCAGAAGAAAGAGACATTGATGCACCCATCCATCTGTATTGCAATTTTAAGTTTCTTGGCACACATAGGACACTTTCTAATGTGTCTGTGAAGGAACTATCAACTTGACACGCAGGAACCCTCTCTCCAAAACATTCTCTCCCTAGACATTCAGGGGCACGGAACAGAAAAGAGTGGGTTATGAGAAAGGGAGAGAAGTCAAGGCTGCTCTGAGGACCTCACTCATTCAAGGAGCAGCTGAGAATCACTCCCTGATGGAGGCTGCTCTTTCCTCCACACTCCAAACCTCTTGACCTTTGTGATTCCACCTGTTGAATCTGACCGTGATTCTTTCCTGGTGGGAATAAGTGTTTCCCACCCTGAAAGGGCTCTCTGGAGCTGAGACTTGACTGTATTCATCCACGTGTTCCCAGAGGCTAGCAGAATGCCTGGCACAATAAGCACTCAATTGTAATATGTATTCTAAAAATCAGCAGGTGAACACATAGGATTCTAATTTAGCAACTTTTTAAAAAGTTACTTAAGGGCACTCCCTTCAGGTCCCCTCCCACTGTGGGAGCTTTTTTGTTCTCTCAATAAATCCTGCTTTCTTAAAAAAAAAAAAAATATATATATATATATATATATATATATATTTATATATGGGGAGTTACTTCAAATAATTTGGTCAAAAACATTTATAATCTTTCTGGGGACTTGTTAAAAAGATTTGAGTTAACCAATGTGGTGATTGCAATGAGATTTAATGACACAGTTGAAAATGGACTTCAAGCACAGGTTACCCAGATTGCTGAGTTATTCCATAGAATGTTCTAAATTGAAATAAGGGGTTATTTATGCTCCAAGTGAATTAATTTTTTATATTTGCTGTCCTGAAAGATTCATCCTCATTTGGTACATGTGTATGTAAGGATTAGATAAACATATTTAAAAATCTTTCTAAAATATACAGTGTTGACTTTTTCTTAGTCTGGCCCCTCCTCCAGCCAGGATGTTGATGTCTAAGGGGTCAGAATTGCTGTTTTGACCATTTGGCTCATTCGTGGGACTTGACTTGGCCAGTTGAATGTATTGGATTCAAAGAGTCGGATTTGAATCCGAACTTTGCCACTTCCCAGCTGTGGTACTCCATGTAAACTTTTAAACTCTCCAGTGCCTCGCCATTTGTACAGATAGAAACATAGTGTCTACCACATTGGCTTATTGTGAGGATTAACGATGCTAAATCTTGAAGGTGTCTGATATATAACGAGTGTTTGGGGATGTGTTTGTTGCTGTTTTTCCCTTTTAAACTTGTCCCTTAGCTCTTTGGTGTTCCATTTTATTTTCTGCGTGTTTGATAACTATATTAGCTGGGCATTTCCAGACCCCAATGCAATGCATGCAGGGGTGTGGCCTGGAAAGTTTTAATAGCCACCCCCTGAGAAATGAACTGATTATGATGCACTATGAGTCCATACAGTTTCTGCTGCTGTAACAATTACTTAACTAAATAATAGTAGCTTAAACCGCATAGAAGCTAATTATTTCTTATGCATGCATGAGAGTAAGAAGTTCTGGGATGATTTGGTGACTCCATGGTGCTGGGGAACTGGGTTCCTGGACACATCCGCCTTTAGGTTATTTTTATCTTATCTGAGTCCATCTGTCCACAGTCCAGCAAGTGGAAAAGAGAAAAAAGACATAGAGAGGACATGGGGACATTATTTCCATTTAAGGAAATAACAACCCGGGTGTTGTACATATCACTTCCACTTGTATTTCTTCTGCCAGAACATAATCATATGACCACAAGGAGCAGTGAAGCTGGGAAATACAGCTTTTATTCTTTGAGGTCATGTTATCCAGATAAAATTCAGAAACAAATAGCAATCTCTGTCCTGGGTATAAAGTTTGGCCACGGCTGTAAAAATTCAGTGGACTCTGACCTTTACAAGGTCCCAAAGTCGATCACCGTCAGGAAGGCTGACTCGCACTGAAAAGCTCACAAGAGACTGTTGTAAAAAACCAGAATATATTAAACATTATTATGAAAAATGCTACTTCCAAAGAGACGGATAGATGGGTTGTTATAAACACAATTGTTCCATGTATGCAAGCTATGTGGGTGTTGGGAGCCAGTCTTGGAGGTCCACATGATTGACAGGGTCCCGGTGGGCCGAAGACCCCGGGCCGCAGGGCAAGCCCGGGAAGCTGAGGCCCTTCTGTCTTCCACCTTTGCTGTTTGATATGGCTGAAGAAATTCTGTGCAGTTGTGGAAGAAGAAAATGGCATGTTTATGCGAAGTACTCACACCTAACCTGAAAATGTCATGGTTCATTTTCCCATTTTCCCACTATGCCACTTGGCCTTTTCTAACATATGCAAGGGTTAAACTCTGAAGCACATCAAGAATGCTTTCTTACACTTGGTTATAAGTTACTAGATATTGCTTGAATAAAAAATGATATTAGTATATTCACTCCTTATTTGATTTAGAATTATGCAGTTTAGTGTTTAGACATAAGGTTCTTTAGAAGCACAAGTTTATTGTAAGTTCATTATGAGCTCATTATAAGTTCTAACACTTATCTAGGAGATATGTAGGTGATTTATAATACTGTCTTCACAGACTTAGGATATAGATTAATCGTTAAGGTTTTTACTTAATTCTATAGTTAAATTTTAAGTAAACGTTTATAGAGTGGGTTTTCACTGAATTCATAATATACTGATTAGATACTTTTATGATAATTAACTAAATACAGAAAGCAACCTTCGGGGCCTGGGAAATGTCATTAAAAGCTTCTTTTGAGTTTTCTTTAGAAATAAACACTGCAGGATAAGAGAAAAGTAACGAAGACACCTGGGCAAGAAAGGCGATTACAAGACTTTGAAGGTTGTAAAAGCCCAAAAGAGAAGAACTGCTACATGAAGGACCGTGCACCTGGGAACTTTCTTGAAGCACTTCAAGGACTGTAATTTGGGACTCTCTTGAAGAGAGTTGCTGGCAGTGCTATTCTAGACATGATAATTGTTTTATCCATGTATTAATCATAATTGGTAAATGTAATATCATACAAGTTTATATAATCAATATACATATGTATGAGGGTTAACAAAAACTATTAGACTCTGGTTATGTTTAACAAGGTTTTTACTTTGTGTCATTAATTAAGTTTTAGTGCTATAGTTTAGTGTTTTATAGCTACTTTGAAGATTGTTTTAAGTTCACACAATGATAAAATTGGTGCCTCAAAGATAATAATAATTGCTCCAGTGCCTATCTTAAGACAAAGATGTTTTCCAGGAGGTTGCCAAGCATAAAGGAAAACAGCCAAATCACCATTATCCTAAACTTAAAAGCTCATTAGCAAATATGCAACCATAATAATTTTAGTTGTGTTAGTTTTATTTCATTATGTTTAGTTCACTTTATATGTTTATTCAGAGTAAAGATTAGTTTATGTATTTTCACAGTAAATGACTTTCATAGTTATTCTTTAAATGCTAGCCACTGTTGTTTGGTCAAGTTAATGGGTTTCATATTCCTAGTATCACTAGGTACAATCTATAGTTTTGTTTTAGTGATTTTATGGCCTTTTTAATTAGACAAGTGATGTGGAACCGAAATCAAAGTAAACCTTGTATGCATTTTGTTTAGTTTAAGTGAAACTCCTTTTAAACTTATCTCAAGACTCATTGACTGAAAGTAGATAGTGTTTTTGGCTTATTCGTTTCTTCTAAAGACCGCTAGATGGTGGTAACTTTTAAAGCATATGGACGTGAAGGAATTTTCTTTGTCTTGCCCCTTTACGAATGGTATAAAAGCTTTCTGTTAACTAATAAAGGTTGTCATCTGCTCAGGAAGCAGGTGTCCGAGTATAAGATTTTCGTCTTTCACCTGTCCGTCTCTCCTTCAGGAGATCTCACGACCCGGCAAAGGGGCTAGACCCCTTCATGTGGGGGATCAGATTACCAGAGGGTCACTTGGTGAGCAGAGAATCAGAAGTTCTGAGTGCATAGTGGCATCTGGCTCTGCCAACCCATCCTCACACTGGCTGGGCTTCCATCCTCACGCTACTCATGCTGCTGCTTCTCCTGAGCAGTGCTTCAATGTCTGACAGACATTATATCCAGGATTCTTCATGGGCCTTGTCCTTTCTTGATCTTCTTTCTATTCGATCAACAGCTTATTTTTTATCTTGAAAATTTGTATGTATGTATTTATTTATTTGGATTGGACATGGGTTCTCGCTCTGCCACCCAGACTGGAGTGTAGTGGCATGATCATAGCTCATTACAGCCTCAAATTCCTGGGCTCATGCAATCCTCCTGCCTCAGGCCTCTCAAGTAGCTGGGACTACAGGTGTCACACTGCAGCAGGCTCACCAGCTTATTTCTTTAGCTATGTTAATAACCCTCCAGATTTGGTTCCTTCCTACTCAACCCTGAAGTCCTTTCTGCCTCTCCATCTCTCTGCTCTGATCTGTACGTATTAGTTTATGGTTGAGATCCATTTCTCACACCACGTCTATAATACTTGGAGCTTTTAGTTATAGCCTGCATTTATAGTCCCTTTAGGGCAAGACGCTCACCTCATAACACTTGGTACCCAAGTTCTTCAATCTGCCCCACCATCACACTCCCAAATGACGTTGATGATGACCACAAGATGACAAATGCCTCTGTTGCCACAAGTGTCATGGTGTGGCTATCACCCGAACATGAGGGGGGTCACAAAGACACTAACAAAAGTACAGTTGGTGCCAGGAATAAAAAGTTAATGGAGACTTAATGACACAGCATAGTCAGGAAATTCAAACACAGAACTGTGGCTTTTGCACTTTGCAGTTATAGTAGAAAAAGATGAAAACCTTTTTGAAATGTTCTCAAAAATAAAAAACTTAAAGCCAACATTAAGGCTTTTCAAAACCCTAATGGGATCTTGCTGCATCTCCTCCATATTGCAATGGGGCTGCCACACTGAGGGCAAGTTTCCCACAGTAGCTCTGTGTGTGCATGTGTGTGTGAGTGTGTGTGTACACATGCTGTATGCGTGCATGCTGTAACATACCGTTCTCCTGCTCCATTTCTGGCTTTCGTGGATGATATGGAGATGCATGACTGGCTTGGTGAAATTGGGTACTTAGCAATACTAAGACCAGATGCCCACTAAACACAATGCCAAAGAAAAATGTTGGCACCTTGTCCTTTTGGAGAGGTGGCTGAGGCTGATGATTCCCTGACAAGCTGGTTTGAGTCTGGGTGAAGTCACAGTCCATAAGCACTCTGAACCCAGCAGCCCAGGCAGACGCCATTAAATAGGAATAGTTAGCATTTGCATCTTGACCATTTCTATGCCGGGGAGCACACAAACCCCCTCTTTTCTAGTCCAACCTCTAGCTAAGGGCAGCCTCACCAAGGAAATGGGGATGGACATTTTCATGGACAGAAGAATGGGAAGATTTTTAAGTCATGGACATTGGAAGGGTCCATGGGGTGAGGATGAAGGGATGGCTGGGAGCCCAGGAGCAGGTTTGGAAGGGGTACCCTGGGGGTCACAGGGAAAGCCCGGGAAACTGCACACTCAGAAGGTCACTGGGGCGTGGTCCCAGGAAGGCAGGGACAAAGGGCAACTTTGGCCAGACTCAGTCTTAACAAGGAAGTGGGTGCTGCGATGGTAGACCATTTTGGGAAGCATTATCAGGAAATACACAGAAGTAGAAAGGCAGATGGAAGGAGCAGTCATGTCGGGTGAACACTGCCTACTCTGCTCCCATCATCCCTCTTTAGCTTCCAGTTTTGTGGGATGGGGGCTTTGGGCACTGTCACACATCAAAGCTGTGTGATGAGAGGGGAGGCACACTAGCTGTTGGTATGAAGGGGATCCGATGGATGAATAGATCCAGGACAAAGGAGAATTGCTGCCGGATCCAAGAAGTACAAGAAAGTAGATGTGTGCTGAGCTCAAATGGGTGACAAAGGAATGATGGAGAAGGATTCAAGGACCCATGGAAAATGGCCTCTTCTGGGCTGCAAGGGTCAGTCAAGAAAGGCGTACATCCTCCTTTAGACCTGGGTGTATTCATACTTTTTTTTTTTTTTTTTTTTTGAGTCAGGGTCTCACTCTATTGCCCAGGTTGGAGTGCAGGGGCATGCTCACAGCTCCCCACAGCCTGGACTTCCTGGGCTCAGGTGATTCTTCCCTCTCAGCCTCCCATGTAACTGGGACTACAGGTGCATGCCACTAAGCCCAACTAATTTTTTTTTTTTTTTTTTTTTTTTTTTTTTTTGAGTTGGAGTCTCACTCTGTCGCCCAGACTGGAGTGCAGTGGCCGCTCCCGGCCACTGCAGCCTCGACCTGCTGGGCTCCGGCGATCCTTCCGCCTCAGCCTTCCGAGTAGCCGGAATTACAGGCGTGCGCTACCACGCCCGGCTGATTTTTTGATTTATTGTAGAGATGAGGTCTCGCTGCCCAGGCGGGTCTCGAACCCGCGGGCTCAGGCAATCCACTCACCTCAGCCTCCCAAAGGCGCGGGATTACAGGCTGAGCCACCGAGCCCGGCTTCCAACTAATTTTTTTTTTTTCTGAGTTGGAGTCTCACTCGGCTGCCCAGACTGGAGTGCAGTGGCGGCTCCCAGCCACCGCAGCCTCGACCTGCTGGGCTCCGGCGATCCTTCCACCTCAGCCTTCCGAGTAGCCGGAATTACAGGCGCGCGCTACCATGCCCGGCTGATTTTTTGATTTATTGTAGAGATGAGGTTTCGCTGCCCAGGCGGGTCTCAAACCCGCGGGCTCAGGCAATCCACTCACCTCAGCCTCCCAAAGGCGCGGGATTACAGGCTGAGCCACCGAGCCCGGCTCAATCCCTTTCTTATAGTATTATGATAATTGTTCAGGATCCGCTTGTAAGTGAGTTTATGTGGTACTCAGATCTTTGTTTCTGTGCTGTTCTCTCTTTTCTAACTTCTTTCTTTTAGCCTCCTGTTGGGGGGAGGAGAGAGAGAGGATAAAGATTTTGATTTTATTTTTTTATGAAACAACCACAAAAGCCAAGCAACTAACCTAAGAAATACATTTTAAAACATTGTAATTGTAACCTTTGGGATTTTGAATTCTGGAAACCTGGTGGTTAAGGATGTATGTACCTGAGCCAGGCGCAGTGACTCATGCCTGCAATCCCAACACTTTGGGAGGCCAAGGTGGAAGGATCGTTTAAGCTCAAGAGTTCAAGACAAACCGGGGCAACATAGCATGACCTTATCTCTATAAAAAATTAGTTGGAACCGGGCTCGGTGGCTCAGCCTGTAATCCCGCGCCTTTGGGAGGCTGGGGTGAGTGGATTGCCTGAGCCCGCGGGTTCGAGACCCGCCTGGGCAGCGAGACCTCATCTCTACAATAAATCAAAAACTCAGCCGGGCGTGGTAGCGCGTGCCTGTAGTTCCGGCTACTCGGAAGGCGGAGGCGGAAGGATCGCCGGAGCCCAGCAGGTCGAGGCTGCGGTGGCCGGGAGCGGCCACTGCACTCCAATCTGGGCGACAGAGTGAGACTCCAACTAAAAAAAAAAAAAGAAAGGGATTGGCAGTAGTGGAACACTGGCTGGGGGCTGGGCATACAACATTAATAAGGGTACCTGATCTCAAATCAGGCAAAGTGGGAACCAAAGGGAGGCCCAAACTTTGCTTGTATAATGAGCACATATGTACCTAACCCTGAATTGTACCCCACATCTTGAAAATATAGAAAGAAAAGAAAGAACAGTTGAAGAAGTTGTGGAAAATGCAAATATGTGGGAGGATGTTTTCTCAGGAACCAGGCAGGGATGCTGAGGGATACATGTCAGGGTGGTCTGCCACTTAACATATATCTATCAAGTTCCTTGTAGTGTCTGGGTCTGCATTTGTTACTGGTCTTCAGTTCAATAAAGTAGATGCTTAGAGACCAGTGTGGGTTGGTGACTTGCAGAAAGGCAAAATATTTACAGCAGCTTTGGGGTTGAGGTTTGACTCTCAGAGATGAACTAGAAGGTAGATCAGTGAGGGTCCAGGGGAAAGGAGCCAGCAGGGATTTGTCATGGGACTTGAATACCTGCAGTTACCTCATCTATAATAGGGAATTAGGAGACATGAAAACCCAACCCAACTCAAATGCTTTATAGAAAAAGCAGAATTGGCCAGTCAGGTGGCTCAGCTTGCAATCCCAGCACTTTGGGAGGCTGAGGCAAGTGGATTGCCTGAGCCTACCGGTTCAAGATCAGCCCGGGCAACTTGGTGAGACCTGTCTCTACAATAAATCAAAAACTAGTCAGGTGTGGTACCACGTGCCTGTAGTTCCGGCTACTTGGACGGCTGAGGCGGGAGGACCACCGGAGCCCAGCAGGTTGACACTGGAGTGGCCATGAGTGTGCCCCTGCACTCTATCCTGGGCAACGGAGTGAGACCCCAACTCAAAAAAAGAAAAAAAAGGAAAAGCAGGGTCTAGGAGAAAGGGCAAAGCTCACAGAAAGACACCACACGCTCCCAGGATCCTCTCTGCTGTGGTGTTTTCTCGTTGTTACTAATAAGAACACAGCTTCTGCTTTCCCAGGAGGGGTGGGAAAGAAAAGCTGGATTTGCTGTTATGGAACCACAGAGCACCAGTACAACACGGGGCCTATTTCCAGCAACAAAGGCCGATACATATTAGTTCATTCAGCTGGCCCCATTGTTTATAATTCTTGCTTACATTTGCTGTCGTGCATTGGAGTTAAAATTCACACCCTTTTTTGGATGCAAGAAGTTATTTTTATTATCCTTCTTTGTTCACTGTTGCACTTCACAATAATTAATTCAATCACCAAAGCAGCAGCAAATTGGGGAGTAAGGATTTCTTTGCACTATTGGGCTTTTCTCACAGGGTATCTCAGAGGGCGAGAACTCTGCTACAATGCGGGTCCTCTTATTTTATGACAGGTTGCAATTTTCTTGTAATGTTTGATGTGGTTCATCTTGATAATTATACTAAATTAAGTAGTCCTACATATTATAGAAATATATGTTAAGATACATTAACTAAAATTAAGTATTTTAATTAGGTTCTGTATATCATAGAAAAACATATTAAACAGAAATTCATCTGAAATTCAGAATTTGAATGTGATTTTACACAACTCAAACAAATTACTAATAGTGAGGATGGGGGTGATATCTCCAACCTCCTAGTCTTTCCCATGACATGAAATTTTATTTTTGAGTCGGGCTCTTGTTCTGTCATCCAGGCTGGAATGCAGTGGCACAATCATGGTTCACCACAGTCTCAAACTCCTGGGCTCAAGTGATCTTCCCCACTCAGTCTCCTGAGTAGCTGGGACTGTAGGTGCGTGCCACCATGCCTGGCCAATTTTTTTTTTAAGTTGGAGTCTCACTCTGTTGCCCAGACTGAATTACAATGGCATGCTCATAGCCACTCCAGCATCGACTTGCTGGGCTCAGGCAATCCTTCTGCCCCAGCCTTCCAAGTAGCCAGAACTACAGGCACACAGTACCAAGCTGGGCTTATTTTTTGATTTACTGTAGAGATGAAGTCTCGCCAAGCTGCCCAGGCTGTTCTTGAACCCATGGGCTCAGGACAATCCCCTCATCTTAGCCTCCCAAAGTGCTGGGATTGTAGTCTTGAGCCACCACACCATACCCTAATTTTTTGTAGCGATGAGGTCTTGCTAGGTTGTCCAGGCTGGCATCAAATCCTGGGCTCAAGCAATCATCCTGTCTCTACCTCCCAAAGTGCTGGAATTAAAGGCATGAGCCGCTGTCCCTGGCCTCCATGAAGTTAAATTTTCTGAAGGGTATTAAGGCCACAAATAAAGGGAAATGTCTTTCTAGTTTGGAATTCACCTCTGATTTTTCTTTCTTTTTCTAGTCTGTCCTGTTACATGTCATTCTTCTCTTGCCCAAGTATCAGTAACAGGGAACCTGGGCAGCAAAGCAACTTGACAATTCCTGGAATCTTAGCAGAAAGTGTTGAAAAGGAAAACAAATAAGCAGAGACCACACCATCCTGCTGACTGCTGGGTTAATTCTGCCTCTGCTGAACGGAGCTTTCTTTGTACTGGTGTCAGATCTGGGACCACAGATTTTTCTGTAGAACTGAGGATCCCAATGACCATGAAAGAGAGAGACCTAGAAGACTGTGTCCCACCACTCACCTAGGGTTCCTGGTCTACCAAACACTGGACTGGGCTGTCAAGGTACAAGGGCTGTACTGGGGTGGCTGTTGCCACACAAGGCACTGTCCCCTCCCAACAGGAGGGGCCAATCAGGAAACTTGGCCCTGAATGTAGAAGGGGCCACAACGTCAAACAATAAAAACATTTGCAACATGTTGATTTCCTGTACTAGTTAAGTGTTTTTTTTGTTTGTTCTTTGGTTTTTTTTTGCAAGTAGCTGAAAACAATTCTGCCCTTCCTACTTCCCCTCTAGAGGTGGAGATTTATTAGAAAGATATTCGAGAAGCCCACATGTCTATGGAGGAACTGAACACACAAACTGGGGTAGGGCCTCCTCCCAGAACTGAGCAGAATGATGCACGGGGACTTGACCTATGGAGTCCCAACATAGCTGACATTTGGCTTTAACCACTCTAGTGTGCAAATGTCTTGGATGATGCCCACATTCCAGTCTCAGCTGCAGTCAGGTGTCCACACCTCTTTTGGTCAACAGTGGCCAGGGGGCACAGGTCCACCATGGGGGTCCTCTCCTGCACATCAGAGCTTCCTGGAGGAGGGACTCTCACTGCAGCCAAATTGTCACATCACTGCCTTCTGCAGCATTCCTCTGTTCTGCATTCCACTCTCCCCAACCCCAGGATTGTCCACTTGACAGCTGAAGACCCAAGATCAAGAGCTGGGAGATGTCAACCTGGGACACTCCTCCTTCCCTCTTCTTCCTGACCTGGACTCTTATTGATTTGAAGGTACATTCATGCTATTTGTCCTGGGTTTAATTGTCTGTAATGGAGTTCCCATTATTTTCTTGAAAATGAAAGGTCTCACGTCTCTGAGAGCTATACTTGACCATGGATTCTTTGCTGTCTCATCTTCTAAAATCAGTATGAGTATGTTATTAATTTTCTCCCCTCCTATGGTGGCTTCGCACTGTCTTCAGAATACAATCCACACTTCTCCATTATCTGACACTTTCCTGTGAATTATGTCTTGCCTTGCCAGAGCCTCACACAACACTGAGCGTCTCGTCATTGCTTCCTGAACTTGATATTATGACCCTCTGACATCGTATGCATCATCCCTTGTACGTGATAATTTTCCCTTCCCTTCACCAGTCCATCCAAGTCAACACAAGTACATTTTGCCAGACTCCATGTAAAAGTCATATGTAAAACATATGAAGTCTGATAATGAGGTTTGTGAACATCCTAGAATAAGTGCTACATACCTCATTGCTGAATATCATTAAGGTCACCTTCTAAGTACTCCCCTTGGGAAGTTAGGCACCGATCCCAGCACCAAGTCTACCATCAAAGCAATTTTGGAACTCTTTTTCTGGAATAGTCATCAGAGTTGCTGTCATTATTTGTTGAGGTCTGACAATTAAGTTTACAAACTTGCCAATGTGCGCTTATGTTGGCAGCATTGTACAAATAAGTATTGGAACACGCTCCCTACTCACCTGATCTGGTCCCTGATGACTTTTTTCTTTACCTGATGTAAAGGAAATATTGAAAGGAAGACATTTGATGACACTCAGAACATCAAGGGTAAAGTAAGAAGGACACAGGGTATCAGAAGAGTATAGACAGATTTTTGGGGGGTCACAGCTGACCAGTAAGTCTTTTTTGTTTGGTTGGTTAACTCCTTGGTTCTCAAAGAGGGAAGATTTTTTCCCCCATATGCTTCCAGGGGGCATTTGGCAATGTCTGGAGACATCTTCTGTGGTCACATTAGGAAAAGGGGTGCCACTGGCATCTTTGGGTAGAGGCCAGGGATACTGCTTAATGTCCTATGGTGCACAGGAAGCCTTCTACAATAGAGGGGTCCAGCCCTAAATGTCAATAGTCTGAGATTGAGAAATCCTGATTTAACTCTATAAGACCTCTCCCTGTCATGAAAGCTCTCATTCATTACTTTGTTCTCAAACTCCACCCTAGGAGACCACCAGGAGGGAGGGGTTCATGTTACTTTGGCACACTGGCATCCCATGTGCCCACCTCCTTCCAAGTTTAGGGGAAGTTTGAGTATGGAGAGAGAAAACCACTTCCTGTCAAGCTGCTTTTGAATACGTTGCTATTTATTTGGCCCTACCAGGCAAGATTGCTGTTGTTTTTCATTTGAAGTGTTGCTGATTCTTTAGTGGACTAATTCTCCTTAAGTATTTGAATGGGCATTTGAGAAGATCATTTTCTAAACGGTGAGGTCAAAAGGTAGTGGAGCCATGTTTTTAGAAACTATAGCCATGTTTCTAAAGCTTCAGTGTATACATGAATCACCTGGAGATCTTGCTGAAATGCAGATTCCGATGGAACAGGTCTGGGGTGAGACCAGGCTCCTGGGTGATGCTGATGCTACTGCTTCACGGACCACACTTTGAGTAGCAGATTGTAGTTCTCTTCAGCTTTTCAGGAGTGCCCTGAGTTTCATTGGAAAAGATAGAAATTTAGATTTTACTACCAAATTATTCAAGTCTCTGCTAAGAAAAGCATAGCATTTTGCAATTCTTTCATGTTAGGAATCGAAGCAAATGAATAGACTGAGAACAGAAGGGAGAACCAAGGGGTAGGAAGCACTTTATCCTGTGGAAGGAAAACGACAATCTTCTCACTTTGTCCTCTATTTTTCATTATTTTTCATGATGTAGAAAAGCTGCTTTACATTAGACTTTAGTTTGTGAAAAATATCTAAAGAGTGTTTGAAGGGATGCCAAATTATTAGCTTGCCTTGGGCAACTGTTAGGGATTGAATTTTGTCCCCTGCTCCTCAAATTCATATGTAGAAGTCCTAACCCCTAAGATCCCAGATGTGACCTTATTTGGAAATTGGATTGTTGCCGATGTAATAAGTTAGGAAGAGGCATACTAGAGTATGCCTCAATCTAATATGATGGATATCCTAAAAAGGGAAACTTTGGGCCAGGTGCAGTGGCTCATGTCTAATCTCAGCACTTTGGAGAGTGAGGCTGGAGAATTGCTTGAGGCTAAGAGTTTAAAGCCAGCCTAGGAAGCATAGCAAGACTCCATCTCCATAAAAAATTTTTAAAATATATCTGTAGCTAGGCACATGTCAATAGTCCCAGATACTCAGGAGACTGAGGCAGGAGGATTGCTTGAACCCAGGAGTTCAAGGCTGCAGTGAGCTATGATTGTACCACTACACTCCAGCCTGGGTGACAAAATGAGACCCTGTCTATGAATGAATGAATGAATGAATAACGGAAACACTGGACACAGATACTTATATAGTGAGAACACCATTTGAACATGAACATGGCCATCTATAAGCCAAGGGGCAGACCCTTCCTTCACAGCCCTCAGAAGGAATCAACACTGCCAACACTTTGATTTCAGACGTCCAGGCTTCAGAACTTTGAGAAAATACCTTCCTATTGTTTAAACCACCCAGTGTATAGTACTTTGTTAGAGCAGTCTTAGCAAACTCATACAGATACCTATATATCTATCCAGGTCCAGTCCTTGGTGAATATCCCTTGGATTCTCATGACTTTTGGATTAACTATAGCCATGTTTCTAAAGCTTCAATGTTTACATGAATCACCTGGGAATCTTGCTGAAATGCAGATTCTGATAGAGCAGGTCTGGGGTGAGACCAGGCTCCTGGGTGATGCTGATGCTACTGGTCCACAGACCACACTTTGAGTAGCAAGATTGTAGTTCTCTTCAGCAGCAAGTGGATTCTCCATCCTGGCTTCATGCTAGAATCACTCACTGAGTTAATGTTGCAATGTAATGTATAGCAATCTCTGTGGTGGGGACCAGGCATGAATATTTTTTAAACGTCCTCCAGTGATTCTAGTTTCCAGTCACATCTAAGAACCACTGAGCTAGGGTGTGATACATTTGAGATTTATATTCTATCACTTGATGAAATGAGAAATGTCAAACAATACAGCCTATCCCAGGGTTAGACACTTGGGAGAGAATATTTTAAATAATGACTCTTTCCCCAATTTTGTATGATTGTTTAAAACAGCCCAGCAGGCCGGGCTTGGTGGCTCAGCCTGTAATTCCAGCACTTTGGGAGGTCAAGGCTAGTGGATTGCCTGAACCCGTGGGTTCGAGACCAGCCCAGGCAACTTGGTGAGACCTCGTCTCTATAATATATAAAAAATCAGCCACGCATGGTAGCATGCACCTGTAGTTCCAGCTATTTGGAAGGCTGAAGTGGAGGGATCACTGGAGCCCAGCAGGTCAACGTTGGGGTGGCCATGAGCGTGCCACTGCACTCCAGCCTGGGCAACAGAGTGAGACTCCAACTCAAAAACAAAACAAAAAAACAGCTCAGCATGTTCAACAGCTCCTTCCTCATCATGAGAAGAAGCCAGGAAAACTCTACTGAACAAGGTCTTACACTAAAAACCAAGGGGAGCTCCCCCCAAAAAGAAACTTTTTTGGAAAGCGAGTCCACATACAGTACAGGCTTACCCCTCTAGTTAGGTGTCCTAAGAACCCATTGGCATCAGTGTACCAGTTAGCGTTGTGAAAGGCTGCGTTTGGCTTCAGTGAAACTTTTTTTGTTTTTTGGAGATTCTTTTAAATTTAAAAAAATTTTTTATTTTTTTTCTTCTTTTTAAAAAATTTTAATTTTAAGGATGTGGGGTACAATTCAAGGTTAGGTATACAAATGGTCATTGTACAGGTAAAGTTTGGGCCTCACTTTGGTCCCCACTTCACCTGGTTTGAGATCAAGTACTCTTATTTTATTTTATTTTATTTTATTTTATTTTTTTTTTTTTTTGAGTTGAAGTCTCAGTCTGTCTCCCAGACTGGAGTGCAGTCACACGCTCTCGGCCACCGCAGCCTCACCTGCTGGGCTCTGGCAATCCTTCCGCCTCAGCCTTCCAAGTAGCCAGAACTACAGGCGTGAGCTACCTCGCCCGGCTAGTTTTTGATTTATTGTAGAGATGAGGTCTTGCCAAGTTGCCCAGGCAGTTCATGAATCTGCGGGCTCAGGCAATTCACTCACCTCGGCCTCCCAAAGCGTGGGATTACAGGCTGAGCCACCGAGCCCGGCCAAGTACCCTTGTTGATGAAGTGTGCTCCCCTCGCCCCTGGCAGTTTCCCACTACTGCCAATCCCTTTCTTACAGTATTATGATAATTATTCAGGGTCGTTTATGAGTGAGAGCATAGGTACTCAGTTCTTGGTTTCTGTGATCACCGAATATTATAGACTCTAAGTCCATCCAAGTTGCTGGGAAGTTTATAATTTTGTCCTTCTTTATGATTGCATAATATTCCATTGTGTATATGTACCACATATTTTTAATCCAATTCACTTTCGATGGGCAGCATGGTTGGTTCCATGTTTTTGCTATTGTGAATTTGTTTTGGATATCCATTTAACACATTTGTCCATTGCATGATGGGCGATTTGCATGAGCAACCTGCTCACACCATCCTGAGTGTTCAGCAGTTTTTTTAATTTTTATTTTTTACCAAAAATGGCATGACTTCCATTTCCCACCCTCCCTACCCACCTGATCTCATCCAGAGCCACTTTGGTTTTTTCTCCAGATTAAAAAATTAAAAAGTGTTTGCCGATTTCCTGATTTACAAGAGCACCTGCCCACACCATCCTGAATGTTCAGGAGTTTTCGACCCAAAACAGCATGACTCCCATGCCCATCCTCTGTTTCCTTGGATGAAAAAAGTCCTCAAAAGAAAACGTTTTGCCGATGTAAAAGAGCTGAAACAAAAAATGGCAGGAGCACTAAAAGCCATCAAAATGGACGAGTTCAAAAACTGTTTTGAGCAGTGGTAAAAGCATCTCGATAGTGGACTGCACAAATGGAGAGTACTTTGAAAGTGTCTGAAGTGTAAATATGTAAGAAAAAATACACAATTTTTTATAAATAAGTTCCGGTGGGTTTTTTTTTGTTTTTGTTTTTTGTCCTTTTTTGTAGCCCCTCTCAAGGCATCTTCAGATATCTTCTCCTCTTTCTTCTTACTTTGGGGAGAATGGCTGCAGCCTCTCATCCTCAAAACACACCTCTCTCTCTTCTCTTTGGTCCTCCCAATTCACCAATTCAGACAGTCTTGTGGTTTTTCATTTTGCCTCCACCTCTGACTAACACCTTTGTTTCTGCCCTTTGATTTAACCCCTGCTGGACCTGCACACCATCCCCCACCACCCTTCTCAGTTCAGCCCCACCAAACCCAGCCCATAGCAAAGCCCTGGGTCTCCAGTCCCAATAGAAGGAGGGACAGAAACATCCACCCATTCATCTTCCCAACCACTCACCCCCCTCACCCATCCATCCATTCATCTATCTGCCCACGCACACATTCATCCTTTCATCCACTTATCCTTCATCTGCCCATCCACAGCCCCATGCATCAACACATACATCTACTAAGTTAAGGGCTTGGGAATAAAATGATGGGCATGATAGCCCCAGTCCCCTTCCTCTCATCAACCCAAAGCCTGTCAGTAAGGATGGCTGCTGAACATCACATGTGGGCTGAGAATTACAAAGGAGGAGAGCAGGCCGATGTGGGAGTACATGAAAGGAGAATCTAAATTCTCCCTGGAAGAGCAATGGAGGTTTCCAAAGGAGGGATTTTAAGCTGAGACATAAAGAACAATTGGAAGTTGTTCATCAGCAGGTATAACAAGGATGAAGGGATAATAAGAAAGAAAGAGCATAACATTAGGAAAGAACATGCTGCTTTTTTTTTGGAAAAATGAAAATCAGATCAGTGTGATTGGAGCAGAAAGTAGGGGTAGGGAACAGAAAGAGGGGGTACTGGTGATGTTGGCAGAATTCTGAGGGGGCTTCATCCCAAGTCACAATCCTGTGATTATGACTCTAGTTTCTTGACCCCTGAGATTCCTAAGGATTTTCCCTTCCTTTGCTATATGAAGGGGGACCCAAAAAGACAAGAATTTTTTTTTAGAAAGCAGGATTTATTGAGGACAGAAAAGCTCCCACAGTGGGAGGGAACCTGAAGGGGTTGCCCCAAATCAGTAATTTATTTGTAAACAATTATGTATTGATTCTTGCATGTTTAAACTTCAGTCACCTTCAAAGTACTCTCCATTTGATGCAGTCCACTATCGAGATGCTTTTACCACTGCTCAAAAAAGTTTTTGAACTTGTCCATTTTGATGCCTTTTAGTGCTCCTGCCATTCTTTGTCTTACCTCTTCCACACTGACAAAACGTTTTATTTTGAGGACTTTTTTCATCCAGGGAAACAGAAAAAAGTCGCTTGGAGCGAGCTAAGGTGAATAGAGAGGATGGGCATGGGAGTCATGCTGTTTGGAGTCAAAAACTTCTGAACACTCAGAATGGTGTGGGCTGGTACTCTTGTAAATCAGAAAATAGGCAAACACATTGAAAAAATTCCTCCCCCCCAAAAAATTCACTGAAGCCGAACACAACCTCTCACAACAATGCTAGCTGGTACACTAATGCCAATGGGTTCCTAGAACACTTACCTACCTACCAGGGGAAGTCTGTACTACACAGGAGCCCACCCAGCTAAAAAGATAATTTTAGAGTTTTTTTGGTCCCCTCGTATTTCATTTGAGGATACTGGATCTATTGGATACATATTTGAGGATATATTCTGAGCACCCAAGCTACGCTGTACTCAGTACCACACTGCAGTGGGGCTGGGTGGCGGGGGGCGGGTGGGGGGCATGGTGCAAAAGCCTAGGGTCTGCTTTGGAAGAGCTTGGGGTCTTACAGAGATGACAATGTCTAATGTAGAATGATAAACCAGTCAGTGCCGCAGATAAGAAGCATTACAAGGTGCATAAAAGGACTTTAAATAAATATGCATCCAGCCATATGTGATCATCAATATTACATTTATAAAATAAATATAAATGTAAAGCACTTATCTATGAAAGTATCCCCAAATTGAACCTGAGCATTTTGCTGAATTGGGAGCTTGGATCTGGGGAGGAGCATCGCTTCTTCTCCGAGTGCTGAACGGGGTGTCATCGGTCCTTTTGCTCACAGGCCATACAACCCTTTGCCTGAAACCACAAAGGACAAAAAAGGCGACTACAGTGCTAGCTTGCAAGGCTGGAGTGTTCTACACAATCCCACTGGGCCCCCAGCTGCTTCCTCTGTGCCTTAGATCCTCCCTTTCAGGAAGTGTCAACCTACCAGGAAAACATCAACCGGTTCCCCAGAGCCCACCAGCTCACCTTTGCTCCTCCCCAACTGGTCCTCTTGCTTGGAAATCCTTTACCTCTTCAATGATCAGTTTTACTGGGACAAAAAATGGATAATTTCTTCCATAGAGACTAAATCATGGTGGTGAATGAAGGTTTAGCATCCAGAACCTTCAGTCCAAGATGAAGGAATCATTAAGACTAAATTATAGTGCAGGCCTGAACTTTGCTTTTATTTATTCTTTTCCTGTTGGGGCCCTATACAGTAAAGACATTATTTTGTTTTTCTTCTATAATGTTTTAGCGTGAAAATTTAGACAGCTCTCCAGGGGCACAACGCCAGCAGGGAGGGGGTTTAACGCCACACAATCCGTCTAAGCTGCAAGCACTGAGAGGCCGATTATTTAACTACATTTCCTCTATGACTTGCTTCTTAGTGGGATGACTCAGTCCCACATAAATCCACAGTAGGGGGACCTCACTTGGGACAATTATACTGAATCATGTGCCTTCCCCAAACAATTTACTCTGTGGGGAAGTCCCTAACTTGTGCCTGCTATTCTTTCGCATAGCCTTATTTTATTTTTCTTTGCCTCAGTGGGAGAGGAAATGGATGTTATCACTGTTGTGCCCAGAAAGAGTCATACATGCCAGATCTGTGCATTTTGTAAACATCCATGCATTTTGAAGCAGGGTAGGGAATGCTTTTTCTTTTCTGCTTTTATAAAGCAAAAGACTCCTTGGAATGTGTGTGTGTGTGTGTGTGTGTGTGTGTGTGTGTGTGTGTGTGTGTGTGTTGTGTTGATACATAGTTGTTGCAAAGCAAATAAACTAGGCTGAAGTAACTCAAAGAGAGTTAAGCGGGGGCAAAGGCTTCTGCTGGGGTGGGCTCAGGACAGGAAGGGGGAAGAGAGCTAAGGCTGCTGCCGAGATGAGGCCTTCGATGTTCGGCTCAGGTAGTAGTACCAATCGCTGTATATCTGCTAAACCTGAAATTAATTGGTGTACGTGCCACACTCATTTAATTTGCCTAATTACAATTCGTTCACACCCCCACCACAGGGCTTTGTTACAAATCATGCTCCAGGTCAGGCGACTGGGTGGAGGGTAGACCTGTCGCTCGGAAGCAGTTTGTGGGGGGAAATTTGCATACAGCATTTCCCCCACCAAATTATTAATTGGCTCCCCGGGAGGCCCTGGGTTCGGAGCTTCTGCTTAATTACTGTTCGTGTCAAGGTTAAACATCTGCCCCTGGTGAGCCATGTTACCTGCTAGCCCCTCTGCTGTGCTGCTATCAGCATCGTGTTGATGTTCACAGCTAGGAAACACTTGTCAACACATCCTTTCTATGAAAACAACAGAGGATGCTGCCATGACACTGTTTACGCTGATTGCCGAAGGTCTTGTGGGTAGAATGTAAACAAGAGAGGAGGGGGCCCGGGCGTCACACTCAGTGTCAGGTGGTGGGGCAGCTCACTGAGTGGGAAAAGATGCTCTCAGCCCTGGAACAAGCGGATCCCTTTCCTTTCCTCCTTGCCAAGGGTGCACATGGCTGCCCAGGGTTAAAATACATGCCCCGCTCATCTCCTGAAATTTCCGGAGCACTCTGGGCTTTTTGGAAATTAGATTATTCCTTCTTCTTAACTCCATGACTTAAGGATCCTGTTTGGGAGGTCAGGCATGGTGGCTCACGCTCGTAAGCCCAGCACCTTGGGAGGCCAAGGCAGGAGAATCCCTTGAGCCCAGGAGTTCGAGACCAGCCTAGGCAACATAGTGAGACCCCCACCTCAACAAAAAAAATTTTTTAAATAGATGGGTATGGTGGTACTCACCTGTAGTCCCAGCTATTTGGTAGACTGAAGCAGAAGGATCACCTGAGTCCAGGAGGTCAAGACTATGGTGAGCTGTGATTGTGTCACTACATGCCAGCCTGAGAAACAGAGTGAGACCATGACTTAGAAGAAAAAAAAAATCCTGTTTTGGAACATTATACTAAGATTTGTTTAATTACTTTGTATAGCAATTTATTGAACAGTTTCTATTTTAAATGTACCATCACCACTGATTTAAAGACCAAGCTTTTAGGGAAGGAACAATCTCTGTGAAACTGAGTACATCCATGGCCACCAGAGCTGTGGGCATCAGAATGCCAGTAATTTTGATGTGACCCTCTAGTTCATTTTAGCTATCCCGTGGTCCTTCAACACCTCATATGCAACTTATCTGAATGGGACAAGCCATTCAGGTTAATGACAAGTCCAAATCCTGGCCTTTTCCGCTGATCTCCAAGACTCACCAGTACACACTGCACATGCTGAGCTGTCTTTGCAATTCCAAAACCACCTTTCAGTTTTCATAGCCCGTGTTCCATTTAGCCTGCTAGGGAGAAACCAATTTCAACAGTAAGAAGAGATGGGAAAAAGTCAATTAACCTAAATATATACTTTCAAAATAAATCAAGAAACCATCTAGAACAGGGACTGGAAAAATACAGCACACAGGCCAAATCCAGCCTGCTGCCTGTTTCTGGAAATAAAGTCTAATTGGAACATTGCCATGATCATTCACTCACAGATTATCTACTATGGACAGAACCATGTCCCTCCAAAAATGTGTATGTGACTGTATTTAGAGACAGGACTTTCAGGAAACAACTAAGGTTAGATGAGGTCTTAAAAAGGTCACAATATTAATTGATACAAAATTCCAGTCCCAAATTTACATTCATTCAGTTACATTTCTTCACTTCTCTCAGTTCACCTCTATCAATCATGGGTCTCTATCTGTATTTAGCTATATGTTAGCTTTGGTCTTTTTGAATCTATATTGTTAATTGCTATCTATATTCATCTATTTAGCTGCTCTAAATAGATTGATATAGATAACCTAAATATATACTTTCAAAATAATAGGACTGGTGGCCTTATAGAAGAAGAGATAGGGATCGCTCTCTGTCTTTCTATGCAGAGAGGAAAGACCATGCGAACACTCCATGAGAAGGGGACTGTCTGCAGGGGGAGGAACCTCACCAGAAACTGACCTTCAGGCAGCTTAATTGTGGATTTCAGCCTCCAGACCTGTGAGAAATTAAATTTCTGTTGTGAAACCACCCAGTCTATGGAATTTCATTATGGCAAATAGAACCAACTAAAACATTACCTTCTGGCTGCTTTTGTGGTATGGCAGATTTGAGTCGTTGGCTAGAAACTATAGGACACTCAAAGTCAGAGCTACTTACCATCTGGCTCTTAACAGAAAAAGTCTTTGACCCCTGATATAACACTCTACCCTCCAAAACCATACATAGAGAATAAGGCTATCATATAAAAAAGGGGGAAAATCCTCAAGGCATATTAGAAGCAAGTAGCAATAGAGCAGCTAAATCGATGAATATAGATAGCAACTAACAATATAGATTCAAAAAGACCAAAGCTAACATATAGCTAAATATAGATAGAGACTCATGATTGATAGAGGTGAATTGAGAGTAGTGAAGAAATGTAACTGAATGAATGTAAATTTGGGGCCGGAATTTTGTATCATTTAATATTGTTACCTTTTAAAATTGAAGGAGTTGGCTGGACTCGGTGGCTCAGCCTGTAATCCCGCACTTTGGGAGGCCGAGGTGAGTGAATTACCTGAGCCCACGGATTTGAGACCTGCCTGGGCAACTTGGCGAGACCTCATCTCTACAATAAATCAAAAAAATTAACTGGGCGTGGTAGCGCGCACCTGTAGTTCCAGCTACTTGGAAGGCTGAGGCGGAAGGATTGCCGGAGCCCAGCAGGTCGAGGCTGCGGTGGCTGGGAGCGGCCACTGCACTCCAGTCTGAGCGACAGAGTGAGACTCCAACTCCAAAAAAAAAAAAAATTCAGGAATTACAAACTTAAGTGTTTACAACAAATAGGCAGGTAACATGTAAAAACCTGACAGGGGACAAGTGTGGACTCTGCCACAGTGGCTGAATCCAGCTGATGCTTGTCAGCTTTTCTGGTTTCATAAAAAACAACAACAACAACAGCAAATCCCAAGTCTGGGTTCTATAACATCTCCCCATTTTAATTTTTTTTTAATTTATTTTATTTTATTTTTGAGTTGGAGTCTCACTCTGTCGCCCAGGCTGGAGTGCAGTGACACTCTCATGGCCACTGCAGCCTCGATCTGCTAGGCTCAGGTGATCCTTCCACCTCAGCCTTCCAAGTAGCTGGAACCACAGGTGTGCGCTACCATGCCCAGCTAATTTTTTGATTTATTGTAGAGACGAGGTTTCACCAAGTTGCCCAGTCTGGTCTCCAACCCCTGGACTCGGGGCAATCCTCTTGCCTCAGACTCCCAAAGTGCTGGAACTACAGGCTTGAGTCAACACGCCTGGGCCCCATTTTAAACTTAAAAACAGCTAATGTTGGCCATTGTCTTGCTAAGCTATGGTCTGGCCATGTGTTCTTTGAGCTATGGCCAGGCCATGTTTTCCTAAGCTTTGGCCCCCTCCCCTACCTGGGGGAGGAGAATCTTATGTCTCTTCTCTCACACTAATTTACTTCCTAAATAAGCTACATTTTCCAATATAAAAACAAACAAAAACCAGTCAATTCTGCAGAACCATGTGAGTAAAATATTTGATCCATGAGTTACCAGTTTGTGCCCCAGATCTTTATGTGATAGATAAATAAATAAATATATATATTTCATAAAAGATTTGTTTGAAAAAAAAGGAAAAAGAAAAGAAAGAAAATATTATTTTTGCTGACTTCCCTAATCATCATTGAGGGCATTACTTCTAGAGATGCTTGTGTTTCAGATAGCTTTGGTTGCAATATTTTTTCTATGCTTTTCCAAATTTAGCCAAGAGATTAGCCATTGGGGTGTCACTTAAGCCCCATGAGTCCCTCGCTGCAGGCAGGTGTCATGTGGCATGATGCGTGAAACTCAGGAAAAGTTGACTGACGGGCTTGAATTGTGTTGAATTGCTTTCACTTGAGCAAACAGTTACATTTGTTTATATTTAGGTGTGTGTATATATATGTGTGTACACACACATGCATCTTTTAATTTTTTTAAGTTAAAAAAAGGTATTAGTGAGAAGCAGACAGGAAAGAGAGGGTGGATGAATGTTTTGTACCAGAAAGACCTGGCACGGGCAAGTCTGTGTCTCGAAAAAGAAAGACTACCACACATGCATCTTTTAAAAGCCAAAGTAAATAAGGCAGCAAGACCATGTTGTAGGCAATCACTACACTCCTGATAGCAACATGGCAGTAGAAAATCCTAAGTGATACTGAATGATGACGTTTCTTTCAATTGGGTTGGAACAAAAGATTATCAAATGTGTTGCTGTATTTTGTTAAAGTAAAACTTTCATGGTGTTTTTGTTTTGTTTTGTTTTGTTTTGTTTTGTTTTGTTTTGTTTTGTTGAGTTGGAGTCTCACTCGGTCACCCAGACTGGAGTGCAGTGGCCGCTCCCGGCCACCGCAGCCTCGACCTGCTGTGCTCCGGCGATCCTTCCACCTCAGCCTTCCAAATAGCCAGAATTACAGGCATGTGCTACCATGACCGGCTGATTTTTTGATTTATTGTAGAGATGAGGTCTCGCTGCCCAGGCGGGTCTCGAACCCGCCGACTCAGGCAATTCACTCACTTCAGCCTCCCAAAGGCGTGGGATTACAGGCTGAGCCACCGAGCCCGGCTCTCATGGTGTTTTTATTTTTTTCATGTAGTTGAGTTGCCTTAAGATGGCCATTTTCCAAGAGAAATAACCAGTATGGGGGGGAGAGTTGTTTGAGCCCAAGCTCATAATTGGATGCTATGTCCTGTGCGGTATGGGCACTTCAGAGTTGGGTTCTTTGCGGTCACTTTGTTTCTTTAAAAGCTCAGGCTATAGACAGCATCTGATACATATTTCATGTATAGTAGAAACTCTCTTATCAAAGGAATCAGGACCAATATCAGTTACTTCATCCAAAAAGTTGAAGTGATGAAATCGTTTTTAAAAATTCACACATAGCTTAAACATTGTATTTCAATGTGAAATTATAAATGGACATTAGCTTGCCAATTTAGGTTTATTGTGAAGAGTCAAGACTTTCTTTGAAAATGAGTTCTCTTGTTAGAAGTCCTCAACATCTTTCTTATGTTAACTATGATTAGAATCCTTCATGCAGTTTCCAGCTTACTTTCTTCAAAGTGGAATGAGACATTACTACACAGGCAAAATAATCTGAATACTTGAGTACTTCCAAACTCTGATTATTTCCCTTAATCTATCGTACTTGTCTCATCTACTTATTTGGCAGCAATTTTAAAATAAACTTATTTTTATTACATTTTCTCAAAGTGTCTTTCATTTTCATAGAAACCACAACTTTCTTATTTTTGCATTCATATTTCATTGCTCTGCATAATATTTAATTAAACTACGTCATTGCAATAATGACTATAACTGGCATAAGCTAGGTCTGGTTCACTATGCAATCTATGAATGCAATAAAATTGCGCATGTACCCCATAAATATGTACAAATGAAAAGAACAAAAATAAAGTAGGTCTGTAAACAAATATAGCTGGGTTTTTTTTTTTTTTTGAGTTGTAGTCTTACTCTGTCGCCCTGGCTGGAGTGCAATGGCACACTCATGGCCACCTCATCTTCGACCTGTTGGGCTCCGGCGATTCTTCCACCTCAGCCTTCCAAGTGGCTGGAACTACAGGTGTGTGCTACCATATCTAGCTAATTTTTTATTTATTGTAGAGATGAAGTCTTGCCAATTTGCCTGGGCTGGTCTCGAACCAACGGGGTCAGGCAATCCACTTGCCTCGGCCTCCCAAAGTGCTGGGATTACAGGCTGAGCCACCGAACCCAGCCAATACAGATAATTCTAGGTAAGTTTTCAACTCAACTGGTACAAGAAGATGTGTGAGATTATATTTGAGAGAAACCTACTAGCTGTGAGTGTTCGGTGAGGTCAATGTTCACGATTTGCAAGAGAGGATGGAGAGTTTTTGCGTAATTCTTATTGTTTAAGTGGAGGTCAACTAAGAGAACTTCTATCATAGAGCATTGATTAAGAAAAATGGGCATGCCTGTAATCCCAACTACTTGGGAGGCTGAGGCGGAAGGACCATCTGAGCCCAGGAGGTTGAGGCTGCAATGAGCTGTGATATCTGATCATGCCACTGCACTCCAGCCTGGGTGACAGAGTGAGACCCCAACTCAAGAAAAGAAAAGAAAAATGGCACACAAAGGGAAGACAACCCCTTCCCAGTATATGACAGCTAACATGGTTATATGGTACACAATGGAATACTATTCTACCACTAAAAAAAAAAAAAAAAAAAAATCCTGTCATTTGCAGTAACACAGATGGAACTGTAGGTCATTGTGTTAAGTAAAAGACACCAGGCACAAAAAGACCAAATATCGCATGTTCTCATTCAGTGCGGATCTAAAAAATGTTGATCTCATGGGTAGAGAGTAAAATGATAGTTCTAGGAGGCTGGGAAGTGGGTTAGGGAGATGAAGACAGGTTGGTTAGTGGGTGCAAACATACAGGTAAATAGAAGGAATAAGTTCTAAGGTTCAATATATATAGGATGACTGTAATTAACAATGTATATTTCAAAATAGCTAGAAGAGAGGATTTCAAATACTCTCAGCACATAGGAATGATAAATATTTAAGATGATGGATACCCTAAACACCTGACTCAACCATTACACCTTCTAAGCATGTAACAAAACATCGTGTGTACCCCATAAGGATGCACAAATATTGTGTGTCAATTAAAAAAATCCTGTTAAAAAAATTAAAAATAAAATGATTCTCTGGGAAAAGCATGCTGATTTGTGACCAGTCACTCCACCATGGTTCATCATGATAGACACTCTGTAAATAACTTGGGACATCTCCAAAGGGCTGATGCACCGATTTACTCCAGCTCGACAACTCCAAATGGTGTGTCTTATTTTTTTGACCCAAACATGTTCCTTCTATGGTACTCCCTACTTAGGTGACTGAAACCATTGCTCACCTAGGATTCAGGTCAAGAAGCTCCAAATGGTCCTGGAGGTTGCCCTCCTCTGCATCCTTTATATTTGATTGGACATCACGCCTTGTCCATTTTGACTTTATGCTTCTCTCTAATTTATCTTCTCTCTGTGCCCATTGCTTTGGCTCATACACTTACTTATTTTTCAGTGCTGTCACACTGTCTCAATTATATACTTCACATACTTGCCAGGGTGATCTCTTCAAGCTTTCTTTCTTTCTTTCTTTCTTTCTTTCTTTCTTTCTTTCTTTCTTTCTTTCTTTCTTTCCTTCCTTCCTTCCTTCCTTCCTTCTTTCTCTCTCTCTCCCCCTCTCTCTTTCCTTTCCTCCCTCCCTCTCTCTATCCTTCCTTCTTTCTTTCTTTGTCTCTCTTCCTCCCTCCCTCTCTACTCCTTCTCTCCCTTCCTTCTTTCCTTCCTTCCTTTTTTTTTTTTTTTTTTGAATTGGGATCTCACTGTGTTGCCCAGGCTGGAGTACAGTGACATGATCATGGCTCACCACAGCCTTGACCTCCTGGGCTCAGCAATTCTTCCACCTTAGCCTCCCAGGTAGCTGGGATACAGGCATGTAACATCATGCCTGACTAATTTATTTTTATTTATTTTTATTTTTTTGTAGAGATGAGGTCTCACTATGTTGCCCAGCTGGTCCAAACTCCTAGCCTCAAGTAAACCCCCTGCTTTGGGCTCACAAAGTGCTGGGATTATAGACATGAGTTTGAGACTGGTCCAAACTGTATTTCTGATGATCTCACTCCCCTGAATAAGTTTTTCAATGACTCCCTATTGCTGTCAGCAAAATATTCAAACCCTTTAGCCTGGTGTTCTCAAAGTAGCCTCTGCCAACATTTTCAACCACATGTCTAAACACACACACAGCCACTTCACTCCAGCCACAATGAACTAGAACACCTTCAGGCTGTTTCACACCTTTGTTTGTTTTGCTTCTGCTGTCTATGGCACCTTTCCTCATCAAGTCCCCTCACCCATACCTCAGTTCACGGGCCGTTCCTTCCTTGTGAGTGTTCCCTTAGCTTCTCCTCTGCACCCCTCAATATGCACGCAACTACTTACCAAGTCGAGTAATAATTTCTGATTTTCTCATCCTTCTTTTCTATTAGATGGATATTTCGCAAAGATATAGATTGAGTTTTGTTCTCCTCTGTATCTCTTGCATGAGTATAAACAGAATAGACTGAAATAGTGATGGTTGCCATCAGGCCATTGCACTCTAGCCTGGCCGAGAGTGAGACCCCGACTCAAAAAACAAACAAACAAACATGTTGAGCTAAAATACTTATTGTTAGATGGGTGAATGAGCAAATGTATAAATGGGAAAAAGTCATAAAATGGAGAATACACAATCCTTACCCATTGGAATACTCTGTTTAGTAGCAAAGTGGTATGCAACTGAGCCATGTCATTAAAGGGGAATTGGTTTTGAAGTACTGAAGTTTCTAAGTTTCCTAAGAGTCCAGAGAAGGAAAAGGCATAGCTACAGGGGATTTTACCTGTACCTTAAGTAAAAACACCTTAATTACTACCATACAGTGATAAAATAATGTGGTTTTTATCACGGAGAGTTCGAGGACTATGTAAGATAATATATGTTAACCACAACAACACATTGTAGATTTTACTATCAAAGACACTGTGAAAGAGAAGCTAATGCTGTGGTGGTTATTATTATCTCTTTCAAATTAGTAAAATAAAAATGTTTTTTTTTTACATGTTATTGTTACTTTAAATCCTTTATTTCAAGATTTAATACCTTGAGACATAAACACCAGATATGATAAAAATGAGCTTTGGTTTATTGTCCTGCAAACCATTTGGTGATATGATGGACTTTATAAGAGAGAACACTACTAGTGATTACATAGCTTGTAATTTATTTATTTATTTATTTGTTTATTTATTGAGTTGGAGTCTCACTCTGTCGCCCAGACTGGAGTGCAGTGGCCGCACCCGGCCACCGCAGCCTCGCCTGCTGGGCTCCGGCGATCCTTCCGCCTCAGCCTTCGGAGTAGCCAGAATTACAGGCATGCACTACCACGTCCAGCTGATTTTTTGATTTATTGTAGAGATGAGGTCTCGCTGCCCAGGCGGGTCTCAAACCCGCGGGCTCAGGCAATCCACTCACCTCAGCCTCCCAAAGGCACGGGATTACAGGCTGAGCCACCGAGTCCAGCTACATAGCTCATAATTTAAATGCCAACTTTATAATACTTGAAAATGATTTGGAAATGGAACAATGCCACTGTGACCAAAAGTTGTCATCTGGTTGTTTTCAAACTTGAATGTACATAGGAAAATCTTGTTAAAATGCAAGGTCTGTGTGGTGGTATCTGAAAGAACTAGAAATTGGCCTTCCATATGACTCAGCAATTCCCTATTGGGAATATACTGGAGGAACTCAAATCATTCTACAAAATACATACTGCACAAGTATGTTTGTTGCAGCTTTATTCACAATAGCAAAAACATGAAGCCAACCATGTTTTTGGTACATATACACAATGGAATATTATGCAGCCATAAAAAAGGACAAGCATATGGACTTTGCAGCAACTTAGATGGATCTATCATTGATCTATCGCAGAAACAAAGAATAGAGTACCATATGTTCTCACTCATAAACAGACCTTGAACAATTATAATACTATAATAAAGTGATTGGCAGTAGTGGGAAAAACTGTCAGGGGACGGGGGTGGGATTGGTAGTTGAGGGAAACTGTTAGGGGAAGGAGGAGCATACCTCATCGACAAAGGTACTTGCATAATCAATGTTTGTATACCTAACCCTGAATTGTATCCCACATCTTTATAATAAACAAACAAATAAATAAAATAAAACTAAAAGGCAAGGTCTGAGGCCTTGAATAGGACCAGAGATAGGCATGTAAATTCCTATGTAATGCTGATGCACCGGCCCACAGACCATGTTTAGGTGGGAGCAGTGTGTCCCAATCTGATTGACCATAAGAATCCTTTGGGAAGCTTATTAAAAACATGGATTCCTGAACTCTCCCCAGTTGTAAACACCCTCCTCCCTGCACATACACACTTATATTCATAGAACAGAACCTGGGAGACCTGGAAGGTTACTGACATACAGATTGGGTATCCTTTACTAGAAATGCTTGGGACAAGAAATCCTTCAGATTTTGGATGCTTTTGGATTTTGAAATATTTGCATTGTGCTTACCGGCTAAGCATGCCAAAGCTACAATTCAAAATTTGAAATGCTCCAGTAAGCATTTTCTTTGAGCATCATGTTGGTGCTCAAACAGTTTGGATTTTGAAGCATTTTGGGTGTTTGGATTTGGGACACTCAACCTGTATGTATAAATATGTATTGGACACATTTCTCATGGAAACTCACTGATATTCACTATGAATTTCTCAGTTTCTAACAGATTACTGAGAGGCTTCTTACAAACTTCAGATATTTTATTATTTCTATTTTTTATTTTTTAAGTTGGAATCTCACTCTGTCGCCCAGGGTAGAGTGCAGTGGCATGCTCATGGCCACCCCAGCATTGACCTGCAGGGCTCAGATGGTCCATCCGCCTCAGCCTTCCAAGTAGCTGGAACTACAGTCATCACTACCACACATGGCTAATTTTTTGATTTATTGTAGAGACGAGATCTTGCTAAATTGTTCAGATTGGTCTCAAACCCCTAGCTCAGACAATCCTCTTGCTTCCGCTTTCCAAAGTGCTGGGATTACAGGCCTGAGCCACTGCGCCCAGCCAAACTTCAGATATTTTTAAAAGATACCCAATCAAAGTCCTTGGACAATTCCTGCCTTTCATCTTTGATTGCTATCCTCATTAGCACTGTGCCATTCCTAATTTTTTTTTTGTTTTTTTTTGAGTTGGAGTCTCACTCTGTCACCCAGACTGGAGTGCAGTGGCCGCTCCCGGCCACCTCAGCCTCGACCTGCTGTGCTCCGGCGATCCTTCTGTCTTCAGCCCTCCAAGTAGCCGGAATTACAGGCATGCACTACCACGCCTGGCTGATTTTTTGATTTATTGTAGAGATGAGATCTCGCTGCCCAGGTGGGTCTCGAACCCGCGGGCTCAGGCAATCCACTCACCTCAGCCTCCCAAAGGTGCAGGATTACAGGCTGAGCCACCGAGCCCGGCTCCTAATTTTTTAATGAAGTGACCTAGTTCTCCAAACTTTGAAGATTTCTACATAAATGCCTGGTTAGAATTCTATTTACCTCAGAAATGGTCAAAGTTACCATCTTTTCAAGTTTTCTTCTATCTGTTCCAAACATTTAGCTTGGATTTGGAGATGAGACCTGATGATTTGTTGTTTTGGTTTTCAGAATGATTCCATTTGGAAAAAAAAAAAAAACCTCTCTCCTCTTTTCAATAGCATACCCAATTCAGTGGATTCCCCCTTTTAATCCATGAGGATGATAACAGCAATGGTGATGAAAACAGGAAATAGTTATGCAGCACTTAATAGATGCCAGCCACTTTCTAAGTGTTTTACATCACTCAGTGATTACCACTGGTCAACTATTATCCCCATGTTACAGATGATGAAACTGAGGCACGGAGAAGCACTTTGCCTAATATCACACAGCTCAAAAATGGAGCCAGGATTTCATTTCAGACAGTCTGACTCTAGCCTGAACTCTTTATTTTTGAGTTGGAGTCTCACTCCGTCGCCCAGACTGGAGTGCAGTGGCCACTCCTGGCCACCGCAGCCTCGACCTGCTGAGCTCCGGCGATCCTTCTGCCTCAGCTTTCCAAGTAGCCGGAACTACAGGCGTGTGCTACCACGCCCAGCTAATTTTTTGATTTATTGAACAGGTGAGGTCTCAAGTTGCCCAGGCAGGTCTCTTGAGCAGTGCAATCTGTTGTCATCACAGATAGTTGAGCGCAAAGTTTCTGGTTTTTTGTTTTTGTGGGGGGGGGTGGAATCTTGCTCCATCACCCAGGCTGGAGTGCAGTGACACACTCACAGCCCCCCCAGCGTCGACCTGCTGGGCTCCAGCAATCCTCCCACCTCAGCTTGACAAGTAGCCGGAACTACGGGAGCGCACTGCCACACCCAGATAATTTTTTTATTTTATTGTGGAGACAGGGTCTTGCCAAGTCGCCCAGGTTGGTCTCAAACCCATGGGCTCAGGCAATCTACTCACCTCAGCCTCCCAAAGTGCTGAGATTACAGGTTAAGCCACTGAACCCAGATATGATTTCTGGTTTCTAACCTCCCCCCCACTTTATTTTATTGCCATTTACAAGTGCCTACTAATATTCTAGCCCTCATTACCCTTTGTGAACATCAATATGAAATTGAGCAGGACAACCATTTACAGTTATGTATATGTGCTTTGCATGACTACAGAGACATTCTTATGAGTAATCCTTCTAGATCTGCATAGTTATTATAATTTTCTAGAACATAGTAGTAAAATGTCTAAAAAGGAAAGTACCTTTTTGCTGATCTGCATAGCTATCCGTGGGGACTGAATTTTGGGTATCTCCGATTATATGGTGATGGTAGATTGGAAAACATGGCCAGAATATTTTGCAGCTACTCTAATCAAGAGGTAGAGTCTATCTCTGCACCTCTTGAATATGGGTTGGCTTGTGACTTGGTTTGACCAAGAATGTGGTAAAAGTGACATCGTCCATGCTCAGGAATACAGGTTTCAAAAGGTCTTATAGCTTTTGCCCATTCTCTTTGGAACACTTCTGCTCTTCTGTGAAGGAGTCCAGTCCAATCTATTGAGGGTGACAGGTCACGTCAAGGAGAATGCAAGTGTCCCTGCTGATGTGCCCAGGCCACGGTCATACATAGAGAGAATGACCTCCATCCTGTCATAGTTTACCAGCTGAATGCTGCAGAATGACTGAGCTCAGATGATCACTGCAGAATAACTTCCCAGCCAAGCTACAGAATCATGAGAATTCGCCGGACACTGTGGCTCAAGCCTGTAATCCTAGCACTTTGGGAGGCTGAGGTGAGAGGATTACCGGAACCTGTGGATTTGAGGTCAGCCTGGGCAACATGGTAAGCCCTCGTCTCTACAATAAATCAAAAAATTAGCTAGGCATGGTAGCCCAGTGGGTCGATGCTGGGGTGGCCATGAGCATGCCACTGCACTCCAGCCTCGGTGACAAGAGTGAGACTCCAACTCAAAAGTAAAAAGTAAAAATAAAATAAATCACATACAAAAACCAAGGGAATCTTGGAGATTGCCTGTTAGCAGCAATACATACATGATGCAATGGTTTAAAAGATGAATAAAATCAGAGGCAATATAAATATATCTCTAACTAATGATATTGGAGAATTGGTTAATGTAATAAGGCTTTTCAATGCAGTAAAATGATTTTGTATAAAAGCCTGTGACCTGGCCGGGGGCAGTGGCTCACACCTATAAGCCCAGCACTTTGGGAGGCCAAGGTGAGAGTATTACCTTGAGCCCATGGGTTCAAGACAAGCCTGGGCAACTTGTTGAGACCTCATCTCTACAACAGATCAAAAAGTTAGCGGGGTGTGGTGGTGTGTGCTTGTAGTTCCAGCTTCTTGGAAGGTTGAGGTAGAAGGACCACCTGAGCCCAGCAGGTTGAGGCTGTGGTGGCCATGAGCATGCCACTGCACTCCAGCCTAGGTGACAGAGTAAGACTCTGACTCAAAAAAAAAAAAAAAAAAAGCCTGTGACCCAAATGGAGATTGAAGGGGACACATTTACTCTTAGTGATTTCCACAATCACATATTTTCATAACTAGAGAAAACAAAGAAAACCATTAACTACATGCATTGCTACAAATTCTGAGTTGTATCCATTGATTTTATAATCTGAGATTTGCAGCCAGTGGATAGAAACAAATTTCAAGTATCTACTTTTCATAGCAAATTTGATAGTGTGTTAAAAATAATATAAGTCCCCTCTTTTAGAAAGGAGAATATGATACCAGAAATATGAATCTCCATTTAAGAAGGAATTCAATTTCTAATTAAAGGTGAACTATGAAGCAATCTCCACGGATCTGAAATCACTTTGCTGTTGTTGGTGTGTGTGTGTGTGTGTGTGTGTGTGTGTGTGTGTGTGTGTGTGTGTTTTCAGTTACTGTGTTGTAAATCCCTTCTCTATGTTGGCAAGGAAACTTGTCAAATTGTTTTACTACAGAGCTTGTCTTTATTCACTTAAATTGTAGACCTTTATATTTTTATCGCTGTCAAAAGTTTGTAAAATACATTTCAGATAATTATGGAAAAATCATAAAACTTGCTTGTGGTAGGAAATAGTACTAGTTCACAAATTACACTTGCTGTTAATCAGTTCAGACATAACTGAACTGCAAATGAACTTTTACTTTTTCCTGCCTCAGGCTGGCCCCATGTCCTCTAATATGTTATGTTTTAATGGAAACATCAGGCCTTCTTTTGTCTTTTCTCTGTAGGGATGACAAATATAAGAGCTTCTGACCGCTTCAAAATCCTACACACAACAAAGAGCATTGTTCATTTCTCTGAGATCAGCAGTAATGAAACACTATCTGCAAATAGACTAATACCTGCCTGACTTTACCAAACATGACGTCTTACATTGAATTATAGTGTTCTAATAGTTAGAACAACTGTTGGTGGTTCCACTGAAGAGCAAAGAAGATTGTTGGGAAGTTTACAAGACTCCTGTTCCCTTTATGAAAATTGCAAAAGCATATGGCTATTTATTATTTTGTGTGATTTGGGTCCCATTACAAAGTGTTCGCTATTTTTTCCCAAAATCACAATATTTAAAAGTAATCGCTCCTATAAACAATTGATTATTTGTTCTAGCTTCTATTAATGATGTTTCCTATGAACAATTAGTAATCCATCAAAAATGAACAGTAATGCATTAGATTTCTTTAATATGAGAGAACACTACTAGTAATTACATAACTAGTAATCCTATCTTAGTTCTCTTCAAAAAGCCTATTCATATAAATATATGATTTGGATATATATTCAAAGTTTTGTTTTGTTTTTTACATTAACACTGATATCAGTATTTTAGTTAGGAGTCAAATGGGCTTATAAGATTTTGTGACACTTCTATCAGAGTTGTGCATTCCTATGATCCATGTGTCCATCTATGAAAGGGATTTTTTTCCCTTCTGCTAAAAAAAAAAAAAAAAACACGAAGAATTCTAACGAGTGAATTAGTCTTGAACATTGCCTGGAATTTTCAAAGAGCTTTTCAACCCAGGTTAATATATTGTTCTATTTTCCTTAACATTGATCATTGACAGTTACTACCAGTTATTTTTCTATGGTCAGTTTTCATTGAGAAACTGCCAATGAGGTATCCACTGTTTTTACATAGAAAGTAGACCTCTGTGCCAGATAAAATCACACTTCTTAATGCACAGATAAAACGAGTCCAGTCAACCCTCCATCTATTTCCTTGTCCCGTATGAATTCTGTGCCTTCCCATGGGATCTATAATTCTGGGAACTTACATTTTATATTGTTACCCCTGGCTTCTTGAGCTCCTTTTTCTGTGGTTTTAGTTGATTTTGAAGATATTTTTATTCTCATGAAACTGCTATCCTTTTCCTAATTGCTTTACCCCAGATGTGAAATTCAGCTGCTTTCTTTGACTGCCAAAACAAAACACTACTCCCAGAAGGCCCTTGTACAAAGCCTTAACTTGCATGTTTGGGAAGAGATTGAGAAGTTTTTTTATTTTTGTTTTTGTTTTAAAGAGACTTGCAACCACCCAGGCAGGAATGCAGTGGTGCAATCATAGCTCACTGCAGCCTTGAACTTCTGGGCTCAAGTGATCCTCTCCCTCAACCTCTTGAGTAACTAGGACTACTGTGCCTGGCTAATTTTTATTTATTTATAGAGATGGGGTCTCACTTTGTGGCCCAGGCTAGTCTCAAACTCCTGGCCTCAAGGAATTCTCCTTCTTTGGCCCCCAAAATGTGGGGATTATAGTAAGCAACTTATTACTTAATGTAAACTTGTTTGCTAGAAATTTTTGTTCTTTTACTTAAAATTAAAACATTATTTTAAAAAGGCAATGCATGCTCTTAGTAACATATTTAAAACATGTAAAAACCAAAAAAAAGTGAGAATTCTTCCCACCTCTTATATTCTGATACCAGTTTCGCCACCCTCCAGAGGCAACAATTGTTACTAGTTTCTTGTCCATCCTTCCAGAGCTATCCATGAGTACAAAAAATTATGTGAGGCCAGGCTCGATGGCTCAGACTGTAATCCCAGCACTTTGGGAGGCCGAGGCGAGTGGATTGCCTGAGCCCGCGGGTTCGAGACCAGCCCAGGCAACTTGGCGAGATCTCGTTTCTACAATAAATAAAAACTTAGCCAGGTGTGGTAGTGCATGCCTGTAGTTCCGGCTACTTGGAAGGCTGAGGTGGAAGAGTTGCCAGAGCCCAGCAGGTCGATGCTGAGGTGGCGGTGAGTGTGCCACTGCACTCCAAACTGGGCGACAGAGTGAGACTCCAAATAAAAAAAAAAATTATGTGAATATATTCTTTTTAAAAAAGAAAAAATATTGTACTACAATTCGCTTCTTTCACTAAGTATTAAACCTTCAAGATCACATATAATTTATACAGAACTACCTCAATGCATGCTATTTGTTGTCTTGATGTATTGTAATTTATTTAACCAGTTCTCTTTTGAGACTATTTAAGTTATTGCCAGTCTTATGCTATCACAATGCTGGACTATGTATCCTTGCACATACGTATTTGACACTTAAGTCGGTATATCTATAGGATGAATTCCTGGAACAGGAAGTGATTAATCTAAAGACATGCATTTAAAATGTTTTGCTAGATATTATGAAATTGTGCTATACAATTTGTAACACAGGTGTGATCATACTATAAAACAATTTGGGTTTCTGACTGCTTTCTACTTACCTGATTGCATGTTATCCTTTACCCATATTATTCAAAACTCTTTATAGACATTATTTTCAGTGATTACAAAATTATTATTTACATGGAGATGTCATACATTCGTTCATTGCTTTCTAGTTGGTAATTTAGTTGTTTGCATCTTTTGCAGTCTTCAGTAGTCCTGTGATAAAAGTTATCCTGTGATAAAAGTAGACATATATTTTTGTCTACTTCTTTGAGTGTTAACTTCTAGAATAGACTTTTAGAAGAGGAATTATTGAGTCAAAGACTAGGAATATATTTCAGACTTTTGATTCTTAGTGTCAGATTTCTTTCTGGAAAGGTAGTAACAATTTACATCACTATCAAATTATGTAGGAGTTGCCCAGCTCACCATGCACTCATCGATGGTACTCCCCAATACATCTTAGTTATTTAGGAGAAAAGTTATATTAACTTGTTTCAATTTTAATTTAATTGAATATTTTACAAAAGTTTATTCTTAAATGCCTAGACATACTAATTTTATGAATTTATTTTTTGTAAATAGGAGATACAAATATATATACTTCAGATATGAAATATACATATATTTTCTTATCCTATATTAAAAGGATGGGTATGTAGTTTGCATATTAATGCAGAACATATATATTATTCAGTTTCTGGATTATGTACAGTTTTTAACAAATTTTTATTTCAGTGACTTTCAGGGGTACAAGTGATTTTTGGTTACATAGACATTGTATCAGAGTGAAGAAGTCTGGGCTTTAAGAGTATCCTCCATCCCTGTCTGTGCACATTGTATCCCATTGGTGATTTTTTTCATCCCTATTCCCTCTCCCACCCTCCTTCTTGGGAGTCTTCAATGTCCATTA
The DNA here is from genome assembly GCA_027257055.1 of Cephalopachus bancanus. Taxonomy (NCBI): domain Eukaryota; kingdom Metazoa; phylum Chordata; class Mammalia; order Primates; family Tarsiidae; genus Cephalopachus; species Cephalopachus bancanus. Next base: position 753,361 of record JAPVLO010000091.1, read on the forward strand.
TGTTGTTCTGTATGCTTTTGCAGTCAATTCCTTAGTGTAGCTCCCACTTATAAGTGAGAGCATGTGGCATTTGGTTCTCTGTTCCTGTATTACTTCTCTTAGGATATTCTCTAATTCCATCCAAGTCACAGCAAAAAACATTATTTCGTTCCTTTTCATGGCTAGTAGTCCATGGTCTGTGTGTGTGTGTGTGTGTGTGTGTGTGTGTGTGTGTACCACATTTTCATTAGCCACTAATCAGCTGGTGGGCATTTAGGTTGATTCCCCATCTTTGCAATTGTTGTGCTGTAATGAACATACAAGTGCAGGTGTCTTTTTTGTATAACAACCTCTGTTCCTTTGGGTAGATACCAAGGAGTGGGATTGCAGGATCAAATGGTAGATTTATTTTTAGTTCTTTGAGAAATCTCCATGCCAATTTCCATAGAGATTATATTAGTTTATACTCCCACCAAAGTGTATAAGCACTCCCTTTTCACTACATCCACAACAGCATCTATTATTTTTAGATTTTTTTTTCTTTTTTGAGTTGGCATCTCACTCTGTTGCCCAGGCTGGAGTGCAGTGGCACGTTCACGGCCATCCCAGTATCGACCTGCTGGGTTCCCATGATCCTTCTGCCTCAGCCTTCCAAATAGCTGGAACTACAGGTGCGTGCTACCATGCCCAGCTAATTTTTTAAAAAATTTATTGCAGAAATGAGGTCTTGCCAAGTTGCCTGGGCTGATCTTGAACCCACAGCCTCAGGCAATCCACTCATCTCCGCCTCCCAAAGTGCTGGGATTGCAGGCTGAGCCACCAAGCCCCGTCTGTTTTTTTTATTTTTTAGGATTTACCATTCTGACTGGTGTACAGTGGTATCTTACTGTGGTTTTAATTTGCATTTGCCTGATGATGTTAGGGATGTTGAGCAATTTTTCAAATGTTTATTGGCTATTTGTATATCTTCTTTTGAGATATGTCTGTTCATGTCATTTGCCTACTTTTGAATGGGTTTATTTGCTCTTTTTCTTGCTGATTTGTTGAGTTCTTTGTAGATTCTGGATATTAGTCCTTGTCAGATGTATAGTTTTAGAATATCTTCTCCCATTCTGTAGGTTGACTATTTACTCTGTTAATTATTTATTTTGCTGTGCAGAAACTTTTTAGTTTAAGTTCTACTTATTCATTTTTGTTTTTGTTGCATTTTTTCTTGGGGTTTTAGCCGTAAATGCTTTGCCTAGGTTAATGTCCAGGAGAGTTTTTCCTAGGTTCCCTTACTGAATTTTTATGTTTTCAGTTCTGACATTTAGGTCTTTACTCCATCATCAGTTAATTTTTGCATATGGTGAAAGATAGATATCAAGTTTCTTTTTTCTGCATGTAGCTATCCAATTTCCCAGCACTGATTGTTAAATAGGGTGGCCTTTCCCCGTGTATGTTTTTGTCTGCTTTGTCAGAGATCAGTTGGTTGTATTTGGATTTATTTCTGGATTCTCTAATATGTTCCATTGTCTATGTGTCTGCTCTTGTAAGTACCATGCTGTTTTGGTTACTATAGCTTTGTAATATAATTCAAAGCCAGGTAATGTGATGCCTTCAGCTTTGTTCTTTTTGCCTGGGATTGCTTTGGCTATTCTGGCACATTTTCAGTTCCATATGTATTTTAAGATTGTTTATTCTAATCCTGTGAAAAACGGCATTGATAGTTTGATAGGGATTGCATTGAGTCTATAGATTTCTTTGGATAACATGGTCATTTTAACAATGTTGATTCTTCCAATTCATGGATATGGGATTATAATCAGTTACTGTATTTTCACTTCCTAGTTTAGGCTTAGGATGGGCAGGATTAAGCTTTTTGTAACAGAAAAACTATTACCATATTCCTCATATGCATTCAGCCTTTTCTCTTCTTCCAAATTTTAGGCTGGCTTAAATATGTTATAGCCAGAGCCAAGTTTCTTACTGCTAGAGTGAGAATTTGTGGATAAGTGAAATAAGGCTTAAATGACTCTATGGTAATGGATTAGAATTGGAAACCTTAGTATGAACTCTTATTTAGCTTAATATAGATACAGATAGTTATACATAGATGTATTCATAGATATAAGTATGTGTGGGTTAGTTTGTGTGTGTTTGTGTGTATGCATATGTGCATGTTTCCTTGTTTTATCTGTGGAGAGAGCCTAAAAGCTACAACATCCCAGTAGCAATGAGCATAACTAACACCCAGATCTCAATGTCTAATACCTTCTGTTAGTAAACGTAAAAGTAGCCAGGAAGCCTTGGTGAAATGGCTGATTCCAAGACCTGAGTAAGAAATATACAAGGTAAGCCTAGAGCATCTTATAATGACAGAAGGTAGGGAAGTGATTATCTGAGGCAACAGAGCAAGACCCAGACTCTAAAAATAAAATACAATTTAAAAAATATAAATATATCATGTTGAACACCATAAATATATGCAATTATAATTTGTGAATTAAAAACAAAGCCAAAGGGGTTATTAGATAGGCATAATAGAAACAGTGCCTTTGTAGTATTAACCCAGCCACTGCAGGTCAGATGCCTGAGAGGATGAAGGTATGGGTGTGTGTTTAGGGAGGAGGGTGGTGTTAAGAAAAATAAAATCTAAGATAATACAACAATTTAGGTGCAAAACTATAGAGGCCTAGATGGGGATAGTGACTGTGCAAATGAAAAGAAAAAAGGAAAAGACTTTCATAATGAACTGTTGACATCACTTGGTCAGAATGGTGAGATGATGATGGTCAAAAAGAGTGAGAGGGGTCGGCGAGGCGTCCTGAGTGCAGCATGGGGAGCAGCGCCGCTGGGATGAAGGTGGCGCTGTTGACAGAAATGAAAAAGCATGGCGGGGGTGGGGGGCGTCACCTAGAGCATGATGGTGACTCTCAAAGGGAGTCAGCCCTAGGAGGACTTGGGAGGTTGGCGCCAACTTCATAGTCAGGAAAGAGTCACTCAGACAGAAGAAAACGACACCAGGGAAGGCAATGAACAAAAATGGACAAATGGAGAGTACCATCCTTGGACCACCAAGGAAAAAGAAGATTCCAGTGTCAGATACAGCCAAGGTGGGACTGAGAGGAGGCCCTTGGTTACGTTTAGGCAGAACAGTCCTCTCTGTATTTCATATCCCCAGCACCTTTCCTTATTATGACATTTAATTTCTACCGGGAGTCTTGACAGAACTTCTTTCTGTCATCCTGACTTAGTAAGAACTGGTGAGTCGTGCTGCAGTTCCCTCTGCGATAGAGGAATGGAGTCGACTAAGGGCACAGTTTACCTAAGCGTGAGGACAAGAAATGGAGAGGCAGAGAAAAGAGTAGCCAACCTCCCCTGAATCACAAGTGTGGCGAAACCCCTCACTCGCAGGTGCTAAAATCTGCCCCCTTCCTCTCATCTCTGTGGGCATTTGGTTTAGCTGGACGCATAGCATCCTTTGTTTCCTTCTTCTCTCTCTGCATCCATCATTTACTTCATCCATCTCATGAGAACACATGTGAACATTCGTTCTGCTATCCTCTTTCATGACTCCTTTAACTCCACATTTTAAGACTCCCTTAATGGAAGTTTTCTCTCCACCAAAAATATCTATCTCATTCTTTTATAATGTTGTGGATTTACTGATTGCTTTGAAATGAACTGATCTGAATTGAAATTATTCACCGAGAATAAAGAAGAAATAAAAGACCGCAAACCCACACACTTCATCCATTTCCTCAGACACCCATTAACTGAGCACCTGATATGTACCATTCGCCAATACACGTGTGTTGGATACAAACTCCAAGAAGGCATATTCATTGTTGCCAAGGAAGCTACAGGGAGTGATTGATAGGTGAGTTTACCTTTCTGCATTGCCCTTGGGGGAAGGATCATCAAGAGATACAGGCCGGGTGCAGTGGCTCAAGCCTAAAATCCCAGCACTTTGGGAGGCAGAGGCAAGAGGATTGTCTGAGCTCAGGGGTTCAAGACCGGCCTAGACAACATGGTGAGACCTCGTTTCTACAGTAAATAATAATAAAAAATAAATTACCACATGCCTGTGGTTCCAGCTACTTGGGATGCTGAGGCAAAAGGATCGCCTGAGCCCAGCAGGTTGAGGCTGTGGTGGCCATGAGCGTGACACTGCACTCCAGTCTGGGTGACAGAACGAGACTCCGACTCAAAAAAAAAAGAATGATACAGTTTCCCCCCAACTGGTGATTTTTATTTTATTGCTAGTCTTAGAGGGTGTTTTCTTTGAAGGATCTAGACTTAATAAGGGGACCAGGGTTTTGTGTGTATGTGTGTGTGTGTGTGTGTGTGTGTGTGTGTGTGTGTGTGTGTGTGTTTTTGGGGGGGTTGGTCGATGGTTTTATAAAAATATAATCATATCTGGAATTATAAATGTCACACCCAACTTAGTTTGTGGGAGTTGATTTATGTCTGGGTTGAGCATAAAAATAAGTAAACTCTGGGATTCAGTAAATGATAAAAGACAAGAAGGCTTTCACATGCATATTTAGGATGTTGTTATAGGACTTACCAAATATGGAGATTCTACTCTTGGTCTGGGTCTTTGTATCTTCTGTTTAGAATCTACAATTCCTTTAGGAGTTTAATAAAAGTTAAATGGTAACTGAAGTTTGTTTTCAAATGCTCTCCTGCACTGAAATTTTTGCACTTTAGGAAAATTAGATGGAACCAAGAACCCTTAAAGAAAAGATGCCCTGCTCCACGACTTTGTTTCACAGTGTAGACTAGCATGGAATTCAACATGGCCGCTTCCTTTATGCTCCCTTGACACAGTTTCCTGTCTGGTCTTCCCCAAGGAGAACATGGCAGGTCTGTGGCTGTCACCTCCCTCCCTCCGTCCCTCCCTCCCACCTCCGCAGCAATTGCATTTTGTAATTTAAATAAGCCTTTTTTTAAAAACAAGTGGAACAGCCTTAAATCTTCTAAGGCAGTTAAGCAAATTTTGCATTTTATGAGCAAGGATAATCCTTTAACATTTTCAGAAATAAGTTTACAAGCCCGGGTGCCTGGTGAGCAATGGAAGCTGCGTGACAAATGGGGACACAGAGCATCCTCCTGGCAATCTATGTGACACACAGTAAATCCTCCTGCCTTGGCAGCTCTGCAAGTGTGGAGAGAGAGCAAGATCAATTCTGCCCAGACCTCACAAAGGATCCCTCATCTCCGATCGCCGTTAAGGCAGAGGAGAAGCTTAATGAAGTCGATGCTGAAAGTTGACAGGAGTATTGGAAATGAACGTAGAGAAAATGAAAATATTATGCACCAAATTGGCAGAACAGAAGACAGAGTGACTATTAGTGGACACGAACATAGAGTGTGGCAGAGCGTTTCCTCAGGCCAGCTGGTGACAACAGAATATTCGTGCAAGGAAGTAGTAAAATGACAACCACACATGGGAAGGGGGGTACTTGGAAACCCAAGTTACACCATGGAAGGCAGCACATGCATTGGAGATGCAGGCCTGCCAGCATTTTTGAAAAATAAACACAGCCATGGTGAAAAGGAATTTGAGTCTCTGAGTTAGGAAGTAATGTCAAAGCTGGAAGACAGAATCAAGAAAGATAAACACAAAGTATAACATAGGACCTGGGGATGGGGGGAAGCCTTTTATCTCCTCTCTGCTCATTTTTTTATCCTCGGTCTCCTAATTTGTTGTTTGTTTTGTTTATGATTGGTCACCGATCTTGTGTTTTCTATTCTTTCTCTTTTGTATTTTCTGTCTGTGAATTTCCACAGACGTACATGAAAAATGGCATTACAATTCAAGTGGAAAATTATTGCAAAATGGGGAGGCATAATGTTTTACAGTTTTAACTGGTGTCATGAACACGTGTGTCCATAGAATGACATAGCAGAGTGGCAGGATGGGAAAATGAATACATTGGAATCAACAAGGAGAAGAAAAGGGAGCAAGGGTGTTACTTTCCTGCTTTCAATGGGGGAAAAAAAGTCTGGTGATTTGAAAGAATAAAGAATATTGAAATGTGCACCCTCTTAGTGAGAGAGAATCTCTGCCTCTCCTGTTTGACTGAGGCAACAGGTTATCGCTAAAGGTCCTTGGGTTGCTGACAGATTGCTGTTATCACCCGTGCAAGTTCCACTGAGAAACTGTCCACAGAGTACTGTCGTTATCCTGCATTCAGGCCAGGCTAGAACAACAGGAGAGTGCTACTTCATCTGAAGAAATCTGAGGTAACTTTGCAGCTCACAAATAATTTGAAATTAGTGAACTCTGATGACATGTCAGGATGAAAGAATGAGACAAGCAGAGATCATACTGTTAGGAGTAAATGGAATAGACTTGTTTAAAATAGAAAACAGTGTCAGTGGGCACAGAGTTGGGCATCTTTATCATTCCCTTGATTAACATAGCAGAAGGTAATGGGAATATAATATGCTATGTTAGATCTATCCGCTGAACCACAAACAAATGGGAAGCTCAGTTGGTTTCTAGAATGTCAGGGTTTTCTTGCCTACCTCAGACCAAAACCTAAAATTAGGTAAAAATCTTTTTATTCTCCTACCAACATGACTTTGAGTGTTGAAACCAAATGGCATTAAATCTTTCCATGGGGGGGAAATGTGGGTTGTTGTTTTTTTAATTTTTGTTATGTGACTGCTTCTCTGGAGGTATTTAGGTTCACATTATCAAGGTTTGTCCTTCTGTTTCCCCAAAGGTAAGTCTCAGGAATTGGGGGTCTTGACTGGAGGAATTTGTATGCCTCTCCTTCCCTATGTGACCAGTTTTGAAGATGATTCCAAAGAACGGGATAGAGAAGCAGAAGGGACAAAGAGGGAGGGGGGGAGGCGAGTACAACAAAATGGATTATGAATTTGAAAATTGCCAATTATCTTGTATCATACAGCTCAGAGCCCTGGCACAACGATCTGCCACAATCCAGATTTTTCAGCTTAAATGGCTTTACATTCAAGCAAGCAAATTAACCATAAAATGGGGGGGGGACAAAATATCCCAAGAAAGAATAAACTGCAGATAATAAGCACCAATCTGGTGTTGAATACAGCCCAAGATACCAATTGTTTTAAGTCACGACAAAGACAGCTGAATGCTCATCTTGTGGGTGCAGAGCGCGGATGATTGCCTGCCATGAGTATCTTCTCTCACAAATAACAGTTTTTTCGCTCTTAATTTTCTGCTAAATTGGAAGCTAACTGCTTCCCACATTGTCATTGGAACACCTGCAGCTGCGCTGGATTTCTGCACACCATTTCTTTTAGGTAAAACAGCACTCCGCTTCCTTCAGCTCCTCATTATGCGAGGTCTTCCTTTCACTGAGCTGCGGCACTAATGATCCAGGCAGGCTGGTCAGTCATTAAGTGACAAGCAAATGATACCGTGTGCAACGTGTGAGTAATCGGTCTGAACAAATGAAATCACAGACTTGCCTTTCCCATCATTCATTTCACAAACAGTAGCAATGTGGCGCACAGCAGGTAGTTCGGTTAAAACCAGCCTTGTAAAACAAATTTCCTGCAGCCGTTTAAGTGAACTGCCATGGGCTGGGAGCTTCAGCTGGTTGATTGGGCCCTGGGGAGTTAAGGAAGGCTGGGGGGGGGGGGAGAGTGGGAGGGAGGGGCTGGGAGGAGAGCCTCGGGACATACATTAGAGTAATGAAGGGTTTCGTGTCTTATGGGTATGTTTTTCATTTGTATGGATCTCAGAAATGACTGTTGGATTAGCAGACCCAAAACACGCAGCATACATTCCACTGTGCCTCGTCGGGAGGTAGCTGGGAAGAGACTGAAGCAAAGTGCCCAAAGAAACGTTCTGGATGTGGAGACTTCATCGAAAGTTGATGGATGGCCGACCAGGAAGCCTGGGGTGCAAGTCACAGTGATGAAAAGTGTCTCGGCTTTTATTTCCAGAGTAGATCCCCTTTCGATTCATTAATTATTTTGCAAACCAGTGCTAGACTGGCTGCTCATAGAAACCCGAATTGTGTGCATTCCATTAGGCCAAGAAAAGAAAAGAAAAATGAGAGGATAACAGGAAGATCTTTGTACTTCCAAACTTTTACCTGCAGGCCTCTGATCATAAGTCACCCTGGCTGGGGAGACCAATGTCTTCACTCTGCCTGGGATGGAGAGGGGCTGCTTTCTTCATGGGACTGGGGTCTCGCTCAGGTTTCACTCACATCCACCTGCTGGGTCTCTTCAGCCTGAGGCCCTGGCTGACAGGGAAACCAACAGGAACCAAGGCTCTTTGGTTTAAAATGTGCTCTGAGGCGGGGCTCAGTGGTTCACGCCTGAAATCCTAACAATTTGGGAGGTTGAGGTGGAAGAATCACTTGAGCCCAGGAGTTCAAGACCAGCCTGGGCAAAATAGCGAGACCTCGTCTCTACAAAATATCAAATTAACTGGGAGCAGTGGCACATACCTGTAGTCCCAGCTATTCGGGAGGCTGAGGCAGGAGAATCAACTGAGCCCAGGAGGTGGAGACTATGGCGAGGAATGATGGTGCTCCTGCACTGCAGTCTGGGAGTGAGATCCTGATGCAAACAAAACAAAACAAAACAAAACAGGTTCTCTGAGTCTTTTGTAGCAATGACATGGGTTGTGGGGAGGACAGCCCAGAAGTACAAGGGCCACATCAGCTCTTTCTTACCACACCATCAGGAACAAAACTGAACAAAACTCATATCCAGCACCTAGCCTATTTTCCCTCTTTCTAGTCATCTTGATTTTGGCTTCAAACTGGCAAAAGTTGGCAGAAGAGGATCTGAATAGTCTGGCCTGACTGAAGCCCACACAATGTCTATCTACGTTGCACAGCTACGAAAGGCAATAAAGCAAGATGTCCCTTGGCCTGGGCTCTGATGTCACCCAAGACTGGATTTGCATTCTGAACTTCCTGGATGCTTGCACACCAAGTTAGTGTTCAAAGCCTCTTTCTGGAACCTGACACACTGGCAAATTAACATTCAGTGTGTTATAAGGAGTGTGAGGAAGAATGTTCCTCAGTCAAGGAAATTTGACTCCCATGAAGTTCCTTTTGGGGGAGGCCAATGTCTTCATTCTGAAACACCTTTGGGGATTGGTTCAAAAACGTTAACTGTGGTTCTCAACAGAAAGGATATAATCAGGTATCTTTGAAGATGGCCAGTAAGGTGTCCATTGCACATAAGGCATTCTTACAGAGGGATGAAATACTAGCCCTTCATCCATCTCCATCTGTGCCTAGCTCTAAGTTTACCAAAATAAGACTGCCTCAACGTTGTCCTTAGCTTGCAAAAAGCATGCACAGATTATATATGCTATCCAAAGTATATTCCTGAATTAATATCTGCTTATTACAAATAAATCAGACAGTAAATAAAATTGTATAAAACACTCCCTCCCTCTGTTCCCCTTCATCGGGGTAACCACTGTTAGGAGTGTGGTATGCGTGATCTCAGACATTTCCTATGCTTAAACCTACTCACACAGAGGTGGAGTCCTGTTCTGCTGCTGGATTTCTTCACTGATCAACACATGGTGGCCATCTTTTTGTGTCAGCACTTGTAGATTAATCTCATTTGTTTTAACATCCATAGCATATTTTGGCCCGTGGATGTATTTGATGTGACCAGTCTTCTACTGAAGGACAATTAGGTTGTGTCCATTTCTTCATCTATTGAAATTAACACAGCAGTGAAAATCCTCATTGTGCATGTCTTCATTCATATGCGTGAGTATCATTGTAGGGTAAATTTCTAAAAACAGAGTTACCAAATGGTTTAATCCTTAGCGATGTGACAGTTATTGTTTTTCACATTTAATCTTACTAAACTAAAAATAAGATTGAGAATCTTTTCATGTTTCAAAGAAATTTGCAATTCTTTTTGTCTGTGGTTTTATTATTTGCCCATTTTCCCATTGAGCTGATGGTCTTCCTTTATCAATTAATTAAAGCACATTTTAATGCATGTTTATCCAGCATGTCTTACAAATATTTATTATCACTTTTGACTCTCTTATAGTAATTTTTGGCCAAAAGAAACTTTCTTTTATATTTAATCACATTTACAACTCTTATCTCTATAACTTTTGGAGGTTTTCATTATATTCAAAAAGTCTTCCTACCATAGTATTATGAACATATTCACTCCTTTATTTATGTATTTATTTGTGAATGTTTTCGACTTGGTCCATCTGGAGGGTATTGTAGCTAAAAATGGGATGAGAGGTCCGACTCCACTTATTTCCACGTAGTTAATCATTGTCCCATCACTGTTTGTTTAATAGTCCATCCTAAGGAGAAATGTTGACAATCCCAGACTGTCAACCCATATTTGGCATAGAAAAATCATCTTTTAAACCTGGCTGCTTTAATCACGGGGTCTAGGCACTAAATACTCAAGGCTGCATAGGTTCTTCCCTTGAAATGTTATCAATCTAAATTTAATATAATGTGTTTTAAGTTTGCTTCAGGATTGTATGTCTTTTCAATGTTGCTAGAACCCTATCCACAATCCCATATTCAGAATGCTGAAATGCAAACAACTCCAAATGCCTACAAGTTTTTTTTCTTAAGTCACCTGATGGTAAAACCTGACTTTACCCATCATAAGGCTATGCATAGTTTCTATTCGGCTTCCTCTGAATATCTCTAGCTTTCACTTCAGACCTCTATATACAGTACACACAATGTATGATCCTTTTAAAATTGAAAGTAGCATGAATTTCAAAAAACCTGTTTGATCCAAAAATTTTGGAAAGGGGATTGTAGCTCTGGTGAGAGTGCTTTGTTATTTTACACAGGAGCAAAAATCTTGCTAATAAAGAGAGAAGAATGGAGACTGATGAGGGTTCATAGAAATGAGGAAGGAAGAGGAGGGAGAGGATGAAAATTGTGAGAAATCGGAGATGAGAGGACAACCCTTCCTATTTAAAGCTATAAGGTTCCTAGTTTGGGAAGTCAAGGTGGGAGATTTGCTTGAGGCCAGCAGTTTGAGGCTGCAGTGAGCCATGACCGAGCCACTGCACTCCAGCCTGGGTGACAGAGCAAGATCCTGTCTCTAAAAAATTGAATAAGTAAATAATAAAATCAAATAAAGCTGAAAGGTTTTGTGTCAATCAAACTTCAAGTTCAATGATATTGAGCCTGAGATTGTATTATGTGAATAGAAATCAGGAAGCTACTAAGATGCCTTGAAAATAAAACAAAAGGGTCTTGAGATTTTAAACATAATGAACATTTTTTTAAAAAGACATGAGAGGTATCACAGTGACTAATAAAATACAGTGTTTCTCCATTTCTTCAAGAATCCTGCAGTGCTTCTAGGATGAAGTTTCATTTCTGTCAAAGGGGCAGGTCCTGGAGATAGATAGCAACATTTTAGCCCAAGATTTTTAGAAATAGGATAGAAAATCAGAGCCCTCTCAGCTAGAGCCATTTGAGCCCAAGGTACAAGAAATGAAATAAGCAGTTGGTCTTCACTGAAACCAAATGGAAGTAAGTAAATAGAAAAAGGAGAACCCTAAGTGTTCTTAACCTGGTGCATCAGAGGCATCCAGGAAACTTATAATAATGTCAAAGGCAAGGGGATTTCCTCACATACTTGAAAGTGATCAGAATCGCCTGAAGCGCTGGTTAAACCACAGATTACTGACTCCACCCTGGGAGCTTTATTACTGTAACAGCCTCAACTTGCTGGGCTCAGGAGATCCGTCTACCTCAGCCTTCCAAGTAGTTGAAACTACAGGCACAAGTCACCATACCAGGCTCATTGTTTAATTTTTAATTGTAGAGACGAGGTCTTGCCAATGCTGGTCTTGAACCCCTGGGCTCAGGCAACCCTCTTGCCTCAGCCTGCCAAAGTCCTGGGATTACAGGTGTGAACCACTGTGGTGCACCGGCTCACCCTGGAAATTTCTGATTCAGCAGGTCTGGGGTGGAGTCCAAGAAGGCCCACATCTAAAAAGTTTTCAGGTGATTCTAACATGCAGCCAATCTGTAGAGCCACTGCGTAGAGCAAACAGATTTTCCTATGCACACCTGACCAATACATTCCACCTTTTTCTCCCACAGTGGTAAGATGTTCCTCACCCTCCTTCATGTCCTCAGTATGTTTTTCCAAAGTATTCTTCATAGTGGTCTGGAGAAAGAGGTCAAATCACTTTTTGTTGAGAAGAAATATTTTCCAAGCACACAGATAATGAGGCAATCGGGATGTGATTGGGAACAAAATTAGAGAATTTTATGTAAAATCTAATTTTAAAACACATCTTTGGGTGAACTCACTTCCTTGCTTTATTTGATACTTGCTGAACATACATGGAAGACAGAGGTCAAAATCAGGACTCCCAGCCTCCTGAAACCCCAATTCAATTCTATGATGTCAACATGCATTCCTTGAGTTCTTTGCAGAATGATTCTCCATGATCAACTCCCTATAGGGACTTTAAACATTTTTTACTTTAATTTTTAAAATTGACTCTTGTTGTACACATTTATGGAATACATAGTGATATTTCAATTCCTATAATGCATACTGATCAGATCAGGGTTGGCATATCCAACATCTCAGACATTTATGATTTCTTTGTGTTGGGAACATTCAATATCCTCTTTCTAGCTATTTGAAATTATACAATATGTTATTGTTAATAGCGGTCATGCTACAGTGTATAGAAAACAGAACTTATTCCTCCTGTCTTGCTGTAATTTTGCATTCTTTAAATCTCCCCTGTTGCTCTTTACCCCCTCTCCCTCCCCCCTCTAGTATCCTCTGTTCTACTTTTTACTTCTAGGAGATCAACTTTTTTGCTTCCACATGTGAATGACAACAGGTGGTGTTTAACTTTCTGTTCCTGGTTTACTTCACTTAACATAGTATCCATCAGTTCCATCCTTGTTGCTGTGAATGACAAGATTCATTCTTTTTTGGGGGGTGGGGTTGGAGACTTACTCTGTCACCTCGGCTAGAGTGCAGAGGCAACACTCATGGCCACCGCAGCCTTGACCTGCTGGGCTCAGGCAATCCTTCTGCCTCAGTCTTCCAAGTAGCTGGAACCACAGGCATGCACCTCTATGCCCGGCTGATTTTTTTATTTATGTAGAGACGAGATCTCGGCATGTTGCTCAGGCTGGTCTTGAACCCCTGAGCTCAGGTAATCCTCTTGCCTTTGCCTCCCAAAGTGCTGGGATTACAGGCTTGAGCCACCACACCTGACGATTCATTCTTTTTTATGGCTACATAGTATTTCACATTTTCTGTATCCATTCATTTGTTGTTGAATACCTAAATTGATTCCATATCTTGGCTGTTGTGTATAATGCTGCAATAAACACGAGAATTCAGATGTCTCTTTGATATACTGATTTCCTTTCCTTCAGATAAATGCCTCCTAGTGGGATTGTGGAGTCATATGGTAGTTCTATTTGTGATTTTTTGAGGAACCCCATGCTGTTCCTCATAGTGGTTATACTAGTTTATATTTCCATCAACAGTACATAAGAGTTTCTTTTTCTCCACATCCTCACCAGCATCTGTTATTTTGTCTTTTTGCTAACAGCCATGCTAACTGGGGTATGATAATACCGCATTGTGGTTTTTATTTGTATTTCCTGGATGTTTAGTGATGTTGAGCATTTTTTCATATATTTGTTGGCCATTTGTATGACTACTTTTGAGAAATATCTGTTCAGATAATTGGTTCATTTCTTAATCAGATTTTTTTTCTGTTATGGTATCTGAGTTCCTTGTATATTCTGGATAGTAATCCTATTGAATAAATAATTGGCAACAAATTTACCCCCATTCTGTGGGTTGTCTTTTAACTCTGTTGATTGTTGCCTATAAAACATTCTTTAATCTTTATTTCTTAGAAACACAAGTAAATTGGGAACATAAGAGAAAGGTGGGTTTCTTATAAAATGGACACAGAGAATTTGCAATGGACTCCAACCTAATTTGGAGCATAGCCCTATGCGAAAGCAAATTTTGCTTAAAATTGCAGTAAAGGAGAAATTCCAGAGACTGCACAACCAAATAACACCCTTAGAAAAGATATTTATGTAGCGATGATTGTCAGTTCATTTCTGTAAACCCAATAATCTACTCTTACAAAAACCCTTCTAATGGAATTGTAAAGATGAATACCAAAGGTGAGCTGGGCATTTGCTTAGCTTGAAATTTTATGTTAGCCCAAGATTTTGTTGTCTGTTGTTCTTACATGTTGAAAGGGGCAGGGACATCCTCTATCATGCTAATTCACTTCTTGGCAGTCTGTGACACTAGACTTGATTTGAATCTTCCTTTTTTTTTTTTTGTCCCTGTGATAATAACCACTTGATACTGCCAAAAAGAGATATGGGAATTTTCTGATCTGCCTTTGTTTTTTTCCAAATCTGCTTTGAGGACACATAGAATTTGTTCTGATGAATCATGAAGGTAGAAGTTAGAGTATAGACTTTGCTGAGTGAAAGAGAATAAAAGGAAATAAGACTTCAGAATTCATTAATACAGCCGGACTCGGTGGCTCAGCCTGTAATCCCGCACTTTGGGAGGCTGAAGTGAGTGGACTGCCTGAGCCTGTGGGTTCGAGACCCACCTGGGCAACTTGGCGAGACCTCATCTCTACAATAAATCAAAAAATCAGCCAGGTGTGGTAGCGCATGCCTGTAATTCTGGCTACTCAGAAGGCTGAGATGGAAGGATCGCCAGAGTCCAGCAGGTCGAGGCTGCGGTGGCCGGAAGTGGCCACTGCACTCCAGTCTGGGCAACAGAGTGAGACTCCAACTCAAAAAAAAAAAAAAAAAAGAATTCATTAATACTGCAGGACTAGTTTCTGTACTTACTAGTATACTTATTTATATGCTTACAGCAAGCCTTGCCACATCAGCAGTTTACTCTCAGGTGAGAATACCAACTCTCACATGTACCAGCAAGAAGACAACAAACATGAAGAACAAACAAGCAAAACGAAGACTGATGTCTGCCTCTTCAGGGAAAGGCTGTGCTTAGCTTAAGCAATAGGGTAGGAGTGCTCCTTAATTTCTTCTCTAATATAGCTAATTGTGCCCAAGACATTGGGGTTGATTCTGCTCCCTTACCTGGTTGATTCATGAGACAGCATTTCACCGCCCAAGGGAAATAAGTTTATCAAATATTAACAGTTTTATTTACTTGGACCCAAAAAAGCTAGAAACCAAAGAGATGTTCCATCTGAGGGATTTTGTTTATTTATCTATCTATCTATTTATTTATTTATTTATTTATTTATTTATTTATTTATTGAGGAGTCTCACTCTGTCGCCCAGGCTGGAGTGCAGTGACACACTCACAGCCATCCCAGCGTCGACCTGCTGGGCTCTGGTGATCCTTCTGCCTCAGCCTTCCAAGTAGATGGAACCACAGGTGCATGCTACCATGCCCGGCTAATTATTTATTTATTTATTGTAGAGATGAGGTCTCGCCAAGTTGCCCAGGCGGGTCTCGAACCCACGGGCTCAGGCAATCCACTCACCTTGACCTCCCAAATTACTGGGATTGCAGGCGGAGCCACCGAGCCTGATCCATCTGGGGGATTTTAAAGTTTAATTGCTTTTCACCTTTTACTTTCCTTCTTGGGTGCTAACACTCAGGTCATTGTACTCCAAGGTAGAATATGGGGTCAATTTGGCTAATACCTTACCATCAATCCTTCCATTCAGGGTCCAGCCATTCATGCCAAGGATGTCCTTTCACCTGCCTCCACCTATTTGAGGGTCATTTTGCTACTCACACAACCTCTACTAGGTGAAGAGGAAAGAAAGTCAGGCTGGTAACATGCCAGCCATGCGGTTTTGCTATTTGCTAGTTCTAGTTTGGAGTCAGCATAGAATAAAGCTGGACTGTCTGAAGTCAAGTACAATCTGGTGACCATCTGAATTCTGGTACCCTACCCCATCATGGCTAACACACCCTGCAGTAGAGAGTAATCTGGCTGGGTTTGAGCCATTCTCACTGGCATAATCACTGACAGATCACTGCAAAGCCATCAGTGGCCCTGACAGTGGAGAAGAACAGCTGACTGTGAGGTTTTCCCTCTCAAAGCTCCTTTGGTTTCTCTCTCCAGTGCCCGCCCACCTCAGCATGTTGTGACACTGGGCTGACAGTGGGGAACTAGGACGCCTCTTTCTCTAGGTCTCAAAAGCCTTTAGAGGCCATCCTACCAGGGGATCTTCCTATCCACCGCAGAGCCCACACCACTACCCACCATTTAACACATTTCCTTGGAAACCCCTCACTTCTGTCCTTTAAGTTTCCAAGCTGCCCCCTGATGTGAGAGCGATGACCTGTTCTCCAACAGACCTTTAATTCCCTGCTTTTGTTGTGTTCCCAGGATCTTTCTTCCCCAGTGTCTCAGGTTCTAAATCCACAAAGGGCTGTGACTTGCTCTATGATCAAGCTCACCTCTGAGTATACATTAGAATAGGCTTGCTTCTTCCTTTTGATAAAAGCTGGAAATAGCCCTGGAATAATGTGTCAATTGTGCCAGGCAACTGGGATGCTAACTGCTTGGCTGATAGAACCCAGAGTTTCCCTGAGACAATTGTGTGTAACTGGAAAAAAAAAGTGAGAGTCCAGCATAGAGAAGTCATACAAATCAATTATGAAAGACAAGCAATCCAAAAGAAACAGGGGCAATAATCTCCATGAAAGGATCATGGAAAAAAGAGAAAACTTTGAACAGCTAATAAACATTCAGAAAGATACTCAACTTCAATAGTAGTCAGGGAAATGCAAATGAAACCATTAGATTAGCCAAGTCTTAAAGTTTGATCATGTAAAATATTGACAAGATTTGGGGTGGGGGGAATGGATATTCTCAGATCCTGTTTGTAAGAATGTAAGTTGCTCAGCCACTCTGGAGATGATATGGTAATAACAGGGAGGCTAGTAGTAGACATAACATATGTGGGAGGACCAAAAAAATTTAAAAATGAACTTATATTTTGGAGGGTGAGCCCTTTGTAGTATAGGCTTCTTCTGCTAGGTAAGTGTTCTAGGAACCCATTGGCATCAGTGTACCAGCTAGCATTGTTGTGAGAGGCTGCGCTTAACTTCAGTGATTTTTTTTTTTTTTTAGATTCTTTCAATATGTTTGCCCATTTCACAATGGATGATTTATGCGCGCACTGAGTGTTCAGCAGTTTTGGACCCAAAATGGCATGACCTCTGTACCCTACCCTCCCTATTCACCTGATCTCACCTGGAGTGACTTTTTTAGTTTGTTTCTCCAGATGAAAAGAGTCCTAAAGGGAAACGTTTTGCCGATGTGAAAGAGGTGAAACAAAAAATGGCAGAAGCACTAAAAATCATCAAAATTGACAAGCTCAAAAACTGTTCTGAACAGTGGAAAAAGCATCTGGATAGGTGTATTGCATCAAATGGAGAGTACTTTGAAGGTGGCTGAAATTTAAACAGTAAGAATAAATACACAATTTTTTATAAATAAATTATGGGCTCTTTTGGGTCTCCCCTCTTACAGACCAACTTTCTTTTCCAAAGTACAAATCCTAGAGAATCTCACAGTTGTGCACAAGAAGATGTTTACAAGGATACTCATCAAAATGTTCTTTGTAATGGCAGAAAGAAATGAAAACATTTTAAATATTTGTCAATAGGAAATGAAGACATAAAACATGGCATATACTCATAGAACAGAATAGTATCCAGCATTTAAAATGAATAATCTAAGAGGTACAATATATCAGCAAGGATAATTCTTGAAAACACAACGCAATATAATACAATATATCTACAAATTAAAATGCCAAAAAAACCCTCCTACTACTATGCATACTATTCCTAAATATATACCTATGTAGTTAAATGCAGAAAAAGGTAAGCATCAACTTCAATACTATGGCTGCCTCTGGAGAGAGTGAAAAAAAAGGGTAAGGGCTACTCTGGGGTCTCCAACTATAGCCATAAGATGTTATCACCTAAAAAAAAGTACAATGGCAAAATATTTGGATGTAGATGGGCATATGGGTGCTTTACATTGTATCTGAAATAGGTCTCTTTTTTCAGTATTAATATCATAATAACTTTTATTTTAGTCAAAAATAGATCTCTAGGCCGGGCTCGGTGACTCAGCCTGTAATCCCACGCTTTGGGAGGCCGAGGTGGGTGAATTGCCTGAGCCCGCGGGTTCGACACCCACCTGGGCAACTTGGCGAGACCTCATCTCTACAATAAATCAAAAATCAGCCGGGCGTGGTAGCGCGCGCCTGTATTCCAGCTGCTTGGAAGGCTGAGGCGGAAGGATCGCCGGAGCCCAGCAGGTCGAGGCTGCGGTGGCTGGGAGTGGACACTGCACTCCAGTCTGGGCGACTGAATGAGAGTCCAACTCAGAAAAAAAAAAAAAAAAAGAACAAAAACCATAAAACAATATTAGCAAAGTGGAGTTTGCTTGATGACTACAAAATAGTTCCATGGGTACCTCAAAAACCAAATTTAAAAAAAAAAGATCTCTAAGTCCCTTGACATGATGGATAAATCTAACAACTAAACTCGGAGGCCCTTGCCTTTTCTGAACCTTTGGGCTTCATCTTTGGGGCTTTGACATCAAGTTCAATGATGGAGCCAAAGCAACCAAACTATGTGATGGGCACACAGGGGCTATTGGGCCAGCAAATCCCTATTCAGGCTGGGCTACAAGACAGTGTCCAGACACTTCCATAATTCTCTTTTTGTTTCATTCTCCTTTAAATGCTAGAGAGGAAGAAACAAAGGGAGATACCCCCTATGGCTTTAAGTCAAACCCTTAATTTTACTTGAATATAGTTTTTTTGTCATTTAATTACTGCCATTTTTTTTCTTCATCCTTTTTTTTCTTAAGCTCCGAGATTGCTGTGTAATTTTTGCATCCATGCAGACTAGACTAAGTTTATGAAGACCCAGCCACATAATTAAGGACAGAAAGGAATATTCCACTAAGCAGTCATCTTCCCAGTTTAAAAAAGGACACTTTCCATTTGTGAATCATGCATTGCTAGCTATCAGGTTTTCACCTAAGACAAACAATTTCTGTTCAAACCTGCTGCAATGAATTTGCAGCCTGTCAAGCAAACATGGATTCAAGTCTACGCCTCATATCCGGAATTCACTCTTATTTTCAATCTGGGTCCAATTTGAAGAGGAAGCAGTGGTCTTCACAGGAGTGCTCACACATGAAGACCATATGAGAAAATTTCCCCTCATTCAGGGCCTTTCGTCTAGAACTTTGGAAGGACCTCAGATTAGAACTTATTTTAGATTTGGAAAGACCTCCTAGCTGTACCTGGGTCTTTTTATTGACCTTGGATACTGAAATACTTTAAGAGATATAGGTATAACAAAGTGGTTTATCAGCTGGTATCTAGGAAACAGGTGGCACACCCAAATTTGGAAATTTGAGCAAGTGTCATACAAGGACTGTTTAAAAGAACATTGTCATGGTAAAGGAGACCACAAGACTAGTGACCTGGGTTGTTACCACCTAAGCTTCAACAAGCAAGGAGAGGGAGGGGTTCTTCACAGCCAGAGGTAACTGTGTGGAAAAGTTGACCTGATGGGTGCCAAGACAAAGGCACTATGGATGGGAGGGAGCCAGAAAATAAATACTCCCACTACTCTCCATCCTCCCTTCATTCTCCTACTAGTGTTCCCCACTGGTCAAACCCAACTGAACCCAGAGGTTAAGAAGCTCCTTGATTTCAGGTGAGCACACAGCAGGGTTGACTAAGAAGGAGAATGGTTATCAACACACCAGACTATCCAAAAGCCATTTTATAAATGTCCCACATGTCTACGCGCTTAACATTCCACATGGGTTAATGCACATTACAGATTATTCTAAGGATATTTTATTTCCATTTTTGATAGATGAGGTGGTCACATTCCTCAGGAAATTTACATATCATTTGGAGATGCTCTGATTCCCAATAGATGCTCGCTCATAGCGTTTTACACTCAACAGGCCCTGCATTAAGCTTTGATTGTATAAATACAGACGAGTCATTAGAGGAAGAGGCAGCACACTTTACAATGACCAGGAGCATATTAAAATAAGAACAATACTTACCTGGCAGGGGGGATACCATGATCATAAAGGTGGTTTTCCAGGGTGAGGCTCACCCATTGCACTCTGGATGTGCTGACTCCTGCGATTTCCCCAAATGTGGGAAAAAATTTGTGGGGTGGGGAGGGGCTGCACTTGTGCTTTCCCCTGGCATGATAGTTAACAAGGACAGATTGAACAGGAAAAATAAATAAATAAACAAGAACAAATGCAGTGGATGTAATAATAATGAACTTACCTGTGTTTGGTAGAGCATTGATAGATCTCTCTGTTGATGTAGGAGACACCTGGATCAGCAAAGAAAAATTATGCTATGTTCTTCCTAACATTAAGATAAATGGAAACTTATATTTATTAACTATGATCATTATTAAATTTGAAAACAGATTGTAAAATGTATTATTTCTATTCTAGAGGTATTACTAAGATAAATAAAGCACAATCCTTGAGCTCTAAGATAAAAACAAATGGTCCAATTTTGTTAACCAGCAAAGTATCATCCTGGTTACTTTCCATAAAAAATGGATAAAGCCAAGCCCAGACACAGGTAGAAACACAGCCCCAGTCACACCCTACCCATGTCACTCCCTTTCTGATCCCGTCTGAATTTTTTTGCACTTAACCTTCCTACTTCCTCCAGTTAAATGACATAATATGTATATTTTGTGCCTGTCAGGGTCCTAGCACATAGTACGTGCTCAATAAATGTTAGTGGTAGTAGTAAAAATAATAATAACAAGGACAAAGGAAGTCCACAAGGCATTTCGAATAAGAGAGTTTATACATGGTTTAAAAATGTGGAAAAATGTTTGATTATTTATGTAACAAGAACTTTGGTTTTCACAACCCACTTATCTTAGCTCAAGCATTCCTTTCTACTGATTTCTTAAGTCTTTAGACAAAACTCTTTCAACAAACTGCCAATCAGAAAATCTTTAAGTACACTTATGACCTGTGAACCCCCACTTTGTCTTTCCCAGCCAAATTAATGTACTGATTTATGTCTTTGCCTGTAACTTTTTTCTCCCTAAAATGTATAAAACCAAGCTGTAACATCAGCACCTGTTCTCAGGACCTCGTAAAACTGTACTCCAGGTCATGGTCCATAGTATTTGACTCAGAATAAGCCTCTTTAAATATTTTACTGAGTATGACTTTTTTGTCAGCAGTCTGAAGGTGAAATGTGCTATACGGAAATAGAACGCAAGCTGGAGGAAAAAATGGAGCCAGAAACTATTGAAAAATACTTTGCCAAAATAAAGCAGAAAACCTATTAAAAGAGAAAAAAAAAAAGAAATTAACATCTGACTGGGCATGGTGGCTCACGCCCATAAACCCAGTAGTTTGGGAGGCTGAGGTGGGAGGATCTCTTGAGGCCAGGAAATTTAGACCCCCATCTCTAGAAAGAAAAAAAAAAAAATGAGTGAGGTGGCACATGCTTGTCAGGAGGCTGAGGTGGGAGGATCACTGCTGGAGCCTAGGAGTCAGAGGCTACAATGAGTTATAATCTGCAAGACCCAACTCAAAGGAAGAAGAAAAAGAGGAGGAGGAGGAGGAGAAGTAGCATGGGGAAAGAGGACTGAGTCAAGGGAACAGCATTTGCTGAGATGGTACATGCCAGTTATAAATGAGAAGCAGGTACACCAGTCATATTCTTGACATCCAGATTTGGGGCTTACTTAGGTTAACACTTGGAGAGCTATTGAAAGAATTGGGGAGAGAAGTGGCAATAATAATGAAAAAAAAGAAGAGCTATTGTTTATTGCACATTTACTATGTGATGCATTAGGACTCTTCTAAATCCTTTCATGTACTAATCCATGAGTCCTTACAACCATCCAGTAAAATCTCCTATCTTAACGACTACAGTGGGTTAGGTGCTACAAATGATTTCAAAAATAATATTGGCTGTGGGGTGGCTCACACCTGGAATCCCAGCACCTTGGGAGACCAAGGTAGGTGGATTATCTGAGCCAAGAGTTCGAGACTAGCCTAGGCAACATAGAGAAACCTTGACTCTACCAAAAAGTCAAAAAATTAGCCACATATGGCGACGCACGCTTGTAGTCCCAGCTACTCAGAATAGAGCTAGAAGGATCGCCTGAGCCCAGGAAGCCGAGGCTGCAGTAGCTGTGATCATGCCACTACACTCTAGCCTGGGAAACAGAGTAAGACTCTGACTCCAAAAAAAAAAAAAGTTATCATAGTCCATAAATTCATATATACATTCACTGGGGATGGGGAGGGAAGGAGTATTTTCACAGAATTTTAAAATCTGAAGGTTGCAAGTGCTTTAAAGTTATTAGCTCATTTACTTTTCACATTAATCCCATGAAGTAGGTCCTATTACAGTAGTATATCAACTTACCCTTAAACAAACCGTAGCTGAGAACGTTCAAGCAATCTTCCTGAATTCACACAACCAGCAAGCAGTGGTGCTGGGGTATTTGACTTACAGTAGTTTAAATCCAGAGTTCTTACTCTTTTTTTTTTTTTTTGAGTTGGGATCTCATTCTGTCACCCAGGCTACAGTGCAGTAGCACACTCCCAGCCACCGCAGCCTCCACCTGCTGGGCTCTGGCAATCCTTCCACCTCAGCCTTCCAAGTAACCAGAACTACAGGCGCGCTACCATGCCCGGCTCATTTTTTAATTTATTGTAGAGATTGGGTCTCTCCAAGTTGCTTGGGCTGGTCTCAAATGCACGGGCTCAGGCAATCCACTGGCCTCAGCCTCCCAAAGTGCTAGGATTACAAACTGAGCCACCAAGCTTGACCCAGAGTTCTTACTGTTTACCGCCATGATGCTGTTCTCCCACTTTACAAACATCCACTGCAAACTTGTTAGCTGTCATTCACTGGGCTAAAGACTGGGGCTACAGAGACAGATGAAAAGAGGCTCCTGTCTTCAAGGAGTCCAGGGATTCACAGAGAAGAGAGTGTTCTAGTCATAGACAATTACAGGAAATATGATAAAAAGCTATGCTTGGGGCATTGTGGGGGGGTGTAGGGGGGGTTGGAGACTGAGGAGTTCATGTCTGGAGGGTTCAAAGAAGATTTCCCATGGGAAGTGGCAAATAACTAGTCAGGAGGATTGTGCATTGGTCTCACAAGAGTTGGAAGAACTCACTAGGCAGGAAGTTAGCACATGGTGGGTTCCGGAAGTGGGTGATATTACTGTGTAGAGAAGGAAACAACTCAGAGGAATCTGTCTAGAGTGCAGAATCAGCAGGCGTTAGAGCCGGATTGGGTGCAAGGAGTGGAATATACAAGATGGCTCCAGGATTCTGGTCTGGTGCACTGGGGTGGAAGGTAGATTGGGTCACCAAGATAGGGAATGGGGGAGAGGGAGATCTGGAGCAGGAGGGAGGGTAAATGAGGCATTTCAGACACTTTCATTTGAGTTAGGTGTGGGGCCACCAGGTGGAGGCGGACACAGGCAACTGGGAATATGGGTCCAAAGGAAAGACTGGCATCTTCTGTGACAGCCAGAATCTGTACGTGTTACATCATTTAATCATCATGAGAGTAAATTCTACATGTTGAAAGCGGTGTGGGGTGTCAATGTAGGATATGTGCCACAAAAACCTTTGGGACTTCATGGTTGCATTTTCTCAGGAATGGAGCAAGAGTTTTGGGATTTGGTCATTTGAGGAGGAATCTGCATTCAGAAAATGTGAAGCAAATAACTCAGCATAAAATATTTTGACAAAAGAACAGCCAAACAAATAATCATGCCTCTAAAGAAAAAAAAAATGTTTAAATTATGGTTTGGTGCTGTCTCCAAAGGCAATTTTTTAAAATGTCTTGTTTCTGGCCAGGCACGGTGGTTCACGCTGTAATCCCAGCACTTTGAGTGGCCAGGGTGAGAAGATTGCCTAAGCCCAGGGGTTTGAGACCAGCCTGGGCAACTTGGTGAGACCTCGTCTCTACCATAAATCAAAAAAATTAGCCGGTTGTGGTGACATGCGCCTTTAGTTCCAGCTATTTGGAAGGCTCAGGAGGAAAGATCGCCTGAGCCCAGCAGGTTGAGGCTGTGATGGCTATGAGTCTGCCACTGCACTCAAGCCTGGGCAACAGAGTGAGACTCCAACTCAAAAAAAGTCTTATTTCCTTAAAATAACATTTATTACCAAAGATTTCCAAATGAGGTAGAAAAAATAAGGCAAGTTGCCTCGACCCGAGCAGCTACCTTGAGGGTTCCGAGAGGGTCCTGAGAGAGGGCAACGAGAGATTAACAAAGACACAGACACAAAGACATAAAGAAAAGCTGGGGCCAGGTGGGACACTTTCTTCTGATGGGAAGTGGCCCTGAACTAGCTCAGCATGTTTATTTGATAATCAAGCACAAAGGAAGTTGGGAGGGATTCAAGGTCTATTAGGGAGCAGTAATGGAATTTTGTTGCTGCCTAAATGGCAAGCTGTTCTGTGATTACCTTTTTTGTTGTCAAGGCTTTATCTGTACTATTTGCACCCAGACATGTGGGCCTGAGACCCCGTTCTGTGTAGCAGGCTGCATTCCTTGCTCTTTGGCTAGGGTGCAGAGCAACCAAGCGGAACCTTGCCTTCACTTGAGGCCTGCCTTTGCTCTAGGTCAGCTGTCCAGACAGCGCTCATCAGCTCCCCACAACAGGTTTAGATGGAGAAGAGAGGAGTTAAATTAGGAGGTAGATGTTTTCAGGTCAAGGGCACACAAGTGCAAGGTTCTGGGAGGGTCAGTTGATTTGCAGGCCAGGACAAGGGTGAAGCGAGAGAGGAGCCGGGGAGTATCTCCTTAAATTTTGTGCTCCCAGTGCCTCACTCCTGTCTCCCTAGTCCTGGGCCTGGTGATCTGATCGGGAATCATAGAGGCTGATGAGGTAGAAGGTGGCATCGAGTCCATGGGAGGAGAGAATGGGGCCACACAGAGCTGCGCACAGGTCTTACTGAAGCCCAGGTGATATGTTGAGGACAGCCAGTGGTTCTCAGTCCCAGCTGAATCATTTGGAGGACTTTGAAAGAAACCAGTGCCTCGATGTCCCCTCTCCAGGTTCCAATTCACTGGTCTAGAGTGAGACTCATGCACCGGTATTTTTTAACTCTCCCAGATGATTTAAATACTAAAATAGGGTCATGAAAGACTTACCTAGAAAAGATGCCAACTACAGGCAGAGGAAAACAATAACATCAGATCCAGGAAAGCAGTGCCAATGCACGGCTGGAACCATCCAAATCTTTAGTCGCTGGAAGTCATTGCAATGTATTAGTAGCATCAATAATAATGCTCTTATACAGGCAGTATATCTACTATGTTTGCCAGCATAATCATCCAGGTGAGGGGGCTTGGACCACTTAAACAAAAAGGTGTGTCTATGAAAAACACAAAACTGGCTGGGCTCAGTGGCTCAGTCTGTAATCCCAGCACTGTGGGAGGCCAAGGCGAGTGGATTGCCTTGGGTTCAAGACCAGCCTGGGCAACTTGGTGAGACCTCGTCTCTACAATAAATAAAAAAAATTAGCCAGGCATGGTAGCACACACCTGTAGTTCCAGTTACTTGGAAGGCTGAGGCAGAAGGATCACTGGAGCCCAGTGGGTTGATCCTGGGGTAGCCGTGAGCATGCCACTGCACCCTAGTCTGAGGGACAGTGCAAGACTCCAGCTAAAAAAAAAAATGTTTATTGGCTGGGCACAGTGGCTTACGCCTGTAACCCCAACACTCTAGGAGGCTGAGGCAGGAGGATCATTTGACCCCAGGAGTTTGAGACAAGCCTAGGCAACACAGGGAGACTTTGTTTCTCCAAAATATAAATTAGCCAGGTGTGATGGTGCCCACCTGTAGTCACAGCTGCTCTGGAGGCTGAACATGGAGGATCCCTTGAGCCCAGGAGTTTGAGGCTGTGGTGAGCCATGATCTTTCCACGGCACTCCAGCCTGGGCAACAGAGTGAAATGCTAACCAAAAAAAAAAAAAAAAAGTTTATTATAGGCAGGTAGCCAATATTCAAAAGATAATTCAGCTATTTTCACGAATCCAGCTCTTTGCTGTAAACTATAAAAGGGAAAGTACTATTTTGAAGCACAGTCCCAAAGCAGAAACTGATCACCAAAAAAACAAAAAACAAAAAGGAGAAACCCACCCTCCTTTACTTTCCATCTTTATGGAAAGTTTTATGCCTTTTTTTTTCTTTTGCCCCTTCCTTTTCTCTTTGTCTCCTGACACCCTCTAATTAGTGCTCTCGTCCCTGTCTCTGGCACTGTTCTTGCTGTAGGTGGTTGGTGTGACATCCGATGCCTGCCCCTGCAGTGCTGTTAGGCACCCTGGGGCGCACAAACAAAAAGCCCAGAATGCCTGACCCAGCTATTTTCCTATGAATAGACTATGCTTTCTTTATCAAGATA
The DNA here is from genome assembly GCA_027257055.1 of Cephalopachus bancanus. NCBI lineage: Eukaryota > Metazoa > Chordata > Mammalia > Primates > Tarsiidae > Cephalopachus > Cephalopachus bancanus. Next base: position 779,814 of record JAPVLO010000091.1, read on the forward strand.
AAAGGTGTTTGTGAGCATCTAGTTGTATGGAGAGGAGATAGACACATAGACGTAAATATAGAAGATCTTGTGAGTTTCTTAGCCAAAAAAGTTCAGGGTCAAGAATATTTTGGTGTAGCCAGGCTCGGTGGCTCAGCCTGTAATCCTGCACATTTGGGAGGCTGAGGTGAGTGGAATACCTGAGCCCGCGGGTTCGAGATCCGCCTGGGCAATTTGGCAAGATTTCATCTCTACAATAAATCAAAAATCAGCCGGGCGTGGTAGCGTGCGCCTGTAGTTCCAGCTACTTGGAAGGCTGAGGCGGAAGGATCGCTGGAGCCCAGCATGTCGAGGCTGCAGTGGCCGGGAGCGGCCACTGCATTCCAGTCTGGGCAACAGAGTGAGACTTCAACTTAAAAAAAAAAATAAGTAAAAGAAAATAAAAGAAATCCTTCCACCTCAGACTCCTGAGTAGCTTGGACTACAGGTGCATGCCACCACACATGGCTAATTTTTTTATTTTTTGTAGAGACAAGGCCTTCCTTTGTTTTCAGGCTGGTCTCCTGGCCTCCAGCAATCCTTCCTCCTCGACCTCCCAAAATACTGGGACTACAGGCATGATACATCATGCTGGCCCCCCATTAAATTTTTTTTTATTTTAAAGATGTGGGGTACAATTCAGGGTTAGGTATACAAATGTTCATCGTGCAGGTACCCTTGTTGATGAGGTATGCCCCCCACCCCGCAGTTTCCCACTACTGCCAATCCCTTTCTCTCTTTCTTTCTTTCTTTCTTTCTTTCTTTCTTTCTTTCTTTCTTTCTTTCTTTCTTTCTTTCTTTCTTTCTTTTAAGATTTGGGATTCAGGGTTAAGTATACAAAATTCATTATGCAGGTACCCTTGTTGATGAGGTGTGCCCCTCCTTCCCCTGGCAGTTTCCCTCAACTGCCAATCTTACCCCTCCTCCCCTGGCAGCTTCCCACTACTGCCAAACCCTTTCTTATAGTATTATGATAATTGCTCAAGATCTGCTTATGAGTGAGAAGACGTGGGTTCTCAGTTCTTTGTTTCTGTGATAGATCACTGAGTATGATAGACTCTAAGTCCATCCAAGTTACTGTGAAGTTCATAATTCATATGTTCAAACATCATGCTGGCCCCAACTTCTTTAATGACATCTTAAAATAGAATTTCTTCCTTTGCCTTGGAGAGAAAAATCACAGAATCCCTAGTTCCAGCTTCCTTCCACCTTCAGTGTGGGTAGAAAGAAGTTTTTTTTTGTTTTTTGTTTTTTTCATAGCCAGATATCCAATGAGTATTTATCAAGTAACTACCAATGGCTGAACACCCTACCTTGTTGACCATAGAGGACTTTAGCTTTACTGAGGATCATTCTCCAGAGAGCTGTATCACCACCCTGTGTGTGTGCTGAACTGTTGACATGACAACAGTGGATAGTGGTGATCAGGGCTCAAAATGGACCATTAGGGAGGATTTGCAAGAGGAACAGTCTTACCTCAGGATGGAAAGTCCTAGTACTTACACAAAAGAGTCAAGGTAGTAGAGAGCCTGATAAGGAGTTAGTCCTATCAGAGGTCACTCAACTCTCTATCATTTAATGATGTGAAAACTCTGCTACAGTCTTTGCTGATATCCTAACCTAAGAGGCAGGTTGTCCTTCTTTGCTCTATACAGAATGTCCCCAACATACAAACGAGTTTGGTTCCAAAAGCATGTTTTTAAGTCCAATTTGTTTTAAGTTCAACAAAGTTAGCCCAGGTACCCAACTAACACAATCGGCTATATAGTACTATATGTATTTAATGGGTTATACTGACAACTAATGGAGAGGAAGAATACATAAAAAAGCAGGTGTGCATTGTTAAAGTTTGTAACTTGAAGATTTGTATGTAGGGGATTCACTGTATTGTCAAAGATTAGATCTGATACTTTCCTAAACATTTGGTAGTAACAGGTGCTCCTTATTTTACTGAAGTAGACACTAGGATACATCCCAGTTTGCCTGTCACAGTCCCAGTTAACTCCTGTTGTTTTGGTCTGGACGTAAATTTTATTGTCACCCTCATAAAAGCTGATCACTCAGCAAAGACTTGATACTATGTCCTTATAGCAGGCCTGCAACATGGAAATTGAAACTGAGAACCTGGTTAATCAAAGCTAGGAAGACTCATCCCACTATTAATGATCATTGGGGGCTGTTTATTAAACAAAATGAACTGTGTCAAGCAAGGGCACAATGAAGTGTCTGCTCTTTGCTAGGGTTGTTCAGTGCTTGGTGGGCTCTCCAATATGAGTGCCCCAATATACAGAGAGGGTGAGGAGGCAAGCAGGCACTGGGTGCCGTAGACCCAGAAGAGACTCCTTTCCAACTCACACTGTGTGGTTAATGGCAGCCTCAGATATGGTTCCTCACATTGGAAGATGCACATTTTGTTGAAGGGACAAGATGAACATATTACAACTGTTGCTAAACCCTGTGAGACAATATATAGTCAGGTGTCAAATCTGGAGTTCTTGGGGCAGGGCAGGATAGTCAACTGATCAACGTTGAATAAATAAATGAATGCATGACACTGACTACTCCAAATGCACAGTGGACTCAGAGAAGGGGAAATGAATACGAGTTACGGTAGAATGAGTGTCATAATGGATGAAGTGGGAGCCCTGATGGGTGGATGAGTTGAACTGAGTAGATGGGGACGATTTGTGGGTGGATAGGGGCAGGAGAGGAACTTTCCTTTTGAGAGGAATAACATGAGTGTGGGCGTTCACATTGTTTAATAGGCTAACATTTGAATATGATGAGAGGCAAGACTTCCACTCTCTTCCTAAAAAAAATGTAAGGGCCCTTTCCCCGTGTAATCACACCACAAACAATTTTGCCAATAAGGGAAAAAAGTCAACTAGATTTTTCAGTGCAAGGGAAAGGAATGACGGATTCAGTATCGGAATCACCTTGGCTTTTACGAACCATCAGTCACTGGTCTCTTCGACCTTAGAGTCTGGGTGAGTACTCTTGTGAGCTGATGCCCCATGAATAGCCCAACATTTTATTTTATTTTATTTTATTTTATTTTATTCTTTTTTGAGTTGGAGTCTCACTCGGTCGCCCAGACTGGAGTTCATTGGCATGCTCCCGGCCACCACAGCCTCGCCCTGCTGGTCTCCAGCGATCCTTCCACCTCAGCCTTTCAAGTAGCTGGAACTACAGGTGTGCACTACTAATAGTGCCCAGCTAATTTTTTTTATTTATTGTAGAGACGAGATTTCGCCAAGTTGCCCAGGTGGGTCTTGAACCCACGGACTCAGGCAATCCACTCGCCTCGGCCCCCCAAAGTGCTGTAATTACAGCCTGAGCCACCGAGCTCGGTCTAAAAACATTCAGGGCATCCACATTCTTTGAGTTGAAGGAAGAGAGTTTACACTAACAATTTCAGATGAACAGAGGAACTAGTGTCAAGCATAGATACATTAAATGATAGGGGTCAGCCGGGCTTGGTGTCTCAGCCTGTAATCCCGCACCTTTGGGAGGCTGAGGTGAGTGGATTGCCTGAGCCTGCAGGTTCGAAACCCGCCTGGGCAGCAAGACCTCATCTCTACAATAAATCAAAAAATCAGCCAGGCGTGGTAGCGCATGCCTGTAATTCTGGCTACTTGGAAGGCTGAGGTGGAAGGATCGCCAGAGCCCAGCAGGTCGAGGCTGCGGTGGCCGGGAGCAGCCACTGCACTCCAGTCTGGGCGACAGAGTGACTCCGACTCAAAAAAAAAAAAAATGATAGGGGTAACAAACTCAGGTGCCTTCAGGGGCCAGACAGACTGGTGTCATTGAAGCCCAATGGACCTTTCTCTGGTGAGCCCATGGACCCTCTACATCAGAATAACTTGGTGAGGGAGATTTTTTTTTTAATGCAGATTTGGGGGGGTTTGATCTTCAATGAAGTCTGGGATCTGTATCTTAACCATCTGGCTTATTTTCACAACCAGCTAGATTTAAGAATCATCTAATGAAGTATATCTACCCAGTCCTGAAAAAAAAGCAAAAGCTTACGCTTTGCTTTAGTCTTCTAAACTACCACTGAGTTACCATTATATTTAGGAACCCGCGCTAGATATTCCCCTCATCCCACCATAAACTAAACACATGTTTATTGATAACCTATTATTGCTTTGATTCAAGGTCATCTAACCCAAATCAAGAGCTGTTCTTTAACTTTAAGGGAATGTTTCCTTGTTTGTTTGTTTGTTTGTTTTTTGAGCTGGAGTCTCACTCTGTCACCCATGCTGAAGTGCAGTGGCAAACTGGGCTCAGGTAATCCTTCTGCCTCAGCCTTCCAAGTAGCTGGGACTCTGGGCATGTGCCACCATGCCCAGCTAATTTTTTTGATTTATTGTTGAGATGAGGTCTCACCAAGTGGCACAGGCTGGTCTCGAACCCATGGGCTCAGGAAATCCTCTCTCCTAGATCTCTCAAAGTGCAGGGATTATAGGTATGAACCACCGCGCCTGGCCTTGAATGTTTGTTCTTAAACCAAACAGAATACAAGCAGCCTTTATTAAAGTGTGTCTCACTTTCTTTGCTTTGGTTTTCTTTCTTTCGGTGAGGTGCACAAAGGAGAGTTGTGATAAATTAAAAAGCTCTCAAATACACAGCCAAGACAAAAAATCAAAAGTGATAGAACATTCATTGTTAAAACATAAGAGTAGAGTACCGTTGTGATAAGTGAGTTAATAGTCTACCTCAGCAGTATTATAGATCCCTGGGTGATGCTGATCGAATGCAAAGTAAATGTCTTGATATATAGATATAGAGATATATTTCTTTTTTTTGAATCAGAATCTCACATCGCCCTGGCGATTCCTCCGCCTCAGCCTTCCAAGTAGCTGGAACTACAGGCGTGCATTACCATGCCCGGCTAATTTTTTATTTATTGTAGAGATGAGGTATCTCTATAATAAAGTTGACCGGGCTGGTCTCAAACCAGGACTCAAGCAATCCACTTGCCTCGGCCTCCCAAAGTGCTGGAATTACAGGCTGAGCCACCGACCCAGCCAGAGATATATTTCAATAAATCAATCCCTATATGTCTCTGTATAGATCTATATGCCTATATATATGAGGGGGAACCCCCAAAACCCAGAATTATCTTTTGGAGGGCGGGCCCCTTTAGTACAGACTTCTGCTGGGTAAGTATTCTAGAACCCATTGGCATCAGTGTACTTGTCAGTATTAACATGAAAGGCTGTGTTCAGCTTTAGTGATTTTGTTTGGAAATCACTTCAACATGTTTGCCCATTTCATGATGGATGACAACGCACACTGGATGTTCAGCAGATTTTGTCCAAAAATGGCATGACCCCCTGCCCCACCCTCCCTATTCACCAGATCTTGCCCCGAGCAACTTTTTTATGTTTCCCTGGATGAAAAGAGAGTCCTCAAAGGGAAATGTTTTGATGATTTGAAAGAGGTGAAGTACAAAAAAACAGCAGAAGTACTAAAAGGCATCAAACTTGACAAGTTCAAAAACTGTTTTGAGCAGTGGAAAAAGCATCTTGATAGGTGTATTGCATCAAATGTAGAATGCTCTGAAGGTGACTGATGTTTAAGCACGTAAGAAGAAATACACAATTTTTAAAAATTATCTTAATTTTATTAAAACATTTTTTTTCCTGGTTTTCTTTTAAAGATGTGTGGTACAATTCAGGGTTAGGTACATAAATGGTCATTGTACAGGTAAAATTTGGACCTTCCCTTGGTCTGCAATTGAGTACTGTTATTAATTATGTGTCCCACTACTGACAATCCTTTTCTTATAGTATTATGATAAATGAAATACACAATTTTTTATAAATTCAGTTTTGTTAGGTCCCCCTTATATATAAACATGAGTCCTGATAATTAAGTTCATGAACTCATCCTAGAAAAATTGCTGTATACTCCACTGCTGAATATCATTCCTGTCACCTTTGAAATACTGTCCTTGAGAAGCTATGCACTGACACCAGCACCTAGTCCACCCACCCATTAAAGCAATTTTAGAATTTTTTTTCTGGAATGGCCATCAGAGCTATCGTTGTATTACCCCTGATGTCCTGAATGCTATCAAAATGTCTTTCTTTCAATATTTCCTTTGGCTTCGGGTAAAGAAAAAAGTCATTGGGGGCCAGATCAGGTGAACAGGGAGGGTGTTCCAATACAGTTATTTGTTTATTGGCTAAAAACTCCCTCATAGACAATGCTATGTAAGCTGGTGCAAGAGCTCCTTTGGGACCATTTTTGCACAGACCTTTCTCATGCCAAGATTTTCAGTTAAGATTTTCCTGTTTCTCTATCAATGTTTTTTGGTCTGCTGTGCTTCTCAGTTGGCTGATGATTTTTTTTTTTTTTTAGTTGGAGTCTCACTCTGTCGCCCAGACTGGAGTGCAGTGGCTGCTCCTGGCCACCGCAGCCTCGACCTGCTGGGTTCTGGTGATCCTTCTGCCTCAGCCTTCCAAGTAGCTGGAACTACAGGTGCACACTACTACAGCCGGCTAATTTTTTTTTTTTTTTTAATTTACTGTAGAGATGAGGTCTTGCCAAGTTGCCCAGGCAGGTCTCGAACTCATGGGCTCAGGCAATCCACTCACCTCAGCCTCCCAAGATGTGGGATTACAGGCTGAGCCACTGAGCCTGGCTAGCCAATGATTTTAAAGCACAATTTGACAAAGTTTTGCAATGTTTTCATCAGTTCTGCTCGCTGACTGGCTGTCCTAACCTCTCTTCATCAGTGACGCTTTCTCTCCCCTCAGAAAAATATTTAATACATTTGTACACTGCCATTTTCTTCATGGCATTATCCCCATAAATTTGGACTAACAGGTCCCTGATTTCACTTCCACTCTTGCCAAGTTTAACAAGAAATTTAATATTTGTTTATTGCTCTTCATTCAATCTCTGAAATTCTTGTGATGCACACGAAAACATGCAACAACAATAATGAACACCACTCAGCAAGACACTGCCACACATTGACACGAACACAGCTGTGAGACATTGATATATCAAGGTTATGAAACCTTAATGATTTGTTTGTACAATGCTGCCAAAGTAAGCTCACAATGGCAAGTTTGAGAACTTAATTGTCAGGCCTTATGTATAATGCTTATTTATTTCATTAATGTAACTTTGTAACTGTGACGATTTTGGTTGTTAGAACTCTTATTATTTTTACATCTAAGGTAGAATAATTTGCAGGTTTATTTTTTCTCAATTACAAGTTACATTCCACAGACCAATATGAGGGCATGGTCTTTATCTTTTTGAGAATAATCCAACTTGTCAAAGGTCACATTTGTTGTTAGTGAAGTGGAATTAGAACCTGAAGTCCATCCTTTCACTTTATCAATCACGTTGTTGGGAACAAGTGATTTTGAGGTCTAAGACATGGTTGTCACCCTCCACCCTGACTGTGATGCCAAAGCATTTGAGAAGAAATAGAATTGCCATACTCTAGTTTTCCCTTTAAACTCCAATAATTCCATGTGAAAATTATTTTTTAAAAGTTCAGCAAACTTTGGTTTTATGAATGTGTGATCCCAGCTCTTTTGGGTTGTAAATGCATGGATTTTCATTTGTGTGGTTCTAAAGGCTCTTTTCAACCCCTTCTATGGTCTGAGTTGTTTTGAGGACATCTTCTATGACTGTAGCTCAAAGGGAGACTGTCAAAATTCATGTATCCTGAGCAATTTCTCCCCAACAAAATAGAGAACTGAGATCTGATTAATAATCAAAGTTTCAAAGGTTCTCAGCCAATATAATCACAGCTAGATTTTAATCATAAGAAAAACAGAACTATCTTCCTCTTATCTATCCAGATAGTCAAAAATTATTTTCTGATAATAAGTAAGAGATGTGTATCAGACAGTGGCTAGTCATCCACTCAACAATTATTGCGTGCCTACCACATGCCAGCAATGGGCCTAGACACTTGGGACACATCAAGGAACAAACAGAAAAAGATCCCTTGTCTTTAGAGTTTTTCTTCTAAAAGATTTTATGTTTTTTTGTTTGTTTGTTTGTTTTGAGTTGGAGTCTCACTCTATCGCCCAGCCTGGAGTACAGTGGCACGTTCCTGGTCACTGTAGCCTTGACCTGCTGGGCTCCGGTGATCCTCCTGCCTCGGTCTTCCAAGTAGCTGGAACTACAGGCACACGCGACCACAGCCAGCTAATTTTTTAAAATTTATTGTACAGATGCGGTCTCACCAAGTTGCCCCAGGCAGGTCTCAAACCAGCAGGCTCAGGCAATTCACTCACCTTGGCCTCCCAAAGCATGGGATTATAGGCTGAGCCACTGACCCCGGTCAAGATTTTATGTATTAAACTTTCAAGCATTCTAGGCTGTTTGGAAACATCAACAGACTATAATATTCCATTGGTCTATGAGTTGCAAACCAGTAACCAGAGGCTCAATTCAGCTCACAAATGATTTGTTTGGTTATCCAAGTGGGTTTTAAAATTTAGTTTGGATGCTTTAAAGGAGCTACACATTGTCCAGAAAACACAAGCCCGCACTATTTCTGACGGTTTTATACCTTTTACATGGGAGATTTTTTTCATTAAGGACTTGAAATTTCAAGATACGTTTTATCAAAAAAGGAAAAAATGCAAGTATTTAATATATATAGTGCAAACATAGTGTGTGCATGTATGTAGAATGCATGTATACGTATAGGGTTGACCCTTGAACAACACAGGTCTGAACTCTGAAAGTCTACTTATATGTGGATTTTCTTCTGCCACTGTCACCTCTGAGACAGCAAGACCAACCCCTCCTCTTCCTCCTTCTGCTCAGCCCACTCAGTGTGAAAATGAGGATGACGACCCTTATGATGATCCACTTGCACTTGATAAGTGGCACATGTATTTTCTCTTCTTTGTGGTTTTTTTAGTATTTTCTTTTCTTCAGCTTATTTTATTGGAAGAATATAGTTTATAATACATATCCATACAAAATATGTGTCAATTGACTGCTTGTTACTGGTAGGGCTTCCACTCAACAGTAGGGTTATTAGTAGTTACGTTTTGGGGAAGTCAAAATTTGTACATGGATGTTCAACTTTGTGGGGGTCTTGTGTCTCTAACCCTTGAGTTGTTCAAGGGTCAACTTGAAAGGTCTAGTGCATACAGGGGGTGCCAATGTATGTATGGCTCCCCCTGTATACACTAGACCCTTCAATATATATACATTTTAAGGGATGTTATCTATGTATTACTTTTTGAAGTTGAATTAAATTACGGTAGCAATGTGTAATATGACACTCTCTTAACCATGCTTCTGCCATTTTCTTTGGCTGTCTTGTCTGTTGTATCATGATGCCAGCATTCATTTGATTAACGCCATCTTTTGAGTGAACATCGTATTTAAAATATGTATACTTTTTTTGACACCCCCATAAATATGTATACCTTAAATTTCTAAGAACTGTTTCTCAGAGAGTAAGACTTTTGACTTATAAGTACTTTAATAAAATAAAAATGAGTGACAGAAGCCAACAAAGCTCTTTAAAAATTTAGCAAGGAATCATCCAGACACTGGAAGATTTAATCACAATACATGAGTTCATTGATTCCTGTAATAGGAAAAAATTGGGTATGACTTATTTTTGAAAAACCTACCTTTGTGCTAAAAAAGAGTCTTAGAAAATATTATCCAAAAAGCAGGAAACTTTCTGTAATTTGCCAAGATAACTCCCTGGCATCAAGATGGAGGCCATTGTGCACCTTGTGCCTCACCTCTGCTCAGCTTTCCCTGCTATGAGCACTATACTAAGAGCTTAATTGTGTACAAGTGTTTAGACCATTTCATTAAAAGTCTGGAGGGAGATCTGGATAGGAAGGAAAACAGAAGAGATGCCTTTCTGTAACTGGGGAGGCCACTTAAGTCAGTGGGAAGTTAATTGACTTTTGACTGGAATTAGGGGTGTTTGCTGTGTCCCAGGGAGAGATTTTTTAATGGTGCAGCAGTCTGATCTATGCCTGTATTCTTAGATGTTAATAATTTAGAGGGAAAATACTCCTCTTTCATTCTCACCTTTGATTTACCATCTGCAAGTGTAGTCTAGCAGAAAAGCCTGTACCTCAAAGACTTTGGGGCTGAGGGAATGCTGTGTAGGGAACAATTCCATGCTATGTGAACAGGGGTAGATCCCCTCCCCCCAACACACACACACATACACACACACACACAAACACACACACACACACACAGAGAGAGAGAGAGAGAGAGAGAGAGAGAGAGAAACCAGCTGGACCAAGGCAATGATAATTGTCAAAATTCATGGGTCTTTATCCATCATTGACCAGCTACATTAGAATGATTATAGCTTTATCCTCAAGTAGCAAATTGAGATTTTTGAGTGCCTTAGAAGATACAAGATTATTAATTAACAATCCGCATAGGAAGACAATTGAGCACAATTTTGCAGACATGGCCCATGATATACTCACAAATGGGTGGAGAAAATGGCATCTCTGGGAGTAGCCTAAAGAAGGTAATACAACATTGGGTCACATGGTCCTGTATACCAGTGTCTTCTAAGTAAATGCCTGCCCAGCTTGGTGCCTACTACCTAGGTGCCACATCAAAATTGTTTGCTAAATGAATAAACAACTGACTTGAGCTGTGAAACATGCACTGGGGAAAACAAAAACCAGAAGGAGAATGCTCACGTTAACAGTGTTTTTCTGTCTCTTACTTTTCTGTACTTTTTGTACAAATTCTCTACACTACGTATGTATTTCTAAAAGACAAATACAAAAATAAACAAGGTCTCTTTGCTTCCTAATTCTTCAGTTTTCCCTGTCTGGAAGCTTTGAGGTCTGTTTCTCTATTGCTGTCAATTACTTTCTTATTTCACCTAGTGAAGAATTTTTTTGTTTTCAAGATTAAAAATATAGTTCAAGTCCCTTTCTAGGCACTTAAGTCTCCAATCTTCTCTACCAGGTGCCGTGGCTTGTGCCTATAACCTGAGCACTTTGGGAGGCTTTCTTAAGCCCAGGAATTTGAGACCAGCCTGGGCAACATAGCAAGACTTCATTTCTAAAACCAAAAATAAAAATAAATTAGCCGGAGATGGTAGCACCTGCCTGTCGTCCCAGCTACTCAGAAGGCTGTAGTGGAAGGATGGCCTGAGCCTAGGAGTTGGAGGCTGTGGTGAGCTGTGATTGTGCCACTGCATTCCAGTCTGGGCAACAGAGTGAGACTTTGACTCACGATAAAAAATAAATTTTAAAAAATATATATAACTGTAAGAAAAAGAAAAGATGTCCTTTTGCTTGGAAAGTTTACGATCAACTAAACAAGAAAGCACTTAACAGAAAATCACAATTGGGCTTCATAACAACCTGCTAGTCATAAAAAAAAGTGAACTATTCGGAAGATCTGTCCCCAGAGCAGAAACCGACAACACTTCCTTAGGCTGGCGATTCTCTCCAGCCATTCACTTATCATTATCGAGTCAAAACTGAGAAACTGGTGAAAACTTGGTAGACTAAGATTTTCTGTGCATTCATGTGCATCATTCATTCCATCACTCATGCACTGTCACCTTATTAATGATCAATTATGGTGCTTTTGTATGAGGCTAGTTGAGACTCAGGCCAAACTTGTGACAATCAGAGACCTCTGAAACTCTTCCAGTCCTAAAGGACTTTGCAAATACTCCCACCTCTTCCTTCAGTGGAAAGAATATTGATCACAAAACCCAAGGAATTGCAGAGCGCTGCTCCTCACCAGCTGCAACGCCCTTTGGTAGAACCGATATGGCCATTTCCATGGGGTCTGAAGTTCAAGCATTAGACCAAATTCAAGACCATAGTTGGAGGAGCTGCTAGTGGAGAACATTTCATTTGTCTAATATGTTCTATTCGTGTTTGTATGGAAATCTCAAAACCCCTTTACAGCATGAATCACTTTGAAGTCTTTGATACCCTTTGAAGTATGTCGCTGTCTCCCCCCTTTTCACAAAGGAGTGTACTAAGGCTCCCAGCCACCTACCTTGGCAGGCAACAGAGGCAGATCTGGAACTGGGTGCAATTCCTTTCAACATACTCCACTGCCTTAATATACCCTGCAGGAGTTTAAAGAGCTGAAATGCTCACACCTACAGCACTGCAATACTCTACAAGTCATTGGCACTCGGTGAACCGTCCCCAGCAACGGATCCAACTCGATGTGTACACGGGCAAGTAATTTTCTGTTAGACATCATCATCATTAGCTTTCAACAATTACCATTCGCGCCCCTTTAGCCCAGAGAAGCCGACAGAGAAGCTGTTCAGATAGTTCTGATCCAAACTCCACACATCCAGGAGGTTTGGTGTTTTCCATCTAAGGTTCAGTAAAGCATGCAGAGAGTTGGCGGAGGATTGGTGCTGAGTCGCTGACCCTTCTGAGGTTTGCTGACCAGCACGGGTTGTTCTGTGCAGACTGTCATCTGGCGGCTGCAGCTTTCAAGCAATTACCCGTGGCCACTTAGTGACAGTATTAGGAAAGTTAAGTTTTGGGATTGTTCCCAACTCCTAATTTACCTCTCCATAAAAATGGAAAGTTAAAAACACTGACTTGGCTGCAGCCTCTAAGTGTTTTTGAAAGACACAGCTGGGGCAGGTGGGTGTGAAGAATGCCATCTGACCAAGAACTCAGATCAGCTGGAGATGTGAGGGAGGACTTGGGGACAGCCCCAAGGGCTGTTCTCAGGGACAAAGGAGCAAGCAGTTTTGGGAGGGTGAAGTTGAATAATTTGCTCTCATCCAGAAGGTGCCTCTTTCCCCCAGGTGTTCAGAACAAGCCCCTTTTCAAGTGTTTTCCTCACTCTCCTTGAATAGTTCATCTGAAATCTATGCCCTCGATGTAGAAATTTGGGAATCTTTTGTAATGCCAGGAAAGTCTTATTCTATGTGTGTGGCTCTTTAGGACACTATAACAAAAAGAATGTCAACTGAAACTTAATTTTTAGCTTTGGGGGTTGCCTATTCATTTTAAAAATGACCTCTAATTCAAAGAACTTTATAAGAGGTAAAATAAAGAAACAGGGAAGTGGATGTGGAGTTATCTACGATGTTACCAACTTCGTTTTCACTTTTCCTCAGTTACATTTATTTTGGGAGATTTTATTTATTTCAATGCATGAATTGATTTATTTTTTGAGTTGGAGTCTCACTCTGTAGCTCAGGCTGGAGTGCAGTGGCATGATCACAATGATCATGGCTCACAGCAGCCTCGATCCCCTGGGCTCAAGTGATCCTTCTGCCTCAGCCTCTTTGAAGTTGGGACTACAGGTGCACGCCACTACACCTGGTTAATTAAAAAAAAAAATTTTTTTTGTAGAGACAAGGTCTCTCTTTGCTGCCCAGACTGGCCTCGAGCTATTGGCCTCAAGTCATCCTCCTGCCTCAGCCTCCCAAAGTGCTGGGATTACAGGCATGAGCCATAGCACTATTTCAGGAGATTTTAAGTCTATTTCAGGAGATTTTAAAAAATAAGTTTTCCTTTAAAGATGCTGAATATTTCGTGTGACTGGGCTTCGATGCTACAATCATAATGAAGTGACTGACTTTCAGAGGGTAACCATTGTTTTAACGATGAATGTATACCAGAAGGATCCCAGAAACCTTCAGCTGACAAATGTTTCACTTCTTCTCCACCCTATAGTATCATACATTCTCCCACCTCCCGTGGCTCTATTCCAAGAATCCTTGACATTGGAAATTAGCTCAGCTCCTTATAATTTAGGCAAGATGTGATTTAAACAAATGGTTCCATTACCATCCAAGAAAGGCCTGGCAGAGTGTTAGAAAACCCTCCAAAATGTTTAGTCTGTTTTACACTACGTTTTCCTAATATTTTGCCGTATGTGTCTTTTTCTTAGTTAACTGCTATTACTGGGTCTTCATTTTTCTTCTGGCCCTCTTTCACCTGTTCAGCTTGAATTTCTGTACTTCCTCCTCTCTTTCTTCTGCTTTGGATCTATTTCTTTGTTCCCTCTCTGATTAGCTAGTAGTGTGGTGTGCCTCACACCTTCTCGGGCTTGCTAGGTTCCCATATGCGGGGTCCCGCCCCACAAGGTCATGAGATCTCCTGAAGGAGAGACAGATAGGCGAAAGACGAAAATCATATACCGGACACCTGCTTCTTGAACAGATGACAATTTAATGTTAGTTAACTCAGAGCTTTTATACCATTCGTAAAGGGGCAAGACAAAGAAAATTCCTTCACGTACATATGTTCTACAAGTTACCACCATCTAGTGGTCTTAGCAATAAACAAGCCAAGAACCCTGTAAACATTCAGACAATGAGTCTTATTCATAAGGCCAAAGATGATAGTTTTAGACCAAAGTCCCGAATTACAGTCCTTGAACTGTCTCCAGAAAGTTTAGCAGTAGTCTTCCTTCTGGGGCTTTATGTCCTTCAGAGCTCGGTAATTGCCTTTGTTGTCCAGGTGTCTTCGTTACTTTTCTCTTATCCTGCAGTGCTTGTTTCTAAAGAAAACTCAAAAGAAGCTTTTAGTAATGTTTCCCAGGCCCCCAAGGTTGTTTTCTGTCTTTAGCTAAGTTGTCATAAAAGTGTCTGATTAATATATTATGAGTTCAGTGAAAACCCACTTTATAAATGTTAACTTAGAGTTTTAACTACTGAATTAAGTAAAAACCTTAAGGATAATCTTTATCCTACGTCAGTGAAAACAGCGTTATAAGTCACCTACATAACTCCTAGATAAGTGTTAGGACTTATAATGAGCTCATAATAAACTTACTATAAACTTGCGCTTCTAAAGAACCTTAAGTCTCAACACTAAACTGCATAATCCTAAATCAAATAAGGAGTGAATATACTTATATCACTTATTACTTAAGCAATATCTAGTAACTTATAACCAAGTGAAAGAAAGCATTCTTGATGTGTTTCAGAGTTTAACCCTTGCATATGTTAGAAAAGGCCAAGCGGCATAGTGGGAAAATGGAAAAATGAACCATGACATCTCCAGGTTAGCTGTGATTCTTCGCATAAACATGCCATCTTCTTCTTCCATGACTGCACAGAATTTCTTCAGCTGTATCAACAGCAAAGACGGAAGACAGAAGGGCCTCAGCTGCCCGGACTCGCTTTGCGGCCGGGAGTCCTCAGCGCACCTGGACTTTGTCAATCAGGCGGGCCTCCAAGGCTGGCTCCCAACACCCATAGGAGGGGCTGCTTACCTGTTTTTGTCTATTCTGGGCAGGAGAATCTTACTACATAGGGAGGGGAGGCATGAAAGTGATGCTTTAGAATAAGAGATGAGATCACAACCAATGATGAATTTTAAAAAGCTGACAGATATCACAAACATCACAAAATCTAGAGATATGGCATAATATATATACACATAATTTATATAATTATTATAATATTCATAAATAAATATATTACTGCATATCCATATGCCGTCATTGACTGCCCGACCCACCATTGTTTTTCTTCTACATTTTGGCTATGTACTTTTAAAAATAATGATCATTTCTGTAACACCAAATAAAAGCAGTCAGTATCCCTAATGTCATGTAAATTTTTAGGATTGATACCACATTTAAGAAAACCTGCTATTAAGTTTTTTTTCAACAAATGTGAGTTTAAGATTTTAATTTTAGATACTATACACTGAAAACACTTATGGGGACAACCCCTTCGGGTCCTCTCCCACTGTGGGAGCTTCTCTGTCCTCTCGATAAATCCTGCTTTCTCACTTAAAAAGAAAGAAAGAAAGAAAGAAAGAAAACACTTATGAATCAATTTGTCATAAATGTCATTGAGGTGGTGGCTCATTTTGAGTTTTTTTTTTTTTTAAATCTCTGAACTGCATCCATGAGCATCCATGAGCATCCCAGCATCCATGAGAAATAAATCTTCTCTGTAAATGTTACATTTTTTATGCCGTCACAATTTTTATACAGACTGACTTCTAAATTAGTATGTTTCAGACCTTTTCTCTCCTTGATTACATGCATATTTTGGTTTTAGGCACCTCAGGGTCTCAAGGCCCAGTGAAGAAGCACTGTGGACCAGGGGTATATTCCTAAAAGCCCTTCCCATGCTGGGACAATCAGTATCACTCAGAATAAGTTCTTCCTACATAAAATAATCAAAAGCCAAATAAATATAGCCCAAAGGTATCTGCAGCTCAACTTTTCCTTAACTATATCCCAAAAGTGACTGTGGCCACTCCAATGCCACCAGATGCAAAAAGCCATTAGAGGGAAAGTTGAAGCAGAAAAGATGGTAACCAATTACAATAAAATATCTTACATTTTCAGCCTATCAAAAATAGGCCAGATGCAGTGGCTCATGCCTAAGGCAGGAGGATTGCCTGAGCTCAGGAGTTCAAATCTATCCTGTGCACATAGTAAGACCTCATCTCTACAATAAAATTTAAAGATTAACTAATTATGGCAGCACACACCTATAATTCCAGCTACTCAGGAGGCTGAGGTGGAAAGATCACCTAAACCCAACAGTTGAGCCTGTGGTAGCCATGATCATGCCACTATATTCTAGACTGGGTGACAGAGAAATACTCTGACTTTAAAAAAAAAAAAAGAAAAGAAAAGGTGTGAACCAGCTTCCAGGTCATGGCCAGACCTTGGAGGAAGATGTGCAAATGGATACCTTTGAACCTTATCCTTTATTATTTATTAGCTTTACTATAAATCTACTTTGTTGTAAAAAAAAATTAACTTTTTTTTAAAGTAACAGAAAGAGGCTTTAAGAATGACCAAGAACCAGGTACAGTGACTCACACCTATAAGCACTTTGGGAGACTGAGGCAAGAGGATTGCCTGAACCCAGCAGTTTGAGGCCAGCCTAGACAACATAGTGAGATCTCGTCTCTACAAAAAAAACAAAAAATTAGCCAGGGATGGTGGCATGCACCTGTAATTCCAGCTACTGGGGAGGCTGAGGTGAAAGGATCTCCTGAACTTGAGCTTGAGGAGCTTGAGGCTGTGGTGAGCTGTGATCATGTCACTGCACTCCAGCTGGGGTGACCCTGACTCAAACAAAAGGAGAAAGAAGCCTTATTCTGTAATGAAAACTAAATTTAGCTGCTTCTACATATCTGTGTAGGTAAAAATCATAACTTTTGTACAGTACCTGTTTGTATAGATGCAGCTATTGAGTAACATCAGTTCAGGCCCGTGAACTATGAGAGGCACATGGGATGGGAGTGGGAGACAAGGTGGCTCATTGGACTATGCAGACCTGGGCAGGTGGGAATCAGCTTCAGCTCAGACCTCAGGCAATTCCAGCCTTGCTTGGAGCCTCTTTGGTAGCCCTCCCTCACCATTACCCAGGATATTGTGACAACCACTGTCTAATCCTCAGCAAATAGTTCCTTTCAAAACAAAACAAAACAAGCAACAACATCCCTTCCTCTTCCATCTCACCCAAGAATGTCATTCTCTTTGCCAAACCCCAATGACCCAGTTGATAGGAGAAATGAAAGTTCTTTTTTGTTTGGTGGGTGAGAAGGTACATTCACTTCTGTTTTGGGTCCATTTTTATTAGACGTGACCTCTCTAATGGGTTCTAATGTCTTTTGTGTCTTCAACCAAGAAACCAGTGAATACACTTCCACAGCCGATGAGGACACATGGACTAATTCAAGAACCCTCACCGAGTGACCTATGACACCACCATGGGGCCGTGGCTTGCTCAGACGAGCGGACTTCCTCTCTTCAGAAGCTGTGCTTTTTGTATGTTTTTACCCTAGAAAGTAGAAGGAAGAGCCTCAAAAACCCACTGACAGGAAGAATAACCTCTTGCTTGGAATGAGCTAAAAATGTCCATATCTCTACTCCTGGAGCCAAGTAGCTTCACAGGGAACATTCTGGAATACCATCCAGGCAACGGTAGCAATGGACTGTGCTGTTTAATCACTAAATCTTTTCTTTCTGCCAAAAATAACTCTGCCTGGCTTATTCCCTAAGCTTTATGAGACTGACATACTGGAGGACACACCAACAAAGCTATAGGAAAAGAGATTTTGCCTTCTTTAATTGTTTTTCCTAGAACTCTGGGGTCCCTTTGAATTCTATTTTCTAATTCTGTGATCTAGAATTCTGTCTCCACAGCATTCCTGATTTGGAAATAATGAAAATATCTATTGAGTTCTGCATGTCCATAAGGGTTAATGGTGTACAGGAAAAATGTTGATTTTTTTTTAATTAGTATCACATGAATAACATCTAAATTCTGATAAATTCTAAATTTAGTCCAAGTGTAAAATTTTCAAATATGATCCTTCAAAATGTAGCTCAGTGACAAAACAATGTAAGTGTGCAAGACATCAGTATTTTAAAGAGTGATTCATAATGCTATTCTAATGCCTATAAGAGATTAATAAATATAATTCTTTATTCCATGAAAAGAAAGTTTTTACTGTAGAAAGATAAATGTTTTTGCATTATGTGACTTTATTCCTGCCTTATTGTACTGATACACAGAAATAGGAGTTTGGACGTCACCAGATAATTTAAATTCTATTATGAATTGAATTCCAAGATAAAATAAGTAGCCAGAAGCAAAACCTAAAATAAGCAGTGGTCTAGCATATGATTGTGATTCTTCCGCGACTATTTTCTTACATGAAATGAAATAGAAAATCAACCATCACCACCAACAAAAACACATTTGGAAAAATCCTCCCACCACAGCCTTCAGAGTAACTGATGAAACCACCTAAATAAAATTAATAAAAGACTAACAATGGCTGGGATACAGTGCTCATGCTTGTAATCCCAGCACTTTGGGAGGTGGAGGTGAAAGGATTCTCTGAGTCCAGGAGTTCAAGACTAGCCTGGGCAGCTTGACGAGGCCTTGTCTCTACAATAAATAAAAAAATCAGCCAGGCATTGTGGTGCATGCCTATGGTTCCAGCTACTTGGAAGGATCGCCTGAGCCCAGCAGGTCGAGGCTGCTGTAGCTATGAGCGTGAACTGCACTCCAGTCTGGGCAACAAAGTAAAAAGAAAAGAAAAGAAAAGACAATAATGTTGGAACTGTGATAGGGACCTGAATTCTGTTAGGATATAAGCACAGCTAAATCTAAAGGTTCTCTTTGACCTTTGCCTCCTCCATCCATACTCTAGCCCTAGGACTGTGTGCAAAGTTAAGAAACTTGTTTTTCTCTAGAAGAACAACAGGTTGTAGGTTCTGCCAACCTTCTTGATGGCATCCAGAAGTTTAATCTGTTGAAGAATCTGAGTAGCTCTGATCACTAGGGATTCCCCCTCCTGTCTCCCACTGTTCACAAAACATGTAACTTTCCCAATTACTTCTATAGATAACATAAACTTAAAACTGGTGTTTGAGATGTTTTTCAGACTCCGCATGCTGGAAGACCATCTGATGCTGATCGATCAGAGTGACCTGTGAATCCTACCCAGAAACTGACTTGGTGTGCAAAGATGATCTCGACCCTTCTGTGAATTTATGCCCAGCCAATCAACAATCCCAACTCCTAGTCCCCTGCCCACAAAATTACCCTTAAAAGCCCTAGCCTGTGAATTCTTGGATAGGCAGACTTGGGAAATATCCGCCATCTTCCTCACTCCACTTCTTTGCAATATTAAACACTTGCTCTGCTGTAACAGCTGTCTTCTTAGTCTCAGCTTTTCTGGGCAGTGACTGTAAGAACCTGTTCAGGCTGTCAATCTCGGACTATAGGCACATGCCACCACAAGTGGCTTATTTTATCTTATTTTTAGAGATAGAGTCTTACTGTGTTGCCCAGGCTGGTTTTACACTCCTGACCTCAAGCAATCCTTCCATCTCAGCTTCTGGAATAGCTGGAATTACAGGTGCAGGCCACCACACCTAGTTACATTTTAAATCTATGTTATAAAAGTAAGATCAATGTGTAGATGTGAAATGTAACACTGCTGAGCTGTTCCCCCACCCCCAGCTATTTTCCATTCTAACTTATCTAATGAAAGAATATCCATGAGTCAAAAAACACAGCTCACAAATTCATTCACAAATATTTGCCAAGCGTCAACACTGAAGATTGAACAATAAGCAAATTCCCTGCCCGCATGACTTTATATGGAAGTTTGGCCGAGGAGCCAAGACAATAGAAAATACATCCCAAGTGGGAAAGAGTTGGGGAAAAGGAGCAGAGAGAATACCAACTTGTTTGTGGGCCTCTAAAACCCCTAACAGTACTGATATTGCCCTTATTTAAATTCTGCTATTTTGTCTATGTGTTTTTACATTCATATTGATTTTTTTAAAATAACATATTAAAATTTGATTTATCTTGATTACTGAGATTTTGGTGTCTTACTCCCTGACTCCTGGCTCTACCTAACACATATCCAGAGTATAGAAAATGGTTCAAGCCGGGCTCGGTGGCTCAGCCTGTAATCCCGCGCCTTGGGAGGCTGAGGTGAGTGGATTGCCTGAGTCACGCGGGTTCGAGACCTGCCTGGGCAACTTGGGGAGACCTCATCTCTACAATAAATCAAAAAAAATTAGCTGGGCCTGGTAGCGCGCACCTGTGGTTCCAGCTACTTGGAAGGCTGAGGCGGAAGGATCGCTGGAGCCCAGCAGGTCGAGGCTGCGGTGGCTGGGAGCGGCCACTGCACTCCAGTCTGGGCGACAGAGTGAGACTCCAACTCAAAAGAAAAAAAAAGAAAAAGAAAATGGTTCAGAGGTTGAGAGTAGGCAGATTTCGTTAGGGGAAACTGAGATTTACCTCCTCTACCCCCAACCCCACCAAGGAAAGCCCAGATACTTGAAGAGGCTTCACGGAGACCACTCTGAGGGCTTACTCTGGGTGTCCTGTGGTTAGGGGACACAATGACACACTGGTCCATGGTGATAAATCCAAGGGATGGGGGGCTGGGCCAGTGGCTGCTACCTTGGGGCTGGCTTGCAAGCCCAGCCTGGACAAAGGTTACATGAATAATTTCTGTGAACCACATCAGGAGAGGAAGACATTGTAGGATCATCTTGGGTCCGACCTGGGAGGAGAGCCAGCAGTGACTGAAGTGACCTAAGCTGAAGGATTGCTTTATTTCTAGGGGCTGAGGGAAGAAGGAGGGATTCGTAGTGCCCCAGCTCTTCCCCTATAAGACAGCACACTGCCTCCACGAGAAGGGTTAGGATTGAGAGGTATCTCCAGGGTTGAGTCGATTCCGTAGAATCCACAAGAATCCCTGTAGCAAAAGAATAAGCACTGAAGACCTGCCACATCCAGAGAGTGCTAATGTTGGGTCACCAGTGCATGGCCAAAACTTTCCAGCTTCTTCACCTGTCCTCTCACTGAGCTGCCTTCTGGAAAAGTCAGAAAGCTGGGAAAGCATGTAAGAAAAGGAGGAGGACAGGCTCCATGCACAGAAGGGGAGTAGAAGCTACCAGACCCCCTTCCCTGTCTAAACTCCACATCCCAAGACTCAAGATCAGGAAGGGAAAGGTACACCTCCATCTAAAGTCAATATTGAAATGTTGGCAAATAGACCTGCATTTTAATGACCACACTAACACTGTTTTGTTATTAGAAGTAATTATTTTAGGATTTTTTAAAAACCTAAATGTGACTAAAAGGTCTTATTACAGAGAGGAACTTAAAGGGACAGTGGGTGACAAAGTATTTTTAGATACTGATGGGTGTTATGAATAATAATAATAACAGCTAAGTAAGATGGTGGAAGTTGATGGGGAGTGAGCGCTTTTCTTGGGGAGTGGCGGCCAGAGAAGATTCTAGGGACAGGACAACTGAGTGGAGCCCCGGATGAGTAAAGAGAGCAGGATCTATCAAGAACTGAGGCATGAGTGTTTAGGTGGGGGAAACATCCCCTGGAGAGACCCTTACCTGAGGAAGAGAGAGGAAAAAGCTTAGTGGACAGTGGGAAATCACAGAAGATGAGGATGGGGAGGTACCCGGGTCATGGCCACTAGAGCCTTGGGATCACAGTTAGGCTTTAGATTTTATTCTGTGCCGTCCTTTGAAGGTTTGAGAGACAGGATGCGAGTGACATTCTACAAGGCCCACTCGGGCTGCTGCTCCGAGAACAGAATGTAGGAGGCTCACGGAGGCTCACTGAGCGCCTGTTAGGAGGTCCGGGAGCCCTGCTGAATTTGTGCTGGCCTCCAGTTAAATTTCTCTCATGCGTTTTCTGCCTCCAGCCTCCATCAGAAGTCTGGGAAACTTGCACTTCATCACATCGGGGTCAGACTGACAGACTGCCACACGGCCCTTATCCATTTATGTAAACTGTACAGAGGATGACAAAGCTTTTGGGGTTAGAAAGACTTAGGGTGGAATTGACACTGTGCTGAGTATGAGCAGAGAAGACTCTGGGCAAGGGTCTTAAGCGCGGAAAGCCCCTGTTTCCCAGTGTGGACAAGGATAGGCCAAATACCATCACATGTAGGGAGGAACAAGTGAGACAATGTGTGTAGGCAAGGGTGTAACAGAGTAGCAGGCATTTGGTAGTGATTGAACCCAAAATGTAGCCATATGGGAGTGAAAACTGCCACTTTCTGCCCTTTGGAAGTAAAACGACTTTGTAAGTTTCTAATTACCCAGCGAGACTTATTTTGAAATAGTTCACAGATTTTTGGTAAATCTCCAGGAAATCGATTTAATCTGATTGATTCTCTTATCTAGAGTTTTTCGAAGTCAGGTCTGCACCCGTTGTGACACCAGAGGCTCTTGTTTTTTTTGCTATATTTATTTTTAACAATTTCCTTAATTAGTTATGCATTCACCAAACACCTATGGTGTA
Source organism: Cephalopachus bancanus (assembly GCA_027257055.1). NCBI lineage: Eukaryota > Metazoa > Chordata > Mammalia > Primates > Tarsiidae > Cephalopachus > Cephalopachus bancanus. The sequence continues at coordinate 802,613 of JAPVLO010000091.1, forward strand.
CCTTCTGCATGCCAGGCACTGTTTTTGATGCTGGGGCAACACCCTGGACAATAGACATATGCTCTGTTCACATGAACTATATACATTTTGGTGAGAGAAACCAAAAATTTTAAAAAGAAACAGATAAATAAGAATATAATTCCTATTAATAATACAAACTGTGGAGAAAATAAAACAAGATATTGTGATAGAGAGTGAATAGGTGAGGATAATTTGAAAGGGTAGTCAGGAAAGCATATCTAAAACAGTGATGCCTGAGCTGAGGTTTGAATCATGAAGCGCTACCAAAGCTAAGAGGTTATTTTCTTTTTTAATTTTTTGAGTTGGAGTCTCACTCTGTCACCCTGACTGGAATACAGTGGCTGCTCCGGCCACTGCAGCCTCGACCTGCTGGGCTCCGGCGATCCTTCTGCCTTAGCCTTCTGAGTAGCTGAAATTACAGGCGCGCGCTACCACGTCTGGCTGATTTTTTGATTTACTGCAGAGGTGAGGGTTCGCCAAGTTGCCCAGGTGGGTCTCGAACCTGAGGGCTCAGGCAATCCACTCACCTCAGCCTCCCAAAGTGCTGGGATTACAGGCTGAGCCACCGAGCCCGGCAAGAGGTTATTTTCTTAGGTTGTTGTTGCTATTGCTTGGTGGTGGTAGTGAGGTGAGGTGGCAGATTTTTATACACACATACATACATATATATATATATGTATATATATATATATATATATTATATTTTTTTTTTTTTTTTTTTTTTTGAGTTGAAGTCTCACTCTTTCGCCCAGGCTGGAGGAGAGTAGTGGCACGCTCACGACCACCCCAGCTTCGACCCGCTGGACTCCAGCGATCCTTCCGCCTCAGCCTTCCAAGTAGCGGTTCGGCTATTTTTTTTTTTTGATTTATTGTAGAGGCGAGGCCAAGTTGTCCGGTGGGTCTCGAATCCGCGGGCTCAGGCAATCCCCTCGCCTCCACCTCCCAAAGTGCTGGGATTACAGGCTGACCAGGCTGGTGGCAGGTATTTCAAACAGAGGAGAAACATGTGAGGCCCTTGTTACAGCTGCAAATTCCTGGGCCCCGTCCCAGGCGTTCTGAATCTGGAGCTCCAAGGTGGGGCCGGGGGCTGGGGATGTACCTTTGAAGTCCTCTCCCGTCTCCCATCCTCCACCCCCTGCCCCCGCCGGGATGCACTGCCTTTTAAGAAGCATCCACCTGCCGGCGGCTCCAGGTGGGTCCAGGGAGTAGCGGCCCCAGAACCCCACCCAGCCTGCAAGGGTTTCGTCCAGGTCTACCCCTGCTTTGCAAAAAGGCCCGCTGCCTCCCCCGCAGGAGGCCGTTCCCTGTCTTGGGCAACCGCATTTCGGTCCTTGGGAACTGCGGTGATCCAAGGCGCGGTTTCGTGTCCGGCCTCCCTCCCCCATCCCGGCCCCTCACGCCAAGGCTGGCCGGGCTCAGCTCCGGGCGTCTCGCAGGCTCTCACTTTCCCGACCACAGCGACACCTGCCGAGGCCACGCGGTATGGACGCCGCGCGGCGACGCGGTGACCCTGCTCCAGGCGGAGCGCGCCGCGGCCCCGCCGGCAGGGGGCCCGCCCCGACTCCCTGGGAATGGCCTCCGGTGCGTGGCCGGGGAGGACGAGACCTTGCCGGGGACCGGGTTTCGTAAGAAGTCAAAGGGCCAGCGCCCTGCAGCGCCGGCTGGGAGATCCCGTCAGAGTCCAGAGAGCCCCGTTGAAAGGGACGGATGCGACCCTATTGCCCAAGCGAAAAGGACGCTTCGACCCCTGGGTACTCAGCCAGACAGGCCCGAAGTAGGGCTCCTGCCTCCGCTGCCCATTGCCCCAATGTATGTGGGGCTCGGCGCCCGCCCGGCTCCACCCCATCCCACGCCCCAAACGGTCACTGCGGCAGAAACTAAGAGACTTGGCCAGAGAGGGACATTTCCCAGGGAGCAGTCGCGGGAGGCCGACAAGGAAGGAACAAAGAGAGGAGAGATGGAGGGAGCTTTCTTGGATGGGTGATGGGACCCCTGCCCAGCCGCCCTCCCACCACTGCCACTCCTGCCCCCACCCCTTATCCGCGGCGTCCCACAGGACAGGATTTCCAGCTCTCCCCGGCTTAGAGGCCTCTGGCCCTTTGGGAATTCTGAGAGAAAAATAAAGTAACTTATTAGCCCTCATGTATTTCTCTTTCTGCTCCTTGATTGTCGGCTCAACGAGATAAGGGATCTTGCATTTTATTCCGTTTCCCCCCAGTGTTCAATGATGAATTATAAAACACACTAATTTGGAGTTTCCTATGTTATAAGAAGTGGGGACTAAAGTGAGACCCAAACTTAACCTATACAATGACCCCATTGTATACCTAACCCTGAATTGTACCCCACATCTTTAAAATTAAACATGTTATTAAAAAAGAAAAGATCATGAAAGCTTTTCAAGCAAAGAAAAAACAATAAATAAAAATAAAATGCTATCAGATTTCTGGAAAAAAAAAAAAAAAGATCTGCTCCTGCAGTGACTTGCTGATTCCTCACAACAGCCTAGGAGGTCAGGTTTCCTTTTTCTTTTTTTTTTTTTTTTTCTTTTTTGAGTTGGAGTCTCACTCGGTCGCCCAGACTGGAGTGCAGTGGCTGCTCCCGGCCACCGCAGCCTCGCCTGCTGGACTCCGGCGATCCTTCCATCTCAGCCTTCCGAGTAGCCGGAACTACAAGCGTGCACTACCACGCCCGGCTGATTTTTTGATTTATTGTAGAGATGAGATCTTGCCTACCCAGGCGGGTCTCGAACCCGCGGGCTCAGGCAATCCACTCACCCCAGCCTCCCAAAGGCACGGGATTACAGGCTGAGCCACCGAGCCCAGCTGAGGTCAGGTTTTTCAAATGAGGAAAGCCAGATACTCCATTAAATAAAGTGCATGTCACACTCCCAGTCAGTGCTGGAGGTGGGGTCAGATCCAGGCAACCTGATTCCAGAGTCCTCACAGCTAGTCAGGGCACCATATTGCCACTTGTGAATGGATGAGTGTGTGCTAATTTTTGTGAGTTCTCTGGAAAAAGATCTAAGCTTTTGGGTAGGCTGGAAAAGGTCTTAGTGTCTGGAACCCCACATACAGTCACCAGTGTCTAGCATGTCCCACTGTTTGGGGTGGTGGCGGTGGTCCTCAAATTTGTCCACATGTTACATATTCATCTGGAAGAGATTTTTTATTTTCTTGAATTGGGGTTTCACTTTGTCACCCAGGCTAGAGTGCAGTGCGTGATCACGGCTCACCACAGTCTCAAACTCCTAGGCTTGGGTGATCCTCCCATCTCAGACTCCCAAGTAGCCAGAGCTACAGGTTTGCGCCACCATGCCCAGCTAATTTTAAAAATCATTTTGTGGAGAGGAGGTCTCACTATGTTGCCAGGCTGGTCTCGAGTTTCTAGACTCAAACAATCCTCTCTCCTTGGTCTCCCAAAGAGCTGGGATTACAGGTGTGAGCCACCATGCCCAGCTGAAAGAGAAGCTTTTAAAAACCCAATGGTTTGGGCCACCTCTCACACGTCCTGAAGAGAATCCCTTAAAGACTCCTTAAAGGCGGAATCCCGGACATTAGTTCACTTTCAAATTTCTGAAAGTTTCCAAGGTGGTTCCATTGTGCACTCAAAGTGTGGTAAGGGCTTTCCCAGCACAAAGAGAAAGTAACGTGGTGCAATTAATGTCTAAGTGTGCATACATAACCCTGTTACAATCCTGTGCCGTATAACACCCAATTGAAATGTATGTTGCCATATAAGGGAAACAAAGGGGCTAGAATGTGAAGAAAAGTTAGCAAAAAGTATATAAGGCAATGCCCCACTGCGTTCAGGGCTCTGCCTTTGGATGTGAATTCCCTGAGCCAGCGCCAGCATGAATAAACACTGCTTCCTGGCAAAGAAGCCTGGGTGTCCCTGTCCTGTCTCTCTGTAAAGGATCCTACCACAAAAGTTGAGGACCTCAGGATCTTCGGGGAGGCAAAAACCACATTCTTTCTCCAAGTGTAGTCAGAGATCTTCTGACTCTGAATCAGTGGATTTGCTTGTTTGCAATGTAGATTCGTGGGTCCCATTCAGATTTACCAAATCGAAATCCCCTGGAATGGGCCACAGGATCTACTCAAATGAATAAACACAACAAAAGTTCACAGGGGATTACAGATGTAATCAGTTAAGATGAGGTCATGCTGGAATAGAGCCGACATGACTAGTGTCCATATAACAAAGGGGAATTTGGAGACAGACATGCACGCTGGGATAACGCCATCTGAAAACAAGAGTCATGCTGCCACAGCCCAGGAACAACCAGAAGGGAGGTGAGAGACCTGGACCAGAGCCTTTCCTAGGCTTTCAGAGGGAGGGCAGCATTGTCCTCACTGATCTTGGACTTCCAGACTACAAAACTGCAGGACAATACATTTCTGTTGCCGAAGCCACGCAGGCTTTGGTGATCTGCTATGGCGGTCCTAGCAAACAAATACACGGGACACTCGAGAGGATTATGTGAGATGCATATCTTTATAGCATCTGCTAGCGCACAGTACAACGCTCACCGTCTCAGAGATTCCTCAATGAACGTTAGATTTTGCCTGCATTAAAAAAAAAAGAAGAAATACATGATTCTGCACACTGCCTCCTTATGTAGGGATTAAACCTAAAAAGCAGGAACATGACCGAAACAGGACACAGCACCCCGTGGGCTGAGATGCGGTTGGGCAGCGGAGGTAATGCACACCAGTTCTGCTCGGCCTGGCTGGAGGTTAAGAAGCAGTGGACAGATGGTCATCATTTCTGGTCACCCCTGATCTGGACAAGAACCAAATGAGGGATCCAGAGGCAATGGCATGTCCAGCACTGATGTCGCGTTTCTCATTTCCAAAGCTCTCTGTGGAAGCCTCAGTTTCCTTCCATGAATATTCCCAGTCCTTCCTAGCCATAAGCTTCCCTGTCTCAGGACCCGAATTCATTCCCAATCCCCCCATCTACTCAGACCCTCCCAAATTGCCTTTGCGAATGTGTATGTATGGGTGTTTAAGCATCATTAAATTACCTGAAATGGAAATTAATGAAGCAGAATAGAAAGTTCCCTATCCTCATCCTCACAGTGAAGTTACCTGGCTGTGGTTAGGCGGTGCCATCTCGGAACAGAAGCCTGAGCTCTGTAGGCAAGGAACTTCTTCTACCTGTTTGTCCTCCAGAGAGAGGGAAGGGGCTGGATTGTCCTGAAGCTTCCTTCTGTGCACACGACATGAGCAATCGGGGATCCTCTTCTGCCCAACTCCAGCATATGCCAGATTGGCACTGAGGGAGTAGGAAGCCTATTTTGTAGCATGCCCCAAGGCGGCTGGCAAACCTTGTTGGTCAGGGAAGTCGGGTGTCGCACCATGTCTGAGGCCCTTTTCCATCCTAAAGACTGTGCTATTTTCAACACATGAGGAGGGTGCATGGGACGGTTGTTCTGCTACAGAAGCTGGCAAGTGCCAAGTCCCCAGTGGATTCATCCCAGCAGGCTGGGCTGATGCCTCCGCCACTCCAACACCTGTACAATTCATGGCAAGTTGCGGGAGGTAACTTACCTCCAATTATACCATGGCATCACAAGTGTGACCCCAGGCCACCTGTTAGCTGACCTCGGTCCACAGTGCGAGGTCTCTGGCTCCAGCAGGAAGCTCACTCTCCAGCCAGCTGCAGAGTCTAGATGAAAACTTCCTGCCCCACCCCGTTCTCAGACAGTCCCCTTTGTTCCCAGGCAGTAAAGGAAGTAAACGGCATTAGTCTTGGAGTAGCAAAATACTCTGTGGTGTGACCTTGAGCAATTACACAACCTCCCTGAAATTCAGGGTATGGGGTTTTTGTGTTTTTTTTGAGTTGGAATCTCACTCAGTCACCCAGACTGGAGTGCGGTGGCCACTCCCGGCCACCGCAGCCATGACCTGATGGGCTCCAGCAATCCTTCTGCCTCAACCTTCCAAGTAGCTGGAACTACAGGCGCGCGCTGCCACACTTGGCTATTTTTTTTATTTATTGTAGAGACAAGGTCTCTCCAAATTGCCCAGGCGGGTCTCGAACCCTTAGGCTCAGGCAATTCACTCACCTCGGCCTCCCAAAGCACGGGATTACAGGCTGAGCCACCGAGCCCAGCCAGGTTTTTTTTCTTAATGAATTTTTTTTTTTTACTTGTTAATGGTTTCATTTAAAATATTTTCATTTGACCAGGCTCAGTGGCTCAGTCTGTAATCCCAGCACTTTGGGAGACCGAGGAAAGTGGATTGCCTGAGCCTGTGGGTTCAAGACCAGCCCAGGCAAGTTGGCAAGACCTCGTTTCTACAATAAATCAAAAATATTAGCCAGGCATGGTAGCACACACCTGTAGTTCCAGCTACTTGGAAGGCTGAGGAGGAAGGATCACCAGAGCCCAGCAGGTCGAGGCTGTGATGGCCGGGAGTGTGCCACCGCACTCCAGTCTGGATGACAGAGTGAGACTCCAACTCAAAAAAAAAAAAAAGTGGCAAAGGATATGAACAGACACTTCTCAAAGGAAGACATACAAGCAGCCAACAGATACACAAAAGAAAGTTCATCCTCACTAGTCATCAGATAAATGCAAATTGAAACTACAGTGAGATACCACCTAACTCCGGTAAGGATGGCTATCATTAATAAGTCAAAAAACAACAGGTGCTGGCACAGCTATGGAGAAAAGGGGACTCTTCTACACTATTGGTGGGAATGTAAGCTAGTTCAACCTCTATGGAAAGTAGTGCGGTGACAACCTCAAAGAACTAAATATTGGGCTTCCATACAATCCAGCAATCCCGCCCCTGGGAATATACCTAGAGGAACATAAATCACTTTACAGAAAAGACACCTGCACATGCCTATCTACTGCAGCACTATTCATAAGAGCAACAACATGGAACCAACCCTGCTGCCCATCGAAAGTGAACTGGATAAAGAAAATGTGTTACATATACACGGTGAAATATTATGCAACCATAAAGAATAAAATGGATGAATAATACCTTACTTGGCTTCCCCTGTGAGGTTGTGAAATCTCAAAGAGACTGTGTATGCAAAAATTGTGTTTGTTAAACAGCAGAGTGGGCCAGGGGCTCATGCCTGTCATCCCAGTGCTTTGGGAAGCAGAGGTGGAAGGATTGCTTGAGGTCAGGAGTTCAAGATCAGCCTGGGCAACACAGCAAGATTCGGTTTCTACACACACACACAAAACTTAAAAATAAAAATTAGCCAGGCATGGTGGCATGGCTGTAGTCCTAGCTACTCAGAAGGCTGACATGAAACAATTGTTTGAACCCAGGAGCTAGAGACTGCAGTGAGTTTTGATTATGCCATTGCACTCTAGCCTGGGTGACAGAGTGAGGCTCTATCTCTAAAAATAAAAGATAAATAAAAATCAATAGGGTGTGATACACACATAGGCATAATATATGGTAGGGAAATTGATTATGGCATTGTGAACAGGTGCTGGCAGGGTTCATTGACCTTGGGGTCATTGACCCTGGTGTGATGGCTTTGTACATGTCTTTAAAGAATGTAGATGAAGTTCAACAGGAAAAGTAGTAGACTGAATAAGGGCAAAATGAAGTGAACTAATATTCAGTGGGGACTTATCATACCTTAGCTTATTTAATGCACTCAGAAATCAAGTAAGAGCCGGGCGTGGTGGCTCAAGCCTGTAATCCAGAACTTTGGGAGGCCAAGGTGAGAAGATTGCTTGAGCCCGTGGGTTCAAGACCAGCCTGGGCAACATGGTGAGACCTCGTCTCTGCAATAAAAAATCAAAAAATTAGCCAGGCATGATAGAGACTGCCTATAGTTTTGGCTACTTAGAAGGCAGAGGCGGAAGGATTGCTGGAGCCCAACGGGTCAATGATGGGGTGGCTGTGAGCATGCCACTGCACTCCAGCCTGGGCAAAAGAGTGAGACTCCAACTCAAAAAAAAAATATATATATATATAGAAATCAAGTAAGAGAGAAGTAATTCACCAAATGTTAAACCAGGGCTTCCTAGATATCCTCAGTTCATAGTGCTGTCAATGTGTCAGTACTCCTAGGCTGAAAGAGAAACATAAACAGTTCTATTTATTATATAGCCAGATTCAAACAATTTAATAATGCTATCCTACTTTTTTAATGATATCCTAACAACTTACACCTTTGGACCCTGCACAATGTCTCAGATTTGGAATCAGATAAGACACAGACAACTTACTACTTGTACCACATTGTTTTTCACAAAGTACTAATATTTTATCGCCACTGAAATCCTAGCTTCTTATTGATATGACATCCTCACAAGGAATGCGGCAATTTAATGTTGACACCGAACTTTCTCAAGCTAGTAGTTCTCATGGAGTTGGACAGATGTTGTTGTGTTTCCCTTGAAATTTTAAAATATCCCAGAGCACCCCTATGGATTCACCATAGTGGTCCGGGGTGCCTCAGTGCATAGTTTGGGAGCCAAAGTAATAAACGACTGCTCAAAAGTCAGAAGTAACTTCAGGTCAGAGCTTTTCCGATTTTCATATGCATGTGAGCTCTCTGGGATCCTGTTTTAAGTGGATTCTGGCTCAGGAATTCTGGGTGGGGCCCAAGATGTGCTTTTCTACCAAGCTCTTGAGTATAGAGGCGCTGCTAGTTTGTGGATGAGAAAGCTTTAAGTGAAGTGCTCAGAAGAGGTGGAGCAGGTAGTGTAACAATCCTGGTCCAATGCTCTTCTCCACTACGATGCTACTTCCTATATGATTAAAACTGTAGGACATTGTTAAAGATTCCATTAGCGGACCTTCTGTTTCCTTTTTAGCATGTAACGAAACTCGGAAGTTGTCTCTCTCATCCACTGAAAATCAACCACTCTTTACAGGGCTGCCAGAGACTGAAGTTAAAGAAAAAGTCAATGTCCCCAAAATTGGAGGGACAGATCAGTATATACAGAGAATCTCAACTTCCCAGAAGATAAATTGGGCCAGAAATCTGCTCTGGACCAGCAGCAGGTAGGAAAGCCTACAGTGTAAATGGCCAGCAGCTACTGTGAATGAGTTTGAGAGTTGAAACTCCAGGGGAGGAACCACACTTTGGTGTTTCTTCCAGGAGCCCTCCAGGTTCTCAAAACAGGTTAAGGCAGAAGGATCACCTGAGTGCAGCAGGTCGAGGCTGTGGTGTCTGTGAGCATGAGCATGCCACTGCACTCCAACCTAGGTGACAGAGTGAGACAAAGACTAAAAAAAAAAAAAAATGAATGAAATAGGATGGGTTGGGCATGGTAGCTCAGATCTGTAATCCCAGCACTTTGGGAGGCCAAGACCAGTGGATCTACTGAGCCCGGGAGTTCGAGACCAACCTGGGTAACATAACGAGACCAGTCTCTATTTAAAAAAAAAAAAAAGGATGGAATCTTTGTAGCCAAAACTAGGGTTTTATAGAAAAAATGGCTGTAAAGTAAGAGTCACCCTGAGCTGTGGAGGACGCTGGCCTGATGCTTTAACAGAGCTGGGATGAGGAATTACTGAATACAAGTTTCCTGTTTGTACCTGATCATCTGTGAAGCCTCAGTGAAGCTGGGTATGTTATCATGTGACTGTGTTATTCGCCAAATGATGGTGTGTTACTTCTTTGTTATTACGATTCATTCCATTATTATTTCTGATGGGGATTAACAGGATCGAATCAATGTGTAACTGGATAGCGTGTCGTGGGACAAGAATCCCTCCATTGTGCTAATGCATCAGAGCAGGACTTGGACCTCGAGGGAGGGGCATGGGAATGCAGGCTCCCTGGGACCCTGGGGCGGGCTCGGTCTCTTCCCAATCTGTGTAATGGGCCAGGGTGGCCCCAGCTACACCTGGCACACGTAAAGATGACTCTCTTCACGAATGAGAGATGAGTGGGAGGGAGCATCTCACGGGTCCCTAAAACCACAAAGCCCAGAGCTATGGGCAGCAGAGGGGCGGATTCCCCCAGTGGGTCATCGGGAGGGTTACCGGTAGGGGCGTCCCTCCGGCTTCCCGTCCTAGGTTCCCAGGCCCACGTGCTCCCCCTGCTGGGCACACGGCACCATGCAACAGCCTCGGTTTACCGTGTGCACGGCGTCCCCGAGGAAGGCGCCCCATCTTCACACGGGCTCCCCTCTGAGCCGGGACTTTGACCGCCTGTTCCGTTGCTTTGTTAGGGGGGCGGAGGTGGAGGGGCGTGGATTGCGCTGTGACACGTGGCTCCTCTGACGATGCTTCCGCCAAACGTGGGATCACTCTGCCTTGTAGATAAAGAAGCTGGCCCGGTCAAGGCGAGAGCAAAGAGTAGCGAGTGAATACTGAAAAACTGTTGGTTTTTTAAAGGATGTTAAAACTTGCTTTTCTGCACTTGTCTTCATCTTACACTCCCTTCAATGTGTGGCCTTAAGCACAAAAATGTTGCAAATAATTGCACGAAACAATCTGATGAAAAGACTGCTGTTTGTGGCCACCAGGGGGCTCATTGTGCTCTAAAAGTCCCTCTTTAGCTCCTGCCAGTGTGACTCAAAGTCCAGCGACCAGCAGTGTGGACCTGAGTCCAGTACTGGTCATAGGGATCGGATCAGGTCTGGGATCCTTGAGTGAAAAGTTTGCCAATGAACCTTTTTCAGCAGGGTGGGGGCGTGAGCACGTCGGCCACTAGATGGCGCTCGAGGCTCACATTGAACCTCAAGGTTCCAGCACAGTTTGGAACCGAATTGATTCAGGGCCGGTGTATCCCCCCAGGCTCTGCGGCGTGGTACTCTTAGGGAACCTTGAAAGTGTTTAAAATTATTTTAAAATCAGAAGAAAAAATAAATATGAAACCCCCGGATTACATTAATCTTTATACCCATGCAGTGGTAAAATATACTTTCTCATATATGTGTGTGTATTGTATATATACAGAGGGTGCCAAAAAACATACACATATTTTAAGAAAGGAGAAATATATACCGATAACAAAAGATGAATACGAGTCACATTTGACTTCTACAACTACAAGAGGTGCTCAAAGTGGTGACCATCAGCTTCCAGACACTTCTGATTCCAGCAAGCTAAAAGTAATAAATAGACAACATCGTTTAAAGTGTGTATGATTTTTTTTTTGGCACCTCTGGTATATATTTAACCTATTTATGGAGGAAGGAGACCACAGAGGCAAAGCGCCCAGGGCCTGGGAAAGGCATCATAGGGTCTTGGCCTTGTTGTTTTTCTGTGTCATGTTTGAAATGTGGATCAAAGTCGTCGGTGAAATTTAATGCCAGGTCCCAGGGTGTATATCTCCTTGTGGGTATCTTTCAAGATGTGCATTCATACATTTATTTAATTCAGTGCCATGGGCTGGTCCATTCCAGTCGTAAGTTCTCTTGATTTTGCCTGCTAAATATGTCTCTGGTCTGTCAACTTTTCTGTTTATTGCACCTTCATCTGGGCCGTTGGTGTCTTTCTATGAGACTTTTATGACAGCTTCCTGTTGGACCTCTTGTTTCCAGCCTTTTCTCTTTTATGCATCCAGAATGATCTTCCCAAAATCAAATCTGATTTTTGCTTTTAAACTTCTGTAACTCTCTACTGCCTAAAGCACTGGTCTCTAAGGTAGGTTGTGTATTTGAGGAAGCAGACAAGATAATTGAGTGAAGCACAGAAAACAGAAAAAAGATTTGACTGGGCACAGTGGCTCACATCTGTAATCCCAGCACTTTTGGAGGCTGAGGCTGGAGGATTGCTTGAACCCAGGAGTTTGAAACCAGTCTAGGTGATATAGCAAGACCTTGTCTCTACAAAAAATGAAAAAATTAGCTGGGCATGGAGGTGTGTGCCTTTAGTTCCAGCTATGTGGGAGGCTGAAGCAGGAGGATCACCTGAGCCCAGGAGGTCGAGGCTGTGGTGAGCTGTGATTGTGCCATTGCACTCGAGCCTGGGCAACAGAGTGAGACTCCAACTCAAAAGCAAAGCAAAAACAGTTCATATTCACCTTTCATCTGATCCTTTAAACATTTCGTTTTCCGTATGCTTTATTTATTGACATGATACATGCACATTATTTTTTCAAGAATTTTTTTTCCATCAAAAGGATGCATCATCAAAAGGTTTGGAGGCTTTTAAAATGATGTTCGCATTTTTAGAATTGCTCACAGGCCTTTCTGATATGAGTCAAACCTACCTTCGGGATGTCACTTGCTTAGTTCCAACCACACAGAGTGCCCCAGCTCACTTTACAAACATTCCCTACACAGGATGCCCCTCCCCCACAATTGCCCAGCCCCCTGCACCAACTCCAATCTCTCTTCCCCCCCTTCCCAACCCCACCCCGGCCCACCCCACAACTGTCAAACTTTAAGTCCAAACCCATCTGGCATCTCCAAAATGGAAGCACTGTTTGGAGACAAAGTGGCCAGGCACCGCTGGCCAGAGAAGGGACAATGCCCCACACCCACGGCCAGCCGCTCTGAAATGCCCGTTTATCTCCATGTTATCGACATCGCTTGGCTTGCAGGCCCTGTTTGTGCTTTGTCCTTGGTCCTTATTGACCTATTTGATCTGAGGGGAAGCTCAGTCGCAGGCAAATGGGCCTTTTAATGCACAACGGAAAACACGGGTTCCTCTAGTGCCCTGGGCTGGTCCCAGCGTCTTAACCCCAGCGACCTTCCCAGCAGAGTGTGGCCACAAACTCCACCAGAGGCACACACTGGGCCAATACAAAGACGTGGGGGTGGAAAACGAGTGGCTTTTCCCTCTTTTCCTTCTGGATCTGCTGTTAAGATTCCTTCACGGGAAAGAAGGGAGGAGGAGCGACAGAAAGGAAGCTTTTCTTTGTCTGATTCAATCTTGGCCCATCCCTCCCCCAGCCGGCTCCCTTCTGCACCTTTCCTACCTTCCACTTCCCCTACCTCATCCTCCCCAGCAGACCACAGTCTGGAGCACTGAGACCACCCCTGGGTATGTTCCAGATGCCCGGTTGCTAAGCCACTGGTTCGAGAATTGGGGAAATACTTGGCCCTCGTGGGTTCTGTGAGCAGCCAAAGTGATTAGCCCTGGCAGCATTGTTGGGGTGACAGTGGAAAGGTGAATGTTGAACAGGACGAGGATTCTCAGCAACCTCCTCCGTGAGTGTTGCTTCTGAGCATGGTGAAGCTAACGTCTGCCCTGTCTTCCTGGAACAGTGGCCGCTGTTGCGGGGCCTCCAGGAAAGATGGACTGGTGGTGGCTCCAGGCCTCCAGGGCCAACTGTGGCCCAGGCAGACCTCAGGCGTGGTTCACTTGCAACCTGCTCTGGGACAGTGAACTTGGATTCACCTTAGCAATAAGTGCTCAGGAATGGGCTGGAATTGCTACCGGTTTCCAGAATGCTATGGTGTTGCCAGGTGGAAAAGAATTTCAGAGTGGCTAGTATAGTTTTACTTATTTATTTTATTTTGTCGAATAGGAGTCTCTGTTCTCAGACTGGAGTGCAGTGGCACTCTCACAGTCACTGCAACCTCGACCTGCTGGCTCAGGCAATCCTTCTGCCTCAACCTTCCAAGTAGCTGAAACTACAGGCGTGCGCCACCACCTCTGGCTAATTTTTTTTTATTTATTGTAGAGAGAAGGTTTCGCCAAATTGCCCTGAACCTCTGGGTTCAGGTAATCTCACTTCCGCCTCCCAAAGTGCTGGGATTACAGGTGTGAGCCACTGCATCTGGCTAGTATAGCTTTTTAAGTTTTGAAACAGAATTTATTAGAGAAAGAGAGAGACAGAGACAGACAACACACACACACACACAGAGAGAGAGAGAGAGAGAGAGAGAGAGAGAGAGAACATAGACGGGCACGAAGAAAAACCATGCTTTTGCTTTTGACAAAAGGCTTGGTATACCTATTTAGTGATTTCTATGTCAATGAGTGAGCTGCAGGTATCTGCTCTGGAGAGATCACTATCTCTCCACCTCTATGAGCTAAGGGGTAGCCTTTTCCTGGAACAGCATTTTGCCTTTGACAAGAGACTTGAGAGATTTTTTAGTGATTATTATATTAAATAATGAACTGAAAGGCTGGGCTGCAACATTTCTACACCTTGATGGGCTTTTCTTCGATGAGCTGAGGGGGTGGGGGTAGCCTGGAAAGTCTACATTCCAGCCTGCAGGGTGGTCAGGCCTGAAAGAAAGAAAGACATCTGAATGCTTACCTATTTTAAAACTTAAAACTGCCAACAAGAACTTCATCTATCTAAGTCTAACCTACACTGAACACCCTGCCTCAAAAGGACCTCCCTGGCAGCCCCCACCACTCCGTGGCTTCCTCACTTCAATCAGGCAGGTCCTGGGTTATCTAAACCCTAACCGGGACTTGAAACCCAGTGTGATGGTGACATTGCTGCCTTACATCTCTAGGTGGTTAATCGTATCCTTTATCCGGGTCTGTGACAGTTACCGTAGCTACCCCAACAACCACACAAGGACATACAGTGTGCCTGGTTTTGCAATGAATTCTAACAGATCAATGGTTTAAAAGACAGTCTGTTCCCTAAGGAGACATCTAAACTAGTGGGGCAGGGGAAGAGGCCACCAGGGCAGAGGCTGTGACTCAACTGGAGAGGCGTTTGGGGGGCACTTGGTGGGAACACCTGGGGTGCTGGGGCCTGGAGCACGCGGGAGAATTACCGCAGTGAGGAGAAGAGAGGAGATCTAGGCAGGGGAAGCCCACAACCGGTTCACACAGTTCCAGAACGTATCTCCGTGTTCAGCACAGCGCTCCCTAGTGCCCCAAGTCTCCGCTTGATACTTGGCCCTGGTACAAGTCCAAAGGCCTGGAGGTGAGGGAGCGCCTGATTGTTTCAGCCTGGCTGGAGGGGAGTGAAAGGACATAACATGGAGTCAATATAGCCAATGAGCAGCCATTTTAACATTGCTTAGCTTTGTCATATTTTTCTAGCAGTTCACTTTATTTTTTTATTTTTTGTAAGCTTAAAGTGACTCAGCGTTGCAATTTTATTTTTTTGTTTGTCTCTGTGCACTTTAAAAAAATATTTTGTTAAAGATGTGGGGTACAATTCAGGATTAGGTATACAAGTGGACATCATACAGGGAAAGTTTGGGCTTCCCTTTGGTTCCCACTTTGCCTGGTTTGAGATCAGGTACCCTTACTGGTGTTGTGTTCCCTCCCCCACCCTGGCAGTATCTCTAGCAATTCACTTTAATTTACCTTCTAATTCACTAGCCAAGGACAGATAATTGCTTTACAACCCCCCTCCCTAGCTTGTTTTATAAACAGGTTAACCTAAGCAACCCTTCATGACACACACACAGACCCCATCACCGTGGCAACAATCACCCACCCATCTGCCTGCCATCCATCACCTGATGGTCAGTACCTGTGCATGCCTGCCCTCAGTGATGTGGAGCAGACGACCACCCAATCACCTTGACAACCTTCCCCCATCAAAGGGAAGGTGTGAAAGGATTCGACTCTGAGTGGCCAGTCGCCATGACTTTACTAAACTATGGTGTGGCCATGTACTCTTTGAGCAATGGCCGCCGCCCTGTTCCCTAAGCTTTGGCCCCCTCCCCTACCTAGAAGAGGTGAATCTCCACGCTCTCTCTCTCTAATTTGTTTTCTAAATAAACTATATTTTCCTATCTAACGTCTGTGCAATTATTTGCACAACCCCACCCTGGTGGGTCTGACCTAACATTTTAGGAGACCCTGCTAGGATATATATTTTGTACTAACAGGGAGTGTATGAATGTGTCCTCCCGGGGTATGGGGGAGGGACAGAGAGCCAGAATTGAGGCTGCAGAAGGATGAGGGGTTGGATGGAGAAGTGCCCGGTAAGCCATGTGTGGGCATTTTCACTTTCTGTTGAGGGCCTGTGGTGGGACTGGAGGAGGACTGGACACTTGCCTGTCCTTCCATCTTGGTCCTTCACTGACAGACCGCAGTGCCTGTGTGACCCGTCCATGTGTCAGTTTTCTCTAGTTTGGCCCCTATGCCATCGCCTTGATTTTTGTATTTTAATGAAAAGACTGTGTTCTATTGTGAAAACTAAGAACAATAACCCACTGGACCATGCGTTAGGCAGAGCAGCAAAGTCATGGCGTCATCACTGTGACACAGGCGATGAACAGTGCCCCATTGTGTCATTTAACGCAACCCCTTAACAACAACGCATTTCTAACGGTGACTTAATTTCTGCATGGTGTGACCACATGCCCACCAGACGGCGCTGATGACTCACATTTTGGTCGCGACAGCTGTGAAGCCCTCAGTGAACAAATATTAACTAAGCCATGAATGTGCATTATGTGCTGTGCTAAACATTTTGTAGATAAAAACTCCTCTCTCCTAGGATTGTTTTGATGACAAAAGAAGGTAATATATAAAAATAATGTATGCTTCAGGAAGTTCTTTCCCATCAAGGTGAGAGTGTCTGACTGTGTGATGTAAAACAAGGATTGAACCTCAGCGACCACCTTGAAGCTTGTGTCGAGGACCTATTGCAACACGTCTTTTTGGCATATTGTATTTCATCTTGGCTAACAGAAGCCTCCAGTGTCTGTCATGACAATCCATGTTTCTGCATTTCCACTGGGAAGAGAATCTTGAATGAGAAGGCAGCCACTGAGCGAAACTGTGAAATCAATGCTGAAAGGATGGTTGATAGAAGAATGTCAAGAGCATCCGTCTGTGGCCCCATAAGATGACTTCCTACCCAAGGGGTGCTGTCTACTGAGTTGAACTTGAAGGGGTCCTGGGCTTTGGGGTCGGTCAACATGGCTGCGCTCGGAGCATGAACCTGGGGGTTGGAAGCATCATTATCTAGCTTCAGTCAATCAAAAGCACATACTCATCCTGCACAACATTCCCAGCTCACAGGGTGACTTTGACCCTGGGGAAGTCCAGGAGTGGATGGGGTTGAAGGCCACTGTATCTGCCATGCAAGGCAGCCTTGGTGCAGGGAGACTCCTGTCGGCTCCCACCCACGTTAATCGACATCTCCAACCAAATATGTCCCCAACTCAGCTCTTGACATTCCCTTCAAGCCTGCTGCCTTCGAGGTCTTTCTCATTCCCATGAGTTGCAACTCCATCCTTCCAGTTGCTCAAGCCCAAACCCTCATGGTCAATGCTAACTATCCCCTTTCTCCATATGCAATCAGCATATGTAATCAGCAAATGATATCAAATCTATCTTCCTAAATATATCCAGAATTACTCTACATCATACCACCGCGTGGTCAAAGGCACCGTTTTATCTTGCTTGGATTATTACAACTTCCTGACGGATTCCGCTGCTTCTCCCTTTCCCCCCTTCGTTCTGAGCTTCAGCAACCAGAATGATTCTGTCATTCTCTGCTTAAAACCTTCTGGCAGTTTCTCGTCTGACTTTAAGTGAACATCAAGGCTCTACATGATCTGACCACAGTTATCTCTGACCTCCTCTGCTTCTTTCCTGACTCTGGTTCCAGCCATGCCAGTCTCCCTGTTGGCCCTTAAACCCCATAGGCACCTTCAGTGCCTTTGTACCTGCTGTTCCCTCTGCTCAGAATGCTTTCCCCCCAGATATGTGCCTGGGTGGTGCCCTTACTTTGTTCCTTCAGATCTTCTCAGCAATGCTGTGTTGACTTCCTTAAGGGCTGCAGTAACAAAACTACAAATTGGGTGGCTCAAACACCAGAAATGTGCTGCTTCACAGTTCTGGGGCTAGAAGTCTGAGGTCAAGGTGCTGGCAGGATCGCTTCTTCTGAGGGCGGTGAGCGGAGGTTCTGCTCCGCCTCCCTGTCCCCCACTTTAGCGCAATGACCACCTTTGTGTTCACAGGGCGTTCTTCCAGTGTGTCTGTTTCCAAATGTCCCTGTTAGAAGAACCCCAGATATACTGCATAACAGCCTCATTTTCACTTGATTACCTCTGCAAAGACCCTATCTCCAAAGAAAGGTCATATTCTGAGGCACTGGGGTTAGCAAGGTTCAAAAGGAAACTTCCCGTCCTAGCCCTGGTGCACCCGCTACAGAATCCTTCTGGGGCTTGAGGCTTCACTTCAGGGCCTGTCCTTTGTCTGAGGTCTTCTGAATCTCCAGGAGCAACTTGTGCATTTGTTTTGCAGGCGCTATTTTAAAAAAATTTTATTTTATTATAAAAACGTAGGATACAAGTCAGGATTAGGTACATGATCTATGTGCAGGTGAAGTCAGGCCCTCCCACTTGTCCTCTTTTGCCCTGGTTTAGGATCAGGTACTCTTTGTGTTATGTGTCCCCCCTTCCTCCCTCCCCTGGCCGTGTCCCGCCACTGCTGATCCCTCCCTGTGCTTTTGTGATTAATGTTCAGGTCCCACTTATGAGTTAGAACATGGGGTATTAGGTTCTTTGTTTCTGTGATAGATCACTAAGAATGATGGTCTCCAATTCTTTCCAATTTGCTGAGAAGTCCATGATTCTATCCTTCTTTATGACTGCATACTGAGATACCACCTTACCCCAGTAAGAGTGACCGTCATTAATAAATAAAAAAACAACAGATGCTGACGTGGGTGCGGAGAAAAGGGGACGCTTCTACACTGTTGGTGGGCGTGCAAAGTAGTCCAATCTCTATGGAGAGTAGTGTGGCGATATCTAAAGGAACTAGAAATTGACTTTCCATACAATTCAGCAATTCATGCACTCTTTTAAACAAAGGAGATTCCTGCAGCTCTAAATTTGTGAATGTTCTTTAGTGAAGTATTTTTGCTGCTGGGGCAACAAGAATTTCTCCCACCTAAACAGAGAAGCAACCGTTCTCTTCCCAGTCTCTAAGGAGCAGGGCTGACCTACTGTGCAGGAATGTGGTGTTTCCGAGGACCATGCTAGAACAGGGCCCCTGGGGACACGCTGAGAGATCCCTCCTCGAGCCAGACTCAGAGCTGGGTTCAGTCGTATCTCTGTTTTTTTTCTCTCTTTTTTTTTTTTTGAGTTGGAGTCTCATTCTGTCGCCCAGACTGGAGTGCAGTGGCCGCTCCCAGCCACCGCAGCCTCGACCTGGTAGGCTCCGGTGATCCTTCTGCCTCAGCCTTCCAAGTAGCTGGAACTACAGACGCGCGCTACCACACCCAGCTAATTTTTTTGATTTATTGTAGAGATGAGGTCTCACCAAGTTGCCCAGGCGGGTCTCGAACCCACGGGCTCAGGCAATTCACTCACCTCAGCCTCCCAAGGTGCAGGATTACAGGCTGAGCCACCAAGCCCAGCTGTTTTCTTTCTCTTATGATGACTTGGTGCTCAGGAGGAACTCGGCCCATGTTTTGACCCTACTTCCTACTGTAGCTCTTAATTATGTATCTGTCTCCCAGAGTTGGGGTCTTTCAAGGGTTGGGGACTCACGGGGCTCCCTGTGATTAGTTCTGTGGGCATTTTTGTACCAAGGTGACCACGCTGTGCCATGGCAGTCCCACAGGAAGCCCTGCAGCCATCCCCGAGTCTGTTGCTTTCCCCCCAGGCTGGAGTTAAGGAACTTCCAGATTCTCGTAGTGTGACACTTGCACACCAGGGTAAGCCAAGCTGGGAAATGGGCACTATTTCTAACCCTCCCCACTGTCTAACCTCAACACATCCTCTTTCTTTTTGCTACAACCACACTATGTTGAAAAGCAACTCACAGGCCTGGAAATTTTCCCCTAGAAGGAGAGTATTTCCCCTGTTGTGGATTCCCCCAGTATATTGGGAGCTCCCTGCAATCCCGGGTTTTCAATGTGTGAGTGGGAGGGTAGAAATGCCAAGCATCCTGACTAGACTCTCCCAGGAAGACCCCGCACCCGCAGTCCCACCCCTAGGGGCTGGCACACCTGAGACACTGCCATGGGGGGTGATGTTGAGCCCTCCTCTCTGGTATGCCCCTTTGCTGCTCACAGATATTTGTAGGTTCCCAAGTTGCCTGTGTATAGATAGAGACTGTAATTTCGAGTTGAGTGAAAATAATCATGTTCTGAGAAAATCCCTGCAGTGTCACTTTGTTCTGGGAGTCCTGACCAAACTGAAGGCAGGAGAAAGAAAAAGAAGCAAAGAGATTGAAGTCTCAAAAGCCTTTAGCCCGCCTGGGAGACTTGAGGCAGTGGCAAGATCTTTCCCAAGTTCTGGGGCAACAGTGGTCTGGCATCTCATAACCCTGGAGTCCCTTTCTCAGGAAGTCTTGGGTGATGAGTGGTTCCACCATCCGGTCAAGTTAAAACCAGTGGAACCAACCTGACCCCTCATCACCAACAGCCATTGCTATCAAGTTCTCCACCAGCTACCCTTCAACCCTCTCCCCCCATGTGGATCAGACTCTCGCTACCCATCACTTTACCTTCTGCCTAGTCTTCCTTTCTCTATTCTAAACTTCCTTCAGTATGATGTCCACGCTGCCATCAAAAAGTTTTTGTTCCTAAAACAACTCTCATCATGTTTCTCCCCAGCTCAAAATCCTTCAGTAGCATCCTTGAGGCAGGAAAATGAAACCTCAACTGCATACAAATCCTTCATGTTCAAGTCTCTGCTTACCTGGCCAAGGCCAAGAGGATCATGCAGACACCCCCATGCAGATGAATAATTTGGTATCCCCTTGAAATGGATATTCTACACATGGAGATAAATTGAGACTTACTAACTAAAATGCCTGTTAAAAATAACCCACGCCAAACATTTGCTAAATAATTGTGAGACTCAGTGCTTCTTCTAAGGTTTAATTCTGAGGCCAGACTGATATGGATGTACATTTAGCTGTGTGTGTGTGTGTTGTGTGTGTGTGTGTGTGTGTGTATGTACCCTAGTGAGAGGAGCCCAGGCTACCAGAATCCAGAATCACCCTAAGGATAACGAGCTCTTCCCCACCAGGGGTGTAGAAACAGACCTAAAACCAACTGCAGGGATGATTTCAAGGGCAATTCAGCCATCAGATGTGCTAGACCTTTAAGTTCCTTCTAGCCCATGGCTGCAAAGAAAGCTGATGCAGATCTGTGGTTGCTAAACGAATTCAATTTTTTGGTACTTTTTTTTGTTCAAGTGTCTTGATAAACGTAGGAAATAAGAACTGTTCATACCCCTTTGTATTTAATTGACTGGTCTAGGCCTCAGAGGCTAGAAGGGAAGAGGCCGTGGGAGGATGTGGAAAGAGCCCCTTGTCCCTTCCCCATCCTGTGTCCAGTGCTGACTCCACAGGTCTCTGGGGGTGAATGCCAGCAATAAATAGAAAAGCCCCCGGAATCAACACATCACCTGCTTCCAAGTGCCCAGGCAGCTGCTGCCTCCCTACCAGCAGGGACTGTTCACCCCGCTCCTCCGGTCACCTGGTCCCACCCTGCCTCATCTCCCAGCCTCCCCACCAGGCACCAGCAACCAGGTCTGGTCAGCCTGTAGTTTGCCTACTCAACACATTGTGCCAATGATGCCTTCCTTATCTACCAAACAAGGATCAGTTCCCTCTGAAGTCATTCTGGACAACCTTATCTGACACTGAGCCCTCAACTCATCTGAATGTCCACAGCAGGTCGTCTGCTACTCTTTGGGGATTCCCCTTCCATTATTGAGGGCTGGGAGAACTCTGCCTTGCTCTTGGCTGCATCTTATAAAATGGAGGTCAAAATGCTATGTACCTCCCAAGGTTGTATGAGAAAATGAGTGTAATGTGCTAACTACAATGCCTGGTACATAGTACACATTCAATTAATGATAATTTATTGATAATAATATAGGATGAGCCGGGCTCAGTGGCTCAGCCTGTAATCCTGTGCCTTTGGGAGGCTGAGGTGAGTGGATTGCCTGAGCTCGCGGGTTCGTGACCCACCTGGGCAGCGAGACCTCATCTCTATAATAAATAAAAAAAAATCAGCCGGGCATGGTAGAGCATGCCTGTAATTCCGTCTACTCGGAAGGCTGAGGCAGAAGGATCGCCGGAGACCAGCGGGTCGAGGCTGCGGTGGCCAGGAGCGGCCACTGCACTCCAGTCTGGGCGACAGAGTGAGACTCCAACTCAAAAAATAAATAAATAAATAAATAATAATATAGGATGCATGCCAGAAGATATGCACTCATATTTTGAACATTTAATTTAATTTTAAAGATGTGATACAGCTGGGCTCGGTGGCTCAGCCTGTAATCCCACGCCTTTGGGAGGCTGAGGTGAGTGGATTGCCTGAGTCCGCAGGTTCGAGACCCACCTGGGCAGCGAGACCTCATCTCTACAATAAATAAAAAAATCAGCGGGCGTGGTAGCGCATGCCTGTAATTCTGGCTACTTGGAAGGCTGAGGCGGAAGGATCGCCGAAGCCCAGCAGGTCGAGTCTGCGGTGGCCGGGAGCGGCCACTGCACTCCAGTCTGGGCGACAGAGTGAGACTCCAACCCCCCCCCCCAAAAAAAGATGTGAGATACAATTCGGGATTAGGTATATAAGACATTGTACAGGTAAAGTTTGGGCCTCCCTTTGGTCCTGACTTGCCCTGGTTTGAGATCAGGTGCCTTTATTGATGTGTGTCCCCTCCACCCCAGCAGTATCCCACTACTGCCAATTCCTTACTTATAGTAGTGTCCAAAGCAATGGGCATCCCCCTTTTTTCTATTCCCTTCCAGAGCTGGATCCTGGGGCTTCCCATTCCCCCTTCACCTCCAGTATTGCTCCAGATACTGGGGGACTCTGTGGGGTCAGGCCCAATGGATGAAGTGATTTGGAGACCAGGACATGAGTGGTAAAGCTCAGTGATCCTCCTCTCTCTGCTACCAGTTGCAGCCCTAATTAGAGGCAATGCCCCAGTGTCTTCTTGTCCCATTTTCCCTTGTTTCACAAGTGTTACTTCCTGGAGACCATGAGCCCAAGAAAATTGTGATCAGGTCTTTACCATTTCCCATACAGACAAGCCCACTGCATGGATGTGTGACAACAGGTGGCCTCATCCATGAGGTACTGGGCAGAGCCAAACTGCTGCCCACACATGCTGAGGGAAGGGGCTATTTATCAAGAAAGGAGTGTCATGGGAGACTGTATTAGTCAGTGGAGGTTAAATTCTGCTGAGTAACAAACCATTCCCAAATCTCAGTGGTTTCCCATGATGATGCTTTGCCTGTCACTCAACACATCCTTCACAGGCTGGAGTTCTGCTCTATGCTGCCTTTGTGCCGGGACCCAGGCTGATGAGGCCCCCTTTCCCTGGAGTAGTGCAGGTGTCACTGCAGAGCAGACGGGGCAGGCACAACCCCCATGAAGCTTCTACATGTAAGCCACATGCATCTCCCCATCTTTCACTGGACAGTGTGAGACATGTGGCCATGCCCAAGTTCAGCATGGTGAGATACATAATCCTCCTGCATGGAGAAGCCACATACCAAAGGCTAGGCTGACCTCAGTGGCCAGGATGAACAAACTTCCTGTTTATTCAGAGAAGCTTCTGTACATTCAGATGGTCTACACTAGTGCACACACAGCCTGTCTTTCCCCTGCCCCAGTGTCCACAACACCCCACTGCTGCCCCACTTGCCCACAGCTCTTCAGCTGCCAGGACCTCTATTCTAGGCCCAGGGTATCAGCACCGGGCTGGGAGCTGCTCACAGGTGGGCAAGGGGGTGTTCCCGGCCCCACTCAAGCCAGGCGAGGCGATTCCCAAGTTTCAGCCTGTGAGAACATGGATGCAGTTTCCATGGTGTTTCGGTTCTACGATGGGCCAATGGCAGGGAACGTGATTTGCCTTCTAGGCTGCCTAGAACCTCTTCACCTACCTGGGCCAATACTTCCATTTCCAAACACCTGAGCACCGGATGCCTGTCAACACAGGTGAGTTAGCCCAAAACACCACAGAGAAAGCAAGTCACGAGGCACAAATAGTATCTTTAACATAGTCTTATATTTGGAAAAGCAGTTAAAAAAAAAACTTGAAAATACAAGATAAGGTAATGGTTACTTACTTATATAAGTTTTAACCTTATATTGCTTGGCCATTTTTACATATAAATTATTGCTTACTAGCTTTGATAAATACACAGCACAGTCATATATACAGAGGCAGAAAGCATGAAATATGGGAAAAGAAACACTGTTATGGCGATTCTGGTAATTCAACAGATGTTTCATATTCACCAGCTCTTCTAATGTTGGAAAACTACGAAGTGTAGTCCCTGAGAAGTTAGGTAGACACCCTGATTGTGGGGTCTCTATCTTCTAATTGTGAATGCAAGCTGACAATATCACAGCAGTCCTAATGCATGATACGTTAAAAGGCAAGACTCCTTGCTTCAGGTCCTTGATTTCATCCCAGTATTTAGTAACAGTGTAATACGAATACAATAAATAGACTATGCAAATAAATATTACTCTGCTAAAAAATGTTTAGTATATACAGCTTTGCTTTATACAGTAGTACATTTTCATCTAGCTTTTTGGCAATTTTTAAAAACATTTCCCCCCTACCAGTTTTAGGCAAAACTGGCCCACTTGCTAAGAAGCAGGCTGAAATTTTAAGGACATATCTTTGAAGCATTAAAAAAAAATAAAAATAGTTCTGTGTTGGACTACCCACATCTGAATGTTTCTGTCTAGTTTCTGAGAAGCTTGGATTGACCATGCCATCAGTTCTGGATCTGTGGTGGACGTGCTGGCTAGGACAGGACTGCAGGGCTGGGGCGTGGGCAGCAATGGGAGCCCAGCACCAGGGACCCGAAGTTGTCACTGACACCCTCTCTTTCAAGCCACCATTTCTCTCCACCTCAGAGGTGAGTGTGCATTCTCATAACATCTTCTCCTGGGGACTGGGAGGTGTGGGCACCGACTTTATCCTTGTGCTTCTAAATTCAGCACATGCACCCCACTACCTGCTTGTGGTTATCAGCCTAGGAAAATGAATTCATTCTAAACATAACTAAGAATACTAGAGATAGGGGAATGTAGATCATAATATTTATCACTACAACCATTTGGCAATTATAGGGATCAGAACAGTGAATTTAAAACATGATAGTCTATGGAACACCTGCAAATGTGTATGTTAAGATTTTTTTTTTAATTGAAAAGGTTGCGATGTTGCCTGCAAGAACCTACGTTCTGCTGTCCCGTGCTGACTTTTAGGCAGGGTGGGTTTGCTGGAATGCTGACAAATCCAGTGACCCACAGGACTGTCTGAAACCAAGAGAACCCACCTGGCAGTGTCCAGATACCACCTGCTGCTGAAGGTGGCAGATGACACAAGGTTTTCAGGGTGAATGGGGAGATTTTATGCAGTCATAAAACTCCAAAAGAAAGCTGGAATAAGCTTAGACATATTCTACTCCACCCTTCTAGCCAGAACAAAACCTATTTGGCCTTGGTGAATTTCCAGAGAGAGAACAACTGCCCCACACCCCCAGCAGGGAGTACTTTACCCCGAATTGACCTGTTCACTGTTGGACGGCTCATATTCCTCAGAAAAAGCTTCCTGTTGAACAAAATCTGGTTCTCAGAACACTGCTTCGAATTCTTTAATTCCAGAGCTAAGATGCCTCAAAGCTTCTGAAATTTCAGAGAGCTGCTATCTGGGAAATCTCTGGAGACAGTTGTTAAATTTCAGAAAGATTTGGAGATTTTAGACATTCAGAAGACAGGGATGGAAGAGCAAATCAAAACTTAACCAACTCCTTCCTTCCCTCTGCTACCTGAGGGTCATATGACCATGGATGGAGGGAAAGGCAGACAGGCACGTTTTCTCCCCAACCCGTTTTCACCTAAGCCGTGTGAGGTACTCTGAATACACCACACCACATGCATCTAAACACAATGTTTGTGTGGCTTCAATTGGCCGAGTGTACATGTCTGACTAAGGGTCAAAGCAGCATGCACTATGTTGAAACAGTTCTCCACTGAAAATTAGTCCCCTAGAGATCATGTTCTACTAGGAGAAGTGTAGAGCTAATGCCAATACAATTTCAATTACAAAACAGAGACAATGTCAAAATGGCCGTACATGATCAGACAGGCCAAGCGCTAGTCCCTAGCACAGGAAAAAGATAAGAACGGGCACTGGGCTGTCCGCAGTGCTATCCTCAGCAACTGTCCAGAGAGGGCTTGTGGAGTGTTTGGTTAGCCATGAGGGAAGTCGGAAGTCTTTTCTCCCTGGTTCTGATGACTCTGGTCTCCTTCAGGGGTCCCATTCCATGATCAGCAGCATGAAGCATTTCTCTAAGTGGCCCAGCCCTCGATGGTGTCTTTCTATAAAATCTTGTAAGGTTTTTTTTGGTTTTGTTTTTGTTTTTTGAGTTGGAGTCTCACTCGGTTGCCCAGACTGGAGTGCAGTGGCCGCTCCCGGCCACCGCAGCCTCGCCTGCTGGGCTCCAGCGATCCTTCTGCCTCAGCCTTCCGAGTAGCCGGAATTACAGGCATGCGCTACCATGCCCAGCTGATTTTTTGATTTATTGTAGAGATGAAGTCTCACCAAGTTGCCCAGGCTGGTCTTGAATCCATGGGCTCAGGCAATCCTCTCATCTTGGCCTCCCAAAGTGCTGGGATTATAGGCATGAGCCACTGTGCCTGACCACCTTGCAAGTTTTTAGGACCGAAGTTTGACATGCTGGGCCAGACTAAGGATCTCCAGAAGTCCTCCCAAATGTTTCCTCCATGTGGTTCCTTCCAGTAGTATCTCAAGCTCAGTGTGATTCCTGAGCCCAGGAAATAGCACTGCCATAGTGATGTCAGCAAGCACTGGACACGTCGGTTAGGAGGATGAATGAAGTGTTGAGGAGAAAAGAAGGAAGCTGGATGGGCACCTAGGAGATGAACAGGCATGAATGGTAACCAGTGCGCCCAAACTCCCATGTTTGAAAAATGGATGGACCAAATACAGGAAGGAGGTCCTTGCCTTCCAGCAAGGTGACAAGTATCCAGAAGCAGGGGAGGATTTCATTATTTTAATACACAAGCTTTTTTGTTCATTTGAAGGCTGAGGGAAATCCTCTAGCCAGTCCTTGAGAGTACTAAGGGGCTTTATTTGCTATAGGAGCCCCTGCTGGGAAGAAAAATGGGAATAATAAAAAAAGACTAAGATTTGGGGGGAAGAAAAAGGCAAATTATAGAAAGGCTCCCTGCTTTGGATGGTTGGTGGACTGTAGGACTTCTAAGTCTCCAACATAAAGCAGACACTTGGAGATCTCAGGGCAATTTTAATTTGCTGAAACACTGGTAATCACTGCTACCGTGTCACCTTGCTCTTTGTAGAGAGTGCTAAGTTGCTGCACACATCAAACGTCACTAACTTCCCTGCACTAGCTGCTGTCATTCCATGGTGTGGGCAAGGAGCCTGTGTGAGGTATGCAAAACACGTCATCAGGCACAAGAATGCAGATCTTTGTGACTCTGTCACCTCAAAAAGCAGGTAGCGAGTGCCCACAATGTCCAGGCACTGTGCTTTTTCAAAAATCCTAAGTGCCCAATAAAAGATAAGAGCCTGCTTGCAAATGTAAAGGAAATCCCCAGAAATTAAACAATGTGTCAATTTCTTAAAGAATACTATTTTTCTTATTGGCAAAGCAACTCAGTCTACCCTGCCTATAGCTGCAAATCTCATATAGAAATGATTTCACCTGTAAGCATGTGTCAATAAGGGATTGCGGTCAAAGTGATACACGCCTTGACATTTCTCATCTGCATGTCAGAGTATGAATGTCAGCCGTGGGGCCTCCCTCACTCCCTAGACACAAGTGACTTTTGTTGATGTCGTAATTGGTATCACCAGAGACCTCTCTCCTTTTCCCTGGAAATCTAGATATGCTGTCACTGCCTTGAGGTGTTCGAAAGACCAACTTCTTTAACAGTCTACAACCAGTAAGCTAACACCAGGCAAAGTCAAAACCCCTGCTGTTTCACACACGCTCTTACTGAAGTACTTGGTCATCTATGTCAAGACATTTTCTTGTCTTGATGCCAGAACAGCTCAAGTTGAAAACTGGATTGGATCAACCAGGTGATCATAAGAAACCAAACTTCTCTGTCTCCAGAAAGCTTCTGTCTCCCTTTCTGCCTTCTTGTTCCAAGAGCTGCATGGAGAGGCCGCTCCCCATCTCTGGCAGCTGACATCACTTCCTGAACACGCTCTGGCTGGCTTTCCTGTGACTGTCTTGGGGCACACTGATAAAACTCAGCAACTCTTTTTCTCACAGGAAAGCAACGTGCTTGGCATAGACATTCCCGTAGCTCAAAGTGCTGCAGTTACAGGGGAGGGAGGCGGCGGGGTCACACCCGAGGCTCGATTCTGTGTGAGAGCTCAAACAGGGCCTGCTGGTTGTCAATGATGTACAGGTGATTCACGTAGGACTTTAGCTCCTGGTGCTCTTTCGGAGACAGGTCACCTCCTGTGTTTAAGAAAGAAAAAGAATAGACAATCGACCTCAGGACAGTAAGAACGCTATTTCTAAAAAGCAGTAAAACTTCACACCAGGTCTTACAATAAATCTATTATTAGATTCTCATGAGTCAGAATTCCATAAGAGGTGTCCTTGTCCTAACAGTAGAAAAGTTTATTTACCTCAGAGTAGAGTACTCAGAACGGGCAATCAGACTGGCAGGATATTTGCAGCATTTATTACCTCCCAATATAACTATTTAGAAATTATGTAATTTTTTTTTTTTGAGTCAGGGTCTTATTCTGTTGCCCAGGTTGGAGTGCAGTAGCACTATATAGCTCACCACAGCCTCAAACTCCTGGATTCAGGCAATCTTCTCACCTCAGCCTCCCGAGTAGGTAGGACTACAGATGCACACCACCATGCATGGCTAATTTTTTAATTTTTTGTAGAGACGAGGTCTTGCTGTGTTGCTCAGGCTAGTCTTGAACTCCTGAGCTCAAGCAATCCTCTTGCCTCGGCCTTCCAAAATGTTGGGATGACAGGAGTGAGCCATCGTGCCCAGCAGAAATTACATTATTATCCTACTCCACAGATGAGGAAACTGATCATAGTCACATACCAAGTAAGCGGCATAGCTGGGATTTGAACCCAGGCCATGTGGCTCCTGTGTCCGTGGTCTGTCCATGGTCTGAACACCTGGGCTACGCAGCCTTTTGTAGTCACTGCCCATTTGAATGGCCTGCAGTGGTTCTTATACCACAGTCTGGAATTGTTAGACATCACTGATAATGTGGTTTAGCATATGAACACAATCACTCTTTAAAAAAAAAAAAATTGTGTGCTGGGTGTGGTAGTGTGTACCTGTTGTTCCAGCTACTTGGAAAGCCGAGGCGGCAGAATCACCTGAGCCAGCAGGTTGAGGCTGTGGTGGCTGTGAGCATGCCACTGCACTCCAGCCTGGGTGATGGAGTGAGACTCCAACTAAACACACACACACACACACACACACACACATTTGTACAGTTCTTTAGAGTCTTCATTTTTTGAGAAAAAATGTAATGGAGATATTGAATGAACAGATACCACAGAACAGAAGCTAAGGTATGGTGACCATGCAAAGTTGGTTCAGAAAATAGGTGCACGGGCTAAAGTGTGCACAGAGGACAAGGCAAAGGGATTTTCCAGTCACAAATACAGGTGGTCAAAGACTCGAGGGGTCATAGAGGCTTTAGGGCACTGTGGACACATACATGCCTCAATAGTGACAGGCTGATGAGGAACCACAGATAGAGCACTGCGTGCCATGGGCAAGCCCGCATACCACAGACTCAAACAGAAACAAAACCACTTGAGGCACGGGGACATTGACTAAATTGCGCTACAGTGAGACAATGAGTGATGATGACATCACATACTCCTGCTTCATAGATTTCAGATGGGACAGGCTGGATCTGCCACCAGAACTCAGCTTGAGCAGAAGCAAGGGAACTTGGAAAGGCTGGGCATTTTATTGCAGCATTTTTTTCTCTTGGTGAAAACCCCGTTTTCCCTCCTCTATGACAAATGCATTTTATGAGTATGGGGAAGTAAATTAAGATTTATGGCTGGACACAGTGGCTCACGTCTGTAATCCCAGCACTTTGGGAGGTCGAGGCGAGAGGATTGTCTGAGTCCAGGAGTTCAAGACCAGCCTGGGTAACATGTGAGACCTCATCTCTACAATAAATCAAAAAATTAGCTGGATGTGGTGGCACACTCCTGTAGTCCCAGTTACTTAAAGGGCTGAGGCAGAAGGATTGCCTGAGGCCAGCAAGTAGAGGCTGTGGTAAGCCATGATTGTGCCACTGCACTCCAGGCTGGGTGACAGAGTGAGACTCTGACTCAAAAGAACCCCAAAGACTCATATGTCATGGGTGGTTTGTAACTTTTAGGTTTAGGAGAAACAAGTGTTCCTGGTTTTAGCAAGTAAAGCAGTAGGCGTTAATGGTTTTACCTCCACCTGTTTGGAAATGACCAAAAATCTGTATTATTCTAGAATGCCTTCTCTGGAAGACATTGAGAGATTGCTTTTGGTTTAGTAAAAATTGGTTTGGAAAACAGGATTCTACAAAGATAATTTTGTTGTTAATTTGCAAGCCTTAAAAAGAATGAATGGTCCCAACCATGACAACTGATGCATGCATGGTGCTTTATGATTTACAAGTGACTTGATTAACATTATTTTATTTTATCCCAGAGGCTGACATTGGTTTGCTATGCCCACATAAAACATTAAAATGAATTCAGATAATTCAACCTCAAATCCAGTTTTAAAAATATGGTCTATATTAGAACATAAACTGACTTGATAATTATTAAATTTCTAATTTGCCTAGTGCTACATAGATGATTACTCCCTGGTGACTTGGAGATTCAAGGCAGGTTCAAGGTCAGTCAAGTCAGTATAATCTTCCTGTCCATACTTGTAGCACATATAAACTAGAGTCTCTTAGTAAGTAAGATTGATGTTTTAGGATTGGCTGAATATCCTGTAAGCACTTAGGAAGCAAAGGAGGGTGAAGGCAATATGAAGCCATCCTCACCAGCACATTATGCTTGTACATTTGAGTGGATCTCAGTGGCCAGGCTTTTATTATAACCGTATTGTACTGTGTACTTAATGAAAATTATATATGCTCATAAAAATGGTATTAATGGATATGAATATTTACAAAATTAGGCCCTGTATTTTATAATTCCCCTTTTCAAACCAAAAATTTGTGATCCACACAGAAGTTCATTTCCTAACTTGCTTTTTTGGGGGACAATATTGCCAACCAAGGTCATCAGTGGCCAGAAAAAAATTTTTAAGAATGTGTACTAAATTGTGAGTGGGATTTGTGAGATGGGACCCCGATTTTCTACTTTATACATTTCTATATTGTTGAAAAACTTTAAAGATGAGGATTAATAAAGATATTATCCTCTTTGATGGGCTTATAATTACTGAACTCGACTTCCTATTTTTTTATTACCCTTTACATCTACAGAATCTGCAGAGGGCAGAGGAAAGGGCATGGGTAAGGAAGTCAGCCTGACTCAGTTTGAATAATAGCTGAATAAGTGAATCTCTGAGCCTCAGTGTTCTGTACTGTACATACAGGGTTAACAATTCCCATTCACTAGGACTGGTGTCAGGAATCCACTGCCCATGTGAAAGCACCCTCAACTTAAGTTGACTTCCTTCCTTCCTGCAATGTTCTAACACCATTTATACATAGTGTAAATTATTTCTGAGATTTAAAATGGAACAAATATTCCTATATACATTAGTCTCAGCAGGGATTCCATAAAAATGCTCAGAAAAACACTTTTTCAGCTGAAAGGCAGCTCCAGACAGGAAGTTTTTGTTGGAGAGGAGGAAAGATTCTGGAAGGCTGCTTTAGGCACTTTTTACAAACTATAGTCCTCTTCAAGAAAGGCTCCAAGCAGGTTAGGGACAGGGTCACCCCTCCTAAACTCACCAGTCATTCTGAGTTAGTGGGCAAGCAAAGCAAGACTTCGGGGCCAGGAAGGGAAGCATCTGATGGTCTCAAGTCACTCTGTACAAAATGAACTTGCTGCTAGGAAGTATAATAATCTGCCATATATTATCCTTCTCTGCATCCCAAACACGCAATGAGGAAGCAAAGAGAGAATCTAGTATAATATACGAGTACATACAATATGCATATATATACGAGGGGGACACCAAAAACCCCAGAATTTATTTATAAAAAATTGCATATTGATGCTTACATGTTTAAACTTCAGTCATCTTCAAAGTACTCTCTGTTTGATACATCTACCCAGATTCTTTTTCCACTGCTCAAAATAGTTTTTGAACTCATCAATTTTGATGCCTTTTAGTGCTTTTGCCATTTTTTTTGTTTCGCCTCTTCCACACACGCAAAATTTTTCCCTTTGAAGACTTTTTTCATCCGAGGAAAAAAATAAAAATTGCTTGGGGTGAGATGGAGTGAATAGGGAAGGTGAGGCATGGGGGTCATGCCATCTTTTGATCAAAAACTACTGAACACTCAGCATGATGTGGACAGGTGCACTGTCATGTGGAGGAAACAATCACCTGTTTGCCACAACTTGGGATGTTTTTTTGCAAATTGTGGGGCAACCTTCTCAAAACTTCCAGATAAAAACTTTGACTGTTTGATCTGGAGGAACAAATTTTGAGTGTACTACAAGGGGCCCACCTTCCAAAAGATAATTCTGGTATTGTTTGGGTCCCCTCTCGTACACATATACTTTTCCATCTGTTTACTATCACCAAATACTTGTGACATACCCACAGTCAGTGCCAACGTATAGCCCATTTACATTCTGCATGTGACTTCAATTACTCACCAAACTGGCTAGTCCTGCAGTGTCTCAGGGTTCGGACAGTGTCTGCAATCATATGCTGGAAGGTAGAACAGGAAACACATCAATGGAAGGCTCATGGAGGTGCTGTGAAGTTGCAGTATTGCTAGGATACACGGAGGCTCTAACACCTTTGGGTATGCCTAGAGGAACTATATTGGGAGTTAGACACAACTTTAATTGATTCTTCTGAGCTTGGATTACAAAAGAATACTTAGTCCTTGTCTGCAGAAACAGTAACCCAAGCCAGGCTGCCCAGAGTCTAACCCAGCTGTGAGAAAACACTGCACTGCAGCAGGGCAGCCTGCTTACGCCAGTCTTCCTGTCCACATGGGCTCATGCCCTTCGCCTTGGGGGATATGACACCTTCTCTCCACAATGCCTTTCTGAGATCTCCCTTTTGGACTTGAAGGCTCCCTTCTCAACACTCCCACTGCTCTTTATGCAGTGTCTACTGGCTCCGTGTCACTGTCACTGCTGTTGAACTTTTCTCCTCCTCTAGACCAGGTACCGCCCATAGTCTCTGTGTGTGCACCACTTTGTGTATGTCAGACACACAGACTCACATACATGTGCTGAGAGGAGGCAGGAATTTCTGCGGACTACAAGGCTCAAGTATATCAAATGGTGACAGGAAATGAGATACGAAAGACAGACATCTTCTAAAACATCAGTATCTTTACAGAGACTGTTTTATGTCCATTGTTTACATTCCCTTACAAGCTTCAGTATTATAATTTAATTTCTTTCTTTAAAGTCCTCACTGATCTCCAGGCGAAAGTCTTCTTCAATTTACAGTTGTTGTTTTGGGGTTTTGGGGTTTTTTTTTTTTTGAGTCAGAGTCTCACTCTGTTGCCCAGGCTGCAGCACAGTGGCTCACTCATGGCCACCCCAGTGTTGACCTGCTGGGCTCCGATGATCCTTCTGCCTCAGACTTCCAAGTAGCCAGAACTATAAGGCGCATGCTACCACCCAGCTAATTTTTTATTTATTGCAGAGACGAGGTTTCTCCAAGTTGCCCGGGCTGGTCTCAAACTCACAGGCTCAAGTAATCCACTTGCCTCGGCCTCCCAAAATGCTGGGATTACTGGCTGAGTCATTGAGCCTGGTGTATAGTTGCTTTTGACAAGGTCCCATCACCTCATACTTACATACCTATCATAGTCTTCTAGCTGTCTCTACCATTTTTAGTTTTCCACGATGATAGAAATATAGCATTTTGAAAGAGACCATTCTCCACTATAGTTCTTCCTATACAGTTGCCAAAATAATCTCTAAATATTATTGTCATCATATTCTAATTCTCTGGATAATCTACAGTAACCCCCTACTTTGTTTCATATTAAACCCAAACATCATCCTATTACTCAAGAATCACCATCATTCATTATCTGGTCCTCCACCTTCTCCAAGTGGGTCAACATCCTTCACATCCTGACTATACACACTGAAGACAGGCTCAGCCACAGACAGCAAACTCTCAGTGAATTATCGGTGAAAGAACAACGTTAGCGCTAAAAAAAGGTCTTACATAAGATCCAACAGAACTACAGAAACAGTATTCGAATACAATCAACGGATTAAATTGTTCTCACAATCCTATTTCTAATATACTTCTATTCAATGGTGGAAAACTAAATAGGACACTGATTTCAGCAGTAGCTCAAGCTGTATTTGTAAAGGAAATGAGACCTGACTCATGTCTGTGAAAGTATTGTTACATTTCCTTTCCCAAATTTTACCACTATTTCCAGGACAGTTTTCTCGTTGTTTCAAGCTGTGGCGTCACACTGATTTCTGCCATGTGCCATGTGCAGAGCTCACACAAGGCTCAGACTGTTGTAAGGCTCAGGACTGAGTGTGGCAGTGAAACCTGAGTCCTGATCCTCACCTTCAGGCATTCTGAAGGAGGGGCGAGGAAGATATGGCAAAAGATGTTGCTCTTCACATGGAGGGATAAAGAAGAGAAAAGGAGAAACCATTTGTTTCTTCTTATTTAATAGCCCAAGCTGAAAACATTTAGAGTTGCTGAGGCAGCAAAGAACGTAGCACAGGGAACAATAGAAATCCTATTAGACTCAAAGAGCGCTCTGGATCTTCCTGTGTTCTGACTTAATGCATTGGCCTGCATCAGTCAGATAAAGATAATACACTGAATTATCAGCTAGCTGGCTTAAGTTCATATCCATCATGAGGAACTGGCTTCTCACAAGTTAATTCACTTAGGTTCTATTGGTTCATTACTGTGAAGGACGATTCTGCTTTAGCTTAAGTGAAACCCTGTCTTTTGCTTAGAAGCATTCCTGGAAAATAGCATCCCTACTAGGAAGGTCAGTCTCATTTGCTAGCATCCAAGCATAACAAAGGGCTATGTATAATGCAAAACTGATATTTGTCCTTCTGGAAACAATTTTAAACCATTTTCACCTTGTCTACTCTAAGTAAGGAGGGTCAGCATGAGGTGTGCTGTGACTTACGTGCCACTTGCTTTGGGGATGAGGAACACACTAACACCACGGAGCCCTCTCTCTTTAGAAATGATGTGCTTGGCCGGGCTCGGTGGCTCAGCCTGTAATCCCGCACCTTTGGGAGGCTGAGGTGAGTGGATTGCCAGAGCCCGTGGGTTCGAGACCCGCCTGGGCAGCGAGACCTCATCTCTACAATAAATCAAAAAATCAGCCGGGCGTGGTAGTGCGCGCCTGTAGTTCCGGCTACTCAGAAGGCTGAGGAAGAAGGATCGCCGGAGCCCAGCAGGTCGAGGCTACGGTGTCCGGGAGTGGCCACTGCACTCTAGTCTGGGCGACAGAGTGAGACTCCAACTCAAAAAAAAAAAAAGAAATGATGTGCTTGAACCTGCCTGACAGTTGTGTGTGTGCACTGTGGGTCTGCTGTGTGTGTCTGCAGAACTGCACTCATTTTCTCTTTCTCTTTTTAATAAAAGTTCTCTTTAGGAATTGAAAGTAGAATAGTATTCTGCCATGCTATTTCCTTAAACTTTCTTAAAGCATGAAGGGTGTGATCATTGGCCCTAAGAGAGGTAATAATATCATTTAGTCTTTCTTGGTTCCAGTCCCAATGGTTAGCTGGAAGTCTTGGCACATATGAGAGCTGGCATTCAAAGGCTTTCGCTGGATCATTGAAGAAAGCCAGGAAGACTCTAGAGGATGGTCAGAAGGAAAGTGAGAGGGACATGGGGGCCTTTCCATGGCTCGTTCCCATGTGAGCCTTTATGGAATTGTTCTCTCACTTTGGTGGGAGAAATGACGTAATGAACTAAACCAGTTTACTGGTTCACTTTAGGGAGAAGGCCAACAAGCAGTCTGCCTGCAACAACAGGCAATGGTCAGCTTATAAGGAGGACAGTTGTTCTCCCATGGTCCTGCTGGATTAGTCAGAGGGAAAAAATTACTAGGCCCTTCTTTACAGGGAATTCCACTTGGTGTGACACACTTTATCCCACATCTGCACAGATGCTCTACAAAGCTCCTTTGGTGTTCTTAGTTAGATGGTGAAGTAAATACTATCTCAAGGATTCATATTCCCGTAGTTATTTCACTAATAGCAAACACTGGAAATTAACCTGCT
The DNA here is from genome assembly GCA_027257055.1 of Cephalopachus bancanus. Lineage (NCBI taxonomy): Eukaryota > Metazoa > Chordata > Mammalia > Primates > Tarsiidae > Cephalopachus > Cephalopachus bancanus. The sequence goes on from JAPVLO010000091.1 coordinate 838,885, forward strand.
TAGAGGCAAGAATTCTCGTGCCTTCTAGGTATGAAAATGGCAAGAGTACTTTTTCAGAGTTCAGTTTGGTTTGAGACTCATTGCCTTTGGTTACTAAAAGGCCCCGTGATCTTCAGACCCTCACACAGCAACACAAAACAAGTATACAAAAGATATTTCTATCCATTTCCGGCTCAGTTGGTCTGACTGCAGCATCTAAAATAACTGAGCTCTGATTCCAAAACAGTGCAGAGAAAGACTTAAAAACGTATAGCCATATCCACTCCAAACATAACTAGCCATGAAGTGATGGTCTTCAGAGTGGTTAAAATGGAGATACGGTAAGATATTCCACAATGTCTGTCTTCCAGATTCCAGATGCTTGAGATTTGGAGTCGAGCAAGAGCTGGCTACACTGTTCGTTCCTGAGCTGCCTCATCCTCTGTGTGGGAAGTCAGCCTGATAATTAGAGCAACGCACTGCTGAGACAAAGGTCAGATGCCAACCTCATCTGGACTCATCAGTTTGCACTGTTCTTTGGTCATGGTCTGTGGCCCCCGCCTCATTCAACCTCCTTCCAAGTGCCTGACCCAGTCTCACAGGGAACCAAGGTCAGTTCCTGAAAGAGTTTACACAAATCCATTATCATTACTGAAAAGGTCACTCAAAGGTCAGAGTCTTTGGAACAGGGTTATTGGCACCCTCTTTAACCATGAAGCACAGTGTAATCTATGACTCTAAAGTTCATCTGTCAGATACACCCATTCCTCTTGCAGTCAAGCGGGTCTCTTTGGAGTACTTCTATTTTACAGTTGCGGAGTTCTCATAGGTAACAACTCCTTTGTCCAAGGGCAGACCAGAAAGTCTTGGAGCACCTCACCACAGACAAAGCACCAAGGAATGTCCTGGAGATAATTCAGAAGAAGCACTTCAAAAACATTGAGAAGGGGCTGACCTGGGACCTGTGAGTGGGAAGGGGGCCATGTCTGAGCTGCTCATTTCACAGTGCTTTAGAATTGGCACCAATTGTCTACAGGCTGGTAAACTGGGGGAGTGGGAGGGAATGCCCTTCCCTTCACACATAGACCTGGCAAATTCCAGCCTCACTTCCAAGTATGGAGTACCGAGAGACAGATACACCTCCCCAGGAAGAGAACTTTCTTCCTCCTCACCTTGAAAACAGTGCAGGCTGAGACACTGAGAGAGGCCTTTAAAGCAAGAAAACTTCACGGGTGTGAATTCCTCCTGATGGAAACCTTGCAGTTCTATTTCTGGTTCAACAACATACACTCAACCCTAATCTAATAAAGTTCCATTTAAAAAAATAAAAAGTAGATTTTTGTATTTGGCTCTCAAAAACCTTGCTAGCATACTTATTGTTAATCGGAATACATTTTATTGACAAAGCACAATGTGCAGCGAAGAGGCTCCTGAAACCACCAGGCATTCAACAAAGAAAAGCACGAAAGCCATTTGCTCCCTGGAGCAGGAAAAAAAAGCACACATTTCTTTTTCAGAGGCAAAATGAAGAATAATGAAATGTACATACCAGCTTTTCAAAATTGACAAGGTTATCCAAAAAAGTTTTATTTCCTTCATGAATAAATGTGACATCTGAAATAAAAAAAGCAAGAGGTATGTACCATTAAGAATGGACCATGAGCCAGGGTGGGTGAGAGAGTTAAACACAATGCACTTATTCATTTTCCTTAAACATTACAGATCATCCCACACAGTTGGCAAGTCAACTTGACATTGAATTTGTACAGTATTTGATGTGGAAGGACATAATTTGTGTGTGTGGAAAAACAGCATAATGTGACTGAAAGCATGTATTTTGCACTCACAGTGGAGTGCTCGACTTAAACCTGCTTAATATAAGTGAATGCTATTCTATGACCTAACTGTTCTATCGTGTTTTTAGGCCAGAACAGGGAGCAGAAAAGAATTCAATACCCAGAAACAACAGGACTTTGGCAATTGTGTGTTTGCTTTCTAAAAGTCCCTGGCAGCCGGGCTCGGTGGCTCAGCCTGTAATCCCGCGCCTTTGGGAAGCTGAGGTGAGTGGATTGCCTGAGCCCGCGGGTTCGAGACACGCCTGGGCAGCGAGACCTCATCTCTACAATAAATCAAAAAAAAAAAAAAATCAGCTGGGCATGGTAGCGCATGCCTGTAATTCCGGCTACTCGGAAGGCTGAGGCGGAAGGATCACCGTAGCCGAGCAAGTCGAGGCTGCGGTGGCCGGGAGCGGCCACTGCACTCCAGTCTGGGCGACAGAGTGAGACTCCAACTCAAAAAAATAAAAAATAAAAATAAAATAAAAGTCCCTGGCAAAGTGTATGGGACGAGGTTTACTTAAAACAGTTAAGATTTAGACTCAGATGTTTAAATGTAAGTGTTTGGTCCCCAAACCTGGTTCCTGATAGTGTATTGGGAGAGAGGGAGGGAAGGGGCAGGTATGAAAATGGCAAGAGTTTTGGCCTCATTTGGCTGGTAGAAAGCAAGTATCACCGATGAAAATAAAACAAGCAAAGTAGGATGAAAGGACATTTTGGGAGTTAAATTTGGTTTGAGATTCACTGCATTTCAGTTGGCTGAGGATATTCATTAAAAATCTTTTGGGGCTGGGTGTGGTGGCTCAAGCCTATGATCCCAGCACTTTGGGAGGCCGAGGAGAGAGGATTGTCTGAACCCGTGGGTTCAAGACCAGCCTGGGCAACATGGTGAGACCTCATTTCTATAATAAATCAAAAAATTAGCTGGGCATGACAGCATGTGTCTGTAGTTCTAGTTACTTGGAAGGCTGAGGTGGAAGGATCACCTGAGCCCAGTAGGTCGAGGCTGCAGTGGCTGTGAGTGTGCCACTGCACTCCAGCCTGGGCAACAGAGTGAGCCTCCAACTCAAAAAAAAAAAAAATCTTTTGGGGCCTAGCACAGTGGCTCATGTCTGTAATCTTAGCACTCTGGGAGGTTGAGGCAAGAGGATTGCGTGAGGCCAGGAGTTTGAGAGTAGCCTAGGCAACATCTATGTCTTGTCTCTATGAAAAAAAATAAAAGTAAAAAACCAGCTGGGCATGGTGGCATGCACCTGTAGTCTGTAGTCTCAGTATTTTGGGAGACTATGGACTACAGGTGCATGCCACCATGCCCAGCTGGTTTTTGAGGTTTTACATTTGAGGTCAGGAGTTTAAGACTAGATTATGCAACATAGCAAGACCTCATATCTGAAGAAAGAGAAAGAGAGAGAGAGAGAGAGAGAAGAAAGAAAAGAAAGAAAGAAAGAAAGAAAGAAAGAAAGAAAGAAAGAAAGAAAGAAAGGAAAGGAAAGGAAAGAAAAGAAAACTAGGTATGAAGGCACAAACCTGTAGTCCCAGCTACTGGGAAGGCTGAGGCAAAAGGATTGCCTGAACCCAGGAGGCCAAGGCTGCAGTGAGCCATGATCATCATGCACTGCACTCTAGCTTGAGCGACAGAGTGAGAATCCAACACACACACACACACACACACACACACTCACACACAATTTTTTGGATGCGATAAACAAAGAGACCCAGGTGTTGGGAATTTGTTACACTAGAGGAAGCAGCTGAGGTGCTGAAAGGTGATGATTTATCCAATCTCAGATCAGAGGGTCCATGACTAAGCATCAGGGAATCATCACAGACAAGGATCACAGAAGAAATGTACTATGTTTAAAGAGTGTTCATATAATCATGTTATGTCACAGACATGGAGGATGAACCAGATACCAACAACCTTTAAAAATTTTGTTAAAATAACATGTATGAAAAGAGGGCAAAGAACAGCTTAAACACTCCCATAAAGAGAGTGGGAAAGCATTTGCATTTAATCAAGATTTTATTCTGATGTTCCCTAAGGGCTAATTATGAGATAAGTGCTCTTAAAATCTGCCTCCCAAACACTGGGCCACCAGGTTTAGACTGCCACTAGGAGGCAACACCAGTTACACAGTTACAGCCCATGCTGATATAATCCTTTCCTCAAGGTTTCTATTTTTTTTGTTTGTTTGTTTGTTTCTTTTTTTGTAGAGACAGGGACTCTCTAGGTTGCCCAGGCTGGTCAGGAACTACTGGCCTCAAGCAATCCTCCTGCCTCGGCCTCCCAAAGTGCTAGGATTGCAGGCATGAACCACTGAGTCCGGCCTAGGGAGTCTATTAAACACAGTTCCTAGCGTGGACGGCAATGTTTTCAGGAGCTTTTTTTCCCTTTTGTTTTTCCTTTTCAACTAATGTCCTAATAGGAAAATGATTCATGATTAATGACACAGCCTCTGACAAACTCTCTGGTTATTTTATCTTTGCAATCTTGCTTTCAAAAAATAATTGCAAGCTTCCATTTTGTGACACAATATTTAGAAAGGAAAAGTCCACACAGTTAGCTTTTACCCTTTTTGTAAAGCAAATAAAACACCGTGTGTATTTGATCTACATTAAACTACACCTAAAAGCCTAGGCTCCACATACTCTTGGAGAATTCCAGAGTTCAAATGCCCCTTCAGAGTGGCCTGGTCTGTTTCCTCAGAGTCACAAAGTTTATCGTCTTCCCTCCTGGCCCATTCCTCCTAAGGATGATGCTGAGGGCAATGACAGTAATGACAGCTTACCCTTATGAACAGGGTCAGACATGGCTCTAAGTGCTTTTTCTGCATTAACTCATTTAATCCTCAAAGAAGACTATAAGGTAACCCCTAGGAGGTAAGCATGTGCAAAAACTAGGGCTCAAAGTATATGTACGGCTGACCCATACATGCGTCAGAGCCAGGATTCTGACTCCCTGAGGCTGGTTCTCTTCACACCAGCCTCTCCAGAAGCTTCAAACTGAAAGGGCTTGGACTTTCCTTACTACCAGTTGCAGTCAACCTGCTCAACTTACGACACATAGTTGCCTCTGCAGAGTCTAAAGTGCTTCCCTCATCACTCTCTCCACGTATTCCCTCCTGCCTTAAATCTCTCCTCCACCTGAGGGGGGTGGTCCCTCCTCCTCTTTGCTCTCAAGGACTCCATGAGGCCAGCTGACAGGCTGCTCTGCTGAGAGGTGCGGGCTTGCCAGATGGTGCTGGTATAAGAATAAGGCAGGGGAAAAGTCCAGGGGGCTGGTGAGCAGGCAGCTTGGTGATGGCCAAGGCGTCTGGCCACGTGGGAGGGGAGAGAGGCTGGAAGGAGAGGAGAAGAGAAAGGATTTGAGTGGCAGAAGGTTTTGATGCAGCTGAATAACAGCAGGTGTGAGAGGAGGAAGGCGTGAGAGAGAAATGCACAGGTGGTTGAGCTCAGAAACTGGGATGTCAGAACTGAAGTCATGGGACAGAACGTAGTTTCAGGACATGGGAAATGAGTGAACGCCCGGGCCCTTTGGCCTGGAGACACCTGAACACACTCCAAATGCCTCACCCAACAGGACTCTCAGATTAAATGACACTTTGAAGGGACAGCAAGTAGAAGAAGGGGAAGAAATGCACAAGCACTCCAACATTCTTTTCTTTTCAATACCCACATAAATCTGCAATGATGAGCTCCATGCTGGGACACATACACAGCTCACCATAAGGACCCCATTTATCCTCAGACACCCCTTGATTATCACGCCAATGCAAGGGACCACCGTCTCTGAAAACAGCAAGTGGTACATGATATACTCGGCTCAGCCTTATTTGATCCTTAGCTGTGTGGGGGGTCTCTCCCACAAAACTCACTTAGGGTTTCCCATTTATCCCTTTCTGACCAGGATTCTGTACCACAGTTGGGGGAAGTACATCAAAAGGCAAGACATTCAACTGGGAAGGAGGATGCCTGGGAGGATCCTCAGGTAATCCACTTACTTGATAATCTGCTGGCTTACTGGGATTTGACGATTTCAAAAAACGAAATGTGGAAGGCCTAATCCTTCCTCAGAACCCAAGGAGTTCAATTTAGCCCTATGTCCCTAATTAAAAGTGACTCAAAGCAGGAGGTACAGGAGGGAGGAACAAGAGCTTCCATTAACAATTAAACTGGTTGCTAGAAAGCAGTTCATCGCAACTTAAAAAAAAAACCCTAAGAATTCATGTGGTATATTTTTGCCGTAATGTCCCATCTCAGGCATGATATGTATATTGTCTCATCCTATTTATATCAATATATTTAATTCTCCTCCTATTTTCCTTGGAAATTATTTCAGACAAAAACAGTAACTTCAAATACAGTGAACTACTGTTTATTTTTATAATGACAAAAAAAAAGATTAAGAAAAAAAATAAGTGCTTATTTAAACTCAAGAAGGCCTTTAATACAAAAGGAAAAAAAATAAGCCAGGTTCGGTGGCTCAGCCTATAATCCCGTGCCTTTGGGAGGCTGAGGTGAGTGGATTGCCTGAGCCCATGGGTTTGAGACCCACCTGGGCAACTTGGCGAGACCTCATCTCTACAATAAATAAAAAATGAGCCGGGCATGGTAGCGCACGCCTGTAGTTCCAGCTACTCGGAAGGCTGAGGCGGAAGGATCACCGGAGCCCAGCAGGTCGAGGCTGCAAGTGGCCGGGAGCGGCCACTGCACTCCAGTCTGGGAGACTGAGTGAGAATCCAACTAAAAAAAAAAAAAAAAAAAAAAAGGAAAAAAAAAATGTTTAATCTTCTTCTTGTTCTTTTGGAATGGGTGAATGTATTTTCAAGTAAAAAAAGGGACATTTGTCTTGCTGCCAACAAAAAGGTCTAGATAAACTCAGTGGAGCAGATAATTGCATCCAAGCTAAGATGTGCAAGACACTTGACTACATTAAATATTTTGGGGAAAAAACACTGATATATAGCAGAAAACACTGCTCATATCTAATTAAGTTAAAGAAAGTTTGTCAACTAATTCCTCATTACCTTAAACACATTTATTGTTTCAAAATTTTTTCTTCTTAAAATCCATTCCTTTCTGATACCTGGCCTCATTTTCTATTGGCTTTATTTGTGTCTTTGTGTCTAAATGATTCTAAGTGTTACTTCCCACCTACCACCTCAGCCTCCAGTTGAAGGCATTTTATTTTGCAAATAAAAAGCCTAAGCTTGAATAAACGTAGCTTAAGAGCAAATAAATACAAAGAATCAAATAAACTTTTAAATTGGTATTTGGACATTACAGTCTTTCTTTATTTCATCCATTTATATTTAACGGAATCTTTTCAGCCTGAGTGAGGTATCCATGCATCTCTCCATCGTCCTAATATTATCCTCTTGTTTCACAGAGATTCTTGTTTCATATTTGATGAAGACTAAATGAGTAGCTGCAGGGATGCACAGCAACTCACAGTAATTCTCTAAGCTCTGGCTGTTCTAGAGAGAGGCTGAAGAGGGAAGGCCAGCTTTATTGCCAGGGATGTGGGAGTGCAGGAGTTGGAGGGGGTGAGGATGGCAATGGGAGAAGATGGGGAATGAGGATGGCAGGCCAATCAGCAATCCAGCTCCCATGCAGATTATTTTCCAGAATCACATTTATGAGCCCTGGCATAAGTTACAGGCCTCTGAAGAGCAGAGGTTGGATGCGGGATTATTGCTACAAAACCCCTTACGGGATTCAAAATATGGCCAAGGATAATGCCCACATTCCTCTTCCCTGGAAAGAACACAGGTAAAGACATACAATGAATGTCAGGAGACTAGGTCAGAGTTTAATAAAAAGAGTTTCCTTTTATTAATCCCCTTAGTTTGAAAGACAGAACACTGAGATCTCATCAATAAATTTAACTTCAAGCTTCATGATGAATTATTTGGTGCTCTACAGAAGAAAAGTAAGTGAACTGACCTGGAGCTGTCAGATAACTTCCCAACAGATTCCACTCCTTGAAAGAAGAAAGTTCATTCACCACCAATAATTTTCTTTTCTTTTTTGAGTCAGAGTTTCACTCTGTCACCCAGACTGGAGTGCAGTGGCACGATCATGACTCACTGCAGTGATCCTCCTGCCTCAGCCTTCCAAGTAGCTAGGACTATAGGCATGTGCCACCATGCCTGGCTAATTTTTTAATTTCTTGTAGATTCCAGGTCTCCCTTTGTTGCCTAGGCTGGTCTTGAACTCTTGGCCTCAAGCGATCCTCCTGCCTCAGCTTCCCCAAGTGCTGGGATTAAGGATGTGAGCCACTGTGTCTGGCCTCCAGCAATAATTTTTATACTCTATAATGCTTGTGTTGCCCAAGGGTACTTACACAACAGAAAACTGTGGGCTATGAATTTACGTTGCAAACACAGAGCCTGATTGATCACCATTTGGGCTCTTTATGCAGGCCTATTCTTGGTTGAATTCAATGGATAGTAGACAAAATAATACAAGGCTTAGAAGCAGAGTTAAAGAAAAACACAAGTTTCCAGTACTAAGTTTTGTGAATCAAGTGAAAATACTTTATTAAGTATTCTAGGTTATCTCAAAAATAAGCGGGCATTTGAAAAACAATCGCAAGCAAACACAATTAGGTCTGAATATCAAAATTACTGTAAAGAAATACACTGAGAGCCCCTTTGCAGCCCTCTATAGTTAGAAGGATACATTTCTGGAAGATAGGATGATAAGCATAAAAGATACAAAAAAATCATTACCTTTAAGCAATAAGGGCATGAAAGGAATTTTCGGTGACTTCATCTTTTTGAACACATCTCTGTAGGCTTTGTGATTTAGGGAAGGATCCTGCCGACCCAAGTAGAGAAAGAAAAAATCAATAAGCTATAGAAACAATTTAAAATCCTCTCTTGCTATACAATTGAACATGATTTAGCTATAGAGAGGTTCTTCCTAAGAATGAAGTAGAGAAAGGTTTCCTAGGAGAATAAACTCACTAAATTAGGGCAGGAAGTCTAGGTAATGAATGAGACTCAGTTACTGGTTTACAATAATGGAAGATGACTGCAAATGAGAGACACCTTTTGATTGCCCCATTATTTTCCTCAAATAGGTTCTTGAAGTACAGTTTCTTCCGCATAATTTCTATCATGTGTTACTCCAAAGTCTTTTGTTAGAGGCACCGCCAAGAAAAAGTGCCCTCATAATGCAGACAATGCAGAGAAAACAAGAAAATGCTTTTTATTGTATTCTAAAAAGAACCTATACATTTTGCGTCTAAACCTAAGAAATTTAAAAAAGGAGTAAAAGAGAAAAGAATAACGCAGGAGACACAAATTGCACACTGAATTTATACTTGATTAATTTTGTAGGCTTTGAAATGGACTACACTTAAAAATCTGCCTTCTGAAAAATCACACTGAGAGGATTACTTTCACCACCGTTTTACATAGAGAGGAAGAAGCATTAACTATTAACTCGCTTCACTCCACGAGAAGGAAAGTGACATTGTCATATGCAAGTAAACTCATCTAAGCCACTGAACACCGCAAAGTGCAGATACCAACCACTGAAATCTAGAAAGAAACAAGACCTGCACAATTAATTTGAAGAATAAGTCTCCTTTGGCTCAACTACTTACTGTTAAACTTTCAAGTTCAGAGAAAAGTTTCTTAAATTTCCCAGGGATTTTCTAAAAAACAAACAGCAAGAGGTCACAGAAGTCAGTTATTTTGAGAGGAACCAAAGGGAGTTTTCACCGGGGTTGTGCTTATCCATGTTGCATTTCTAATCATAAATACAACTATCATCTGGTTCCACCTTGATTTCTTCTCATTATACAATTTTCATCATCCCCCTAATGTAACATTTCTTTGGAATGTTGCTAAAAACAGTTTAAAATAACAACCACATGATTCAGGGGTCTGGCTAGTTAGACATTCTACACACTGGTGATTATTTAAAAGTGAAGGTTCCAGTTCCACATCCTACTTTTGATGAATACGCTCATCTTCTTCATAGTCTTGCTGAGTGGGAAATAATAATGTTGGTGGACATTTTTAATATAAATGATATAATTATATTTCACTGCAGAGGACTAAATAGTGAAGGGTCAGGGAAAACTTAAAGGAAGAAGTCTGCACTTTAATTGGTGGAGTTACTGAATTGTAAAGCTCAGGCTCATCAACAGGTGACAGGAAATACAACAGATGATGTAAACATATGCCATCCTCTCCCCAAAATATACATGTAACAAAGAAAGCCCGGAATGTTCCAGCCTGCCTTTAACATAGACACGTGACAAACTGGATGCCTTTTATACTGACTTAGTAATCTTTTGTGGTTAACTGCACATACTTGAAGTCAGCCTGAGTTTGAACCCTGCTCCTGTCCCTTTCTAGCTGTATGGTTTGGTGTGAGTCTCTAAGCTCTTGGATCTGTCCCTTCTGCTGAGGATATAGACACAGCTCTTGAAAAGTATACAGTTGATGGTTGGTGCTTAACAAAGGCCAGCTATTCACATACTCAAGAAGAGATCTGTGAGATCTGTGAGATTATCTGTGAGATATCTCAAGAAGATTTCTGTGAGATAATGAATCAAAATAATGAGGCAAACCCCACAATAACTAGACTTTATTGTTTAGAAATGGGTTTTTTGATTTGATAATTTTGAATCTGGACTCAATTTATCACAGTAAATGCATGGTTTCATCCATTTGGAAAAGAGTGATATACACAAACACATACACGCATACATCAATGAATGGAGGACAAATTAGTTGACATGAAATCTACAAGTGATTCCAATCTTTCCTCTGAGCTGCATATCTTACTTTGTTGGCCATCCCACATGAATATTCAGTGGCACCTCAAAATCTGCTCCAGGGGTCAGCTGTGAACCAGATCTGGCCTATCTCCTGCTTTTGTAAATCACGTTTTGTTGGATGACTGCCATGCGCACTCATCACTGCCATGCCCACTATGGCTGCTCTGGCTCTGCTACAAGGGCAGAGTTCAGAAGCTGCAACCGAGATCATATGGCCTGCACAGCCTAAAAAATATTTACTCTCTGCCCCTTTTCCAAAGAGGTTTGCTGACCTCTGATCTAGTTCCTCAAACCTACTTCTTTTCTTGTATTGTCTATTTGGGATAGAGTGATAACTTTCCATTCACCCAGTCCCCAGATCTAGCGATCTCATGGTGATCTCTGCCCACGATGCCCAGCCCCACACTCCAGTGACTCCCAGCTCAGCCTCCAAGGTCCTGCTGCTTAAGGCTTCTCAGCTGCCCTGAGGCAGGATGTGTCTCTCCACTTGCCCTGCCCTGGTCCAAGACTTCCTTCCTCATGCACTCACTCTGTTCTAATGTGTCCATTTCCTGTCCGCCATGGCAATGCCCTGCACATTGCAGGCAGTCAGTATGCACATTAAACACAAGCTGTTTGAATTTAGTTGAATTATTTCTCCTCCCAATTTTTGTGAATCAAAATTTCTTTCAAGGTTTTGTTCAAATTTACTCCCCACCAACCCTCGCTAGACCTTTGTTTCCCTCCTGCTCTAATCAATCATGGCAAAGATCGCCCATCTCTTTAATCTGAGGATGTGTGTGAACGTCTTGTTTGTTTAGACAGAGCAGGCGGAACTTTCATTTGTTTTCTTTTGAACCCCTTTAAGGAGCCCTGACTCTGACCCTCCGGTCATCTCAGTGCATTCCATCAGGGTATGGCCCCTGTCTGAAAGAAAGTGAATCCACAGGCTACCTAGAGATCCATACTAAGAGAAAAAAAGTTGGCCTATCAGCCTTTCTTTTGTAGGAGTTTGAATTGGAACCATGAAGAGAATGACAGAGTTAATGACAGGAACTAAATCTGAGAGGACGGTGAGAGAGGCTAAGGAGGCCACAGTGGGCCACACACAGGCTACAGCCAGAAAGGAAGAGACACGACGCTTTAAGAGAAATGGTATGGAGAGTCAGTAGGGAAAGTAGGGTGAAGGAAACAAGAGCCCAAGGAAAGAAGAAGACTGGAGAGGCAGAGTCCTATGTGTGTGCCTGGCTAAGCCCAGGGGCTCCAGAACGCATGCTAATTTGAGTGGGCCTCTGGACCTCACAACCCAAACAGCCTCCATCATACAAAGAGGCAGAGCAAAGATTTTGTGGGTCCTCTTTAAGAAAAAGAACACAACATTGCTTTCACAAATTTTACAAAAATATATACATCATCCATGTGAACACATTGCCAGGGGCCCTGCAAGGGAGGCCCTGAAGCTCAGGTTCATGAGCATCACCGCAAATGCACTTCTGAGCACACGTCATCCTGTAGGGGAGACTGAGAGGACCAGCCTGGAACTAGAGCTGTGCTGTCAGGGAGCACAGATAAAAGACTAATTCTAGCTTCTCTCTTTCATATATATCATAGACGCATTTTAAAGACCATTTGATTGAAATGGTCCCTACCACCTTGACACATTACTTTCAACATTTTTAGCTTAATAGTACTTATCTCATGAAAACCACTTAAATCAACTTACTTTAATTTCACTAGCCCAACCCCCCATGAAACCCCCAAGACTCACCTCCCAGGTCTGTGACAGACGGCTGACAGAGGCAGTGTTGAGACCCATCACGATAGCGAAGAAGGAATTCAGGTTTCTCTGGGCTTTGCAGCTATGGAATAAAAGAAATCAGAGGTCACTTGAGGAAATGCCATTTCCCTGGACAAAAACAAAAGATAAAGCTGAAAAGCTCTGCAAGGTCACAGTGTTCAGGAACTCTGCCCTATATCCTATGTAACTGAAAGGACACAACATGGACTCAATATACCCAGTGAGCAGCCATTTGAACATTGCTTAGCTTTGTCATATTTTTCTAGCAGTTCACCTTAATTAACGCCCTCTAATTCACTAGCCAAGACAGAATGGGTTTCTCAGAGGTAGCCATTGATAATTGTTTTACAACCCCTTCCCCAGCTTGTTTTGCACTAATTAGCTTTTCAATTTCAAGTATTTGCCTCCAACCATAGGACCCAAGTTAACCTAATCAGCCCTTCCTGACCTTCATGACACAGACAGACACTTACCATGTCAACAATCACATCACTAACCCACCCATTTGCCTGCTGTCCATCACCTGACCTCAGTACCTATGCATACCTGCCCTCTGTGATGACATGGAACAGACCACTACCCAATCACTTTGATGACCTTCCTTCATAAAAGGGAAAATTTTAAAGGATTTGATTCCAAGCAGCCAGTCGCCATTGCTTTACTAAACTCTGGTGTGGCCATGTATTCTTTGAGCAATGGCTGCCCCGCCCTGTTTCCTAAGCTTTGGCCCCCTTTCCTACCATTGCCTTGCTAAGCTATAGTTTGGCCATGTGTTCTTTGAGCCACATGGCCAGACTAAACTTTGGCCCCCTCCCCTACCTCAGAGACGTGAATCTCCTCTCTCTCCATCTCCATTTGCCATTGCTTTATAAAACTCTGGTGTGTCCACGTGGCTCTTTGAACTATGGCTGCCATGTTTCTTGGCTTTGGTTTCCTCCTCCTCTTTCTCTCTCTAATTTACTTTCTAAATGAACTACATTTTCCAATCTAATTTCTGTGCAATTCTTTGCAACTTTCTTGCGGCACCAGATCACACAACCCCACCCCAGTGGGTCTGACCTAACATTCTGGAGGCTCCCTGCTGGAATTTTTAACCTAACAGTAAACTTCACTGCTCCTCAGCTGTTTATAGTGCAAAAGACGATTCCAGACCTTCAAGAAAAGATCTGTGCTCTTGGTGCCATTCTGACATTTCACAACATTTCACAAGATTCCTGCATTTTTACTTATTTTGTGTGCATTTACTATGTCAGCTGAGCACTCTTTTTTTATATATACCACACCACTCCTAGTAACCATGCTCTAGTTCCGGCTTCCTCAGCAACATGCTGTTTTCATTTTTTGACAGACAAGCCCCTCGTGCCTCACAGGTCTAACCTCCCCCTCCCATTACATTTAGACACATTTTTCTTTGCTACCAACAAAATAGCTATTATATTATGTATACATTTAGAATATGGCATATATTAGTGGAAATACTGCCCCCCATTTCTCACTTAAGGAAATAAGGAAATGAAATGAAAATAAGATCACATGGCACCCCATTCACTCCATGAGCTTATCTGCTCTGCATTACATCAATCATGCCCAGAGACTTCACTGATCAACATTCTACTCGCTTTCAAAGCTAGCTGAGAGGGCTTGTAATAGCAGAGGGTAGGCTTCCAGATCAGTCAGAACAGCCTGTGAATTCCAGACATGTCTTTACCTGGAGAGCATTGAGAACAACTTCTCTGAGGTAAGCCTTTAACATCAAGAAATTCCTCATAATTTAATATGAGAAGTATGAAAGCACTCAGCCATAAGCACAGTGCTTAACAGGGACCTAGTGATGTTAGTTTAGCTTCCACAGAGGCCATCTCTCCTATGACATCCACACCAGCGTCTCCCGTGGAATTTGGGAACAGTGTATGTACAACTCTGTAGGCTGCCTTTTCAGTTAAATGCCATGTTATGTTATATACTATGGATTCCCTAATATTTTTTTTTTTTAGTTGGAGTCTCACTCAGTTGCCCAGACTGGAGTGTAGTGGCGCTCCCGGCCACTGCAGCCTCGACCTGCTGGGCTCCGGTGATCCTTCCGCCTCAGTCTTCCAAGTAGCTGGAACTATAGGCGTGTACTACCACACCCGGCTAATTTTTGATTTATTGTAGAGATGAGGTCTCGCCAAGTTGCCCAGGTGGGTTTCGAACCCGCGGGCTCAGGCAATTCACTCACCTCAGCCTCCCAGAGGCACGGGATTACAGGCTGAGCCACTGAGCCCGGCTAGCCTTAATATCATCATTAACAGCTACATGATATTAGATCAAGAATATATTCCACGTGTTTATTCCTCTACTGCTGATATTTGTGTTATTTCTGTTATTCCTCCCTGTTACACAGAATGCTGCAAGGCATAGCTTGCATATGTAACTTTTTACTGTACTTATGATTTTTCTCCCCCATTAAGTTAGACTTCCAGCCATCCCATGATTGGCCAAAAGCTATGAAGATTTTTAAATGGCTTGACACATATTACAAACCGCTGTCCCCCAAAGCTATATCAATTTCTAGTCATACAGATAGTATTTAAGAATGTCTAGCTTGGAACTCCGAAAAAGGTGTGGGGTGTTAAATTAAGTAGGAAGATCTACAGCGGCTGTGCTCTGGCTGGCCTTGCTTGAACTGGCCTGCCCTCACAGCCAGCTTCATGGGTACAGCCTGAGTCCAGCTGTGCCTGGGCTCCAAGCCAGGGAGGCTCAGGCCTGGGTGTTTTGGAAGTTCTAGCCCCAGTAACAGTGAACCCTGGAAAGGCACTGCTGCCTTTACACCTAGGGTCAAAGGTATCAGGGTGAACACACATCCACAGGCACCTTGCTGCTGAGCCTCTACCAGGCCCGGTCTGTCCCTCTCATGGTCCTCCTATCCAGTCTTTGGCTCTGCCCACAGTCTTCTGGTAGGCATGAGGCCCTTGACCTTGGTCCAAGGGACCCCTTACCTGGTTTCTTGGTAACTTTCCCCTGGGTAGACTCTGCTCAGTTTATTCCATGAATAAAAAACATGGTAACTCCCGGTTTATGATTTGAAAGCCCACCTGTTTTTGAGAATCACTGCTGCCTAAGACTTCAATACTGTGACTCCACCTCCCTCCTGATGCTCACTTCCTGCATTCTGCCTCTTCTGTCTCACTGCACCTCTTGAAAGTTCACACCAGCCAGAACAGACTTAAGGTAGCACCATCTCTTGACTTGATGCTTTGAAATACTAGGCTTGTCTGCTGAGGTTCTTGTTGTCAGTAAGAACTGTTCCATCCATCTGCTAGAAGCACCTCAGTTGCACTCTCTCTTACTCCTGAGTCCTCCCACCTTACAACAGGATGGAAGCCCCAACAGTTACATCATTCCCTTCTAGACAGAAGGTCCCCTAAGGCTAGAGTATTTATGTGTCTATTTCATTTTTATTTTCTGTCCATCACCCAGTCGCTTAGCACACAGTAAGTCCATCAAACAACATTTGCTGAAGGTGAGAACAAGAACTTCAGAGGAAATGGTTTTATTATAAATTTAAATATAATCATTATAAAAGTTTATTATTCCTCTTTTTATTCACAGCATCATTTATCTACATGGAATCTTAGATATAGTTTCCAGCTTTTTATCTTTTACCTCCCCGTAAATGATTTTCCTGATCCATATAGCTTTTTCAGTCATACTTTAAGGGAAAAAACACACACACACACACACACACACACACACACACACACACACCACATGTATCACTGACATCCGGTTCTGTTTTTCAAAAAAAGGAAATAATATAGACATAATTTCTGCAGAAGACAAATTGATGCAGTGCAAATATTAGATGCCGTTCCAGTCTGGAATCCTCTGTTACCAAGGGTCATTCATTCCATGATAAGAGCAGACTGTCTGACACTCAACATTCTAGTTCGGCAAACACTCCTTTGTCTCTGAGTGAGGAAATAAAATCCACTCAATTCACAGAGGTGGGGGATGGGGATGGTGAGGAGGAGGGAAGCATGAATATGCAAATAGGATGCCTTAGGCAGGGAAAACACTTCATGATTGTGGAAATTGCTATCTTCCCTTGGTTACTCCTACTAGTGTGATTATAAGGAATTTGACTTGCTGTTTCTGTTGGCATTCCCTTCCATGGGCTAGGGATAGAGACCAGTACCATAAATAATTCAGGAGCACAGGGCCATATGGGGAAGAGGTGAATATATTTCATTTCCCTGAGGATAGATATAATCTCATAGTAGGAACTGAGCTGGGTGGTGTCATTTTACTACTTAGAACATTAATTTCCCATTTCTCCACGTAACTGGCATTTATAAGAAAGCTTTTTTACCCGAAAGAGCTTCACTTTCAGGAATTTCACAGGCCATTTTGGAATATGCAGGCAAAGAGAGAGAGAGAGCGCGCAATAGCATTCACCATACATGCAGTCCAATGAGATTCAGGCATATCTGCTCGCTATCTTTCCATTCCCAGTCACAGCAAGCACTAGGGCAGGCACTCCCACGACCTCTAGCCTAAGAAAACAAAATATCCTGCCCCTGGGTCTCCTTGCCTACGACTCAGTCCTTGTGCTACTTTCAGATCAATCTTCCTGAAGGACAACTCTGATCAAGTCAGTATCTTGCCCCAAAACTTTCAAAAGATCCCTCCTCCCTTCTCAATTCAGTCTATAGGCTTCAACCTGAAATGCAAGGTCCTTCACAGTTGACCCCACGCTCCTCAGCAGATCAGTCTCCCACAACTTCCTTACAAGTATCTGCCACTCTTGCCAAATCTGGTGAGGTTACCTTCCCTGATCACAGGCTCTGTTTCTCTGTTTCCAGAGTGTTTGTGTTTTGTCCGCAGAAACTGTGCTCTTCTGATTTTTTACCTCACCATGTTGCCTAGTCTGGTCTAGAACTCCTGGAATGAAGTCATTCTCCTGCCTCAGCCTCCCAAGTAGCTGGGATTATAGGTGTGAGCCACTGTACCCAACCTCTTCTGAACTCTTACATGTCAAATCGCTCCCAGAATTCAAACGAAGCCTCAAATGCTACCTCTTTCACAAATGTTTTCCTGATCCTGCTTCCCATACCCTTGGGATATAAACTTTTCCTCTATTAAAGCCCCCAACAGAATTAGATCTCATAATACAGAACATTCGTGTTCTACAAGGTCTGACAATTAAGTTCATGAACTTGCCACTGAATGCTTACATTGGTAGTACTGTACAAACAACTTGCTAAAGTTTCATAACCTTGGTATATCAGTGTCTCACAATTATGCTTGTGTTGATGGGTGGTGATGTCTTGCTGAGTGACAATCATTATTGTCATTACATGTTTCTGTGTGCCGTCACAAGAAAGTTGGAGCTTAAATTAGATCAATGCATAGACATTAACTTTCTTGTTAAACTTGGGAGGAATGGAAGTGAAATCAGGGACATGTTAGTCCTAGTTTATGGGGATAATGCCATGAAGAAAACACCAGTGTACAAATGGATTAAACGTTTTTTCTGAGGGGAGAGAAAGAGTCACCGACGAAGAGAGTTCAGGATGGCCAGTAATGAGCAGAACTGACAAAAACGTTGCAAAAATTCATCAACTTGTGCATCCAAATCATTGGCTGACTGTAAGAAACATAGCAGACCAAATAAACATTGATAGAGAAACAGGAAAACCTTAACTGGAAATCTTAGTATGAGAAAGGTGTGTGCTAAAATGGTCCCTAAGGAACTCTGCACCAGCTCACACAGCACTGTCTGTGAGGGAGTTTTTAGCCCCTAAACAAATAACTGTATTGGAACACCCTCCTTACTCACCTAATCTGGCCCCCCAGTGACTTTTTCTTTACCCACAGATAAAGGAAATATTGAAAGAAAGACATTTTGATGTCATTAAGGACATCAAGGGTAATATTATGACAACTCTGATGGTCATTCCAGAAAGAGTTCCAAAATTGCTTTGAAGGGTGGATTAGGGACTGGCATCAGTGCATAGCTTCCCAAGGGGAGTACTTCAAAGGTGACCATAGTGATATTCACCAGTGAGGTATGTAGTACTTTTTCTAGAATGAGTTTGCATACTTAATTGTCACACCTCGCATCTGCACAGTAGCCAGCTGTGTTATTGGAAATACACCCTCAGAAGACTTGCAGGGATTGAGCATAGACTCAGTCTGAATTCCCCATACTATCTTGCAAGATCTACACATATAACAAGTGATCAGTATATTTCCTGAATATACTGCATTGACATACACTTGAAAACTGTTTGATATAAAAACTACTGTGGAACACAAAGAAGAAATAAAATGAGAAGTCTGGGAGGCAAAAGGAACTGAACAAAATTTTGATTCAGGCTATCTATTTCTGTTGTGGAACTGTCCAAAGAACAGTCTGAGGGTACTAATTTGGTCTTTTAAGAAATGTTCCCAGCAAGTTACTGAAACTTCATTCAACTATTGCTTACTGAGTCATTGCTGTTTATCAAGTTCTGTACCAGACACCCAGGTACAATGATTGATCAGGCATGCCTCCTGTCCTTTGGAAGCTGATACAGCCCAGTGAAGGAATCCTACATCCACAGATAAATTTGAAAAATATGAGGGAGGATTAAAAAAAAACAACCTGGAATTATCTTTTTTTTTTCCAAGTGCAATTTATTTTTTATTTATTTTTATTTTTTATTTGGAATTATCTTTTGGAGGGTGGACCCCTTGTAATACACTTGGAATTGGTTCCTCCGAATTAGACAGTCAACCAAAGTTTTTATCTGGAAGTTTTGAGAAGGTTGTGTCATGATTTGTGGAAGACACGTCCTGGTTGTGGCAAACAGGTGACTGATACTTCCATCATGACAACCCACTTGCCTGCCCACCCTGCACTGAGTGTTCAGCAGTTTTTGACCAAAAACGACATGACTCTGTGTCCTACCCTCCATATTAACCGATCTTTCCCCAAGCGACTTTTTTCTGTTTCCCTGAATTAAAAAAGTCCTCAAAAGGAAACATTTTGCTGATATGGAAGAGGTGAAACAAAAAGTGGCAGAAGCACTGAAAGGCATCAAAATTGATGGGTTCCAAAACTGTCTTGAGCAGTGGAATAAGCATCTTGTATACTGCATGAAATGAAGAGTACTTTGAAGGTGACTGACATTTAAACATGTAAGAATAAATACACAATTTTTTATAAATAAATTCTGGGTTTTCTGGGACCCCTCTCCCCTTGTATAATAAAGAAGTTGTATAAAGATTTTTAAAAGTATGTGTGTACGGAGGGGAAGTAGTTGACCCTGCATGTGAAAACCAGGGATCACTTTAGGAGGGAAGGAACACATGACTGCGGTCTTGAAGAATGACAGCCAATTGTTGTTGGGTGGAGGTGGCCACTCTTGGCAGACAGAACCAACAACAAATGTCCAGGCTTGGAGGATGGTGTGCCTGGGAAAGAGACAGACATTCAGAGTGGCTAGAGCAAAGAGTGCACAGGGAAGTGAGGCTCAGAGGTAAGGTGGGACCAGACAGTACAGGGTCTTCTAACAAATGAGTCTGCAAAAGTTCAGACTAGTGGCATTAAAGAGCAATGGGCAGAATCCTAGGATGCACCCAAGTTGCACTGATTCTCCCTTCCTCCCATCATCATCTCCCACTTTCCTAGTCTCCTGTAGCTCACCCAGTCATGCTGTAATTCAGCTGCAGGTTGAAGGGCATGTGCTCTGCCTGCTTATTAGTCCTGAAGCATAGAGCACAACGCTTCCATCTGGTATCTTGACATTTACTTTAAGATATAAACACTTGAAATGCAAAGACATAAATATTCAAGAAGAGGCCTTTTAACCATGGTTACTTAACTCAATATTATACTTTGACATTTCAACTCTTATCATCACAATGGAAAAAAGAAACAAAAAACAATGCACTCTCTGAATGAGACAGAGGAATAGCACTTCTCACCACCGGAAACTTACTGGGCTGCGATTTTGATGAATTTTTTCACCAGCTGCACCCGCTTGCCCAGTTGGCTGCAGAGCAGAATCTCCGTGGCCACCCACAGCTGGACCTCGTTGCACCTCTGGAGCAGAAGGCTGAGGTTTGCGGTGTGCTCCCCGCTTCCCTGTCTGCTGAATGTGAAGTAGATCAGCTCTTGCTGAAAGAAAATGCGTCCATGCCAAGGTTTATTCCCAGCAAAGTCAAGGTGATACAAAATTCAGTCCATTTTTAAGAGCAACTTCACATATCATTAATATCCTAACAGAAAATATAACACAAAAATATATTCAGCTCAAATTAATTTATATATAATTTGAATGCCTTGTCCAGTACTGTTCACCTAGAATCCTTATATACAAGTAATTTTTCAGAATGTAAGGAAGACATCTTGATATGGAAATCTAAGATATCCTAAAGTTTTAAATCACGGACCAAATGAAATTCCCAAACTTCTCAAACTGCTATGTTGAAAAATTCAAGTGAAAATGAACACTAACACTGTTGGCATTTGTAAAGGCACACCATTGGACCCTCACAGGCCTATTCTCTAAGACAATGGTCTTCCAATTTAGTGTGAGTCAGAATCACCTAGAGTACTCTCAGAGCCCAGATTGCTGGGCCCCACCCCTAGAATTTCTAATCCTGCAGGTATGTGCATTTCTAACAAGTTCCCAAGTGGTGCTGATGGTGCTGGTCTGGGTACCTGCTCTTTGAGAACCACTGATATAAGAGATCGTCAAGCCATAAAATGAAAGAAAATGACATTAGAGCAGGATCTAATAACTCACAAATGCAAACAAGACCAGTAACTATTTACACAGACTGATTACGTGCAAAGCAATAAAAATTGTTTTTAAATGGGGGGGGGGGAGAGAGAGAGAGAGAGAGAGAGAGAGAGAGAGAGAGAGAGTGTGTGTGTGTGTGTGTGTGTGTGTGTGTGTATTTTAACAGAAGTAATCCACATTCTTCCCACTACATATGCAGGGACACATTCTACCTATTAACATTTCCAAAGACATAGTCATTTAGCCTGAATGAGTTCACTACTTGCTCAGATTCAGATCATAATGTTGAAATTTTTAAATGAGAAAATATGAGGACATTTAAGACATTCCAAAATGAAAGTAAAGCTTAAAGGTCCTTCAACCGGGCACGAGGTTCCATCTTCAGAAGGCAAAGGCCATTATCAGAATGAAAAATTTTGCTGCATAGAAAGGCAAAGGCAACATATGGTTGCATGGGGCTTGAACATTTGTCATCTCTTGATTCCTGTGAGCCTTTCCACTGGCCAAATTTACTCATTAATTGTCAGTAGCATTTTGCCCCTAGTCTACTGTTTTATAAATGTTACAATCAGTCCTCAAGTGAGAAGGTGATAGACATAAAAACTTGAAATATATCCCAAATATTCAAGAAAGTACTTAAAGTCTTACAGCACAGTCCAAATTTATAGAACGTCCTTAAATAAAAAGATGAATGTGTATGTATACACACATAGATATAAATATGGTTCTTGTACAACTCCTGTGCACTTCATGGAAAAATGAACATATCAATATCAAAGGTAAAATAGTTTTTAATTCCTGTTAGAGCACCATATATTCAGTACATATACATACACACATATATGTGTTTCTACATATAAAATATAGCATATTTATTCTATGTTACATGAACACATGATCACACTAGGAGCAAATAAAACAGGCTCACATGTTCTGATTTTTCCAGGATTGGGTCAGTCTTTCAATCTATTCAAAGCCCCAAATATGTTTTGGACCATGTTATCCCAGCATAACAATATCGCCGCACGCACAGATATTCCTCAAAAAGAACTGGCAGTTAAAACAGCATTCACATTTTATCTCTTTGCTCCTTTCTTACCTCGTGAATTGAATTGAATAGACTCCAATCAAAATTCATTAATTCCAGAGCAAGATCCCAAGTGTTCATTCCCAAAATCCTCATCGACCTTTGCTGTGATTCCTCATTTTCTGCAAACGGGTTCTAAACCAACAGACAGAAGCAAAAGGATCCTCAGTAGTGCCCAAATGTTCTGTGCTGAATTGGCTGGCCGTAGAAAGGCACTAGAAGCCCAGATTAGAAAAGTCATCTTTTCTGAGTGCACTTAATATTTTCCCTGGTCTGTTCACCTTCAGTGAGTTACAACCAATTTAGGAAACGGTCTTGGAAATAGCAGAATGTGATCAATGATACTTCGCTGAGTTCGCCTGCCCTTCCCCCACCCCTCCCAACCCCCCACGCGTACAGGCACGCACAAATCTGATTATAAAACGCTGCCCCGGCAGACAGCATAATGAAAGTGAAAGCCCAGAAATCACTCTGGCTTCTGGTAAGAATTAATGTGCCAGCAGGGTTAGTATAAAAACAAACAAAAGAAATGTCATGGTGCACTTCAATAAAGACAGACATGGCTTTTATAGGAAATATATTTAACAAGTCTCATCCCAGACACACATTTACAAATTTTATTAAAATGCCTGTGGAAAGTGAAAAAAACTTAACATGAAATCAAAAACAAAAGTTATTTCATTTATGCACCATGGTAGATGGCTATTTGAATTATCAACTGCTTTCCCTACATATATAGGGCCTAACTACCGTGAATCTGGTGACGGTACTTCCTTAAAACACAGCATAAAATTATTAAATGCTACCACAACTTTAAGTCTATTGTCACTGCTAAAGTGATTTTAAAAATTACTTGGCATCTTTCCAAAATATTTGATATTTTCTAATTAAAATATAAATTCTCCCATTTGAGGAATTGGGACTTGAATAGTTACTGACTTAAAAAAGAAAGGGCCTTTGCAAAAATAAGTGACATGGCAGAATAAAGGGAATATTATAGATGCAAAATATTAATTCCTCTTTCTAAACTGAAAAATAAATTATTTTCATTGAAGAAGTTTTACATTTATGAAAAGTCTTTCTAATTAAAAACAAACAAACAAAAAACGAATGACTAAAAATCCTCACAGAGCTTTCCCAAAGACTTGATTCTCTTTGGAGCAGATCAAGGTACTAATTGTCTCTGTGTCCCCAGTGTAGGACACAGTGTGGAGCTCAAAAAGCGCTGATCAAATGAACAGGCTACAACTTTGGGAAGGGCAGGGTAGGGACAGCCAAGGTTTCTCAGGGGTGGGTCTGATGAGGCTGGGACCAGATAGGCCCCACTACAGACTGTCAAAGGAAGAACCAGATTTGGGAAGTAACAGAAATACCTGCTTAAAACTTGGAGGTGTAAGAATATTTTTACTCGGTTTTTTGTTCTTACATGGGCTCCCAACCCTGGCACTGCATTCCAGGTTGTCCACCGCCCTCACCTAGAAACATTATATTTCTCCATCCCATTCCTTCATGACTTTAATTCCTGTTTTCTAAGAAGATTAATCCATGTTGAAAGTGCTAGAGGGTACTGGTGGTTTCATGTGTTATTCTTTTCTTATAGTGCTCTGTTTTAGCTGACATGTCTTGGAGATGAAATATCTAAACCTATGATTCTAATGGGGACATTTTAGGTGGTATCCAAAGTTGGTTGGGGAAACACTTGGGGACAGGATGAAGTCTGGCTCTTCTTGGAACATAAGCACCCACTTATTTAATGAAGATATCGCCCCAGCCTGCCTTCTCTTCAGATGCTGGCCTGGCACAGTGGTAGACTGAGCCCCAGAATGCATACAAGGGAACAGTACAAGAAGGCCACGTGTGGTTTGGGGAAGAGGGCATGGAAGACAGAGTGTGGCCCTTGTCACAAGTGGCTTGGGGAGGAGGGCGTGAAAGACACTTGGAGTGTGGTTCTCTCCCACTGCAAGGAGGTCCACAGTAGCTACATATTAAACCATCTTCCTTCATGAAGGAAGAGGCAAAATGATCTCATTATTTACTCAAAAATACTGTGCAGCACCCATTTGTCATATTTTCACTGATGGAATTACACAGGCCCAGCGACCTGCTTAAGAACAGGAAAGGTTCGAGTAAGGTAAACGTTTCCCTCTCCTTGTCTTTCTCCTCATGTCCAATGAGAGGAATATGCAGGGGCTTCAGAGTCAAACGTAAGTGAACTGAAAATCCTAGCACTCTCCCTTACTTAGCTGTAGGAAGCTGGAATGTTACCCAGCCTCTCTCAGTTGTGGATTATTGGATGTCTCCAGGAAAACAGATGAGGACCTGGAGTCTAGCCCCAATCACAATCTCTTAGAGCCTTCTTTTTCTAGATGACAGATCTGAGGCCTGGTCCTGCTAGTCAGAAACTAACCATGACAACAACAAAGAGATCCAGTTAGGCAAAGACATTCTTAAATCTGGAACTGGAAATAACTTAAAGCATGGATTCTACACTTCTTTAGCCTCTTACTCTTCAGTGGCATCTGACACCCCCTTGTTATGAACCCATTTTACACTGGGAAGGCTGATCAATGTCTTTTGCCATGGTGTTGAAACAAAAGTCTCTTTCCCTACACACAACCAGGGCGTATTTCTCAGCCCAATCTTCAAATATACATGCCCCCCCCAATATATATATATAAATTATATATATATGTACTTTTTAATTATATATATATAAAATTAAAATTCCATGAAGGAGTCACTTGCCTTATTTCAGTTCAGGAAAAGTTTTACTTAGGAGCTTAGAATTTCTCAAGTTGGGACTCCCTTTGACATGCAAAAGTAATGTTATGTGAGAATATATCCTTGGCAAGGGAGGAAATTGTTTAGTATATTTTTTTCTAATATTCATTATAAAACATATGAAAATATGCTTTGAGTCTGATATTTGCATGTATGAGTGATTCAAATACAAGGCTAAAGGTCCTTACCAAAGTATCAGCCAGGTCTTTCCTGTAGACATATATCCGACCAGATGCCTCGAAGGATTTAGAGATGGCCAAGTCATTTGCCTGAAGTTCATGCTTTTCTTTATTTAAAAAAAAAAAAGCGTAATTAGAAACACAGGAATAAGCAGTAGGATAACACAGTATTTCTAACAAGTAAAACTTGCCAAAGAAAATATTTAAAAGTAAATCAGACTTAGAGTAGATTAATTCACTTCTCTATGATCAATACAATGACACCAATGGTATCACAGTACCACTCAGCACCCAAAAAGTAGAGTCCTCATGTGTTTCTTCCTTGTAATATTTAGTCTTTTTTTTTTTTTTGAGTCAGAGTCCCACTCTGTCACCCAGGCTGGAGCAAAGTGGCATGCTAATGGCCACACGGCCTTGACCTGCTCAGTTCAGGTGATTCTTCTGCCTCAGCCTTCCTAGCAGCAGGAACCACAGGTGAGCTCAGGCAATTCTTTCACCTTCACCTCCCAAAGTGCAGGGATTACAGGCATGAGCCACCATGCCTAGCCTAGTCATTCTTTAGACCGCAAAACAGCTATTAAAAAAAAAGTAAAATCTGTTCATTTTTCTAAGATAACCATATGATGTTAACATTGATTATATTTGGGCATATTTTTGCTCTGATCTTTATGTAAGTGTGTGTACGCACACAGAAATAACTGCATTTATTTATGCAGATACATGCATAAGAATTATGGTTACACATATACATTTATAATTATTCCATATATGACTTTATATTCTGATTTTATAAGTACTTATCCACATGCCAAAATTATTTACATATGTCATGTTTAATTGATTATATAACAGTCCATTATACCATCATTAATCTTTCCTCTATTGTTGATGATTTCTAATTTTTTTGGTCATACAAATTAAGTGGCATGATGTATGCTAAGCACCAGCTCAGGGCCTGGCACACAGCAGGCCTTGATGAATGAGATCTATTATTATAGCAGTCATTACAGATATCGCTAAAGTCAACATCCTCGTGTGTAAATCTTTGCCTGTTCATAGATGATTTTCTTAACATAGATTTCCAGTAATGGAATTACTGGGTCAAAGGGAATAAATATGTTTTAATATAAACTGCAAAATTGCTTTCTCATTTTTATTTTTTAGAAAATAAGTCAATAAACTACCTTAAAAATAGGCATAAAACTTGTGCACTGACCAACACTAATCATTACTTTTGGTAAGTTTGCTATTTTGCTACAACTAAAAATTCGCAGTACATCTTGTGTTTCTTGATGCCTAGTGATGCTGAATATCATTTACACATTTCTCTTCTATTTTATCTCCCTTGTTGCAAATTAATTCTATCCATTGACCATTTTCTATTACATTTGGAACCCTCTAATAACACAATAGTTCTTGTCATAGAAAAATGCCCTTTTAAAACAATAAAATACACACAGTAGACTGAAGTACTAGTGAAGTTTATTTCACTGTGACACAATCAATTTCTCAAGGCAGCTGCTCAGTTATCCAACATGACTGGGAAATATAATATTCCACATACCTTTTTCGGATAACTTTATCTGTTCAAATGCAAAGTCTTATTTTGAATAATTCTATTGAATACAGAGTATACAACTGATAAGCTAACATATTCTTTATGGCCCTGCATTATAAAGATCAATAGTGCTGTAATGTTGGGCCAGTGACACGTGTAGCCAATGGCCCTATGCTCTGGGTTCTGAAGTTCCCACTTCTGGGATCCATCTGCTCCTTCTGAGTTTAGCTGTAATTTCCTGTGGCCCTGTGTGTGCCTATGTATACCTTCAGTTTGAATGGATAAGAGCCATTCATGCTGTATAGAATAAAATGCCATGGCTTTCTGTCAGCAATTTTTTTATTTGCTGAAAAACATTTTATTTTCCAGGTTTGTCACTCCACTATAAAAGATGAAAACTGATAAGATTTTAACTTCTGAATAGCTGGGTAGGTTACTGTTACTACATATACATGCCCATTCTGAGTATAAAACAGCTAGAATGATGGTATGGCCCCTTTTAGAAAAATCCCCCAAATCTCCAACATCTTAGAACTTTTTTTTTTTTTTTTGACAAAAAGAAAAACAGTTCTCATCATCATTTCTTTTTGAAGTAACATTAGAACATCATTTATTGAAAAATGATGTAACTAGAGCAAATAATGTACTAGGTTCTATATTTTTTTCTTCATTAAAACATTATTGTTTGGGGGGATATAAGACACAGGCAGAAAGGTTCTTTCCAGACAAAAATAATGAATGGAAAATGACGGCACAGTTCCAAATCTGTGGGGCCATTCCACAGATGAGCTGATATTTCTAGTGATGATTAGCAATGGGTCTATACGTATTACAGCACCATTGCCCACCCTGATGAATCTAACTTAATAGAGTGTGAAAATGATATTTCACAGCCATCAAGTAGATATTGGGTAGTGAAAGAGCCACTCATTAATTACCAGTCTCGTGAGACTCTGGGCTCACTCTGAGTTAGATCTGGAGGGAGATGGGTCTCAGGTGTGCTGCAAAGTTCACTTAGGGACCCTCCGTCTCTGGCATCTTTTGTCTGGATGGAGATCCTATGGTTACTTTCTGTAGTAGTACTATCCTGAGAGGCACATGTTAGTCTTGATGAAGCTTAACACTACTTAAAATCATTTTCTATTTCTGGTCACTTGAAAATTAAATATGATATACATTTATCATTCCTGTCTGAAACACATTATTAAAAATCCAGCCACTGATTGATTAAAATTTATTTAGCTCACATGTTTCTCAAATTCTTGCTTTTTTTCCCCAGATAATGTCTTGCTAGGATGTACAATGAGAGCCCTGGGAAAGGGAGGAAAGGCTCTCATGTATTAGGCCTTCGGAGAAGGGCTCTGTAATCAACTGGCTTGTAGGACCATCTTGCTGTCCCAGGAGCAACACAGCAATAGGGGTAAAATCATGTCACATAATACTCTCACCTCAAGTATATTCTGTTATTCATCTCCCAACTGCAGATGTAAATAGGAATGTTATTTATCCTTTCCTGTCTGCATCTCTGGTTGGTCAGTTCACATAATACTCACATTTTTCAACTACAGATGCTAAATCACTTTCTTTGTGTTTTTCTCAGGGTTAATGAGATATTAAATAAAGAATGCAAGTCAAAAAAAGAGGCCGGTAACATGGAGATATGACAGGCTCCAGTGAAAGCCAAAAGGTCTGCTCAGGCTGTATGGATCAATAGTGTCAGCTTGTAATCTGTGTGATCTTATTCAAAACAGACAATAAACCATTCTCTGAGGAGAAATAAGGCCCAACAGAAGGAGAAGCTGTAACCAGGCCTCACTCCCCACATCCAACTGAAGGAACACTGCCTTGTGAGCTTTCGGTCTACTGTATACTTGGTCTTTCAACAGGGGTCTTTAACTATTAAATTGTCAGCCAGCAACATGACCAGTTCAAGGCCACCTTTTTTTCCCTCTAAAGTAATTTCATTCTTTAGCAGTTGTCCAAGTTAATTTAAATATGAAAATAGAAGGTTTATCTAGAGCACAAAATATGAAAAGCTTTATCATGAATTTCAAAACACTGGCATGCTTCTCTATTCAGTTCATGGGGACCAACTGTTGTCATGGAAACACTTCTGGTAGCAGCTTCTTATTGTGACTGTGGCTGTCCAGCTGAGGGCCCAGAAGGGACCAATGAGTTGCACATTTCCTCTACAAAAATGTCAACTCTCTCCGAAAATTTCGGAGGAGAACCAGCTAAAGATCAGTATTCAAGGGCAGAAGATAACTTACCCCCAGAGAACGACACAGTCACCAGAGCCAGATCCTCTTCTGCGTACTGGATCTTTTCAGCCACGACTTTCAGGATCTCCTGCGCTGTGCTGGAAACTTTTGCCTTCACGCTGACATAGGAGTGCTCCGTTACATACACGTGGCAAAAAACTGCACAAGTCAAAAGAATTGTTTGCAAACAGAGAACTGAGGTACTAAGGTACCCACTTTTCCAAATCAAGGTACCCACCTTGCTATTCTCTATAGGACACAGCATATACAGCTAGATTAACATATTTATGTATGCAATGAGTGCTGGAGGATATATGCCTATAAATGTATGCTTGCAGATACACAAGGCACAGATGTTATAAAGCTGACAAACAAGTTCCAATAGCATTTAGACTTCCCACACTGTGAAGAGAGACTTGAGCCATGGAAGTGTTCATTCATGGTAGAGTACAGTGAAATTGACCATAGTACGTTGAAATCTGTGGTACACAGACTGTATTTTTGAATACCTTCATTGAGAGTTTTAGAGATCTCCCAAGGTAGCATATTAAAGTGGCTAATTCATAAATTTTTATTTTACACTCCATTTCAGGACAGTCTCAGTGACCCAATCAAGAAAACTTTTTGTTATTAGAATTCCCATAAGCTTATCTAAAAATTGATCATCTGCTTTGGTTTTTGTGTTCAGTTTTCTCAAATCATTTAAGAATGACTTCCCTTCTCCCATCAAGGTAGTGATGAATTTAGTTTTGAAGTCACATCTGTAGCCTTTTAAATTTCCTTTTTATTGTCTGCAGTGCTAATCATTATTACTAGGACATTATCACTATCAGGGTGAATGGGTTCTGAAAAAATTTTTCTTTATAATTTGAATAGCAAAATCTGCTTTAATAGCAATGGAGATAATTGACACATTGCTTCTTATGTCAGCTATTCTGAAAGTATAAAACATTAGCTTCTCTATTATAATAGACAAGGACAATAACATACATTCTGCTCTTTTGCATTGCAAAAAAATGGGAGTGCAGCTACTACAGAAATTGTATAATGCAATGCAATTTACTTATTCATTTAATTTTTTGAGTGAAAGTCTAACTCTGTCACCCAGGCTGGAGTGCAGTGGCATGCTCATGGCTACTGCAGCCTCAATCTGCTGGGCTCAGGAAATCCTTCTGCCTCAGTCTTCCAAGTAGCTGGAACTACAGGCATGTGTCACCATGTCCAGCTAATGTTTTGATTTCTTGTAGAGATGAGGTCTTGCCAAGTTGCTCAGGCTGGTCTCAAACCCCTGGGCTCAGGCAATGCTCTTGCCTCGGTCTCCCAAAGGGCTGGGATTACATGTGTAAGCCACCACTCTTGACTGTAATGCAATTTAAATGGCACCACAAAAATAAATCCAGCAAGATTATCATAGAAATGCAAATGAAGTCTACAGCCGTACCACCCTAAAAGCACCAATCTCATCAGAAATGCAAACGAAGCAAAAATCTATGAGTTTATATGTATAGAACCCCGGAGCAAATATACCACCAGGAAACATTTGACATATTTGGTGTGGTTGTGTTGGGTGTGTTACTAAAACAATAGCGTCTAACAAATAGTTGCTTTATATTTTCAACACACTTGGCAGAAAGATAAAGGCTTTCCTCCTTCCATAGAAAAGTGAAATTTCTGAGCAAGGCAAAATCTGGCCTACAAACCACTAATTGTAAGGTAAGTTTACCACTTGCTTAATAAACTGAGGAACAAAAGGAGGCCTCTTTGAGGCTCAGCTTGGAAAAGGATATAATTAAATTATAAGACAAACAGGCAAGGAAGGTCAGCAACAAATGCATTAGAAGATAAGATAATTCTGTTTGCTCTTGCACTTGGTGAGATGACACTGTGATCCCACAGAATCACATCTATCGGCGGCATTATATACAAACGCCATGTCATAAAATAAACCTCCTGTGACTTTTTTTAAATGACAAGAAATTGAGCAAATACTAAATGCTCTCACTGTAGAGTTTTGGCACATGGAGAAAGGTGAGTCAAGGCAGATAGTCTCAAGGTCACAACAGAGTGAGCATTTTAATTTGCTGTTTCCTGGCGCTGCACTTAACTCAGCCTTTATCTAAATAGGAGAAAACCACTGCTAACATTTTTTGTTCTGCTATAAACTATTTATGTAGAGAAGCATGTCAGCATCTTCAGGGTGCTCGAAAAGTACCTCCCCTTCTACTGAATGAACAGCCCTCTTCAGGGAGGCCATGAGTCCCGTCAGCACTAAGAAACATGGACTGGGACACAGTGGGTGGACAGCACTGCCTACAGAGCCTGGACACACACACAGCCTTCCTTCCATTATTCCTTCCAAGATTTTTTTTTTTTTTTTTTTTTTTTTTTGCGTTAGAGTCTCACTCTTGTCACCCAGGTTGGAGTGCAGTGGCACGCTCATGGCCACTGCAGTCTCGACCTGCTGGACTTAGGCGACCCTTCACCTCAGCCTTCCAAGTAGCTGAAACTACAGATGCATGCCACCACGCCTGGTTAGTTTTTTTGTGATTTATTGTAGAGACAAGGTCTCACAGTTGCCCAGGCTGGTCTTAAACCCCTGGGCTCAGGCAATCCTCTCACCTCGGCCTCCCAAAGTGCTGGGATTACAGGCTGAGCCACCATGCCTGGCCCCAAGATTTTCTTCTCTAAATCTCAGAAACAGACTCAGTCCAAACCCTGTACATTGACTCTGGAGGTCTTTCTGGTTAGTC
This sequence comes from Cephalopachus bancanus, assembly GCA_027257055.1. NCBI lineage: Eukaryota > Metazoa > Chordata > Mammalia > Primates > Tarsiidae > Cephalopachus > Cephalopachus bancanus. The sequence continues at coordinate 870,666 of JAPVLO010000091.1, forward strand.
ACAGGCAATGGGCTGAGGGAGGCAGGGAGGAAAAGGTTGAATTTCCAGTTCATTTTGCACCACTGCTCCAGAACACAAGGAGGCTCTTTGTAAAATCTCTTTTTCTTTCATCCCAAATTAAAAATATTCCTGATCCTTGGAATAGTATTATATGACCCAAGAAAGCTGTAACACTCACAGCAACAAAAGAAAAACCATTGCCAGGTGTGGTGGCTCACACCTATAATCCCAAAACTTTGGGAGGCTGAGGTGGGAGGATTGCTTAAGCCTAGGAGTTCGAGACCAGCATGCAACATAATGAGACCTCATCTCTACAAACAACAGAAGAAAAATTAGCCAAGTGTGGTGGCATATGCCTGTAGTTCCAGTTACTTGAAAGGCTGAGGTGGAAGGATTACCTGAGCTCAGGAGGTCAAGGTTGCAGTGAGCTGTGAGTGTGCCACTGTACTCCAGCCTAGGTTACAGAGTAAGACTCTGGCTTAAAAGAAAAAAAAAAGAAAAGAAAAGAAAAAGAAGAACTATCTTATTTGCTGTTCACTTGTTTGTCCGAGGGATGTAATAGCTAGAAATGACAGTTCCACTCAGGCTGATGTGCTCATGTAGGAGAATGGTGGTGATTCATGGTTACTCCACCTTTAAACCCTTGCTTAAAGCCATACTCACTTTCCTCTGTTTCAGTTACAGTTCCTCGATGCTGGAGCCAGTTCTCCTTCAGACTGAATTGGTGGAAAAGGGCTTTATTCTGGAGAAGGGAGAAAGAGAACAATGAATGAATGCATTCCTGCCCTTCGGACAACTATGGCTGTTTATAACATGTTCCAAAGGAGTTAGCCAAATTAAGAAAAAAAAACATATAAAATACAAAATCCACCCATCCAATCTTACAGAAATAAACTGGGAGTTGCCTCAATTAATGCAAATGGAGGTGGAGATTCTGAGCAATAAGATAGGCCTTGGCAAAGGCCAGTAGCAGGCAAAAAGCCCCTATGATCTCTGTGACAAGCTAGAGAATCCTCGCTCCCATCTGGCATTTTTCACATCTGGCTGCTACAAACATCTACTGATTCTTCTCCTCAGAAAGACAGTGTTTCCCCATCCCAAAATTAACCTCCAAGGTGCAGATATCACAATCTGATCTTCAGCTTTTTATATTTTTCACAGAAGCAACTTTGAGGTTGCTTCAATATGTCTGTTGTAGTACAATGACTTTCTCAAGGGAAATGGGTATGTTGTTCAATATGATCATCTACCTGCTGTATCCGCTTCCTCAAAATGTGTGCCTGGCCATCTCATTCTGCACTGCACAGGGAACATGTTCACATCTGCTACCTTTTCTTTTTCTGTTGTGTTGAAAGTGCAAATATTTTCCTTACGAGACTTCTTTATTCTTGGAGTCAAGATCCCTGCCTGGATTTTTTTTTTTTTTTTTTGCATAAACATTTTAAAATTCAAATTTATATCACTCTGGGGACAGCAGGAAGCTCTGAGACTTCAAAAATACACCTCCAAATAAGCAGAAAGCCATTAAATCAAGGGCACATAGTGAAATCGGATCAGCACCAGCACAGTGAACTGAAGCGAGGCAGGAAAGCATAGGAAGGGCTGCAGCCCTGGGCTCCCCTGCCTCTTCCCATTATGCTTGAGGCAGAGTTCATTTTCATTTTGAAGAAATGACAAGTGAGGCAAGGCTCCATGCCTCCAATCACCTCTTTTCAGATATAGAAGAGGCTGCCTTACCTTCCTTTGTGGTGAGTATTCATCTACAGTGCTGAAAGGAAAAGCACCAGAAGTCAGTCTTTGTCCCAAACCCAGAATAATGCAGTTACTGTTATAGAAGACAAATTTTCTGGCACTGGGCAAAGAATCTTGCTCTTTAAAAAAGATACAACACTGTGATCATTAATTTACTTGACATTGGGGTCTAGATTTCAAATAAACCAGGAAGTAAAGAAGCTATCAACTCAAGAGCTATATTCTGCTTTCTGCCCACAGAAAGGAAGCAAAGAATTGAGGGAGGAATTAGATCTATTCAGTTCATGGGAACTCAGTCCACAGAATTATGGGTCTTTTTTTCTTTTAAGTTGTAATATGTAGTCCACAGAAAAAAAAGTTTTCTTACATAGAGACAGATTTTAGGTAAAATTGTTATATAAATAGCTAAATTAAGTCAGCCAAGGTACATCTGTTCCAGGATGTTTCTCTGTGTGGTGGAACTAAAGAACATTCTGCCCATCTCTGACCATGCTCCACAGTTTCCCACTGCCAAATGTGGTGCCTTCTGAAGGCCACCTCCACTTATGAAGGAACCAGCACTGGGGCTGATTTCATACATCATTAGGTAAACCATAAATTAAAGGTATCAATCTTGTTCTTAGAAAGAAACACTTTCTCCTGTATTTGTATACTGGTGCTAGAGAAAAATGTCATGAGTTGAACTTTTGGAGCTCAAATCTTATTCTAGAATCTAAAGGTATTTCATGATCTTTTTTTTTTTTTGAGTTGGAGTCTCACTCTGTTGCCCAGACTGGAGTGCAGTGGCCGCTCCCGGCCACCACAGCCTCGACCTGCTGGGCTCCAGCGATCCTTCTGCCTCAGCCTTCCAAGTAGCTGGAACTACAGGTGTGCACTACCACACCCGGCTAATTTTTTGATTTATTGTAGAGATGAGGTCTCGCCAAGTTGCCCAGGCGGGTCTCGAACTCGCGGGCTCAGGCAATGGACTCACCTCAGCCTCCCAAAGTGCAGGATTACAGGCTGAGCCACCGAAATAAATGAAATAAATAAGATTATTTCATGATCTTATACCAAACAGGCAGGAATCATTCTTGAACATCATTGTCTTACTTTAAACTGTTACCATTTTTATGTAAGTTTTTTAAATGGAATGTATTAAGTTCCATTAATGCATTTAACAGATTGTATTTAAATGCACTAAACCATGAATTAAAGTTTCCCAACTGTAAAAGGTTTGCTATACAGCACAGAGCAACTTCCATTTGGAGATTATTTTGATGGCAAGGTTTTTTTGTTTGTTTGTTTCATTTATTAGTATTTTCATATTAGTCTTAGGCTGTGGAAACTGACTATATTGTAAAAGAAGGCCACCAAAATTCACAACATTCATTTGTAACACACTCTACTAACTTGCACCTTATTTCTGAATCTCAATGTTCAGTTTTGATAATTGAAGACTAAAGTTTACACAAGGCCTTGCTTGCTAAGATTAATTTATATAGATGTTTAATTTACAATAGGTCTTTCTTTACTAAAACTAAGTCAGGCTTTAAATTGCCAATCAGTAATCCGAAAGGCCTGAATTAACATTTTTTATGAGAAGTGCAATTTGTGATTGCTGAAATCTTAACATAGCTTTTCATGACTCGACAATATACGTGCTTCATGTTTACTGAGTATAAACTATATTGTAAATCAGAGAACAATTTTTCCCTTCAGATGAACTCTGTAGATATATCTGAAAACTGAATAATGACTTGATGCTTTCATTTACTGAAATTAATAAGGAGACTTAGTAGGAGTATCACTAATGGTAAAGTTGGGTGTTGCCAATCTGAAAGATTAATGACAGACACCTAGGGAACGCTTGGACATGCTAAGAGGTTTTGAGTAAACGGTTTTCTTTAATCTTTCTAAATTGATAAAGAAACCTCAAGGAGTCCATAAAATCGAGCTTTTAAAGTGCTCCATGGTTTGCTGGGACCTATGTATACAATTTTTTTTGTTATTTCATAGGGATAACTATGAACCACAAAATGACAAGTTAAATACTTAGACTTTTAAAATTAAATAACAATTGACTAAATAATTATTTTTATGCATCAGGTTGTCATGGCCCAGTTTGTTTTTACTGTATCAAACAGGGCTACAAAAATAGACAATGAGCTTGATTTAGTATTCTTCCATTTTGAGATACAAGAACAAAAAACACAATTTACTACTAGAAAAGCCAAGGAATCAAGATGAATTTGAGTCAATATGTTCAAAATCAACTTTAGTGTATAAAATATCCTGAACTAGCACATTTGCTGCTGCTTTCTTTCATTGACTATAACTAGAAAAATGCAATACTTACTGACGGCGGTGCATTCCAAGTATCTTTTGAAATTCTTTCAATTCTTTTTCAAGTATTGGATATTCATAGACATCATCCAGTACATTCCTGTATATGGTCTGGGGGGAAAAGATAAATGGCAGCTGAAATGGTTCAGTGCTCATTTTGGAGACATTAGGACACACAATGGCTACCTAAGAAATAAGAAATCCAGGACAATCGAGGGGTTTAAACAGGTACCAATGGCAGATTATAATCAGAAGCAGATTATAACTCCTGGCCCCTTACTCAACTGCCATGGCTCATCTACCTGTTTTTATGGGATGCAGGTAGGAATTCTGGAAATTTAGAGATCCCTGATTAGCTACTGAAGATTTCCATGGCCTGTTCTACATTTTAAAATAGTGTCTACAGAATTTTTGGGGAGGGAGGAAAATCAGTTAAAATTTAATTAACCACTTGTTTTGAAAACAACATGGGTTTAGTCAAAGAGTTGATTATTACAGTTTTCAACTGGAAGTCTAAATGACAGCTGAATGTTGAGTTTACAGTGGTTTCTTTCATAAAAGGGAGAATCTGTTTAGGTACTTACCCAACCTGAACTAGAACTCTTCCTTGCTACAGTTCCATTCTACCCCTTTTCTGTTTTAACTTGCATATCTAATATGGTTTTGGTGGCCAAAGGAATCCAACTGTCTACTAATCATCTCTCTGGAGAATTGTCTTTGCTGAAATGATACTGAAGTCTATTAATGATTAGAAAGATAAATCAGTCTAACTCCAAATGTAAATATCTATAGCATCTGTTTAAAAATTATTCCTTAACATTCTCAAATTATACAGTGTCCTACAAATGTTTCATAATAAATGTAATGTTATTATAATTTTGAAATGATAGTTTTTTACCCAAATATTCTATGTCGGGGACTGGTTAATTTAAACATATAATAAATCTCAACATAATAAGTTGTATCAAATATTGAATATTTTGGTTTACCTTCTTTAAGCATTCCATTTGCAATCAAAATTCCCATGACTTTTCTGTAGGGAATATTGAGCCTCAGAAGTCAAAATAAATTTATACATTCTCTGAATCACAGCTTTGACTATCACAGAAAATGTTGAATGACTGCTACCTACAATTGAGATTTTGAAATGCCTAGCTAAAGGATAAAATCAGTCATTTGGCAGTAAAGACTGTCTGGAAGTGTGAGATTACCTTTAAAAACATTTTTGAATGTTCATCTTCATGTAACCAGTCTTTGTACAGAGCAATCCACTGGGACACAAGATGCAAGACTTTACGTTTCCGATGAGGAACATCTGAATTTTCCTCTTTGCCTTGATACTTCTTAGCAGAATAGGTGCCAATGGTTAAGAAAGAACATTATGTTGTTGAAAATGAAAAATATGAAGTGATCCATTTGCTTTTGTTTTTATATAATACACTAAGGCATACAAGTATCCAAATATGCGGGAAGAAGGAGATCTATGGAGGGAGAGCCAAAGGTGTACATGGAATAGCGCAAAAGTAAACTGAGGAAAACAACTGGCATGTACTACATGGCTGGTCAGGAGGTGAAGGGTTGAACCATTTCACTAGCAGCTGCTGACACAGCAGCAGAGGGTTAATGCCAGCTCAAGGAGCTAAGAAGTGGCCCATTAATTTCAAGAGTGGCTCCAAGTGGAGAGACGGCCTCACTCTACCAGTGAATACTATTTCAATAAATGTTAAACCAGAACTAGGCCAGAGAGAGTCTGGTCCTCAGAAATTCCCATTCTGTAAAACTAGGTGCTTCTAAAGTAGTTCCAAATGAGCACAGATTTCTGGAGCACAATTCGTGACAGGACTCAATGCCCACTCCTAGGAATTTTTTTGAAGAAAACACTGGATAAATGTGCAAGCACAGAGGAAGAGAGACTGTTAAATTTCATTTCAATTAAAATAAAATTCAAAAAATAGAAAATAACCAAAAAGTTTCAATAATTAAAGACAGTTTATGAAACTATTACATATCCATTTACCAGACTATTCTGCAGCCACAAAAATGACACTCCAGCAGTACATTTACTGGCATGGAACAGTCCTAATATATTGTCAAGTAGAAAAAAAAGTAAGAAAAGAATATGTTAGGATAATCCATTTCTGTTAACAATGCTTATTTATAGGCATAATCTCATTATCTAGAAGAATATATACTGAATAGTTAACAGTGGCTTCTCAAGATAATGAGATTTCAGAGTATGTGAATTATTTTTATTTTACTTATTAGCATTTCTTAACTTGTATACAATGACCATATGTTAACTATGCTGTTAAAATTATATAAAAATAACAACCTCAAAGGCAAAGTGTTTAAATGACAGGGATTGAGACAGCAGCTTGGCATATTCTAAACTGATGTACACTTTTTGTCTCCAAAGTGATAATTTCTGAGTGTCTTGGTGACATTTCAAAAATGGCTAGGGTCAGGGAGTGGCAGTTCATGCCTGTAATCCCAGCAGTTTGGGAGACCAAGGAGGGATGACTGCTTGAGCCCAGGAGTTCGAGGCCAGCCTGGGCAACATAGTGAAACCTCATCTCTACAAAAAAATTTTAAAAATCAGCCAGATATGGTGGTGCATGCTTATAGCCCCAGCTACTTGGGAGGCTGAGAAGGGTGGATTCCTTCAGCTCAGGAGTTGAGGGTCTCAGTGAGCTGTCATTGTGCCACCACACTCCAGCCTGGGTGACAGAGGGAGATCCCCGACTCAGAAAATAAATAAATAAACAGAAGATGACTAGGAGTAGGAAATACTGTGATACTAAACACAGGCAGGCTTGGGGTTGTATGACTAGATTATATATTCTTTTTTTTTTGGAGTTGGATTCTCACTCCATCACCCAGGCTCAAGTGCTGTGGTATGCTCACGGCCACCACAGTGTTGACCTGCTGGGGGGGGGGGGTTCCAGCAATCCTTCTATCTCAGGCGTGGGCTACTGTGCCTGGCTAATTTTTGATTTTTGATTTATTGTAGAGACAAGGTCTCCCCAAGTTGCCCGGGTTGGTCTCAAACCCACGGGCTTAGGCAATTCACTTGCCTCGGTCTCCCAAAGCGTTGGGATTATAGGCTGAGCCACTCAGCCCGGCCTAGACTATATATTCTTTAATGCTGACATAAAGTGCAAAATAGAAATAAATGCTACATCAGGCTTTGTAAATATCAAATATAATTTAGTTATTGTCTCCCCATTATGCAAAAATATATTAAGGCCATCTTTGATGTCCACTTTTGAAATAAACTTCTGGCAAAGACAAAAAAAAATCTGTTAAAATTTTTATTTCTTTTAGTTTTTCCCTTGAAGGGCAAAATATAAAGATTTAACTTACATTATTTCTATTTATGCAAATGTTCTACTTTTTTTTTTTTACTGTGAATATAATGTCTTCATTAATATTTTAAAAGTCTGGAAAATTAGGAAATATGAACACATTCTGTTTTTAGGTCAGCACATGTAAGTGAAGATGCGAGCCTTTTATTCAAGCTGAATATATATGTTTTATTATTACAGACCAGAAGAATAAAGCAATTCCAGGGACTGACACTTCAATCATTCTTCTTCATTCATAGTTACCAACAGTTTTTTGCTTAACCTTTTTCTCCTCCCTGCAAGATGTGTATTTTTAAAATACTTACTGGTTAACTTTGCATTTGTATTGGTCTGGTTTTTGATATTAGGGTATACACATTTTTTTACATTTTGTCTATGCTAGATTATACTAATTTATAAATTAAGCTGATGGTGAGTAGTAGGAAGGCATAGTGTGAGAGTTTTAAGTTCTAGGAAATGCACTAAATATTAGCTAGTCCAGAACTATGAGCTTAAACTGCATCCTATATGATGATAAAAGGTAGACGCTATTAAATTCTGTTACAATAAAAATACTTATCTAAAACATCCAAATCCAGCACAAATGGCTCTAACCTATAAATAATGTTCAAAAACCATGGGAAAACAAACCAGAATAATTTGGACCCTCCCTTAGAAGTTCATAGTAGTGAGATATAAAAGATATCTTCACTAAGATGTGCATAAAAATAACTCATGTCAAATATGGATGCCGTACTTTTGTTTGTGGTTTGTATTATTTCATCAAAGGTAGAGTATGCAAATATATATGGAAACAATCATGTAGAAAGACATCTGGTTTAAAATGTTTTAGATTTCATGGGCTTTGATAATTGGCACAAAGGCTGCTAAGAATCTGAATTAAGTTTTCATATAAAAATCTTAGTCATAAGGACTCAAAACATATTCATATCCAAGTAAAGTTTTAGAGATTATTTAGGGACATCCTATGAGGCACTACATTATTAAATGATAATCACAAATAATATTAGGACCACAGTTCAAGACAAGAGTTTGAAGGCACCTAATTTTCCATAAAAACACAATTCATATTACTTAATGGAAGATCACTGTTTTAGGAATATGTTACCATTAAAATGTAGATGAAACTAACTCACAGGTATTTTTCCAAAATACTTTTGAAGAAGGAAAAATTCAAAATCATAATTATTGCTAAACTGCTTAGCAATACTCTACTTGGAAGCTGTGGAAGAAATCTGCACATACTATTGAAATTTTCCAAATTCAAAACCAATACTGTTTCAGGATCAGTTTTACAAACGGATTCTAAAAAGTTTCAAAATATCTGCCATAGCTTTGTTTGGTTATAGGATATAGCAAAAGACTAAAAAATAATTACCATTTCCTATATATATATGAATCATATGTCATTTCTAAATGACATAAAGTAAAATCTCTCTTAAGAGAGATTTTACTTTAATTATGTCATTTATGGAATTTTAAAGTATTCTTTTAGGCAGAAAATAATGCTGTAAAGATGGGAGATGTAATCATTAATTAACAGAAAAATATTAAGTAACCATTATCATTAGGTCTTAATAAAACTTTGTTATACACAAAAAGGAATCCACTTTCCTAAAAACATTCATGTGGGCCAGATTAAAATCTTCAGTTTGGTTTAACAAAAACAGGACAGCTAACAGGCTACTAAAATGTTTCTGAAACATTCTCTTTCAATATATTAAGGCAATAAACTTAAAATATTTGGAGACTTTTCAGTAAGGTATGTAGTTTTGCTTTTTGGCCTTTCTCTGTTTCTGTATTACATTTCTTCCAGTTAGTGGATAAAATTCTAAGACTTCCTTAACTGGTCATTACCTTCTCATCACATCCATCATTCTAAGAGAGCATGTGGTGACAAAGCTCTGAAAAGATGACAGTTGATCCCAGGGTTAGGTTAGACCTCCCATGTGGGGGAATGGCTCATCTCCCAGGACACTTGCCAGGAACATGATATCACATATGCACGTTTTCCTGCACAAGTGGTCTGACACAAACCGATTGATTCTCCTTTAAGTCCACTTATTGCATGCTACTGCCAATCCATACAACCTCTTGACTCTAGGCCTCACCCAGTAGGCCAAATTTACCTGCAGATTTCTAAGCAATCACGAGGCACAGATTTGAAGCAATTGTCATATCAACAGTGCAATTTACCCACAACACAGAATGAAAAATCAGCCACTCCACCATTTCCAGCTTCCCCTGTCTATTCTGTCTCATTTCATCTTTTACCCTGGACATCACTACATTAATATTTAACATATCTACACTCTACTGTGGGGCTGAGTAAATTAAGAAAGGCAGTTAATTCCTAATGTGAGACATCTGTCTGAGAGGAAGCCACGCAGCATCCTCAAGTTAATGAAGGATATTGCCTTAGCAGCGCCTGGCACAAATCATCGGTTGTCATGAAGACAGTGTACGTGAGGAGGAAGTCATCCAGGAGGGTCTCTGCAAAGAAAGGAAACAAATACAGCATAAGCAAAGTGGAAATAAGAAGGGTGGCTGCTCATCCAGGCTCTGGAACAGCATGCCTGGCAGAAGCAGGATAAACGATGATGGCTGTGGGAGGGGTTCAAATGGGAGAATTTCAGCCACAAATGACATTCTTTATTAAAACTGAGATTTGAAAAACTCCTTTTAGAATGCCTCAAGCAATAATATTTTTTGTTGCAAGGCTTTCTAAACATACAACTTTATTATTATTATTTTCCTGAAACCTCATTTATATTTGTGGGTAAAGGTGTCATGGAAAACCTAAGCATAAAAAATGTGCCTTAAAAAAATAAAATTTATAAGATTTCTGAGGGATACACTCCAGTCCTTTGGGGAATGAAATCTTTATGTTCTAATAAATTAAGGGTTTCCAAAGCCTAAGTCTAGGGCAAGAATAATGGATAATAAAACCCAGAAGACACATATCAGGTTCCAAGGCCATTTACTTTATCTCTCAATGCATCTTTAAGAAGTTGGGAAAGTGATGAGTGATTTTCTTACTAGAGAGAGAGAGCTGAGTCCAGTTAAAACTAGAGTGCAGGTACAATGTGTCACAACATGCTTCTTCCTCATTTCTTTTTCTACTAACCAAAACAGGTTCCATTTTTATCACCCCCTTGCCTTGAGTATTCTTGAAAGAGTTCAGTTTACACGTAACATGTAAACAGGAAAATTCTGACCTGCAATATAATTTCCAAAATAAGATTGTATGCAGAATGCAAAGTAGTGGTTTTGCCTTAATAGTCTTTATCTAGTCTCCTTTACTTAAGATTCATTTTGCTATATGATTTAATTTTCCCTTTTTACATTTTGGACATCAAATTTTTAGTTATGTGAAACAGTAATAAAGTATGAGTAATGAGCTTGCATACTGTTATAGACTGCACACTTACATCCCCACTCTTCCCAACTCCATATGCTGAAACTTTATCCCCCAACGTGATGGTATTAGGAGGTGGGTTATTTAAGAGGTAATTGAGATTAGATAAGGTCACAAGGATGGTGCCCTCATGAATGGAATTACTGTCTCTTATAAGATTCTCAAGAGAGGTTGCTTCCTCTCTCCACTACGTGAGGATACAACGAGAAGACTATGGCCTATGAACCAAGAAGCAGACCCTCAGCAGACACTGAATCTGCCAGCACGTTAATCTTGGGTTCCCAGCCTCTAGAACTATGAGAAATAAATGTCCACTGTTTAAGCCTCCCAGTTTATGATATTTTGTTAGAACAAGCCTGAGCTAAGACATATACTCAGTAATTCTTATTCTCTCCAAGATCTACACATTATAAACGTGTAAGTAAAAATAATTGCCTAATACAGAATTCTATAGCTCTATGTTGAAGATTAGGTGAAAGAAAAGTCCACAAATTTTAGGAATAGTAACATTTACTTAAAAGTTAATCAATGAAAACAACAAGGTTATACTTATGAACACAAAACTCTGATAGAAAAGGCTATGGATGACATCTACAGTTCTATGTAAGTTACATAATTTGTTTCTTTTATTTCTATTGTAGGACATCAAGATAATCCTGATCTACAAAGGTAAGTGGCTGCAAATGGTTGCTTTAAAAAAAAAAAACTTGCTTTTTAATTTTTAAATGTCCATAATGGAAGCAAACCAAAATGTCAACAAAGAGTATTAAAGGAATTTCTTTCAAATATATTTATTTATGGAAAGTAACTGTATTCCTTATTACAACAATAAGTTTGACAAATGTCACCTAAAATGTAAAAAAGGCCTAAATTTATTCATTTTTTGTTTTTTTTGAGTTGGAGTCTCACTCTGTCACCCAGACTGGAGTGCAGTGGCACGCTCCCGGCCACCGCAGCCTCGACCTGCTGGGCTCTGGAGATCCTTCCACTTCAGCCTTCCAAGTAGCCAGAACTACAGGCGCACACTACCACACCCGGCTAACTTTTGATTTATTGTAGAGATGAAGTCTCACCAAGTTGTCCGGGTGGGTCTCAAACCCGTGGGATCAGGCAATCCACTCACCTCGGCCTTCCAGAGTGCTGGGATTACAGGCTGAGCCACCAAGCCAGGCCCTAACTTTATATTGTTGTATCATACTGCAACATTTTAGCAATCACTAGTCTAACTTCCTATTGTCCTATGGTAAAAACAAGTTTCAAGACAAATGTGCCTGGGCCTTACTGGACATAAATCACACCTAGTACAAAAGAGCTGTGGTGGTGTGCCTGATCAGACAATTTCATGAGAGTGAACATGCACAGCCTGCATACACAGAAGAGTTAGAAGCCCTGTGCTAATCTTGACTCACAAAAGTTTCAAATATACACACAAGGCCGGAGACACTTGAGTCTAAGATCTGTCTCCAAACTAGTTAACCTAGTAGTTCAACTTAATCACTGGTTAATGAGAAATCCGGACTATACTGTATGTGCCTTTCTTTACAGTTTTAAAGCAGTTTCAATTGAAATCAACTATTCATATAATATCTGAAACCCTAGGATACTTTTGGAAACACAATTTAAAAACTGTCTCTCTGGAGAGCTGTTGAACAGAAAGGTACATAAATTGTAACACTCCTCTGTGCCAAATGTAGTAAATGTGGTACTCAATGTGTGACAAAAATCCTTAACCTCTCTGGTCTGATTAGAAACTAAGCTGAATCTTTTTTGCATTCAATGTCAGACATGGGCAGCAAGGACAACAGAACAGTTTAGAATCTATCTTAGGGTATTCAAAGAGCTCTTAAAGGTAGGAGCCACAGAAACCACTGGGTGACAGCATTGAAAATGTCACATATTCAGCATTTAAAATGCCTGATGTGACATACAGGTTTGGACTCTTTGAGATGTTGTTATACTTAGCTGCATTTAATGAGGTTGGAACTATTCTCCAATCAAGATTTACTCCGTTAGTATCTGAGATTAAAAAAGAACACCATTATATTTGACATAACAGTCATTCCATTCCAGAACAACCTTAGATAATGAACTGAGTGACTATGAGGGCCTAGTTGGATGGTGGCAAACCCAACTGGTATTCAAATCAATTAATTGGTTTACATATAATATTTTGTTAAGGGCTTTGACCAAGAAATGCTTGTTTTCCCTCAAACTAATATGACATTTAATATTCAACAGTATTTACCTAATTATCCCTCTGCCATAGAAATATTAATTATAAAAAAAAAACCAATGAGGCTTTATAAAACATCTCCAGGCCAGGTGCAGCGGCTCAAGCCTGCAATCCCAGCACTTTGGGAGGCCAAGGTGAGAGGATTGCCTGAGCTCAGGGGTTCAAAACCAGCCTGGGCAACTTGGCAAGACTGTGTCTCTACAATAAATTTAAAAAATTAGCCGGTATGGTGGCATGCTCCTGTGATTCCAACTACTTGGAAGGCTGAGGCAGAAGGATCGCCTGAGCCCAACAGGTTGAGAGGCTGCAGTGATCGTGAGTGTGCCACTGCACTCCAACCTGGGCTACAGAGTAAGACTCTGACTCAGGAAAAAAAAAAATCTCCAGTTAAAATACTAATAAATAGAAGGTTAAAAATCCTAATGAACAGAATAGATTTCTGATACTCCTAACTCATATCTTTCTCTATTTAACTACCATGTTGTTTTGAAAACATTCTCTCTGTAGAGTTCTCTTTTATTCTTTTTTCAGCGTTATTTTTGCTGTACATATTTTGAAAGTAATTGAGTGCTATGAATAAAAAAAAAACCATAGTCAAACTGATGCATTTAAATAAAAGTGCATTTTATAAAAGCCATGCTTCCAAAGGAAAAAAAAAGCTGTCCCCTGGTATTTAGAGGTATTTTTAGAACCACAATGGTTATATGAATGATCCCCTGAAGACTATTAGCCAACAATAGCCATTTAGAAAGACTAGCAAATCATTGGCATTCAAATTAAAACCCTATAATTATCTATCATATTACATAGTACTTAATAGTAATTTAAGACTATAGGCAGAAAAGCACTTTTGTGCATAAGTATCTTTCATTTAAACAAATTCTTAGTTGCCATATGTACTAACATTCTGAATAAAAAAATGAATTAATTTTGATTTGTAACTCTGAATACCTATGTATACTAAAAACCTTTTCTTTGAAATTATATTCATTAAATCAATCTCTACATCTAATCCCAAATTATTGGGCCATCACTAAACTTTCGGGAATATCCTCCCCACTCCACCGAAATAAAAAATATTTTTAGAGTGGCTTTTTGAATACAGGAAACATTCTTGCAGTATAAAAGTTAACATTGTGATAATCAACAAAACTGGAAGGCAAATACTATCATAGTTTTAAGAAACTTGAAATAAAAAAATAGAAATTACTCTAAAATTTTATATCTATAATTAGCCATACTGATGTCATATAGGACTTTTCCCTATCATTTGCTACTATTTTAATTCTTAAGGCATAAAAAATGGTGTATTTTTACTTGATTTTACTTGAACATATTTCTCTTGAATATATTAATGAAAACATTTTCCCAGTTACATTTTAAGTGTATCAAGCACTAAAAATTCCCATTTTATTTCTGCCAAACATAAGTATGCCCAGAGAACCCTAGAGTTGTGTCAAGGTGGTTTGCTGCAGACCCTTTAGAGTTCTGTTATATATCATCAAAATTTTAAAACTGATCTAAATGTTTCCAAAAAGTCTAAGCTTAAAAGTTTTTTTTTTTTTTGGCTAAAACACACACACACACACACACACACACACACACACACACACACATGACAGAAGTCTAGAAATCATCAGGAATATAGGGCTATATAGGAACAAGTATAGAAATATACCTCAGTTATTTTTTTCAACATTTATAAGCAAAACTTTGCACTGCAATAATGAAACCACTCATCTGTTGAAGTGAATTATCAAGAAAGTACATTAAAAGATTTTTGACAGGCAATGGTTGATGGTAGCCATTTAATCTAAGTATGGCAATGTGAATACTCAACATTTTTGTACTAACTCATATTCCCTGAAGTACTGTTAGCAGTTTTGTCTCACCTGTATTTCTACTTCAGATGCAATGGAATTTACGGCACTCTAAAATATGTTCTACCTAACCTCTATTTCAAGGAGCCAAAGAAAGCTTTGAACATGAAAGGGCCCATTTCTGGCCCTGAAATGTTACAACTTACCGTTATTTTTTGAGAAGCAGTGCCAAAACGTACCATGTAATTTGATTAGGTACAAATAGAAGAATTTTTAATGTATAGGTTGGAATCATAGATTAAAATGCTATGCCATGAAAAGCAATGTTTCTTTCCTAGCATATCTTACATTTCTAAAAGTGATATTAATAGCCTCAACTGCATCTCTTTATCACAGCTTTGAGATTCACTCAATTCCTGCCTATTTTTACAATTTCACCACAAAGTTTTGTTTAGTCATTCTAAAACACCAAATCTTGAGATCTAGCTTGATTTTTAGGTACTTATTGCATAAGAAATACTGATTTATTTAGTACTATTTATATATTAAACCTTAAAAGCCATCACTCCCACCTTTAAATGTCAGGAACTTTAAAGAACAGAGCTTGATGGCACTTTTTAAATGATCAAATCTGTTTATTTTAACTTGTAATTTGGGTTTGAAATCCCATCATTTCTGTTTTGGGAAAGAATGATTTGAATTCAAGAGGTATTACATTTTTAGCTATGTTTAATTCCACACACTGCTTTCTAGAAATGTGACAAGGAAGAGAGCATGGAGTCATAAACATGGTGCTCGCCTGCCTTCTCTAGACCCTGTCACTCAGAGAAAGGTTGCAGGTTACTCTGGGATTAAGAGAGGGGAGAAGCTCCTTAGCTCCTGCCACCCCAGCTCCCATCAGCAACTCTCAGTGTCTAGTTACAATTATAACCCATTCACAGCTCATGTATATGTCTGCGGAGCCTGTTGGGAAGCTCAGAAAACAGTGTAAAGAATGCTAAGAAACCAGAGAGCTGGAATTCTTCCCAGGAAGCCTATGGCATAGCACTGAATCTCTCTATGCCTTAGTTAAGTCACCTGTAAAGCGACTATCATATCTACACCCATTGGAGGATTAAATAGGACAGCATATCTTTTTTTTTAAATTGGAGCCTCACTCCATTTCCCAGCCTGGAGTACAGTGGCACGCTCACAGTCACCCCAGCGTTGATCTGCTGGGCTCAGATGATCCTTCAGCCTCAGTCTTCTAAGTAGCCAGAACTATAGGTGCGCACTACCACGTCCGGCTAATTTTTTTATTTATTGTAAAGATGAGGTCTCACCAAGTTGCCCAGGCTGTTCTTGAACCCGTAGACTCAGGCAATCCCCTCACCTCAGCCTCCCAAAGTGCTGGGATTACAGGCTTGGGCCACCGCACCCAGCCTGGATAGTATATCTAAAGCAACTGGCAGAGAAACTGACATACCCTAGGCACTCAATAAATATGACCTATTCTTTATTTTCATAAAATTATTAGGATCTTTTCCCAATTCTCCAAGTGCTAGCAATCAACCTACAAACTGAACACTGAGAGCTATGAATTTTCGAGAGTAAGCATAAGTGAAAAAATGGATGTGGGTGTGTCTGTAGCTGAGCCACAAACCTGGGGCTGCAGGTCTTGTTTCACCCTCAGAGATGTTTTTTGTTAGTTGACAAAACATAAAAGTCGAGAGATTTGACAACACCAGGCCCATATCTCTGTGGCAACTGTTTAGCGCCAACTTGCCTACTGTATGCAGGGGGCCACCTTCCAGCGTCCTGGCAGGCTTCCCTCACTCACTTTAACTGCCCATGGATATGCAAGTTGGTAAGGCATGGTCTGTAAGATAGTTGTGAAGCTGCAATAGAAGAGATGGCACAGTGGAACTGTGAAGCAAAGCTAGAAAAATAAATTAGGGCCAATTCCTGGGGAGTCTTTGAGTACCAGACTAAGGATCCTGGGGCTCGTTCCATAGGAAAAGGGAGCTGAAGGGAGGTTTTCAAGGTCAGGGATGACAAGAGGGATACAGGTTAAACTTACTGCATCATGGAAGTCAGACTGGATAAGGGAAAAATAAGGGGAGAGAGGTGAGTTTGCCTTGAAACTTGTTGAGCTTAGGTTCCCCAGGTAACTCTAAGTGAAGCAGTTGGGCAGAAATATCAAAGACCAGAGCTTGCCAAAGAGGGCAAGAGTTATGGCTGAGGGAGGAACCACAGCCTAAAGAGGATGGCTGAGGTCAACATAAGTTCTCAGATATGTAGGAAAGATAACCCGTGGTCTGAGAGTAAGGTGGAGTGGATGTTCACACTTGACAATGGTAAGAAAAAGGTAAGTTAAGAAAGGGGAAAGAGAAGCCGGGTTCGGTGGCTCAGCCTGTAATCCCGCGCCTTTGGGAGGCTGAGGTGAGTGGATTGCCTGAGCCCGCGGGTTCGAGAACCGCCTGGGCAGCGAAACCTCATCTCTACAATAAATCAAAAAATTAGCCGGGCGTGGTAGCGCGTGCCTGTAATTCCGGTTACTCGGAAGGCTGAGACGGAAGGATCGCCGGAGCCCAGCAGGTCGAAGCTGCAGTGGCTGAGAGCGGCCACTGCACTCCAGCCTGGCGACAGAGTGAGACCAACTCAAAAAAAAAAAGGGGGGAAAGAGAAGGATAGAAATGGGAGTTAATGGTAGACACAAATGCAACCAACACCAACAAGGAAAAAGAATTGGGAAAGGGAGCAGATCCTGAATGTCAAATGCTGCTGAAAAGAGCTTCACCAGACTCAGAGTTTAAAGGCCAAGGGGTTTGTTGTACAGATTTCTGCTGGTCTGATGCCTTGGAGAGATGCCCTTTGGTAAATTCTCGGGACATACTCTAGTTAAAAGGAACTAAGGATACTCTAATAATCAGCTCTCATATCACGTATCACACTGTTTTTCCCCAAAGACTCTTCTTATGGTTGTACAGCTCATTGGTTCAAAACAGCAGTTACTATCACAAATAAACCAGGAGGAAACATTTCTTCATCATCAGTGCAAGTATCATTTTATTGAATGCAGGAATTGTCATGGGCATGAAACTTCAATACCAATCTACCAGCCTCTACCAACAAAAATTAATATCCGGTTCTAAGATTCACTCTAGCGTAGCTGACCTCTCAGAGTTGCTGCATGCTTATATGATTAACACAGTGCACTCTTAAGACACTAGCTGTGCTTCTAAGTGCCTGTCAATTAAATATTCTAAAATTTCAGGAAACAAATAAAAGCTTAATTTAAACATGAATCTTAAATTAGAAGTCTGAACATGGTTATTACAAGTATATTAATAGTGATTCTAATATTTGAATAGACTTAGGACAAGGTGCTATGTTTTTACCTTTTAAGCACCCAAAAGGATCTGTATTTCTAGCTTCCTTTCAAAACTTGAAATATACCATCATTCTGAATGTTAATGCATTTCTGGTCATTGTGAATCTTATTAGCACTGAATCTCATAAAAATAAAATTTTATTATTTATTTTTTGTTTCTGGTTAACAGAAATTCTAGGAATACTAGAGAGAAGTTATTGCCCTCAAGGTTTAGCGATGGATACTCAACTGACTCTTTTAAAGCTAAGAATCGGCATGATAGCTAGATATATTCAAGATTAAAAGTCTACAAACCTTACTGCAGACTTAACTAACACAATTTAGCACAGTGAAAGCTCCTTCTAAGTAATCTGGCACAAGATCTTACACATACTGCAAGTTTTCAACACAAGAATATTTACATTAATGGATTGCCTCTATTTAAAACTAGTCTTAGGACAAATACATCAACCAGTGACTGACAGCAGGCATGCCTCTGCTCTAATGTCCGAGCAGTCATCAGAGTTCTTTTCAGTAACACACTGCTGTTTTCTTTCTCATACAGGTGAAAGGGAGACTAGTGGTATAGGGTCACTGAGAAAGCTCTGGTCAGCAATTGTTTACAGAACTCCTATGACTAAGGGCTGAGCACTGCACTCCCTGCTGTGGAGAACAGAAAGTCATATGCAGGGTTCTAGGATTTGATGGGCAAACTAGGACCACATAAGGTCGCCTACACACCCAGGCTGATTAATAGCCTACTCCTGTGAATGTCTGAGCAAGCCTCCACACCCTAACCCCAGCTGACATACATTTTAGCCCTAGAGAGCCCCAAATTTGTTTTGAACCGCATCTCTTTCTTACCACACACCAGGAAAGTAGTGGTGGCGTCAGTGGGCAATGAGGAAAAGCAGGGGAGGAAAATGACAGAAGCCACTCCCTTTAAAAATGACTATAAGCTGGGCTCGGTGGCTCAGCCTGTAATCCCGCGCCTTTGGGAGGCTGAGGTGAGTGGATTGCCTGAGCCTGCGGGTTCGAGACCCGCCTGGGCAGCGAGACCTCATCTCTACAGTAAATCAAAAAATCAGCCAGGCTTGGTAGCTCATGCCTGTAATTCCAGCTACTTGGAAGGCTGAGGCAGAAGGATCACCGGAGCCCAGCAGGTTGAGGCTGCTGTGGTCGGGAGCGGCCACTGCACTCCAGTCTGGGCGACAGAGTGAGACTCCAACTCAAAAAAAAAAAAAAAAGTGATTATAATAGCCAGCCCTTATGGGCCGTACACTGTGAGCTAGTACTAGGAGCTCTACCTGCATGATCTGTCCATCCTAGGAGGTAGGTCCCACATTTTCTCTTTGAGATGATGACATTGAGGTTGAGATAAGTAAGAACACTCACCAATCACCAAGGTTCCTCAGCGAGAGACTCTCAGAAGGGGCTTGCATCCTAAGGTCAGCTGAGCCCCACCTCTCTCAGTGCCTATGCTGAGCTGAGGGTGTAGATTCTAATAGTCCATACTGGAGTGTGAGAAAAAGTGCAGGGAAATCATGGAATCCCCAGGTGTTAGAGGCAAGAGTCATAGACACAGGAACTTGGTCATTTTATTGGCCTTGAACCACCAAAGATGCCCCCTATGAGGTTGTTTTCCATGTAAGTGCCAGTATTCTTTTTTGTTTTTTGGAGTCAGAGTCTCATCCAGAATGGAGGGCAGTGACACTATCATAGCTCTCGCAGCTTCAACCTCCTGGACTGAAGTGATCCTTCCACCTCTGCCTCCCAAGTAGCTGGGACTACAGACATGCCTAGCTACTTTTTTTTTTTTGTGGCAGTGATGAGGTCTCGCTATGTTGCCCAGGCTGGTCTTGAACTCTTGGGCTCAAGCAATCCTCCCACTTCAGCCTTCCAAAGCCACTGTGGCTGGCCCAGTATTCTTTTATTCCTACTCAAATTTATTTTGTTTTTATTCACTCATGAACACCTGGCCATAGCAAACTCATAATGTTTTTAAGATGTTTTAATGGCCAATTACACGTATTTATATTTTCAAATATTAAAATGTAAAGGCAAAAGTTTTTTGAAAAGTTTACAAAAGACCAAATCATAAAAGTCTTCCTTTCCTGGCTGTGTGCCTGCAATCCCAGCACTTTGTGAGGCTGAGGCAGTGGGATCACTTGAGATCAGAAGTTTGAGACCAGCGTGTGCAACAAAGCGAGACCCTCGACTCTAAAAAAAATTTTTAAATTACTCAGTGTGGTGGTGGGAGCCTGTAGTTCTAGCTACTCAAAAGGCTGAAGTAGAAAGACTACAATGAGCGATTGTGCCACTGCATTCCAGCCAGGGTGGCAAAGCAAGACCTTGTCTCTAAAAAGGGGGGAAAAATTGTTCCTTCCTTCCTTCCTTTCTTTTTAACTATTTTTAAAAATATGTATTTAGAGATAGGTCATTGCTCTGTTGCCTATACTGAAGTGCAGTGGTGTGATCATAGTTCACTGCAGCCCTGAACTACCGGGCATAAGTGATCCTCCTGCTTCAGTCTCCTAAGTCTCCTGATTAGCAGGGACTACCAGCACATGCCACCACACATGGTTAATTTTTTAATTTTTATTTTTGTACAGATAGGGTCTTGCTATGTTGCTCAGGCTGGTCTTGAACTTCTGGGGTCAAGTGATCTTCCTGCCTCAGCCTCTCAAAGCCCTGGGACTGCAGGCGTGAGCCACTGTGCCTGGCCCTCCCCAGATATTTTAAAATCAAAACAAAACACTATATTTTCCAGCTTTGCTTGCAGCTGGATGTGGCCACAAGACTAAGTTTTGGTCCATGAAATAAAAGCAGAAGCCATGTGCGATGGGCAGGTGTGTTCTTCATGACTTTCTCCATCCTGCTGCCTAGGCAGTTATGCTAGTATCCATCATGCAAGAAATCTCAGTACTGACTGACACCAGAGTGGCCTCACTAGCTCTGGACTGCATTTCTCCATACTTAATTTCACGTGAGAGACAAATACGTTTATCCCATGTTTAAATTGCTGTTAGAGGGTTTCTGTTACATGCGGCCATGCCTAATCACAAATATTGCACATGCACTGAAAATTTTCAAAAGCACAAGCACATGATCAGCAATATGATCTGGTTCTCAAGTTTCTCAGTTACCAAAAGTAGGAAAAGAGCATCCAGGGAACTATAGGTATTGTAAATTTATCCTGCTCTCACCACTGTGGATTTCTAGAATGTGCTGATGAAGACACATTTTTACCTTCCATGCTGTTTTTTTTTTTTGAGAGAGAGAGAATAAGTACCTTCCCCAGGAGTCTGCCAAGTGGTATAAATTGCCATAATAATTCTGAGATATGTATACTATGCCAATCGGCATTGGCAGAACTTGTGGGTTTACTAAAATTGTTCTACATAAGTCAAATCAGCAAATGAAAATGGCTTGCAACATCCAAATTCAGATCAAACTGAACCAAGACATGAAAGGTCATGTTTTGTGAGTCCAGCTCTGAGGAGATACAAAATTAGGATGAAAAGATCATCCTGCTCTTTTTTTCCCCACAAAACATATAACATGACATTAGATTTTAGATCTATGGCCCCTACACAAAAGTAAAATATATGCTATCAGCCAAGACTGGGAGAAAATTTAGGAGACAAAACAAAACAAAACTTACTTGCTTTCAGTTCTATGTAAATCTGTCTTGGTAACAGGTATATTTACAGCATATTGAAAGAGAAATAAGAAGAAAAATAGCAGAAGCTTACACACATGCTGAACATACCTACACCTATGTTCATTTTTAGACTAAGAATTTAGTAGAAATATCCAGCCAGGTATGCTATGGACAATTTAAGTTGTACTTTTCGTGTTCACACCGAGTGACGCTCATTTAAAGGATTTGAAGATCTCCAAGTCAGAAATTTACCAAGTATCTTAAATCCTAGAAAAGCATGCAAAGCCTGAAGCAGAAAAGTCTACAGAATTGCTCTGTAAATTATTTTCTATTGTTACTTAGATTATGGCAAGATATTTTAGGATTTTGTTGTTGTTTAGTTTTCCAGTCTTTCTGTTCACCGGTATTTAACGATTCTAATTTCATATTTATCTTTGAGATTTGGGGGAAGAACCGTCAGCCCAGTAGCAGCCTTAAGTACAAAGCAAAAGGCTGCACACTGAATGAAAAGAATAGTTACAATTGTAGTGCAGGAAAGCCTGAAGGCAGAAAATGAGGATAATGGGAAATGGGAGGAGAAGGTTATAGAGCGAAAGATTGCTAAGAGAAATGAGGAAAGGCTCAATTATGGGTAGGTTACAGGCAAACATTCTCCCACACAAAGAATATCCCTTTTAGACACATGCTTGTCAGTTCCAGCAATTCTATTACATTACACCCTTTAAATGAAGCCATAATTTGATTGAAACATTCTGTGAGAGATTAACATGCAGTGATTACAATTAACAAATCACCATCCACTAACACTTATTCCTCACACTTTTAAGACTATCTGAAGTACACACTCTTACACACAAAAAAACTGCACTTTTTTTTTCCATTTTCTGATAGGATGCTAACTTTTATTTGAGGAAAATGTCACAAACATTTTAAAATTCAGACAAGGATATCTGATGATCTCACTTTAAATCCAGTCACTGTCTGGGGAGATGACACAAGATGTGTGTGTGTGTGTGTGTGTGTGTGTGTGTGTGTGTGTTGTGTGTGTGTGTGTGTAGATGACACAAGATGTGTGTGTGTGTGTGTGTGTATGAGAGAGAGAGAGAGAGAGAGAGAGAGAGAGAGAGAGAGATTCAAGTAATTTCAGCTGCCAATGTTAGACTGAAACTATGGTTTTGCTAAAATTACTAGGTTGTCAAACTCACTACTGACACAATATCTTGTCTCCATGAATTTCAGTATATTTTGCTGCTTTCAATTTGCTGCTCCAAAAACACCTGACTTACATCACCCATTTAAACAAGTTTCTGGAAATACAGTTGTACAAGGACAAAATCACATGTGTTTCTACTAAAGTACAGTGTGAAGTATGTCAACAGACCCAAAACTTATGGAGAAAATATGGTTGTTTTAAAAGTTTTAGGATTTGAGAGCAGAATTTTCCTTTTAGGACAATAAAAACCCTAGTTATTCTAAACTAAGATACTGTGCTATTGAAATTATTTTTCCAAAGAACTATAGGTAGAAAAGAAATATAAGTAGCCTTCATCTTTAAAGAGTTATAGAGTTAATAGGGAGAGAGAGGATAAAGAGAATATTAAACAAACCATATCTGTCTCAAATTTATTTTTCCAAGAAAAAATAACATCAAGGGTTTATGTTTCAAAAGCAACCTTCCTCCTATGTCAGAGATTACACAGATTTAAGCCAATACCTTATTCAGCTAATAATAAAACCAAGGACTTTTATTAGGACCTCATAATTCTTTGTGAACTTTGTGATTTATCAGACAGGACCATTAGATTTTACATTTGAAAATAAATTATAATTCTATATATTTTGATTCTTTGAAAATTGATAATTCATGTACACACTTATGATAATTCTCAGTAGACCAGAATATTTGACTATTTGTAATAATTTATCCTCCAGCTGTTCTAGAAAATTAGAAATTCACTGAACTAGAAATAAAGAAATAACTAAATTTCCCCATGGACGTCTAAAAAGAGTATCAAGTTGGGCATTTGAGGTACAGGGAAAGCATTTCAGGTGAAGCAAATAAATGTAAATAAAGAAAAAAAAGCAAATAAAACGTGTAAATATATATGAAAGAGAAAGTCTACTGGTTTCTATGTCTTCCATACTGGATGCAGCTCACACAGGAAAACTAGGGTTCCGGGGTTGGGGTCACCTCTGGGACTGACTATACGGAAACAAACAGCTACATGCATATTTCACTTAGAACATGTGTGAAGGAAACTACCAAAGACTGCCTCATCTTTAGCCCCTAGGATAAGGCCTTCGCTCTAACCTGTCAGAAAGTACTTAATATTTTCCTTCAAAATATTTAAAGAAGACAATCTATACTCTTGTTAAGATGCCCAAGTCATTCACAAACCTTACGGTCAGGAAGCCAAGGAGCTAACTTTTTTTTTGAGTCAGGGTCTCATTCTGTCACTCAGGCTTGAGTGCAATGGCACAGTCACAGCTCACCACAATCTCACCTCCTGGGCTCAGGCGATCCTTGAGGATCTCATTTTTAAGGTCATTTCTCTCCCCTCGTGAACTTCATTTTCCAATTTCTATCTTCAGATCCTCTTGATATTAACTTCCCATAGACCTACAATATTTTAGTTTGTTTCCAGTGTGCTCTAGACTTATACTTGAACTTTCCCTTTACAAAGTCTACTGTAAAGCAGTCAACTTCTTACGGCAAAAGCCACACTTAGGAAGCCAGTTATATATCCCTTTAATTAAATATTACAGTTTGAATTACCCAGTGCTTTATTGTCTACTTTATAAATAAATTCACACACACATTAAATTTTAACAGTGCACACAGAATAAGGGTAGAAAACGAAAACAATCATAAAATTAAAAGTTTAATGAAAGTGTTAATCTCTCCACATAATTCACAACAAATATTGGGTAATAACTGAATAAACTAATCTACATTTCTCTGAAATCTTTAAATCTCATTGGAAAACTATACCACTTGTGGAACCTTTCATGCTGAAATCGTCTGTAATATTAGAATTAAAATCCAGATTATAAACTACAGCTCAAATGTGATATAAACACCAAAATGATGCAATTTTAAAAAACGTGATTCAATGATCTAGTCTCATTCCAAATAGAGATTACTTCCCTGAAAGCCATGCTGTATTCCTACTTATTATATGCTTATCCATTAAACATCTTCCTTTGCCTATTGGTTATGCTGTAATGGAAACATCCACATTTCCATTATTAATCGGTGTATGTTAATGATCTTCTTCAGCTTGGTCTCACTTCATTTCACCTTGCTTCATTAACAACAAGGGTATTAATTAACCCGCAATCTACTGGCAGTGTAAAAGCATCAGTTCCCTTGTTGTCATACGGAATACTGCGTGTTCAAAGGGGGTGAGAACAGATTAACCCAGAAGTTGAACACCTCAAGTGAAATCCACTTGCGTCAAAATCTGATTTTTAATCACTTCTCCTTTGAGTGGTCTGACACAGTGTCAGCTGGAACCAGGACCTCCCTCTCTTCCACTTTTTTAACCTTTTTGAAGCAGTTAGCTCACCCAGTGGCCATCCTGCTCACAGCTGGAAGCCAAGAAGCAGGTCTTTGTGCTGGAGATTAGATCGCTCTTAAGTGGGTACTGAAGCATCCGACTCGGGGTTTATAGCTTGAGTTGAATGGTAGATTTTTACTTCAATTATGCCTTTCATCCATGCTCCCAGTCTCTTAACAAAAATGATCTTTAGGATAAAGCTCAGAATATATCCGGGCTCATTTCCCGATTCAAACGCTCACTCAATCACTGAAGCAATTTAATTAACTTCTACCTCAGCTTCTATGTCCATTAAATGGGGATAATTATCCTATACAAGGATCCATCTAACAGACAAGGTCTGGATAAATGAATGTGTGTCTTGAGTAATCTTTGAACCCTGGCTCCCAGATGTGGAAGGGGCCTCAAATGTCATGTGTCCCAAAGCCTCTGCTTCTGTAAACGAGGCAACTGAGAAGAACATTTCTATACAATTATAATTATCTCATCACTTTGTCAACGTTAATTTATAAAGTCTTCCAATTATGGTCAGCAAATATAGTACATTGCATTCTCCACATTACTAAACAGGAGAGAAGCACAAGGAACTGCCAAAAATTCAAACCAAAACAAGACAAAACAAAACTCACAGCACAAACATCACAGAGCAGAGCAGAAGGCTTATTCTAATTTGAGCATTTTTACTCCCAGTTCTCTTCTGACACAGTTTTGGGATTTTTGCTGTCACTGTGGATAGCTGCTTCAAGTCTCTACTTTATCTTGAAAAACAAGCCTTTGCTGAACAGTGGTATTCTTCATCTGCATCTGAGGCACACCCAGGACAGCTGGAGTTTGTGCTAATGAATTTAGTCTTTCATTGGTTTTTTTATTAGCATGTAGGCAAACAAAATTAACCTAAGATTTTAAAGTGACAGTTTTATAAAGCTGAAAAAGACTTTCAGCGGCAGCCTAGCCCAGTTATTTGCCTTGCAAAAAGCTCTTTTCACAGTTTAAAATGGTAAAAGACTGATATCCTTACCAAATATTTCCAGGAATGCAGATTCTATGACTTCTAACAGTAGTTATTTACCATCTGGGCATAACTTCACATCCAATTTCTTTCCTTTTATTTTATTTCTTTTTTTTTCAATTAAGTCTATTTCTTTTTGTTCCAAACTTTGTTGCTTATGACCAGAAGTTTCATGAAAATTCTTAAGATACATTAAATACATTAAAATATCCTTCAGCTTTTTTATTTTTAAAGACATGTGGATATAGTTATTTAAAACTAGTGCCTGTAATGAGATTGGTTGTTTAGCAACCCATCATTTATTATACAACCTTTTCCTATTTATTTGCTTTATTGTCTGAGTCTCTCCAATAGAATACAAGACCCCATGAGGGCAAGGAGTTTGTTCTGTTTTCCGTTGTGTCCCTAGCATTTGCAACAGCTCCTATGGAGTAGGTCAAAGATATTTACATGCAGAATGAATGACAGATTGCTAAGGTGTTCAGGTGAACGTAGAAGCTGAATAATTAAAAGTATACTGTTGTGTTTTTCATAGAAGCAGTGTACAGAGCTAAAAGTGAAGGAATTCCAGGGAAACAGCGAGTAGGAGAGCTATGATGTAGTACATTTCATCACCAGAGAGAAAATGCCGCTTTTTTCCTGTAATGCTATTTCTGAATATCCCAAAATGGCTTGGTAATAAAACTCTACAAATGAAATTTAGTAGGTGATACATCAAAGCTATTCTTTAGAAAGGTTATGGCATAATTTCTCAAAGGGACTTAAAAAGTTTCCCATTGGGCAAGGTTATATAAAAACACACTTAAATCATCACCAGGTACCACAACTCAGCCTCAGATTCTAAGCCTAACACTCATTCCATCAACATTCATTCTATCAGCTCAAAAAGGCTGAAGAAATGCAGCAGTCATACAAAGCAACAGGAAGTTAGAGCACATTTTCTGTGCCACTGTGCAATGGCGAAGCCATGGCACTTTCGGCATAAAACGACTGCAAGTCTAGGGGTCATCTACATGAATCAAAGGGCTCCCTCCGATCTAAAATTCTGTGGTTCTGCAATGTATTTTGAAAGGAAAGAGGATATAGATCCCTTTGAACCAAAGAGTTTGAGTGATGAAAGACACTTCAGAGATCATCTGATTTATTGCTTGCTCAAAGTCTCAGACCCAGATCTGGGACTCTGGACTTTTTAATCTCATCTTAGTACCCTTTCTACTCTGTATGTGCATTTTCTTCTTTCTTGAAGCATTACTATTCCCTTTGAGAAATTATGCCATAATAGTGCTTCAAGTAAGCATTCCTGGCTATGAGATCTAAGAACTACCAGGGACTTTTGTAGCATGACAGAACCCTCATAAAAATCCAGATGGGTTTTATTCATTATGTTTCACCTCCTCATTCTAAGAGCTGAGAAACCAAGCATCTGTGTGTCTAGTACCTCTGTTACCTCTGGTTGTGTCCTTTTTTCCAAAACCACTTTGGTGGATGGACCAGCAGTGCAGGTTTGTCATTTATAAACTCCTTGGGCCACAAAGACTGCAGGGCAGGGGTAGTGCACAAGAGGTTGGATATGGAGCCCTGGAGAGGGGTTGGGAAGGGGAGGTGGAGGAAAGGGTGAATGATGCCCCTAATTCTTAGAGGCAAATGTGTATTTTACAACCACTAGACACCTGGAATATAGGTCTTTAAAAAAAATGGAAGTGAGACGTAGCCAATGTTCCATTTCAGTGGCTTTCACACTTGGCTGCATATTATTAGCATCACCTGGGGAGCTTTTAAAGCCTGGAAGGCCTAGGCCTCAACTCAGACCAATTTTATCAGAATCTAAGGCCATTGATATATTTTTTAAAATGTCCCAGGTACCATTAATGTGCAGCTACATATGAGCTACACTGGTTTATTTATTACATGCACTACAGAAATAAAAAGATACAAAAACAAGATAATTCCATGTACATATCAATTGTATAAAATCATGGAAAGACATTGCCATCTAAAAATCTCTCCACCTACTCTCAAAAAGTTCTAGTCCTCCGGGCTCGGTGACTCGGCCTGTAATCCCAGCACTTTGGGAGGCCGAGGCGAGTGGATTGCCTGAGCCAGCGGGTTCCAGATCAGCCCAGGCAACTTGGCAAGACCTCTTCTCTACAATAAATCAAAAATTAGCCAGGCATAGTAGCACACGCTTGTAATTCCAGCTACTTGGAAGGCTGAAGTGGAAGGATCGCCGGAGCCCAGCAGGTCGACGCTGGAGTAGCTGTGAGTATGCCACGGCACTTCAGCTTGGGTGACGGAGTGAGACTCCAACTCAAAAAAAAAAAAGTTCTAGTCCTGCAAAAGCCATACCGCTACAGGGTTATTAAGGCCTGGGTGACCCTGGAGAAAAAGCCTGGAACACAGGCACCTGGCATAGTTCCCAAAATCCTAAAACACAAGGTAAACGAGGAAGGAGTTCACCTAGCTTGTCTAGAAGAAGAAAAGCATAATTTTCTTCCACAAAAGTTTCATATCAAGGGCTTATGATGAGCTTGGTACTGACAGAAAAAAAAATAAAATTTGTATAGGCTGGGCGTGGTGGCTCATGACTGTAATCCTAGCACTTTGGGAAGCTGAGGCGGGAGGATTGCTTGAGCACAGGAGTTCAAGACCAGCCTGGGCAACAAAGAGTAACTTTTATCTAAAAAACAAACAAGTCAAAAAAAACCCCTAAAATCCCCCAAAAACATTAATAGAAAATGAGATTCCTGCCCTAGCTTTATTGAACGTTTTGCCCATGCAATGCTCCAAAAAAGCCACTAGGCTGACAATCAGGAACTTTTGGATCTATAGATGGACTGAGTGAGACACTCCTCTAATCTAAAGCAGGCACTTTCACAGAGGGCAGTGCCTCTTTAGAACGGTAAGGGACTCACTTCCTCAGTCACATGCTTAACCTACTAAACCACCAACCCGAGGCATCCCTGAAATACTCAAGGCAGGCTGCATAGACATTTCCACATGGAGGAATGTTTAGAGAATATACTGAATGATAACCTCATGAAGTCCAAAAAAAAAAAAACTGCAACCATACCTTAAAGAAATCAGGTCAGGCCTAATGAGAATCAGCTGGAAGGTTTTACCTACTCCTACTATCCTATTCTCTTTTTTGCTTGTTTTTCTAAGAAACTGGTCATCCTATGTGCATTTTCTTCAACAAGATGAATAAAGAATAAGGCGATGGAAATAAGGACATGGGAAATAACATATATCCTCCCGTGTTTTCCCTAAGGTACACCCATCATAACACAGATCCAGAAATAAAAATCAATAAGAAAGTTTTCCTCTATATAATCCACAGCTTCCTCCCTGCCTTGAAACAGAAATCTTTATTCCCTGCAGAAACGTCAGTAAGCAAAACATACTTTATTCTGTCCAGGGAGGGGAGAGGGTTAAATAGGGGCAGCCACGGGGGTAGGGAGGGGGAAGATCCACAACAGAGCAGGACAGAAGACTGGGTCTCCCTTGCTCCTCTGTCCCTTCTCCTGCTCTACTCACAGCCTTCCTGGTAATTCTCTCATGAACATCTCATGCCTAGGGATGCCTGCCCTATTTCTGGGAAGATAAAAGATGAAAGAGCTGCAGGTACTGCTTAATTCTCCTGTACCATTTCAAAATATTTCAAGTCAGAACCCGAACCTTGAGGGAAAAAAGCAAATCTTTGAAACCAGCTTCAGTTACTTCCCTGTTCACAAATAAATATACAGTTCCCAGGCTCATAGTTTTTCTATTTTAAACAATGTTGAAAAATGTGTAGATTATAAGGAATTTCGCTGCTGCTTGCTATTAGGGAGTGTTACTGCTAATTTATTAAACAAAAGGGAGATTGTCATGGAGTAATGAACATTTCAGGGCTGGCTGCAAAGGAAGACCCAGATGCCTGGCTGGTTTACTGGTTCCCAATCAGCATTTCCCACTCAAGTTCTATTTAAGGGTTCAAATTCATTCATTTGCTCCTTCATTCGTGCATTCCTTCATTCCACAGATATTGCTGGATGACTGCTTGTGCCTGACACTACCAAGGAGGAAGGGTAGGCACATAGGAGATTATGAAAATAAGTCCAGTAGGTGTGTGTGCATACATTCATTTTGGAACATCATTAGTAGGTTGCTTTTAAGGTCTCTAAAAATTATTTTTGCTGTAGAAACTCAGCTTGATTTGGTGCTAGAATACCACATGAAATGTTAGTTGTTTTCCACTCTATTCTGAAGTCCAGCTGCAACAGAAATGCCTTCCCTCAATAGCCCTGAGCTTCCTCTCGCTATCAGTTCAATAAACTTCATCTGCTTGGACGTGAACATAGATCAGTCATCACTTCAACCTGTTCTGTGTGGGTACAGGAAGCCTCCTCAACTGGGCATTGCACCTGTATTTTCACCATGAAGTGATTTTGGTGGGAAACAGAAGGAAAACTACCCTACATCTCTTGCTCGGCTATCTTTCCCAGCCTCTGGTGGGTCCAGGAATGTAAGAATCCAGAACAGGCTCATCCCAGCCTTCGGGACCACTGACATTCCCCCCATGTTCCCTTTCCTCCCCACTGCTCTCGGGGCCATGCGGAGGGCCACCATATGGCTCTGCGCGGCCCCAGATGGCTCCATCTCCCTAAAAGGGGCACTCAAGAACATAAAAATGCTGCTGTGTACTTTTATTGCAGCCCCTACTCATTTTCCTCCATCTGTCCTCCATATGGTTCGTGCAGCTCTATCAGGCTCCTGCTCACACAGGCCTTTGCTAATGAGGGCGGCCCACCTGACCAAGATTAAGAACTAGTGTTCACCTCTGTTGGTGACCAGAGGCTTTGATACTTTAAATATCTGATTCATTTAGTATTCAAGATATTAAAATCCACTTTTCTTCAGTCTGCACACAAAATTTACTTTACTTTGTTTTTATATTTCTTTTAATTTTATTAGCAAAAACCACATGGCAGCTTTTCTGTTGTCTTTTCTCCAAGTGCTGTACTTGAAATTTTGAAGAGCTCCATGCGATTTTCACTTAGGGTTCTCTCTCATATTCACATCAAGCCCTTTCTCCAAAGTTGACATTTTCATGAAATTCTCCTTTGACAGAAAAAAAAGTTGTTAGCACTTTTTTCCCCTCAAATGTCCCTGCACCATGAGGGTGTCATGTGTCCTCCCCTGAAATTCCAAGGAAATGAGCGGGAATCAGAAGAGACTGACTGGACAGACCCTCTACCGCTCCACAGAGGTTGGCACTGTCCTGGAGTCAAGCCACTAAGTCCCGGTCCTCTTTGCTCTGCGAGCACATGGCTGAAGTGACAGATTTGATCCTAGGGTTTGTAAGACTGAGAAGAAACCAGGAATAAGTCACTAGACACCATGCACATCAGTATTTCCCAACAGGAGGCAACTTCTGGCATTAGCTACAATAATAAGAGCGATTTGTCATTTTCAGTGTGAAGTCGTGGGAACTTGTTAGCGAGCACCTGAGTCGTTTTTCTCAAAAGTGAAGAGCACTCAAACTAATGATAATTAGAAAGAAAAAAGAAATCAAGCTAGGCCTAGTGGGGTTTTAAAATGTACTATGCTTATTAATGTGACCTAGACACAAAATTTTGCATTATAGAACAGAATTGTGGCATTACTAAGAAGAAGAAAGCATTCAAGTCTTCCAAACCTCTACCACGTTTAAAGTGTTCTTTTCATGACAGACAACTCGCTTGCATTCTAGCACAAACCACTTGTGTAAAGCAGTCTAGCAATCAGTACATGGGAAGTGATGCTCACTTCCATGATGATTATATCTGATGAAGCAGAACATGGGAAGAGTGCTCAAATGCACAACATATTCATGTGCAACATGCAAAATCAACCCAGCAAATGCTATGAGAACATGATTTTCTTTTAGCTTATCATTTTGTGTGTCTACATGACAGCTATTACTTTTTTCTCCAAACACATGCAAAATAAGGTATTTATCTGAATTTTAAGATCAAACAACATCAGTGTAGGAAACATGATTGGGTCACTTTGCTTTTTTTGTAAACCTGTTCATATATTCCACACGTTGTTGTTTCTCTTATTGTCCTTTTTAATGCATTATAGACCGAGACATCACTTATGTTCAGACAAAACTCCTGGAACACAAGGAAACTCTTGTTTCCACCTAAGCTGCCATTTCTTAATCATGGTCGAAGCCAAAGGGACTGGGTCTCATAGGTGCTAAGGTAGGAGAGAAAATTGTATTTTAGTCAAAGGATCAAGTTACAAAATTCAGGCTACAGTCAGAGGCCTATTCATTGGAATAATTGCTCCAGCCTGGAACAAATTACAAATCCTGGTTAAGGGAAGCAAGTGCTCTCCCTTCTGTGATAAAGGAAGTTATGGGCAAGTCATTTTGAAAGTGGAATAGTAAAGATTCCAGAAGTGCATGGATGAAAAAGCAAAGTGAGTATTTTGCTCTCAGGTTAAATAAAAAGGACAAGAAGCCTCATCAGTGAGGCTCCAGCGAATGACAATATCTGGTCTGAAAAGCTGTATCATATTCTGCACCCCAGGGCCTGCTCTGACCAGGCAGTTCATAAACCACTTGGAAAAAGGCAGAAGTTGCTCCCTGCATGGAGCTGCTGAGTAGTTGTGTTAATTGTTGACAGTTCAGCAGGGAGGCTGCGCCCCCAGCTCAACACCATGCCAGGTGAACGCCTGCTAATCCTCCTCCTCTTGCATTTCTTTCCATTGAACATGGGCTATTGAATGTTGGCCTCTTGCCAACTGCCTTTAGGTGAGATTTGGTTAAAAAAAATTGCCAGAGAAACAAGAACATCTGCCTTCCTATCTTTTCTTTGTACAGCTACTTCCCAGACAGCTGCTTGGGAGCTCCATGTGTCCATTTACTGGATTTAAACAACACAGCACAAGGCAAAGAATGAGGCACACAAAGCATATGCTACTTCCCCCCACCCGGGTTTCAGCTCACCCTGGGGACCTTGCCCCGGAGGATACTGACAAGGGCATCAGCAGCTGTAAGTCTTCAAGCGGGAGAGACTCCCAGCCTTACCTGTTTCTTTGTCCTGGACTTCTTCCAGGTGCAAGTCATTCAAAAGGTGCTCCAAGATCTTCTCGGGGGTCCCGGACACCACTACGTATCTGTCAGAGAGCAGAGAGTCCACTGAGTCATCCTCAGTGGAGGACTGTGACCGGCTGCTCCATCCATCGTCCTCATCCTCCTCATCGATGTATTTGAAATAAGGCACATCGAAGGTGGGCAAGGGCAGCTCTCGGTCTGAGAGCGCCGCGGAATCTTTCCTCTCTAAATGAGGGTCAAAGACCCTCAGCCGGGAGCTGCCCATTGTGGACGGCGACTAACAAAGGCATCCCCTAAATGCTACAAGATCTTGCCATCCCTGTCCTTTCACTGGGAACTCAGTCCATCTGGCTGCTGAGAGCTCTGCAGTCAGCTAGAACGCTGGAGAGGGAGGCGGGGAGAAGAGAGAGGGAGGGAGGGTAGGGGAGACAGAGAGCGAGCGAGATGGAACGAGGGAAGGGGAGGCAGGCAGGCAAGAGGAAACGGAGCGCGTGCCTGGGCTGCAGGGCGACTCTCACCTCCAGTGGCTCTCCGCACTCCCCGCGGTGGGGGCTGGGCCGCAGCCCTGCACTTTCCTCAGCACCAGGACGCTCCGGTCTTGCTCCTTCACCTGAACAGTTGCCACCTCATCATCTTGCTTTAATTGTGGATGGGAGTGATGGAGGAGAGGAGGAAAAAGGGAGAGAAAATCAAAAAAGGAAAAACAAAAGGGAACGAATGAAAGCTACATTTTCTAGAGTTTGTTTAACAGCCTCATTTCTTTAAAGATTCAGAATAAATTAGGAGCCTGGTCAAAAGTCTCCCTCTTTCCTAGGAGAGAATCCAGGCTCAAGTTCTGTGGAAACTTAAAGCATTAGAGAGACATAAATACTCTAAAGAAAATAGGGGAAAAAAAAGTGGAGCAGGGATTCAGAGTTTATTTTGAAAAGTACCACAACAATTTGAGTTAAAGATGACAGAGCTCAGAGTTTCAAAAATCACAGCGTGCTAATTACACGGATCCTGTATTATCTTTTACCCAGTTAATGTTTATTAAACACTCTATTAAAACCGGGAAATCATATAAAACATACATTATTTAAACATGAAAACAATGAGTAATCATAGTCAGTAGTTGGAGTCGACACATATCATATTCATCTACTTCACAGCCTTACTTTAAAAGGCATGCAAAAAAACTGCTCGTTCAATCACTCAGTTTAATTTTTTTTTTTCAGACTTAAGATGATGGCCTTCAAATGTATCATGCACTTGTTTTGCCAGAATACAAGCAAAAATGATCTCTAGTTAGAAACTCATCTAGGCTGAGATTCGGATGTCATGGGTGAGTGCACTGACTTTCTTCACCTCAGTCCCTTTTTAAAAAAGAGAGACGGCTGAACCATCATTCATTTCTGCACACACAGCTTCCACAGCCCAGAGCGAGTATGGCCCGCTGACGTGGCTCTGTCACAGAGGACGGCTTGCTGCTGACCCAGCAGGGTGGCTCGGACTCAGAGCCATGAACACTTCCAGAGGGCTTAGTGTGAAATTCTCCCAATGTGCAACACCCAGTAAGTGTAAGGTAGTCCCAGAAAAAAGGACAGTAAGATGCATATAAGAAAATCTAGCTTCCTATTTCTGAGGATTTGAGCAAACAATTAAAGCAAGAAAAGTTGATAGCCAGTAGGTTTCACCTTAAAAATGATGTCACCTTTTTAAAAAGAGAAACATGTGCTAGGAACCTGCTACTGACAGAAAATCCTACCTATAATCAGATATAACATAAAAGAGAAGGATATTCCCACCCCCAATAGATAAAAAGTACCATATTGACTTGTGCCTTATTAATCAATTCTATAGACCAATCAGGGATGTCAAGGTATTTTATTCATCTTTCATAAGGATAGGAAGGCACTAATCTTGCCATAATTTCCAACCAAATCAGTGAAAAAATTGTGATTTCATCTCCTGGTTTCTGATTCCTAAGAAAATGTAGTGAGCTAATCATTTAAGTCCTCCAGGATGTTCTTAAAAACAAAAAATATTGGTCATCCTAAACAGCAATACTATTTTATGATCATTCTTTTTTAATCTTTTAGTGGCAAATAATTTTACCATGTAAGACCCATGTATTACATTTTAGCAAGGTCAGACGCACAGTTACTGTGGCAATTAATGTTGGATATTCATTGTTAAACTCCCTGAGGATGGCAGTGTGACTCCCATAACATGAATACCAATGTGTAATTGCTATCTTTCATTTCTCCACAGGGTTTCTTTTGTTATCCCTGTGGCTGAAGTGAAATAAGGTGGCTGGAGAGAGGGGCATATATTGACCAAAAAAAGAAAAGCAAAAAAAAAAGGCGGAATGAGGGTCTAGGATGCTGACACACACAAAACAGACAACAATTCTGTTATATGACGGGACAAAAATCTTTCTCTGGTTTCCTTTAATGGTGCGTCAGTACTCATTTTACATGAGCACACTGTCACTCTGAAGTACGTTTTACATTCTATATGCATGTGATATATGGCATTAACTTCCACAGGCCATGCACATACATATGGATGGGAAGGGCTTCCTTATGTCTGTGTAACTAATATGTATTACATGGCTGCACACGCAGCAGCCACACTCTGCTGGGCAGGGGCACTGCTGAAACATATTGATGTACTATCAATAGCACCTTATGTCATTGTGATAGTTTCCCATTTTGAAAACCTGTTAAGAATAAAGAAGAAAAAAGGCAGAAAAAAAAATCAATGTATAAAGGGAGATGTAAGTTATCTAAAATTGCCATGAAAACATAATAATCCTATGTATTGTATCTGGGTCTCAGGAAGGAAAGTTAAATGAATGCTTCTAGACCCAGGCATCCTTAACTAATTTCCTGAAAGAGAGCAGAAGTACCACAGTTGAGGTTGCGGGTATGAAATTTTTTATCCTAACACTTACCTGATCAAGAATAAAAGCATTAAGAGAAAATATGTTCTATGACAAATAGTTCATGAAATGTAAGTAAGCATCAAAGCACCTGACAGCCATTCATTCAACAAACAGGGAGGATCTTCTTTGGGTAAGTCACTGCCCTGGGCACCAAGTGGCAAGCAAAGATGAGTGAGACAGGTACGCTGCTCTTAACCTACAAGTTAAAGGCTCCATGATAACATATGCATAACTGGGTGAGCACCCTAGCATGTGGGCAAATGCAGGATAACTCTGGGCGACTGAGAGAATGAGAATGCAGGGGGTGGGAGTATGGAGGAGTGCTCCTGGTGACACTGACATATCTGCTTTCAGACAGTTGATGCTTCAGTCCTGATAAGACATCCTGCTGTAGATGTTTAGCAGGTAAAGAAGAAAAAAACTAGGTCTCTGGATAAAGGTCAAGGGTAGAGAGTTAAGCTTTGGCAGTGAGTGAACTTGTTTAAGGGGGAGCAGGAAACGGAACTACAAATATGGGAGGTTCAAGGAAATGAAACAGAGAGTAAAGGGAAGAGTCATGGAGGAGTTGTCTTAGAGAGACTATGAAGACCAGAACCCGCAGGACCTGGGAGGAGGACCAACAGGAGATCTGAGGAAAACGTTACCAGACATGATAAAATTCACAAAAATGCTAAGTATGAGAAAAAGGGATGACAAGATCACTTTAGGTCAGGAGCGGGGGGTGGGGTGGGGAGGGTAGAGTGTTAAAGTGCAAGTGAACATGGAGAAAGAGAACAGAGAAGGGAAGACTATGCCCTGGACATTTCGTTATAAAGGAAAAGAGCTGACTTAAAAAGGTCCATTGCTCCAAAACCAAACCTGTCTAAAGCCCCAGAGAAGCTTTCCAGTAGCAAACACTGA
Organism: Cephalopachus bancanus; assembly: GCA_027257055.1. NCBI lineage: Eukaryota > Metazoa > Chordata > Mammalia > Primates > Tarsiidae > Cephalopachus > Cephalopachus bancanus. The sequence goes on from JAPVLO010000091.1 coordinate 908,077, forward strand.
GAATCACCTGGCTTGATGCTACAACAAGCAAGAAGTCATACAAGTAGCTCAAGCTTCAAGGCTGTTTGCTCTCAAGTTTGTGAACACAGTAAGTAAGGATGAGAACTTGGAGAAGGTATTTATAGCCAACAGTTTGTTATACCTCTTTTCATCTCATAATTTTCTTAGTCTCTTATTCGTCCCACAAAGTTCACTTTAAAAACCACCTTCTCGCCAGGCTCGGTGGCTCAGCCTGTAATCCTGCGCCTTTGGGAGGCCGAGGTGAGTGATTGTCTGAGCCTGCGGGTTCGAGACCCGCTTGGGCAGCGAGACCTCATCTCTACAATAAATCAAAAAGTCAGCCGGGCGTGGTAGCACATGCCTGTAAATCCGGCTACTCGGAAGGCTGAGGTGGAAGGATCGCCGGAGCCCAGCAGGTGGAGGCTGCGGTGGCCAGGAGCGGCCACTGCACTCCAGTCTGGGTGACAGAGTGAGACTCCAACTCAAAAAAACAAAAACAAAAACAAAAACCCACCTTCTCCATAAAGCCCTCCTGGCCTCCAGTCTGACTTGCTTGGCTCTTCTGTGGATCTCACAGTATCACATGTATCCCTCTAACTCAGCACTCCAAGGAGCATTTACTGAAACACTTTTCTGCCCCCCCCAAAAACCCCAAAAAACTATAAGCTTACTTGTGGGCAAGCACCCTATCTTCTTCCACACTGAATTCCCAACAATCAGCCAGGTCACCACACTTCACACACACATTTACTGAATAAGTTGATGAATAAAAGGATGAATGGAAAAAATGTGAATTTTAAAGTGGAGGCTTAGAGAACAACGCCTTACATCTCAAAGAGTGCATTTCAAGTGGTGGACTCTGATGGGGCCAAGAGAGGGGACACTTTGCTAAGAGGTGCTCTTCCTAAGGAGGCGTCACCAAACTCTGTCAGCGATGGATGGCACTGGCTTGGCCAGTTCTGCATCCTGACCATCAGTTTCAATGAGGCACTCATACAGGGCTAACCCGAGAGGAACAGCTGGCATGTCTGTCAAATTGGACAATGACAAAGATAGGCCAGGGTTACATATCAGATCAGAATGACCTGCTCTAATTCAGGATCTTGGCCTGAGGGTGGTTCATGTGACAGCCACTGTGAGATAGCACTGGGCCTGGGCCACTATTTAAGATAATGCATCACAAGTAACAACACTAGGCAGTTTTCGTTACTGGACCGCTAATCACGAATATATTTTTATTCCATAGCAGTAGAGGTAACAGCAACTCATGAACTAAGGAGATACAACTGCCACATGCGACAGACAGACCCAGGAAGGGGAGACAAGGAAGAGAACCCTATAACAACAACAAATACGTAAGGGTTTACCATACGGCAGGCAAAGCTACGAGCTGAACATCCACTGCCTTATCTAATAATTACAATGATTCTATGACATAAATACTATGAAAATGCCTGTTTTACAGATAGTGATAGAACCCCAGAAAGACAAGATAACTTGACCAGGAAAGATCACAGAGCAGACATCTAATGAGGCTGAGGGTGAACCCAGAAAGGCTCAGTTCCAGTGTCCTAAACCAGAAACACAGATGTCCTCTATGATGGCCAATGCTCTATAGTATGACTATTAGAGGGGATCTTAGTTACTCTGGTGCTGGTCACTAAGGCAGGGAAGTCTGTTGGTGGGTCAGGCAAAGGGTCTGGGTGATGCTCAGTACTTCAAGCAGAGCCAGAATCTAGTTCTGGATGACCTGTCTGGTTTGGGAAAGTCATCCAAAAGACTGAACTCAAAGAGAAGAAGGTTGACCAGGGCTGAACATGGTGTTGGGACCACAGCTCAGCCAGCTCAGACAGGCAGAGCTCAAGATCCAGCTAGGGGAAAACGAAGCAGTGACCAGAACTGAGGCAGGGACCAAGGCAGGAAGAGTCAGACATGGCAGGGATTAGATTCAGAGGAGATCTGTTTGTTGCCACCTGTATCCATGCCAGTTGGGGACACAGAGACAGGCAGGGTAAGGCTGGTGGAGGTGGGGCTCCCAGTGTATAAACTGCCTAGAGCCTGATGGGCTCAAGAACTGGGAAGATATTGAATTGAGTACTTTAAAATGGTTACTTTTATGTTACATTAATTTTACCTCAAAATGGAAAACAAAAGAAGAATGGGGCAGAGTTGAGCCTGTGGACACAGGGGCTTGCTGGCCAGAGTACACAGGAATCTGTACCCAGAGGCCACAAGGGGCTCTGAGAAACATGAGGTACAGTTCAGGTAGCCCAAATTTCTAAGAAAGAGGAGGCTAGGAAGATGAATGGGAGTGGGTAATTCCCACTTTCGGAGCCCACCTGCCTTGTGGGAGAGGGAACCCTAGAACTACTCATAATGTTCTAGAAAGGTGGCTTTCCACAAGTGGGTGGAAGGCTGATTGTGGTTCAGTGTAAGAAAACTATCAGCCTGGGCAACATAGTGAGACCCCGGTTCTACAAAAAATGAAAAAATGAGCCAGGTGTGGTGGAACACACCTGCAGTCCCCAGTTACTTGGGAGACTGAGGCAGAAGGGTTGCCTGAGCCCAAGGAGGTTCAGGCTGTAGTGAGCTGGGATTGTGCCACTGCACTCCAGCCTGGGCAACAGAGTAAGGCCATGACTCAAAACAAATAAAAAAAATTAAGGAAGCACTAACAACAGAGATGGAAGCAGCTCTCTCTGGAGCCAGAGCAGTCTGTTGATGATATTCTAGACAGGTGGGGGTAGTGGGGGCAAGGCCCTGCAGCCTTCCAACACTAGGATTCTACAGACGTCATCTCGATTCTACTATTCTCACAGAACCCAGAATGCAAGCTCTCCAAACCAGGAAGAAGGCGCATGATTTAGCAGCAAGGTATCTCTTCCCATCTTGTACTGTGGATACGTACACAAAGTGTCACAGACCAAACCACCAATACCCACATCTATTATTGTCCTGTAAATGTGGATACGGCAGAATTGGAATATGTACCTGGTGAGGTTGGGGGGAACAACTTTTCTAGCCAAAAAGAATTTTGTTTGACAACAACCTTCACAGAATTTGCTGACAATGTTATCTCATGATTCTTTTTTCTCATGAAAAAAGTACACAAGCCTTTTCTTTCTGTCTCTCTCTCTCTCTCTCTTTTTAAGTCAAAAGAATATTGCTGGCAAGATAGAACTGATTTAGAGAAAGACTAAGTAAGCAGATGTGTGTCAAGGTGAGCTGCTGAGATTCACCCAACCGCAAAGACAGTAGCCTAACAAATACATCTTTGTACAAGCTCTGCTGGCAGAAGGAGAGTATTTAAATAATGATAATTCATTCTTTCTTTTAAAAAATCCCCTGCATATTAAGATTAATAATTCAGATGCAAGCCTAAATAGGATTAATGGCATTTATCATCCCCAAATTTACAAATCCAAGGTACAAAAACAAACACAAATTTATTATGGAATTTGACTGAACTCCCACAGAAAGCCAGTATACATGACTAAATAGGAAGCTTCTGGCAGCCAGAGTAGAACTATATGTATGACGTCTCATTGTCTGTAAGGGTTATCATTGTCTAGAACAAGCTGTCTAAGAACCCTAAAGCCACAGTCAATCTAGATTTTGATCCCAAGGCCAACTTCAGCTGGTAACTCTATAGCACAGCAAAGCAGATGAGACAGCATGGACTATGGTATTTGGAAATAGGAAGTCAGTGTCCTTTTATGACAAGCACTTTCAATATGCCATGTTAGCTTGATGGATCACTCTGAACACCGGCAGAAAAGGGAAAGCCATTCAGTTAGGGTTTTTAAAGTGTTTAATGAAGGAACTATTTACAGATGTGTAGGTAAGTTTGATGAAACTAAGCAGAAATGAGACATAACTAGGGACTAGCAAACAAGAAGATGTTGACCACCCCTGGACTGGGAGGGAAAAGAGGAGGTAAGAGTGAGTACTGGATTCTTTTGGGAGCTGGAGGCTACTTAGGAGGAGCTGCAGTCTCTGCCAGAAGTGCAGGAGGAAACTAGACAGAGGAGGGAGGAAACACGTGGACCTCAATCTCCTTCCACCCACTGTTCTCTGGCTGATGCCTCCCAGGGGCCGAGTCCTATTCATAGCAGGAGGGCAAGAGATCTCAGGGGATGCAGTCCCAGTGATCAGAACTCACTGCCCATCAGCACAAGGCACAGGTGAGAAGGGAAAAGGGACTGCAAATGGAGAGAGCCTAACATACTCCACATGGCACAGCCTCCAGAAAAGCTTGCATTAAGTTTTCATTAATTCCAATTATACCATATGGGTCATGAGTCCATCTTCCTGCTGTCAAGAAAAAAACTCAAAAATCTAAAAACTTTGGAGTGGGGCATGTTAGCACTTCTCTTCTTGATTTAATCCGATTCCAAGTGTTTTTCTGCCTTAACACCCTTCCTTGTCTAATGCCTACATGAGGTTACTGCAATTGAGTTCCTACAGTTTGCTACATGCACCATACTTCCCAAATGATCTTTGAGAGTAGTTATTCAATCACACAGGTGTTATTGTTTTTGTCATAAAAATCTACATGTCATTAAGTCTTTCCTGCAGTCCTTTAGTTCCAATATACAAGTTTTTGGCTGATGACCAGATTTGGGAGTGGGATGGACTGTAGAAGAGGGAAGAGAAATGGCAGCACCAGTCCACTCTGATGTTATCTGCATGAGAACAGTGGCTGGTCTATTTAGTATTCAGTCCCACCCCACCCTCCAGAACAGTGCCTATTCAATGAATGGAGAATCTGGTGAATGATGGAGATGTGGACAGATACTGTACATAATGGTCAAGGTCAAGGAAAGAGAGGTCAGCAAAGGCAAAGTGGCAGAGGTTCAGATGAACTAAGTCCAGAGAATAGGCGAGGGTGGAAAAGAGAAATTCAAGATCCAAGCCAGCAGAACAAATGACAAGATCTAGACCACCATGACTAGGAACCAAAGCTGCACAGTCAGAGCTAGGCTGAGTCGGAGTGATGGGCACAGCTCTCGTGCAGCAGAAGCAGAGCTGGATCCTGACTCCAAGGGCTTTGGAGCCACTTCTCACCCAAGGAGAGGCCTGTCCACAGAGAAAGGTGAGATGCACAGTGGCAGACAAGGCTTAACCTCTACTCAAAGGACAGGGGTTACAAGGTATGCCTTATCTGGAGCCAAATCCTGGCAACCATCCAATAGCTGTGTAGCTAGAAGGAAAAATACTTCCCAAACCTCAAAGCATCATCTGAAATATAGGGATATTATACCCCTCAGGGGACTTTTAGGCACTGAAAATGATAATGTATGCAAAAGCCTAGCAGAGTCCCACCCCAACTACCCTTTAATCACCAATAACTAGATAAATCTAATTGGTTTAACAATTTACACGCCTCACCAAGATCTCTTCCACCAAACCCCAAGCCAGGGGTATGGCCCATTTCTCTCTATTTCATGGGTAATAACCAGTTCTTAATAGTATAAAAATTAAATTCAGATGATGGCAGCCCTTCAAAGAGCTTCTGGCCTGAATCAAATTAAACTGATATACACCAAAACAAAGACAGACCCACCTGGGTTCAAATCCTAGTCTTGCCACTTATTAGAGAGATGGGCTATGATAGTTTTTTCATCTTTCTAAGCATCAGTTGTCTTGCCTGTGAAATGGGATAATCCCTAATTTATAGACCCAACTGAATTCTGGACACAGGGGAATGGATGCAGAAAACATACAGACTATATTGTAAATATATGCCATCTAACTATATTAATGATAAAGTGTTACAAAACTGGATTTGTATCAGGACCTTGCTGTAATTTTGTTCATGTATATGTATGCATAAATATCATCCAAACATAAAGACACACACACACACATCGTATCACCTTTTTCAGATGCAATGCAAACTGTTCCCTATGGTGCTATATGCCACACTGAGAGGCAGAGGGCATGATGGAATTAATTACAGCGCTCAATGGACCTACAGGAAAGGAGTTTTCAAGCCCTTCTGCAAGTGGAGGCGGATGATGAAGTGGGTCATTTTCAGGGGAGTACAAGGCTGCCTTCTCTCTGAAACTCACCTCCACCCCTCAGCCCAAGTGTTCCCTTGCCAAGACGTGTACACTAAAAGAAGACCAAAGACTAAAGGAAGGGAGACAAGGACATCCAGCTGTCTCTGACTTCTACAGGATTTAAAATAAAATGTCAAGAGTTAGTTAATGCCTTATAAGCCTTGAGTCTTTGGGTGTGGTTACCGATGATCTGCAAGGGCCTAGCTGCACCCTTCAGTGTCAGCATGACTGAAGTATAAACAAGATAAAGCACAAACAAGGGGTGATGTATGGCCACTGAGGCAAGGCAGCTGGAGCTCCACTGTCGTCTGCTCCTCCTCCGTTCCAGGCACAGTGATTGCTTCTCTGCTCTAGGTATGGTGGTTTCTTCATTCTGTGGAGACTTATGAGGTACAACCTCTCATCCTGGTTAGCAGACGCTCAGGGTCGGGGGTGGGGAAGGACTGGAAAATCCCAGAGACTTTCTGAGCCATTTACCACCTGCATGCTGAGGACCAGCGCTCTTCAGTAGTGCCTCGGCTTTCCTGCAATCAAGCATCCTAGGTCAAAGGGCAACTGAGGGCACAGCGCTGTGTGCACAAGTGACCTGACAGAGGCCTATTTGAAAGCACTTCAGAAGAAAGCAGGATGCCTTCAGAAATCTAAATTAGATCCTTAACCATTTCCCAACACGTAGAAAAAGGAAAAAAAATTGCCAATGATCAGAATCGCTGGAGAAAAACTTTGTGTCTGTCAATACTTGGAACATACGAACTCTATTAATCCACAGCTTCCATGCAGAATCTGCACAGTATGTTCACAACAGGCTGTCACCCTGAGATTCGCAAAAACAGAGAGGACCTAGTGCTGAGAACAACACCTATTTCCACTTCTCATTACTAGTGTATATTGATGGCCCTCAAAACACAATACATTTTACCTGAGATTGATAAGGTCAAATAAATAAATAAATCTGAAATACTGCTTCCTAGGAGGTCTTACACAAATGAAAACATAAACGTTATAAAGAAATACCTTCTGGTTTTTAAGAATTCTGAAATCATTTCAAGTGTGTACAAGGGGGACCGAAAAAATCCAGGAATTTACTTATAAAAAATTGTGTATTGATTCTTACATGTTTAAACTTCAGTCACCTTCAAAGTACTCTCTGTTTGATGCAATACACCAATGAAGATGCTTTTTCCACTACTCAAAACTGTTTTTAAACTTGTCAATTTGAATGCCTTTTAGTGCTTCTGCCATCTTTTTGTTTTATCTCCTCCACATTGGCAAAACAATTCCCTTTGAGGACTTTTTTCATCCAGGGAAACAAAAGAAAGGTATTTGAGGTGAGATTGGGTGAATGGGATAGGGGCGTGGGGGTCATGCCATTTTTGGTCAAAAATTGCTGAGCACTCAGAGCTGTGTGGGCGAGTTCATGTCATGGTGGAAGAACCACTCACCTGTTTAACACAACTCAGGATTTCTTGTGCAAATCATGACCTAACCTTCAAAACTTTCAGATTAAAACTTGGGTTGACCATTTAATCTGGAAGAATAATTCCAAGTATACTACAAGGGGCCCACGCTCCAAAAGATAATTCCATTTTTTTCTTTTAGGTCCACTCTCATATATGTGTATGATACACACAATGTTATTCTAAAGGGAAATACCAATATTGATACTTTTCACTAATAGCTCAAAGATGTGATAGAAACCTACACTGAATTATGACAAGAGCAAAGTTTTTACATTCTAGTCACAGATGTATTTGTCACCCAAGGTTTGGATAATTCCACAGTAGTTTTATAGAAGCCTTTAAAACTGAATAACAAGAGGATAGTATGAATTAGTAGATAGCAATCAACAGCTAGCCTAGACTGGCTCCTGTGGCTTTGACTGTTCCTCCCAAATTCCTCCTGTAGGATCTCAAAGTTTGTTGTGTTTATTAAAGCCTACTGATCACATAAACTGAAATTCTTTTAATAAGCTAGCTCTTAACTCTGATCAGACCCAGTAAAGTATTCTTCAAACTTAAAAGGGAAGTAAAGAAAGGACAAAAAGCAGAAAAGCTTCAAGTCAAGGAACGCTGTAACTCCTTCTAATCTCCTTCATGCATAAGTAATTGTGTATTTGCATGTGTGCAAGAGAACATGTTTGTGTGTGTGTGCATGCATGTGTAACTTCAGAGAGGGCACAGCAGTAATGAAAAGGGTAACCTCAGTATTTATGCAAGTTATGGAATGAAAAATTCCTAGTTACCGTAGCAACTGCCAAATCACATGCAATGGCAGTGAGGAGATACAAAGCATCTCAAGTAAACACTCCTTTTTTTTTCATGTTTTGTACATTCCTTGGTGTTTTTAAGGAGGCACGCCTTTCATCTCTGCAGTAACCATCTCAGAAACTTCATTTCAGGTTTGAAAGATGACTGGGAGAAAAATAAGACAATGTATCACTCTTGGTGCATTGAGCAGTTACAGAAAGTTGGCATTAAAAATAGATGATTTAGCCGGGCTCGGTGGCTCAGCCTGTAATCCCGCGCCTTTGGGAGGTTGAGGTGAGTGGATTGCCTGACCCCGCGGGTTCGAGACCCGCCTGGGCAGCAAGACCTCATCTCTACAATAAATCAAAAAATCAGCCGGGCGTGGTAGCGCATGCCTGTAATTCCGGCTACTTGGAAGGCTGAGGCGGAAGGATCGCCAGAGCCCAGCAGGTCGAGGCGCGGTGGCCGGAAACGGCCACTGCACTCCAGTTTGGGTGATCGAGTGAGACTCCAACTCAAAAAAAAAAAAAAAATAGATGATTTAAAAATGCAATGTAATATTGTTAAAATAATTTGAGAGGCAAGCAAGCAAGTAAATAAACAAAAACAGGAGATAAAAAGGAAGGAAGAGCTGACCTCGGTGGCTCAGCCTGTAATCCCACACCTTTGGGAGGCTGAGGTGAGTGGATTGCCTGAGCCTGTGGGTTCGAGACCCGCCTGGGCAGCGAGACCTCATCTCTACAATAAATTAAAAAAAAAAAAAATCAGCCAGGCGTGGTAGCGCATGCCTGTAATTCCGGCTACTTGGAAGACTGAGGCGGAAGGATCGCCGGAGCCCAGCAGGTCGAGGCTGCGGTGGCCGGAAGCCGCCACTGTACTCCAGTCTGAGTGACAGAGTGAGACTCCAACTCAAAAAAAAAAAAAAAAAAAAAGATACATTTGGTTGCACAGTAGATGTCTCCTGCCTCTTTTTCTAAGGTGGAGAATAGACACGGAGGGAAGAGAAGGATGGATTAAAAAGAAATGGAAGTTGTATTTAAGTGAATACCAACAGAAAAAATGTTCTCTTTTCTGAATATTAATGTGCCAAAGAAGGTCAAAATCTTCACATACAAACCTGCCCAGGTGAGAGCCATGACCCATGAAAGTGTGAAAGTCTGTGTCTACTCTTTACCAATGAAGAATTCCTCCAAAGGTGTGTCTACAGCTACAAGGTGACTGACTATTGGTGATCAACCTTCCTGCCTTTTTCTGCTTGTCATTTTCAGGTTAGTTCTCCATGGCAGAAAACTTTTAATTTAAAACTTTAACTTTCCAGTGAACTGGAATCCCAAAGCTGATTCCAACAGATTTGACTTGAATGCTCAAACTTGGAAAACATTTCTTTGTTTGTTTGTTTGTTTTTGGAAAACATTTCAAATCACCCACAACTGCCTTCTCTACCAGAGCCAGTCCTACGAACACGGACTGAAAGCTTAGTGCAAGCCATCAGGGATAAAAGTTCAAATAAAACATGGTGATGCTGTCAAAGAGTAAGTTCTTCACATAGGAGAGAGACAAGCAAGAAACAAAATTTTGCATTTTCTGAACACAGTCATTTGAAGCTAGGCTGTAGGAAGAAGTTAGTTAATGAACCTAGCCAATATCAATAACTAGGCCACGTTCTTGGTATTTTCAAGAGTTCAAGGCAAAACAACTTAACTTTTTTTTCCCTTTTAGTTAAGATTTGGAAATTCCAGATCTTGGTCCTCCTCAGGACATTTTGAGCTCAGAAAAACAATTCCAAATATTTAATGACTTGACTTGAAATATGGTTTTAATACCCTGATAACAGAGACATTTCTAGCTAGATATGCTAGCTCAGCCATCTGGCCTGTATCAACACCATTTCACAGAGAGTACATTTTCAGAAGTTTTATCCATTGGAGTGTTTTCAGATCATAAAGAACAGAATGATTCTTGGTATTGATAGGCATATTCAATCAGAGAGAAAAAAGAGCTACTGAAAGCTTTCTGAGTAATCAATTGGTATGAAATGGTATACATTTATAATGGTATAAAATGGTGGTGACATTTTCCCCAAAACAGTTCAACACCCAAAAGTATGGATATTGCTGAATTTTGGGGGGGAGTGGAGGTGTCTTCAAATTAGGAAAGGAATTTGAGAGCTAGAAGAAATCTTAGATCTCTAATACCCTAATTTAATGGATGAGGAAACTGAAGCTCAGGGGTAAAGTGATTCACTAAATCTGTACTCAACATACGTAACTTGGGAGGAAGTTTGTTCACAGAATTTCAGTTCTTCCAGAATAAAATGGAGTGTTTTGATGCTAGTAACAAAATAGTAAATTAACTGGAGAAAAATTATGCATGTGATAGGTAATCAAGAAATCTTACTTTTACATTATAAAAATAAATCACAGTTATATTAAAGACCCAAGTGAAAAATGCAGCTCCAGGAGAAATAGGAAAAATAAATTGAGTAACTGGCCACAAAATAAGGAAAATCTCATTGTAAAGGCAATTTAAAAAATAAAACAGCTGCATTCATATGCATATAAAAATAACTACATAAGTAGGAAACAAACCAAGGAAAACCATACTCAGTAAATATGACAACATTTTGTAGCCTTCATATGTAAAGAACTTATTCAAAGCAATGAGAAAAATCTAATGGAGAAATGGGCAAAGGAGAAAAATGTATTGACAGAAGAAAGAGAACTAGACTGATATAAGTTGCAAATATTTAGCTTCACTAGAAAAGAAATGTAAATTTGAACAAGATATTTCCTGCCCTCTTCCCCCATCAACCTGAAAAAGAGTTTCTCCTACTAAGAATTATAATACTCAATGAGGGTGAAGGTTGGGGGAAGGGATTACAAAATGAGTAATTTGATAGATTGCTGATGTCAGTGAAAGCTGGCACAAGCTTTATGGAAAGTGGTCGTGCAGAAACATAAATGAGATTAACACGGTTCATACCGATCAGTAGTAATAATATTGCTAAGAATATATACTTAAAAATATAAACTCAGGCAAGGGTTTTGTTAACAATTTCAGATCATTTATAATAGCAACATTTTGGAAAACAGATTTGCCGCATCATGGAAGGGTGGCTAAGTAAAGAACATTAGGAAAATATCACAACAACTGGAGATGGAAAGAAAGTGAGGGGAACAGTGGTTGACTGTCAGTAAATTCTTTTATTCTCGCAGCTTTCTATTATTTATTAATTCTCTATAGAAAGCATATGTTATTTTTACAATAGGAGACAACTTTAAACAATGAAACATCTTTAGCAGAAATGTGCTATAAATTCCAGCAAGTTGTCTGATACCTTGCTCTGGACTGTTAAACACCAATAAAACTCTTCCAGATGAAGCTTGTTTCCAAAAATAAATTCAATCAGTAAAACAGGCCAAACACTATGTATAAAATTCTACTTTTAAAAAAGTATATATGTGTGTGTGTGTGTGTGTGTGTGTGTGTGTGTGTGTACACACACACACACATAGATATATATATATATGAAGGGGAATGAATTGTAAACTCTAACAACTTATATCCTTCTTTAGAGTTGAGATTTATGATCTTTGTCATTTATGATTTATTTCCTAACTAGGCCATAACCCAGGAAGTAGAAAAGATAGTGTTTAATTTAGCAGATGCCCTATAGGAATGCAGAAAGACAGTTTTCTTGGAAATAAATATCCTATTCTAAGTACACGCCTTTCTCCCTTCTAGAAGCCCTTTCTGGCCCTCTTTTCTGACTACTTATTGCCCTGCTTGACTTTCCCATCTCAGTTCTCTCATCCTTCTCCCTCGCTAAATGGTGGTGTCTTTGGGGCTCAAATCACATCTTGCTCATTTTTGTCTTTCTTCTATTTCATGTGATGCCTGTCTCATAGGTGTTCAACAAATGCTTTTCTCAGTGAATGAAGGCTAGAGCAAATTAATCTTAGCTAGATTTTTTAAAAATTTGCTCTATGTATTAAAAAAAGAAGGTTGTACTGACATGAAAAATTATTTAGGCTCTCAACAAAATCAACTTTATGTGTTGTGGCTGAATGACCACCACTAGTGGCAGCAAGTTAAATAGCCATGTGACTGTTTCCCATCTTCACTAGTATGGTTCTTCTTCTTCTTTTTTTCCTCCCCCTCTTTACTTTATTTATTTATTTTAATTTTATTTTATTATAGAGATGTTCTTTCTAATCATCTCTACAAGCTCAAGCAGGGAAATCTGAAGTAAGTTGCCAGTGATGGAGAAAAAAGTGTCTGGGCTGATCTTAAAGGATGTTGGCCTCTATCTGAAGATCTCAAGTGCAATCATGGAAGTGACCAAATTCCCATGTCTGTGGCCCACGTCAGCTAAGGAATAATTCAGTTCACTCTGGGTCTCCCACAGGCCTGTGCTACCCAATTCTTTTCTTCACAGAGTCCCCCAGCTTGAGATGTCTGCAGCCTGCCACCCATTGTCACTCAGAAGGAAAAGACTGTTCCTGGCTTCTTTAGTTGGCATTCAAGCAGTCTCAAAACTTAGGTTTGGTTCAAAATGGTACCCCAAGACACTCTTTCACTACATTGTTCCCAAAAGTTTTCCCCAAACTAGCCAGATATGGAACCTAAATGTAGAAGTCAGAGCTAAGATGCAAAAATGACTACCCACAGAGGGTGGGGCATGAGGGAAGAGGCAGCCACAGATGATGAATGCCTCCTGGAGCCACTCTGATCTTTATGAAGAAGAGAAGGATTTTTTTCCAAGGTGTGGTGGATTTTCTCATGTCTGTGCAGATTTCCTTTATATGCCAAGACCATGAATAATACTGAAGGACAGGAACTTTAGATTTACTGACTTGGGACAGAAATAAGATCTACTTAAAATTGAGATAAAGGTCGATGGGATTGCCAAACTACAATGGAAGTTGTATTTAATAGTTTAACAAGTCAGGAAAAGTTTCTGTGCATAAGTATCTGGCACTCAAGTATATTCCTTGAAGACAATCAGAATAAAATTGGCTCTCTCTTTTGTTCCAATGTTTCTTCTCTTGAATTTTAAGCATTAGTCAGAATTCTGCCTCATCTAGGTTCAAAGTCTTCCGTTTATCACCTCCTAGGCTGTCCCTTAATCTCAAACCTCTATGTAGGTATAACTCAACACCAACCTGGACCATGTGTGTGCCTGTCTCTTCCATTTTATAGCCTGTAATTTTACTCACTTGTAACTTTTAAAATTCCAGTCCTAGAAATCATTAGAGGGGACAATGTTATTTCCATGGCTTCAATTACCCCCCCTTTCCCCATGTTTTTAGAGTTTTACCTGAGTATTATTTGAATACCAAGACACTTTTCAGATATGTGCTTCCTGATGGGTGTTTAATGAGAAGCACCAAATGATCCTGTTTATTTTTTTGCTGATGAGATTATTTGCGCTTGCTTTTATGAGCTGCTAATTTTCTGATGTGGTGGGCACTAATAAGGATGGGAGGAGTGGTTCAAAAGAAGGGTTTGATGAGGGCAAGGGTCATTTCAACCAAACTAGCCTCCATTTAGGGCTCCACAAGATACATCTTCAGGGATACAAAGAGACAAAAGCATAAAGCCCGAATTACGACCTTCTCCAACAAACCTAAAGGATATCTCCAGTAACTACTATTTTTATTAGTGATCTTTTGCTTGTGATGGCAGAAGAATACTATTCGTGGAAATATTTTAACATTATCTTGTGACTAATGTACTTCCAACAGAACTAATGATATATAGTATTTATTGCCCATTTTAGAGGATACTGGTGATAATTCTATTCAGCAGGTATCAGTTTTTGAAAGGAATTTTTTCCTACCCAAACCATCAAGACACATGATATCTAAAGTTCTTTCTAATGCCTATGACTCCCACAGGAAAATACTAGACTACTCAGATGAATTGTGAAAAATAAGGCATCATCACAATCCCCCAACTTGTAATAACACCAAGTTGACTGAGCAGGAAGAAAGTGATAATATCCATCAACCATAAAACTCATTTCGGGATTTTATTATGCATTGCACCATTTGGGACACATCAGAATCCTTTATTCACAAGGGTATCAACATAAAGCTTGTTCTACCTCTATAAATCTTAGCCAAGGCAAGATCATGAAAAGTTTAAATAATTGTCTGTACAAGATACCATTCTCTCCCCACTTGGATGGCAGAGGGCCAACATTTTACCTTGACGCATTCTACCCCCATCCCCACCTTTGAAATCACCCAGATACACTCATATGACTCATTAAGTTTTCCTGAGCCTCCTTACAAATCCCTACCCCCAAGCCACTTTCTGACATCTTAATTGTCTTATTATCGCCATTATTCTCTCCCATTCTGTGATTATTGAATCCTGAGGGTGCCTAATCCTTTATTCTGACTCACTTTACCTCAGTCATGCCCAGTTCTTGTTGCTGGAAACTGAACAAAGAGGGCATTTACAAGAGTTGGTTAAAATTGCTGAGCCTTGTTCACTTAATTATGTACAAAAGTACAATAAATGAACATGCATGCCATGTCTTATTTCTCTATTTTATTTAAATGCAGGAGGAAAATACTGGAAAAAGAAAAGACAAAAAGCAAACAAAAAAGCCAAAACAAAACCCCCTAAATGTAAAAACCTATTCCTGTTAAACTGAAGTCCTGCAGTACTGACTTCTTTAGACCAAGACCATTGTCCTTTTTGCTTCAACAATGGAGTAGACAATTTAAAAAACAAAATTAAAGACCAATTTTTATGGGACAGCAAATAAGAACATGGTCATTTTTTAAGTAAAATATGGATATTTAACATGATTTATTAGAAAAATATGTACTGTACACTTGCACACAGTCTGTTATCTTCTGTTATGATATTTTCGGCAATCTTCTATTTTTGCTGTCTTAAAACAACATTTAGTCTGCTGGATGCCAGATGGAATTTTTCCTTTCCACCCACTTCCTATCGCAAAAGGAAAAAAAGGTTCTTTGCATCCTACATGGAAATCTTTTATAAATTCCTTTTCTTCTTCTTTAGCAACCAAAATATATGAATGACTCAGAAATCACCAAACTTTGGCTGAATCCAAATATCACACAGCAGAGAGAGTCGAACTTAAAGTGAACATATCTGCCTGCATGGCATTTATTACCAAAAGTTATTCACATTATATGAATGCTCAAAATTCATTTCTACAGGAACAGGACGTATTAAAGAAAAATGATGTAGTTGTGTATTTTAGGGAAAAACTAATCACTCTGAAGTGAGCTGTAACTGGGCATCCAGTCTTCTTTGGAACTGGAGTCCCCAGACTTGAGCTTCTCAAAGCAAATCCTTTGTGTGCATGCGGGTTACTGCTTAATGTGAACTCAACAGAGATGACTGCAAGGAAAGGAGGGTCAGGAAGCTTTGAAGGCTTGAGTGGGACCCATTCTCCTCTTTTGAACCCATTCCCACACTGCAGCAGATGAATCATCAACATTTGCATCGAATCATCTTTTGCTTTCTTGCTTAAATTCTAAGAGCTTGATATTGCTTTACACTCTAGACACTTGGTTCTGTTCCAGAGCTGCTCCATCCTCTCTCCATTACGCCCCTCATGTCATCATCATCACACATGTCCTCTGCTCTGCCTGGAAGGCCCATCCCTCCTCACTTCTCATAACTCTCCTGATCCTTCAGATTCTCTCTCTTAATCAGGGAAACATGCATGCCTTCCTAGACTCGTCGAGGTACCTGTTGGAAGCTTCCATAACACTTGAGTACCTACCACACAGGTACACTGCAAAATCAGCCTTTGAATTTTGTTCAGAGTGTCAGCTTCATGAGGGCGGTGATGCATCAGGGCAGCCCTTGGGGAACCAAGGCACACTGCGAGTTGGCACCTATATTTCCCTACTCCTCAATATCTCTTCATTTCTTCAAGCCTTGGCAGTACAGAGCTATCATGAAGGGATCTTCATCAGTCTGTGCACCTTTTTCCCAACTTTTTTAAGGCATCCATTATAAACCCGTAAAACACCACACTGCCAAAGGTTCCTAAGCATGACCTGATCAGACAACAGGCTGGAAGGTTTTGATATGGTTATAATAATACAGATCAGGTCTAGATGGGGTTTTGATATGGTTATAATAATACAGATCAGGTCTAGATGGGGTGGAGAAGGAAAGAATCTAGGGTCAGAAGGGGTCTTGAGTGAGATTTACCACCAGGAGACAGTGGGGGAAAAGCCAAAGGAAGATAACCTATTTTTCAATATCTTACTTTAATAACGTCTCAACCATATTGCAGATCGTGTGGCTATTTTTAATTGTACAAGAATAAGAACCTAATAAGGCTAGAAGCAGCATCCATACAGCAGGGAATAAAAAGATCCTTTGATATGATAACATGAGTTAGATAAGTCAAACTAACTGAGTCAGTGTCGACTTTCTTCATTGGGCCTTTAAAAATACACTTGAACATTTTTTCACACGCAGAAGATAAACAAGCATAATGACAAATTATTCTCTCTTTAAAAACTCTCAAGCTAATTTTTATAAAAATGTCAGGACTTGCAACAGGCTTCTCGTGAGGACCTAAAAATACAGCTGATGAGCAGATGGCTGTACCGACAGCGGCAGCCCAGCACTGACTTCCCTGGCGGTCGAGCTGCCATGTTTCTGGAGGAAAAAACTGGAACTCAGAGAGCACACAGAGTGAACCAATCTTGTAAATCTCACTTTTGAATAAATGAGAAGAACACGAATTGCTGCAGTTGTGAAATATGTTTGCAAGATTTATTTTCCTCTTTCTCTAAATGCCTTAGACACTTCATTAAATGCTGTCTTGAATGGTTACTTGTTTTCCATGTATAAATTCTTTCCCCAGCTAGATTATAAACTTCTTGGAGGCATGAACTATATTCTCCTACTATTTTTGTAATTATGTGGCCACAGTATTCCCTTATTAAAAATGGAGGAAAAATTTGGGAGGCCAAAGTAGGAGGATTGCTTGAGCCCAGGAAATTGAGACCAGCCTGGGCAACATAGCGAGACCTCATATCTAAAAAATAAATAATTAGCTGGATGTGGTAGTGTGTACCTGTAGTCCCAGCTATTTGGGAGGCTGAGGCAGAAGGATATCCTGAGTCTAGGAGTTTGAGGTTGCAGTGAGCTGTGATCGCACCACTGCAATCCAGCATCGGTGACAAAGTGAGACCTCAACCCCCGCCCCCAAAAGGGTGAGGGTCTATAATAATTTACTCAAGAAAGCCTATTTCCTGTGAAAAGATACTTTAGTACCAACCCAACACAAAATTTTGTTATCAAGAATAATAATCTGGTTTCAATGTAGTAATTTCTCAGTTTATGGGTGAGTAACTTAATGTATTATGACTTGCCTACTACATACGAATTCTGGTTTTCAATGCTATGTAATAATGTTAGAAAATTCTATTTGTCTTTAAGTTGTCTCTTGGTTAAATTAAATTACTGGTAAACCTCAAATAATGCTGAGATTGCTCAAAACTTTACTCACCTAGATGTATGATACAAATTTGAACACAGAATGATAAAATCACTTTTCCTGTTAGTATTTCAAATAGAGCAAAAGAAGAATTTTCACCTTACACTTAACTTCCTTTAAAAAGAAAAAAGTAATAGACCAAATGAAAGTTGGGAAAAGGTAGAGACCAACTTTTAATATGTAAAATAAAAGTGACAAGCAGTCAGAATACTCCAAACCATTCCCACCCAGTACTGTAACCTTTAAACAAGAAACCCTTTGACGTAGCAGGCAGAATTCCAGGATGAGGCTCAGGAAACAGGGAAAAGGAAATTCCGGTTGAGGCTGAGTGATAGGGACCCTACCCTGGCAGCAGACTTGCAAAGATTCAGTTTCAGAATGTGCAAAATCCCCTTCCCACCCATGCATATTTCATGAGTGAATTAGAAAAAGGGAAGGAAGTAGGGTGGGTCTACAGACTTAACAAAGGAACTGAAGAAAATGGGGTAGGGATAGGGAGGGACACAGACAGGTCCCTAGGGAAAGTATCACCAACACAGTTTTCACATATAGAGAGACCACATTTCTACAACTGGACATTAGGAAGTCAGTTTAGGAGCTGCTGTTGGTATTTCTTCTCTCTCTCTCTCTCTCTCTCTCTCTCTCTCTCCCCCGCCCATTCTCTCTCTCTCTCTCTCTCTCTCTCTCTTCCCCTCCCTCCCTCCCTCCCTCTCTCTCTCTCTCTCTCTCTCTCTCTCTCTTTCTGTCTTTCTTTCTTTTTTGAGTCTCACTCCATCATCCAGGCTGGAGTGCAGTGGCACATTCACAACCACCCCAGTGTCAACCTGCTGGGATCCAGCGATCCTTCACCTCAGCCCTCCAAGGAGCCAGAACTACAGGCATGCGCTACCATGCCTGGTTCATTTTTTTATTTACTGTAGCGATGAGGTCTCGCCAAGTTGCCCGGGCTGGTCTTGAACCTGTGGGCTCAAGCAATCCACTCACCTCAGCCTCCCAAAGTGCTGGGATTATAGGCTGAGCCACTGAGCCTGACCTGCCGTTGGTATTTCTAATCTACAATTTAATGTGCTACAAAGCAGAAGCTTCACTTCAGGAAAAATGCAGGTTCAGTTTTCTGGTAAATAGTGCAGTTGTATTCCAGAAAACAGAACCCACATCTAGACATATACTTTAATGCAACTGTTTTACTGAAACTAAAATGTGAACAGTTTATAAACTTTTCAAATCTAAGACAGGCCCCTAATGAAGCAAAGTACTTAGCATTCCCTTTCCTTTTTCCTTCCCCCACATCCACCACCACCACCCCTTCCTGCACATTCACTCCATCACTTTCCTCCAGGGCTACCCTCTTTGTCCTTCTTTCTCAGGACTGTGGTGATCCTGGTCATCTTGACTTCCTGGCCTCCCGTCAGTCCTCACCCCCGTGATGATGGCTGAGGGCAGACACACTCCAGAGGCAACCAGGCTTGAGTCCATTCCCAGTCCAAGTCTGCTTCATCACACAACAGCTTCAGCCTTCTCGTCAGTCAGACCACAATAGTATCATTTACCTCCCAAAGCTCTGCCTCAACCCACTTTTTGATGAAAGGTAACAAAACCAGGTACTCAATGGGACCTCATTATTTCTAGAATGAAGTGAAACTTCCCAGCTCTCAAAATCCTCCACATTCTGGTCCTAGTCTCATTTCTCACTAAGTCCTCCTTCTCCTGTCTCCTCTCCCACCCCCAACTCCTAGTACTCTGGCAACATAAAATGACTTCAGATTTCTGAAAATCATCTTGTATTTCGACATCTTTGTACATTTTCTAATGCGGTTCTCCCCACTAGGGATGCTTTTCTTTCATTTGAATTGTTTAAATCCAACCCCAAACCAACTTCCAAGTCCAGGTCAACTCTGCCTCCGCCATAAGAGAGAATCCAGTTTCCCCAGGTGTAAAATTTTCTTCCAACACCTTAGTATATCTCTCTTGAGATTCTCATCACTGCCTCCTTGTAATCTTAGTTATTCCATTCCTGTCAATGTCTTCTCTCTACAACTAGACTATACTTCTTGAGGGGAGGAGCTACCATAGTTACTTTAGACCTATTATAGCATCAGCTTCAGTGAAAGCTTAGTGAATGAATGAATGATGATGAATAGTCTAGAATAACAGTATCGTGACACCAACACAAACTGCATAGATCAGGGGAGCAACCCTAAAAACCTAGTTAATTCTAAAGAAGGCACACACATCAGTGCAGTAAATGCCAAGCTTTGACCAAGTAAGTTAGTTACTTTGAGGGCTACCAGAGAGTCTCTCCACTTAGGATATTTTCAAGAGTCTGGTCTAAGAGAAAAGTTTATGTAGCCGCATACCGTTAGCCAGAATCTTCATCTAACAATTTTTTAATGAGATAAATACTAACATCTCAGACACCTGAAACATACTGCAGAAAAACAAAGTGAAATAAATGACTTATGAAGCTTTTTGGCAAAATGACCAATCATTCCAGAGATAAACAGAGCATTCCTATGTCTATCATTATATCAAAGAAACCTTAATAAAAATGTAAAAACTGTAAATATAAAGTAGCACACACATCCCTCATTATCAGTCGTCAAATCCTGCCAATTTTACTGTCTAAGTGACTCTCAACATTGACTGCCTTCTTGGTTCCCATAGTCACTGCCCCAGCTCAGGCTGACATCTCTCACCTGATTCACAACAACAGCTTTTGAAGGCTTCTCTCCAACATTTCCCTCTTCCTCACTCACATTTTCCTCTTAACCAGTGCCAGAGAGATCTTACAAAGGCCGCATCTCCTTATGCTACTTCCCTTCTTAGGTGACTTTCTTTTGCCAGAAAGGCAAGTTCAAACTCCTTAGAGTGGCTCACCAGGTCTTTTACAACCGAATTTTAGCCTTCCTTCCAGTCTACCCCTTTCCATTCCCCACGAATCACCCAGAATTCTAGTCGTGTGTCTTCCTGCTGGTCCCTCTGCCTAAAATGCTGCCCCTGCCTTTCTCTATGACCACTAGTCATCCTTCAGGGTCAAGCTCAAAAGTACCCATTTGGTTATACATGCCCTCTTCCTCTCTTGATAAAGTCACAGAACTACAACTAGAAAATACAGTGCCTACATAAGAGGTGACTTCCTTCAAGAACTAATGACTAAATGTTAATCCTACTGCCATAAGGCTTAGAAGACATAGCCCATTTCTGCCCTCTTCTAAAAGTCCTCACATAATAATTTTCAGCACTCAGGAATGAGTGCTTGCTAATTTTACCCACAGCTAGTTAGCAGAAAATAGAAAAACTGCTTTCCGAGAAACCTGTGATAATTATACATTTAACTCTTTTAATTTCAGAAACACCTTGGCAAAAGCACAGAGTAAAGTGTTTCTCTAATGGCATGCATTTGTAATCACAGCATGTACCAGCTTAAGACAATATTAGAAATGCCTGCTCAGAAAGTTCTAATCCCCTTCAATTTGTAACAAGATGTACTAGCAACAAAGGCTTTATTCTATCAGATTTATGTCTTTCCCTATGCAGTGGCTCTTCAAATTAGCTTTTTCTTTGGCACATATGTGGCATTCTAGAACTGGAAAAGCAATACAGTTTAGTAAAATGAATGACTCAATAGGAAGCTTGGATTCTACTCAAATTTTATCACTGTCTGCATAACTAACTTTAGCCTGGGCATGGTAGATGAGGTCGATGAAGCATTTTAAAATCATAAAAGAAAGGAAATCTGTGACTCCAGGGTTTGGTCATCATTGTTAAAACAAGAAGAGGAAACCTGCAGACCTAGGTTTACATTAAGTAAACTGCAATTTCCTCTGTCCTGTGTTGTAACTGGGTTTCCATGCACAAGAGCAGGCTTCCAAGCTATTGAAAAGAAAAGGCGGGAAAACGAAACTGCTGCACCAGTCTGGTGGACACTGTGAGCTTAAAGGGTCCACAAAGACATAAACACACCAAATGCTCAAGACACACAAGACTGAAATGAACCATCAAGTGGTTTTTATTCCTAGTAAATTACTGTCAAATGTGTAAGCACCTAGTACCAAATAACTCATTTAGTGGAGTACTACATCAATGTCAGCCTTGAGAGTTTACTGGTTCACCTGGTGTCATCTTGCAGAAGGGAGAGCACAGAATGGCTTAGCTTATGTTTATCATTAAGAAAGAGAGATCCTTAATAGTCGCCTGTCCTTACTTGAAGCTTCACAGGAGAGTCTATGTAGAAAAAGTCCTAATACCAATGTTTGTTTACGCGCTATCTTTCCTCTCAGAAGCACAAACATTTCAGGGCCATCGATGCCTCATCACATGACATTTATGTAAGAAGTCAAAAATCTTTGTGTTCTATTTTATACATGAAATGATAGATTGAAGGTAATAGAGAGCAAATAATCATAAGCAAATTTGCAAATCCTCAACCACTAAATTTCTGTCTCATGTTAAAAGTCTTTATAATTATCAGTACCAATTCAGATTTCCATAGTTACATATTTGTATGGTATTATAATGACTGGCTGTAACTATTTATAATATCCTAGATTCAACTAATTATAAGACAGACAGACAACACAGGTGTCTTTTTTTTTTTTTTTTAGTTGGAGTCTCACTCTTTCACCTAGGTTGGAGGGCAGTGGCATGCTCCCAGTCACCCAGCCCTGCTGGGCTCAGGCGATTCTTCCGCCACCATGCCCAGAGTAGGTGTTTTTTTAATAAGCACAAAATTGTCTGTGGGCTAAAGCTGATGGTTTCTAACTTTGGTGAAGTGATACACTACTGTTTGATTTTGAAAGATCTTGCTGTATCTCAAGTTGTTATTGGTTTTCTGCATCTAATCTGCAATCAATTGTAAGACACAACATTCACTTTAAGAACCACTGGACACTGGAGGCTGGGTGTGGTGGCTCTAGCCTTTAATCCTAGCACTTTGGGAAGCCAAGGTGAGGGGATTGATTGCCTGAACCCACACGTTCGAGACCAGCCTGGGCAACTTGGCGAGACCTCACCTCTACAATAAATCAAAAATCAGTGGTAGTGCACGCCTGTAGTTCTGGTTACTTGAAAGGCTGAGGTGGAAGGATTGCCAGAGCCCAGCAGGTGAACGCTGGGATGGCCATGAGCGTGCTGCTGCACTCCAGCTTGGATGACAAAGTGAGACTCCAACTCAAAAAACAAAAAAAAGAACCACTGGGAAAGAAAAATGCTCACAATTAAACTATGACATGTTTTCATGCCATCAATTATTAAGACTCAGGGGGGAACCATATATCTTGAAATCGATAAAACTATGGCATATAAAAATGATTATTCTCCTAATTAAAATGAATCAAAATAAATATCTTTTTGAGAAATTGAAGCTGCACACTAGGATACTTCAAATATCCTAAGGACACAGCAGAGGTTAGCAGTTAGTCTATGATACAGTCCACCTTCAGGGTGCTTTTAACAACTTGAACAACTGCTACACTTTTCAACAGTACCTAGCAAAGTGGAGGCACCTGAGACCTCCATCCACACTTAAAGTCAATAGTCACCCCTGAAATTCAATCACCATTCAATCACAAGGCTTTGAAACTGCCTAATTATCCTCCCCCTTGAGACTCCAACTGTTCCAATTCGATGTCTCGCTGCTAGAAATGTGCCGTGCTATTAAACTAAACAGCCAGCCAGCCCTGAACACCTCACCTCCTCTCCTCCTCAGTAAAACCCTGCCATTTGTATTGACAGACTTGGAGCAGAAAAAGCATGAAACAACTTTTTCCCCTTGGAAAGGGTTGAAAATAACATTCCAAGGAAAAATTAAAGAGAAAGACATGTTTATAAGCACAGAGGAATTTTCCCCTTCTTGAGCAACCCTGAACAGTGCAGCACTGAGAGTGAAGTCTTATAAGCAACAACAAAAACTCAACAGATGACAATGTGTGGCAGAAGAAAGTGGTGCCATTGTCTTCCAGCATGACGGCAGCATTCTCACTTCTAAGGCTTAATCTGAATAACTGCTTTCAGGAGGACCAGGCAGAACGTCCCTTTCCTCCAGTGTTAACTGCATCCAAACAATAGAACTCTTGTTGGAACACAAGCCTTCATAAGATACTGGGAAAACTCCCTTTTGACCCTCCCACTTGGTGAGAGCATCTATAATCCGTTCTTCTGTTCTTATCTATTTCTAGTGACTTAGGATACATTCACTTGGCAACTAGATCCATCTCTGTACTAAACATAAAAGTGCATCAAAATATTCTTTCAAAATTCATATTCTCCAGATTATCTGATGGGGCAAAATTTCCAAAGTCAAGCTTGAAAGCCATTAAACCAGGATCATAAACAGACATGCATTCATATTCACTTAAATATATTCTCATATTTCTATGTGATTTACTTTTGAGAAGAGCTCTCTTGTAAATCCAGTGTCACAAGCTGCTTGCTTAGAGCGATGAGCAGCTGTCATATTTACTAAGGAGGATGCTCTTGGGGAAAATAAAACCCCCAAACCTACAGAATTAAAAATAAAATATCCTTTCCTTCAAACATACAACCAGAAAGACACATTTTCTACCCCTTCAAACCTGCATCCCTGAGAGGCAAAAAAGACTTACGTGTTCAGACTTCTCCTGTTCTTTTTTGTCCGACTGCAAAAACTGATAGTTTTCTCTCGCCAGCTTCTGGACCAGTTCAATTCGTCCGATATCATCTCTCTCCTGAAGCTTGCACATCACCCCTGCCTTAAGAGTTGGAGAAAAAGCGAAGATATACTTAAATCCACAGTCCCAGGACATGACACCACTGTGAAGTTCAACTCAGAATAAGCTCATCTTTTCCATTGCCTGAATTAAATCATGGTCTTGGTAGAATATTTTGCCTTTCCAAAATTGAAATATTATTTTAATCTAGGAGGGCCATGCCAGAAGACTCAGAGTTGAGACAGCTTATTAGCCTACTTATGGGGTGAAGGGCACGGCAAACTAAATCATTTGCTCCTAAGTGTGCGCCTGATATGCCCCTGTTTGTTTGTTCCTGACAGCCTGTTTCCTGTTACATAAGCAGAGCCTAGCAAGAGGTTAAAAACTCATGGGAAAGTTAGCCAGGAACCACGCTGGCAAAAGGGTGAAGTGATACAGAGCCCTAAAAATAACAGTATACAACCTCCCAATTCTCTTGCTCCACCAGATCATTCCATATACAAATATACACAGTTAGCAAGAAGATCACAAGATAATTTTTTTTTCACAACTGGAAAATTACTATGGGGCAGATGTTAGCAAAATGCCCCAATATTGCATGAAAGATGGTGAAATATTTTACTAAAAGAAATTGGAAAAAAAAAGCTTAAAACTTCATTCATCAGGGTTTGGAAATGATCCAGAAAACATCATATTTTTTTATTAGGTTAAAGTATTTAAATAATAATGAGAAGGGAGGTGAATTTAGAATTTAAAAAATGTTCATTCTAACACAAAAATTAATTAGGAACTGTTTTTGTTCAAATTCTTTCCAAAATGGTTCATACTGACATACCAAGACATGATCTAATAAAGAAATCTAAAGTTATACTTGGCAGGAGCAGTCAAAACTATGGAATCTTTGCTTTATCCAACACAAGCTACAGGATTTGAATATACTTAATAACATGACCAAATATGGGGGACGGGGCTAACAGGGGATCCATACTTCATGGCCTTAACCATTTATGCCAAAGATACCCATGTTGTTGAGTGGGCGTCAGAGAAGTGAAACCAACCATGTACAACAGTGACTAAATCTTTATTCCCAAGGGCAGTGGCATCTCTTGATCTAGTAATTTGTCCAACGAGGAAGGGAACAAACAAAAAATTCCTTCAAGTGGCCCAAATCATAGACTCCCAGAGGACAGCAAGTGGAACTCCTCCACGAAGTCAGAAATTTATTTTTACAACATCCCTTACAAGTAGTTTTCCAGTTCCTTTTTACAGTTTCCGTGGACAGGGACTGCAGTTTATCTTAAGACAGCCTGTGCTCTGTTGCGTAGCCAGGATTGTTGGAAAGTCCCTTAACACACTGGACAATACTCTGAAATCACTTACCGTCAACCCAGGACTAGTTTTGCATTTCAAAACCAGGGAAACTAGAGCTATTCTTTACCAATATGAAAGTCTTTCAAATATGTAAATATTTATTATACTCTCCTTTTAGTTTTCTCCAGATATAAATCCCTAGTTCCTTAAATTATTATTTGTTTATTCATTCACTCAACAGATTTCATTTGAGTAACAATCTATTATAGGTTCTGGGGATATATTAGTGAACAGCAACAACAAAGTCCCTCCTGTCATGAAGCTTACATTCAACAGAGAATGCAGATTATATAACATACTGGTGTTGTCAAATACCAGGTAGTAACATATGACAGGAAGGAAAATAAAGCTGGTAAGGGGACAGTAACATATGACAGAAAGGAAAATAAAGCTGGTAAGGGGACAGAAAGTATCATTAAGGTTAAAATGTCAGGGAAGGGTTTTCTGAAAACTAAAATGACATTTGAATGGAGACCTGAAGGAAAGGGGAAGGAGGTGGCCTGGATAGCCAGAAGGAAGTGTGCTTCAGGTGGAAGGAATGGCAAGTGCAAGGGCCCTGAGGCTCAGCTGCGTCCAGCATGGTCAAGGATGAATAAAGAGAACAACATGGCTAGGAAAGAGTAGATGAGGGGGAGACCAGTGGGACTACTCAGAGAGAGGATACAGAGTCCCATCACATAGTTTCCTTACTGACTGTAGGGGAGTTTGGATTCCTTTTTGAATGAGATAGAAATCATTTGGAAGGTTTTGAACAGAGGCTTGGCATAATATGATTTACATTTCAGCAGGATGACTGTGTGTCCTTGGTTGGATGGGGGAGGTAGTTGAAGCTAGAAGACCAGTTAGGAGACTGGTTTTCACACAAGAGATGGTTCGTATCTTGCAGCAGAGGTGGAGATGGTAAGAAGTGTTTCTAACCGCTGAATATATTTCAAAAGTAGGGACAGCAGGTTTTGTTGTTTGAGAGTCTCCAAAACATTTGGCCTGAGCAACTAGAAGGATGGAGTTGTCATTTACTAAGCTTGGAAAGACTGGGGGGTGGGGGGTGGATAGGCGTTGGGGGTGTCAGACTGGGAAGGAAAATGTCTATTCAACATTAAAGTGGAGTTGCTGGGTTGGAAGTCTGGAGGTTCAGGGGAGAGAAGTTCAGGCTGGAGATATGAATTCAGGAGTCCTCAGAATATAGATGGTAGTCCTCTGGTTTCACCAACAGAACAGTGTAAAACCAGGAGTTGAGTCCAACATTTAGAGACTGGGAAGATAAGTAGTGATCAGAAAAAGAGACCAAGGAGGAGTGCCTCCAGAAAGAGAATCCAAGAGGAGTAAAAAGGGTGTACAAGAGGAGAGAGCAAAAAACTCCACACAGTGCTGCGGAAATATCAAACAAGACAGGTTCAAAATAACAGACACTGACTTAGAGTACACCGACTGCTTTTTGAGGTGGTAAGAACAAATACCGTATTAGCCTGGGTTCACAGGGAGTGGGAGACGACTGCTCTGAGGAGTTATGGGACAAGGGGGGCACAGGCTAAAGAAAGATGTTGAGGAGAGTTTTACTTGCTCGTTTACTCGAGGATGAGGGGTCTTCCAGGATATTTATCTTTATTAGAAACCAGTCAGTAGAGAAAGTCAGTAACACAGGAGGGAGAAGGAGACATTTTCAAGAGAGGTATTCTTGGAGGATAAAGATCTACCCTCAGACAGAAATTGGAATAGAAACTTTCATCTACTGGAACAGGAGAGGTGGTGAAGGACAGGGACAAACACGCAGGTAGTTTGGTATACTTTGGTGGTGGGAACATGTGGAAATTCTCTTCTGAAGGCTTCAATTTCCCAGAAGAATAAGAAGTGAGGTTAGTAGCTGAGAGTGGGAACTATGGGGAGAAGATGCGGAGGTCTGAGGAAAGAAGGTCATCTTGGCGGTAAGCACTGGCAGACTTGTTTTTTGTGAAGAGCCAGAGAGTAAATATTCTAGGCTTTGTGGGCCAAGCGTCTCTGTCAAAACTACCCAATTCTGCAGTTTTTGCCCCCAAACAGCAAGAAATAATAGGCAATTAGATGAGCATAGCTATGGTCCAATGACACTTTATTTACAAAAACAGGCAGAGGGCTGTGGCTTGTCAACTCCTGGCCTAAGAGAAAAGGAAAGTGGGCAAGGGAATTAGAGTAAGATTGTCAGACATTACTAAAAACCTATGTGGCTATATTTTTAGATCCTTTTACCACCCTCACCTTCCTCCTTAGGGCATATTTCTGTCAGGATTTTAATGGAGCCCATAAACTGAGACAATGCTAGATATATGGGCTGACTATGAAGACTCTCCTAATCAATATTAAAGAGAGTAAAAGATTTTCAATGATGTTATGTATATCCTCCTTTAGACTACGGAGGCAAGGAAACTGGGGCAATTTCCACTTACAAATGATTAACATTTCATAAGTGTTATGACACTTAAAGAAATATGTTTCTGTTATCTAGAAAATTCATTTATGTCAACCACCAAGGATTTCTTCTCTCTCATACCATGTCATCTGCACAGTGTTTAATATACCTGTCCTGCTAGAGGAGAGAGGACGCTAATGACCCTCCAAATCAGGGACTGCCTTTGGGGTTTATTCAGTGGAGTGAGGACAAGCCTGACCTCTCTCTGCTTCCAGGCAGGACCCTCCTGCATAACAGAGGGCGTGTGTGAGGCCCAGGCAGAGGTAGGACACTAGTGAGATACTGTGGCGCTAAAACTGACTCAGCAAACTAACCAGCAGACCTCTTCCCTCTTCTCACCAGCCCAAGCTCCAAAGCAACTCTATGGAGCTCCCAGAGGCTTTCCTTCTGTTTGTAGGAGATATATATATATATATTTCAACTGATAATAGCATCATCAATACAAGTCTAGGATTAAGCAGAGAAACTATAAGAGGTCTTGGTTAATTAATTTATGTTTTTGGTTCCATGTGAACATGATTTTTTAAGGAACGCTTAACATTTTGCATATCATATTATTGAAATCCTGAATCTAAACTTTTCTGTCAGGAGGAAACATTTTTATTAGAACCAGATACTTGAGTATACAAGTCAAATATGATTTTTAAATGCAAAATGTGTTTTTTTAATGGACTTCAGACAAAAGTAATTACTTTGGATTTACTTTACATTTTATAATTAAAGAAGGACTATTACCATCTTGATTTTCTAGTTTTCACATAGTTTCTAGATGCATTTTCACAAGATAATCAATCTTGTAGCACTCCTTACATAACAGCTATCAAGAAAGACTTTCAGGGAGAGTTGTGGATGTTTCTTCATTCCTGGGAGAACTTGAAGCCCATGCATCCTAGATGCTTCTAAAGCAGTGCTGTTTGGATGCCCCACACTGAACCAGATGTTCTCTGAGAGTCCCTTTCACAGCTCTATAATTTAGTGATTTAATTTTTTTAAAAACTCATGAATTTATTAATATATTTTGGGAGCTTTATTATGGCAGGAGCAGCAAGACAACTAATAGCCCCTGACCTAGACTTTCACATTCTTGGCCTATTTAATTTATCTATATGAACTTAATTATAAACAGTTTGCCTAATGCTGCTAAGCCAGAAGAAAAAAGATTAATGTATAACATTCAGAAGAGTTATTTAAGAGCCTTATTTCAAGGTCTGTTTTGGGGGAAAAAAAAACCTCTGTAATGTATGGTTAAAGCTATTTATATGATTTTCAACATTTGAGAAATGTTATGAATGTAAATGAAAAGCCTGTTTCCTTAACCAATGGAGCCATAAAAATGCTGGGTCTGTCCCCTCAGTGGTAGAATGAATGAAGTGTGGACAAGATTTCCTTAGGAAAGGCCACAGAGATGACAAATGAGCATCTC
The DNA here is from genome assembly GCA_027257055.1 of Cephalopachus bancanus. Lineage (NCBI taxonomy): Eukaryota > Metazoa > Chordata > Mammalia > Primates > Tarsiidae > Cephalopachus > Cephalopachus bancanus. The sequence goes on from JAPVLO010000091.1 coordinate 937,825, forward strand.
ACGATGACAAAAGTATAGTTCTACATATGAGAACACTTTCTGCATTATCTACACTTTAAAAATTACTTTTTCTAAAACACCTAGGTAAGACATCGTTCAAAAATTGCCTATCAAGGGAAGGGAAACCAAGTAGAAAGAGTCCATCTGTCATAAAGGCACTATTGCAATAATAGAATGCTGTTCAATACAAATTCAGGATGTTTGGATAAATTCTACTGACGCCTACATAAAACATTCATTTCATTAAAAATTAAAGTCTGAATAGAAATCCAAAGATTTTTCTTTTGCTATTTTAAGTAGAAAATATAATTGACAGAATAAAAAAACACTGATGGGTCGAAATGCATATTATATTATATTATTCAACAGTGTATATCTAGTGAGAATTCTTTTCCAGAAAACCTCAGAAGACAGTTCATGGTCAAAATAATAATTTTAGGGCAGCAAGTATTCATTTTCTCAAATTTCCTCAGGGAAAGAAAGAAAACTATGAGCTCCCCCTGTTTAGGATAGAAAAATATATCCCTTGATAATTGGGGAAAGAACTATGAAGCATCCACAGTGAGATATGCATATAATAGAAAATGTGATGGTCAAGGCAAGTTTATTAATCCCCACGGTGTCACTAGTTTGGGCCACAGACACCATGCTGTGGCATCAAGGAGCCTTAGAAGTCATTCAGTGACACCTAGCCCCACACTGTCCAGGGACGCACATTTCTTTGGCCCTTCTCCTCTGTGGAGTTGCCTGTGTTCATACACTGTTGGCCTGGAAGGGCCCTGCCTATACAAACATTAGGTGATACTGCATTCGTCCAGAGTACGCTGGGTGCAGGGAAGGAGGCAGGAATCACAGTTACATGGAACTTACATTTGTTATTTCCCTCAAGTACTTTCTTGATCTATTATACTTCGAAAACCATCCCTTCTGATTAAACTCAAAACACAGTATTAAAATTCACATAATTAATAAAGACAATCATTCATTTCACATACTTGGTTCCTTGAACTTTAAGATGGAAGCAAGTTTTACCTTGTTTTGACCTGAGAGAAATGGCAACACAGACTTGTATATATGATTGACCACACTGCTAAGTAAAGCAGCAAAGTTAAAAAAGAAGAAGTAAAATAGGAGAGTGAGCAAACTCTAATTTCCAACATAAAATATTTAAAAGAATCACCTGTTTTCTATGCCAGCCATAAGTTCTTTCTTTATATTTTTATAATTTTTTATTTATTTATTTATTTTTTTGAGCTGGAGTCTTACTCTATCGCCCAGACTGGAGTGCAGTGGCTGCTCCCGGCCACCACAGCCTCGCCTGCTGGGCTCCAGCGATCCTTCCACCTCAGTCTTCCAAGTAGCCGGAATTACAGGCATGCGCTGCCACGCCTGGCTGATTTTTGGATTTATTGTAGAGATGAGGTCTTGCTGCCCAGGCGGGTCTCGAACCCGCAGGCTCAGGCAATTCACTCACCTCAGCCTCCCAAAGGTGCGGGATTACAGGCTGAGCCACCGAGCCCGGCTTCTTTCTTTATATTTTTTAAAGTTACACTTTGGCTCCTGAAAAATTAACTAGCAACTATTCAGCAAGTAATCTGCATAATTAACTATTATGAACACAATCTGTTCCTGACTGAATGATCAATTCATTGGTTTCAGGACTTTAATCCTCAGCATGTCCAAAAGATGTATGGGTATGTAACCGTTGCTGAATAAAATCACACACACAAAAAAAGGTTTGTGTATTCTCTTGAGAAATAAAATTGCATTCAAACAGACTTCTGGTCACAGAATAAGTTCAAGACAAAACAAAAAATGACAGCACTTTACATTTAAAAACACTTGTCCCACTAATAATTTAAGAATGTAAGAAACACTGGAGAAAGTAGTGAGTACACCGAGTTAGGGAATCCCTGAGCAGTTCTGCTTGGAAGCTGGAAGTCTAATTGCAATATGAACTTATAGACTCCAGCATTTTCAATATTGCCACAGCAAAACCATGTGAAATTATTAAAACATTACAATATGTGTCCAACCTTGACTGAAAAAACAAATGTGATCATTCTGACCAGAATCAACAGATTTGGAACTTACCGGTGAAGTACAATGGGTCAACCAGGCCAAGTAAGAATGTTTAAATGTTCCACTGTTACATACAGGTAACAGGTGTCCAAGGTTCTTATGCCACAATAGTACTTAGAGGTAGGGTATTACCAAAGCATATCCATGCTGTGATTTAGCTATGAGGACGAGTACAAACCTCTGGTAGGTCGGTGCTGCCAGTCTGCTCATTCCCCTCTGCCTTCTTCAGGGCAAGGTCTGCTCTAGGGGCAGCCTCCCGGGTTCTTCACTCATTTCCCTTGCTTTCTCTGGGAAGTGGAGTGTGTCCACCTGTTCCTTCCCCATGAATCGAATTATAAATGTAACTAGCAATTTAAGAGCCCCTCTTGAGAAATACCTTAATATCAAAGCTAAGCACTTTATTCCCAGTAATATGACTATTTCAACACAAAAGGTAAAACGTGCATCATTTGTGAGCACCTATTTCACCAAGTCAGAAGAATACAGTGAGGGGCTACCACAAGATTGATTATACCTGAGAGTCTGGGATGCCGTCGGCTTCTGTTACGGTTACATGTTTGTCACTGTTTTCTTCATCTTGCTCAAGTGCTTTTAAAAAACAAGAAAAACACTATTAAACAAATGTAGCATCATAAGAAAAATGTTTCAGACAATTTTATTTTGGATAGCAATCTGGCAGGAAAAATAATGTTAGGAAGATTTATAAAATGTAAATACTGGCACAGTTTTTTGTTATTTGAATGAAAAGTTAACTAATAGCACTGGGTACTTTTCACATATCTCAACTTATTGAGTCAATGGCAGTGGGAAAATTTCATCTTAATTCTCCTCTTCACCTAAACCATGCAGACATCATCCTATCAATACTGTACTTTATCAAAAGGGAAGCTGGGGTATAGATGAAGACTTCTATTTATCTCACATGAGAGCAGTCATATTTTTTAAAAACACAGTTTTTGGTTAGGCTCGGTGGCTCAGTCTATAATCCCAGCACTTTGGGAGGTCAAGGCAAGTGGATTGCCTGAGCCCGTGGGTTCGAGACCAGCCTGGGCAACTTGGCAAGATCTCGTCTCTACAATAAATAATAATAATAAAACAATAGCCAGGCGTGGTAGCACACACCTGTAGTTCCGCCTATTTGGAAGGTTGAGGCAGAAGGATCACCGGAGTCTAGCAGGTCCACACTGGGGTGGCCATGAATGTGCGTGCTACTGCACTCCAGCCTGGGTGATGGAATGAGATGCCAACTCAAAATAAAACAAAACAACAACAAAAACATAGTTTTCAGGTTGGCAGTTTAAATGCCCTATAATATTAAAGGAAGCACAGTATTTTGTATCTGGGTTGCTCAGTGCATTGTTACCATAAAACACCAAAACTGTAGAATCTTTTTATTTTTATTTTTTTGATTTGGGGTCTCACTCTGTCACCCAGGTTGGAGTGCAGTGGGACGATCATAGCTCACTATAGCCTCGACCTTCTGGGCTCTGGAGATCTTTCCACCTTAGTCTCCCAAGTAGCTGGAACTACAGGTACACACCACCATGCCTGGCTAATTTTTAAAAATTTTTGAAGATATAAGATATTGCTATATTGCCTAGGCTGGTCTCAAACTCCTGGGCTCAAGCAATCTTTCTGCCTCAGCCTCCTAAAGTGCTGGGATTACAGACATGAGCCACCGTGCCCGGCCTACTGTGGAGTCTTGAGTCCACCTCTCCCTCCCTGAGAATCTGCCCATCCAAACCATTATTACTCTTACCTCACTGGTGCAACATCTCACCCAAGCTTCTGGCTCCAGTCTCTCCATAATCCAATCCTGCTACTAAAATAACCAAGCTAAAAAAATATAAGAAACAAGTACCAGGCTTTGACCCCTGTACTGCTTATTTTCTTAATTCTGAAGTTCTCCTACTCCTCACCGAAGGGCTTCCTTGAACACTCTCTAGCTTCCTCTGAATCTTCAAGTCCGCATGGAGACACCTGACACCAAAATGCGTTTTATATAACTCTGATCCAAACATCAAAATTAGACTCCTTTTTTCTTTATACAACCTGCTCTTTCACTTGAAATAATATTTATTGAGCACCTACTGCATCTATAAGCAGAAGATAGTACCGGCCTGGGGAAAGCAGAGATCATGACCATTTCAGATTTCAGCCTAAGAACCTGGGTACCTACCAAAGGATTTTAAATTGGGAACTGCATGATTTGATGTATATTTTTAAAAGTTAGTTGGCTTCTTTGTGCCAAACTTGAGAGAAGCAAGAGGAGAAACAGGGAGGCCAATTTGGTGACCGCTGCTGTTGTCTTGCGTAGAGATAACAACGGCTACACCATGAAGGTGGCAATGAACGGGAGAAACGTGGACGATTGCAGGTGTATATTTTAGATAAAATGGACACGACTTGCCAATGAATTGAAAGTGGGGGGAGAAAAGGAAGGGAGATGAGGGAGAAGAAGCAGTCAAAGATGGCAACTAGGTAGAATAAGTTTTTCCTTGTACCCATCACAGCATTTATTTTTTTCGCTCTCTCCATCCAAAGCAGGCCAAACACAGCAACCCAACTGACAGTGAGGTCACCTGCTCCACTTAGGGATTCGGTTTGCATTGTTTTGTGTACTTTTAAATACTGTGCTCTCTGCTCTGTGCTTTTTAAAATATCATTTCATGTACCTTTTGCTGTTGTATGCCTTTCATGCCTACTGTGTGGTGCTCACCACGGGGCCCACCTACAGTGCTGTGCATACAGCAGGACTCTGTAAATGCTGACTGGGACGAACAATTCATGCCCAAGTGGCCAAAATGGCACTACTTGACTATACCTACTTATATAATACACGACTTCTTTTGTAACTATTTATGAAAGAAGAAGGGAGGGAAATTCTTCTGTTAAACTCCCTGGATAACTAGGATAACTCCCACCAGCTAAGCACTTAAAGACAAGGTAGGAATAGCTGAAGTGGGTAGATGCCGATCTCCTATTTTCAGGAAAAAAAAAAAAGGTCCATTCACTCTTGTTCAAAGGGGGTCCCCTGTTGCTACTGTTGCCTGGTTAGGAGGAAACTTAAGAACAAAGAAAAACACTTATGTTTTCTCTGAAAAACTTGAGGCAAGAATACAAAGGGAAAAATAAAACATAGAATAACATCCTAAATTCCTCTTGAAAGTGCAGTGGGCTGTAGAAGTCAGGAACTCCAGTTAACCAATTTAGGTAACATAAAAAGTCTTTCCTCATCCTAGAAAGGGGAGTCATCTTGGAAGGCAAGCTGACACGTCAATGCAAGAACTTCACATGAAGAGCAGCCATGTTTGGCACTGAATTTGTACTTTATTTGACTTTTTGCTCTTCACAGTTTTAATTTTGATAAAAACGAAGCAATTTAAATTTTGGAATATTTTAACCTGCTGAATTCATGTTTTTGTTTTTAAAACAACAACGTTCTAGGGTATAAGCATTTTTTTTCCTTATCTTGTTATACCCAGGACATGGAACATACAGGACAATGAAGAATAATTTCAGAGAGTTAACACTATTTTTAAGATTCAGACATAGTTCTTCTTCTTCTTCTTTTTTTGAGTCAGAGTCTCACTCTGTCACCCAGGCTGGAGTGCAGTGGAATGCTCAAGGCCACCGCAGCCTCAACCTGCTAGGCTCAGGTGCTCCTTCTGCCTCAGCCTTCAAAGCAGCTGGGACTATAGGCATGTGCCACCATGCCTGGCTAATTTTTAAATCTACTGTAGAGACGAAATCTCGCCAAGTTGCCCAGGCTGGTGTCGAACCCCTGGGATCAGGCAATCCTCTCTCGGCCTCCCAAAGTGGTGGGATTACAGGCTTGAGCCACCGTGCCTGGCCAGGCATAATTCTTAATGCCCAGAAATGGAATTAGAGGAGAAATGGATGAGCATAAGAACCAACTTGGAATAAAATGTCAGTCCTGTGTTTGTAGCTTCTCGTCAACAACAATGCTACATTCCCTGTCATCTCTTTGAAGATCTTAACAGCAGTATACTGAAATTAACAGAGTGAGAATTAGAAAGACAACAAGGTAAGGGACTCGGCAGAGGTAACTCAGCAATCTATCTCAATCTCAAAAGTTATTTTGAACCCAACTTCAACCCCTTGATGGTGAAGAGAAGAATGTTCTCTTCCAACGCATGATTTTCTTGAAAATACTGAAAAATTATAATTCTAAGGGTGCTTTTTAGCCAGTGGTTCACATATACCACTTGGGAACAAAAACATATTTATCCTAGACTTTCAAGAATATATGATTAGCTCATGAAGTCACATGCATGAAACCTAGAGTTATCTCTAAGGGAGTGCTCTATTGATACTTTAATGCATAGGTTAATGACAAGGAATAAATAAGGGGACAATTGCTTGCTTCATGGCAGGCTCATGTGGCAGAAGAAGGAAACAGTTACTTAGATTTGGGGGTTTAATTTTTCTTTTATCTGATCAGAATAAGGATAAGTTGGGGAAAATTTCCTATGAAAATATTGATTCTGGGACAGTTCCCTCCAGTGAAACTCATACACTGGAATGACAGCTTCTGGCATGGAGGGAGGCTAGGAGCCTCACTTTCTGCCAACACAAACCATCTCCTTATCTCTCAATACAGGGAGTCTAAAAGCAAGCAAAGGCCTTTGAAAACAACTTTCCATAACAAAAGATACAAGTACAAAATCTAAAGCATAGACTCTGAATAGTGAACATTAGAGCCCACATGAGAACTAGGAATATCTATGGATTAATTAACACTAATTAACATAGAGTACCCAGTTTAAATGTATTGATTTGCAAATTAGCCAAGAGGGATTGTTGACAGCCTCCAAGGATTTTAGGACTTGTCCTGAAACCACTTTCTTGTTGCCTTGGGTCCAATAACAGGTTTTCTCTCCCCAAGACTTGCTAGGATAAGTGTTAAACTCTGCCAGCAACTCTATTATTCATATCACTTAAATGCAAAATGGATTGATGTCCTTTCAAAATGATGCTTCTTTAGTTTCCGCTGATCAATTTTGTAAAGGTAAGAGTCACACTAACAGAAAACATTAAACACACAATGACTGTCATGCACTAGATAACTATAGTTGGGAACATTCTTTAAAAGTCACCCAACCTTTTTTTTTAATGTACAAACCAAAAATTTAACTACAAGAGAAATTTAGCATTTCATGTCTCAATGTGAAAAATCTAAAAATATAGTTAAGAAAAATAATGTGTTGGTTACTTTACCAATAATTAAGGTTTCAGCAATATATTAATCTTCCACCTATGCAGCCTTTTTATAGAGAGAAAGCTCTTTCATAAAGGCTCTCCTCTGATGTTCAACCTGAAGAGCTGGGAAGATGACATCAGCCCCATTTTACAGATGAGGAAACTGAGACAAGTGAGGTGAAGTACCCTGTCCTAGCCCTCACATATAAAACATATGTATCAGTGGCAGTTCATTTTTGTCTTAGTCAAGGATGGAGCAACACAGTGTTGGTCAAGAAGTACATCAGCAGATCGGCTCCTGTGGCTCCTGACCCAAGGTTTTTCATTTCTTTTTCTTTTTAATGAAATAAAATGCATTATTATAGAAAGAATGGAGCGGGGGGGAATTAAGGTCAAAATGCACTGCAGCTAGTCAAGTATTTTTCACAAACATGAATGAGAAGTACACTGGGCTGGAATCTTTATGTGTTCTGTGGGTTGTGGACATAAAAGTATTAGAAAAACAACATCGTGTTTCCAGGCCACAGGAGGTAGAGCCCAGTTCCTCATTATCTAAATAATCAGCTGTTTTTTGTACCAACCTGGACATGGTCATAATATTTACTTTCGGAGGTCCCTCATCAACACTCCATTGACATTCAGCAAGGAGTACATTCCCTGTGAGGTGGCGTGGAAGCAAGCTTGCAGGGAGAAATGCTTAAAAAGTTTATTCTTTTTTTTTGAGTCGGAGTCTCACTCTGTCACCCAGGCTGGAGTGCAGTGAAATACTCACGGCCGCTGCAGCCTCAACCTGCTGGGCTCAAGCAATTCTTCTGCCTCAGCCTCCCAAGTAGCTGGGACTACAGGCGCACACCCCGCTAATTTTTTGATTTGTTGTAGAGATGAGGTCTCACCTCATTGAGTTGCCCATGCTCGACTCAAACCCCTGGGCTCAGGCAATCCTCTTACCTCCACCTCCCAAAGTATTGGGATTACAGGCGTGTGAGCCACCACGCCCAGCCAGAAAATTTATTCATTTTTGTTATCAATATATATTAACAAATGCTTAAATCTCTTCTAGTCTTTAAAAAGTAAGAGAAGGCCAAGAATGATAGCTGACGCCTATAATCCCAGCACTTAGGGAGGCTGAAGTAAGAGGACTGCCTGAGCCCATGGGTTCGAGACCAGCCTGGGCAACTTGGTCTACATGTCTACAATAAATCAAAAAATTAGCCGGGCGTGCTGGCACATGCCTGTAGTTTCAGCTACTTGGAAGGCTGAGGCGGAAGGATTGCCTGAGCCCAGCAGGTCAAGGTTACAGTGGCCGTGAGTATGCCACTGCACTCCAGCCTGGGCAACAGAGTGAGACTCTGACTCAAAAAAAAAAAAAGTAAGAGAAATGACAGTTGAAACCCTTTACCTCATCACTGTATTTGTGTGTGTGTGTGTGTGTGTGTGTGTGTGTGTGTGTGTGAGAGAGAGAGAGAGAGAGAGAGAGAAAGAAAACTGGAAAAAAAGGGGTCAGTATTTACAATCAAGTCACTCCACATGGCATTATAATCTGCCCATCCAGTGCCGTCGAAATTGTCTTTGAATGCTGACCAATGACTGCACCATTTCTGTCCCAGCAGTTTTTTTCTCAGCCCTGATCTGTCCAGCCTGTCAGCTGAACCTGAGACTGTTGACTTAAAACTCTCCTTCCAGCGTCCTTATCATCCTTGACCCCTCTAAAAATACAAGTTTTCTCCAGGCTTTCTCTCTCTTTGCCTCCTTCTTTGGTGATCTTATCTGCTCCCAGGGTTTCAACTTTCACTGCTATGCACATTATTCCCAATCTATGTCTCCATCTCTGCCCTCTTCTTTGAGTTCCAGGCCCACATTTCCAGTTACAAGTTGAATATTTTCATTCCACAGACCGGAACATATCTGCCACATAGAAGCTGCTGGGAAAGGTGTCATGGGCACACTCTGCCTCAAGAAAGAGTACGTTTGAACAGGGCGTGAGGACACACAGGTCTAGAATCCCAGGCCCCTTCCTTCTCCTGGGGAAGGGTCTGTACTTTCATCTAGATCATCACCAAGTACCAAAGCTGGAAACGTCAGGCACTGTACAGTTTTCCTTGCCCTCAGCCCTCACAGCAGTCTTGACTATATTCTGTCACTTCTGTCTCTGGGATTTTCTACCCTTCTTCCTCTCTGCCACAGTCACAGCTCATGACCTTGTCAGCCATCACCTAGGCTACTGTCACAGCCTCTCCCTCAATCATCTCCACACAGCTGTTCAAGTTCCATTTCCAGATGAGGCCATTCCCCCATCCTGCCCATGATCACTTAGAGAACATGAGACTCACACAGGGAGATTAATACCAACTCAGGTTCCACAGCTCCATCCCCAGTGTCCCTGAAGCCACAGGGCTCAGCCCAGGGACAATCAAGTTTGTAAGCTTTGAGACCTGCGGCTCCCCACCCTCTAGTCAACACTGGCCTATGTTCAGGTGGAAAACCTCAACCTGGCCTGGAAGGCCCAGTCATTGAATCTCGCACTTTTTCTGAAGGTGCACTTCTCACTATTTTTTGGTTTCGGGCCTAGAATGCCTTCCTTTACCCTCACTTTCACCAGGTAAAACTGCTCTTGTCCCCTGGGTTCCTCTACTGAGTCCTCACTACCTGCATCATGGCCTAGACAAAATGAAGAGTTTTTCTTCCTGGCAACATCCTTCTACATACTCACGTTTTTTTTATCTGTGTTTTATAGTCCCCAACCAAACATCTGTCTTTACTAACCTACATCCTGAGCTCCTTGAGAGGAGAGAGTATGTTTTCATATTGCCAACACCTGGAATAATTTCTAGAACATAGTGCTAAGTAATGGTCTACTGGACGGAAGAGTAATGGAGTAATAACTATAAGACTGATATAAATGAAAGAAAATGTCACATCCAGTTTGGGAGGAAGGGATCCACATTATGAAAAGGTAGATTTTGAAAGGTGGATCAGATGAAGGGAGGGAGAGAGTCTAGGTGGAGAACTGGCACAGCAGAGGTAGGCTGGAGAAACCACGGGATCTGGCACAAGTACAGTGTTGGAAAATATTTTTTAAAAAACCAAGCTGAAAAAGTAAGCTGGACTTGGATGCTAGGCTGAGAAGCTTGGAGGGACCATGAGCAAAGGAAATAGCACCTTCATTATAATAAATACATCCAGCTTGTGAACTCTTGCTGTTTTAGACATATGGTAAACTCAGTGTTAAACTCCCTCAACCTTCCCCTTATCCTTCTGCTAGAGGTCCTGGCAAGACTGTAGTGACGTAGGTGGCCACTGGGGGCAAGTTAATAATTTGATACCTCCTTATACCAACATTTCTTAAATATTTTTTCAGCATTTATTTCGTAGGGCTAGTGAGAAACTGAGTCTCTATTGACAAAAGGTGAATACCATTTCTTGGAATCTAGCAATATGCTTCTTTTTGAATTGTCTCATTAGGTAATTTTTCTGATGCTTTTTAAAAATTGTATTTTTTAACTGTAAATTGACAAATTATAGTTATATATATTTCCCGACACTCTTAATTGTTCATTTTTCCAATGCTGATAATATTCCCAACACACTAAAGAGAGAGGTGAACCATACACATGGATAAACTTATGTTGCCCAGACTCAGTGACACACCATGTACAACCTGGTTTCAGAATGGTCTTTTCATGAATCAGCAACCAAAAGCTAGCAAGTCTACAGGATGGAATGAAGCGGCCTCAGTGGGCCTTGAGCAATAAGCTTAGGTTTGCTGAAAAAGCATTCCTCAGTAATTATACATTTTTATATATAATATCATACATATTACATTACATACATTATCTATATCATATGTATATAATGCTGGAGCATTATATATGTGCCAGCAAACTTCCTTGGCCAAAGTAGCATTTATTTACATCTGACATTTATATGATTCTTCATAAGTAAACCTGAGTTAAATGAGAGCATATATGCATTATGCCAATAATATTCTAGGGTGGATGGATGGCTGGCCCTCTCCTCAATCATATTCCAAGCACTATTAAGATTATGCTTATTTTACAGATGAAAAAACTGAGGTTGGGAGATACCAAATAGTTTACTCAGAATTACGTAGAAACTCAGTGGAGGAGACAGTCAAGTGCCCAGGTCTGATTCTTTGTACCAATATGTTATAAAGAATAAATTGTCTAAGATGAATTAGATAGAAATGAGGTTGAAAACAAAGAAAACCGGGGGTTTATTTCAAGCAATCTAAAAAAGAACAGACTTGGATTTCCTACTAGGACTTTAGTCTCTTTGAAAATTAGGGCCATAATGACTTACTCAATTTTAAGTGCTCCTATCTATTCCTTTCCTTCCAACCCTCCCCATCCTCCCAACCCACGGTTTTATATGGAACAGATGATAAATGTTTGCTACTCCAAGAAAACGTGCTACTTCTATTAACATTGCAGAGATGAGGTCTTGCCAAGTTGCCCAGGCTGGTCTCGGTGGCCATAAGTGTGCCACTGCACTCCAACCTGGATGACAGAGTGAGACTCCAACTCAAAAAAACAAAAAAACAAAAAACATTGCAATGTAGGCTTGCTGATATTCTGGAAAGCCACGGCACTCAGACAGCACAGTGAAACTACAGTGAGGAGACTAACATCAGAAGTAGCTGAAAAACACTTCACAACCCCCATCAAATGCTCAGCACTCAAGCCACTATGAGAATAGCTCTGGGCAGCCTTACTGACCGCATGATTGATTCCCACCCTACAGCAGAGAGGATTCCATTTCAATTTTCTTTTTCTTAAAGCCAAGACCCTTCAAACTTCCTTCTCTTCAAGCACTTCTTAATAGGTTTTCACAGCATTTTCTTTTGAGTAATATTTAATATACGTCCAGTCAATGGAAACGTTTTTCAATAGGGAAAATATGTTACTAGAGCAAAAGTTATCCCATATCAGATCCTGTAATTAGAATATAAGTATTTACCCCATTGGCTTGGGGTAATAACGAGGTAATCAGTAACTCATACCAGTAGCCTATTTCCATTCTTATGAGGAAATGTACTGGAGGAAGGGGCTCTTTTATTATAAAGATGGCTTGCATATTATCCAACTGAAATAAAACCTCAATAAACAAAAATCAAGTTAACCTTAGCAACAAAATTTTTTTCAATATTTTTCTTGAGAGGCAAACAAGGTTTTTTTTTGGGGGGGGGAGGGTTGTTTGCTTTTTGAGTTGGGTCTCACTCCATTGCCCAGGCTGGAAGGCAGTGGCATGCTCATGGCCACCCCAGTGTTGACCTGCTGGGTTCCGGCGATCCTTCCACCTAAGTCTTCCAAGTAGCCGGAACTACAAGAATGCGCTACCACGCCTGGCTAATTTTTTGATTTATTGTAGAGACAAAAATCTTGCCAAGTTGCCCAGGCTGGTCTTGAACCCGTGGGCTCAGGCAATCCACTCACCTCAGTCTCCCAAAGTGCTGGGATTACAGGCTGAGCCACCCAGCCCGGCCCAGACAAGGTTTTAGTGAGGTTTTTGTTGTTGTTTGTTTTTGTTTTTGAGTCAAGGCCTCACTCTGTCACCCAGACTGGAGTGCAGTGGCACGAACATAGCTTACCACTGCCTCAAACTCCTGTACTGAAGAGATTCACCCTTCTTGGCCTGAGTAGCTGAGACTACACGCCCAGGTAATTTTCTCATTTTTTGGTAGAAATGAAGTCTTGCTATGTTGCTTAGGCTGGTCTCAAACTCCTGGACTCAAGCGATCCTCCCGCCTTGGCCTCGCAAAGTGCAGGGATTACAAGCATGAGTTACAGCACACAATTGGTTTTTTGTTTTTTGGTGTCTTTTGAGAGTGAGTTCCGGTGACAAAACAGATTGACACTAATATGCTAACATCACATGGTAAAAGATATGAGCAGTAATGATTCTCAGACACTGCAAAATGTCCATTAACTTAAAAAGGTCGTAGTGCATTCTACTACTCTGCAGTTTCTCTCAGGAATTACACTGTAAAGGGTTTACTTCAGCTAGTAAAAGATAAATGATGTCTGAGCCTAACTATGTGTTGTTGAGAAGCTCTGTGTACTTTCTGCCATCTCATCTAGTCCCACCAACAAGCCCCAGAGGTGAGAGCCATTAGCTCCATTTTCCAGAATAAGAGAACGAGTCTCTGAAAGCCTCTAAATCATAACAGTGGTTAAGCCTTGTTAACCTTGGGAGTCTCTAGCTTGGCTTTTCACAACTACACATTCTGCCTTGGGATCTGAAAACCAGAAAACTCAAATCAGATCTACATGAACATTCTTGCTTACTAAAGTTTTATGGCAGACGAGTCATCTACATTTAAAAAATAACATTTATTACAACTTCTTGCCACTCATGTCATGCTCATACATTTTTTTGTTTCTGAATTGTCAGCAATTTTACTGCTAAAACTTCCCACTGATATTCCAGGGGAATTTTAAAACATTCAGAGGAACCACCAGGAATTTCCCAGGAGTCTTGGTGTTTGCAAATATACACAATGACACCACATGGGCCCACTAAATAAATAAATAAAGTTTACTTGGTGTAGACCAAGAAGAGTCCAGGAAAGAAGACTGGAAAATTTTCCGGGTTGGGCACAGTGGCTCAAGCCTGTAATCCTAGCACTTTGCGGGGCCGAGGCAAGTGGATTGCCTGAGCCTACTGGTTCAAGACCAGTCTGGGCAACATGGTGAGACCTCGTCTCTACAATAAATCAAAAATTAACTGGATGTGGCAGCGCATGCTTGTAGTTCTGGCTACTTGGAAGGCTGAGGTGGAAGGATCGCTGGAGCCCAGCAGGTCGACGCTGGGGTGGCCATGAGTGTGCCACTGCACTCTTGCTTGGGCAACAGAGTGAGACTCCAACTTAAAAAAAAAAGTTTTCCTTAGGCTTTTACCCCCTCCCCTACCTTGGGAAAGTGAATATTCTCTTTCTCTCTCCAATCCAATTTACTCTCTAAATAAACTATATTTTATAATCTAAAAAAAAAAGAAAATTTTTCCTTAATCTGGTAAAATTTAAAGGAATTTCCTTTCTTTTCTTTTTTTGAGTTGGAGTCTTACTCTTGTCAACCAGACTGGAGTACGATGGCACACTCACGGTCACTGCAGCCTCGGCCGGCTGGGTTTAGGCGATCCTTCCACCTCAGCCTCCCAAGTAGCTGGAACTACAAACACATGCCACCACGTGTAGAGGCAAGGTCTCACCAAGTTGCCCAGGCTAGTCTCAAATCCCTGAGCTCAGGCAATCCTCTTGTCTTGGCCTCCCAAAGTGATGGGATTACAGGCTGAGCTATCGCACCCGGCCTCTTCTCTTTTTTTTAAATCAGTGTCTCAGTCTGTCACCCAAACTGGAGTGCAGTAGCCTGATCACTGTTCACCACAACCTTGAATTCCTAATCTCAAGTGATCGTCCATCCTCAACTTTTCCAGTAGCTGGGACTACTTTTGTATTTTTTTGTTTTTTGTAGAGAGGAGGTCTTGCTATGTTGCCCAAGCTGGTCTCGCACTCCTGGGCTCAAGCAATCCTCCCACCTCAGTCTCCCAAAGTGCTGGGATTATAGGTGCAAGCCACCATACCCAGCAGGAGTTTCCTTTTATTATGCCTTGGTTATACCAAGTTACATTCTTGCCACCTGTGTACAAGATTTCCCTTTTTTCCTTTGTCTTTCTGAGAAAAGCCATCCTAGCAGATGTGAGGTGATACTTCATTATGGCTTTAATTTGCATTTCCCTGATAATTAGTAATGCTGAACATGTTTTAAGAAACTTGTTGGTCATCTGTATGTCTTTGGGAAATGTCTAAGTTCTTTGGCCATTTTAAAATTGGGTTGTTTTCTTGATACCAAGTTGTTTGAAGTTCTCACGTATTTTGAATATTATCTGATGTATGGTTTGTGAACATTTTCTACCACTCTGTGAGTTGTCTCTTCATTCTTTTGTTTCCTTGGCTGTGCAGAAACTTTTTAGTTTGATGCAATCTCATTTGTCTATTTTTGCATTTATTGCCTATGCTTTTGGGGTCATATCCAAAAAAGTGATTTTTACAGATCAATTAGGGGTAGATTTGCCCCTATGTTTCATTTTAGTAGTTTATAGTTTCAGGTCACACATTTCAGTCTTTAATCTGTTTTGAACTGACTTTTGTATATGGTGTGAGACAAGGGTCCAATTTCAATCTTCTACAAGTAGATATGCAGTTTTCCCAGCATAATTTAAAGACTGTTCATTGTGTATATTTTTCAGGGCCATATCGAAGGCAATGAGCCATATTTCCTCTCAAATAAGTAAAAGTATAAGTAAATGTATTTTTAATTTTTACATAAATTGACAAAAACATAGACTATTTTATCTGTCTAGCTTTCTTCTTAAAATACCGAGGTGATTTTTTTTTTTTTAATCTCCCTTGAGTAGGTCCCAGGAAAATTCCCTTGGAAGAGCCTGGACCATTCAAATAAATGTGAATTTTGGATGAGACCACCCATTTTGTTACAAGGCTAATCATGAAATAGGTTGACTCCTGTAGGCCTAATGTTATAAACAAAACAAAGGAATTTCAATTAACTTGCATAAATTAACACACACTAAGCCTGAATTCTAAGCCTCTGTAGTTTCAGTGATGAATCTGAGGACTAGAGGATTTGAGATGCCCAGCACCCAAGCCTCCAGACAAGTGTATTATTACTCTAATACCTGTGAGGCCCAATGATGGAACCTATCGCTTTCCTGACCATACCACTCTCTGGGGGCTACAGGCTGCTGTGGCAATGCCCCCCCCACCATCAGCAAGAGTATTTTCTGCCACAGGTTATTGACGATCTCTAATTTCTCTTAATCCTCCTACCAACCCCCCACCCTCAAAAGAGTGGGGGAGTTTACTTTCTTACACATATGTGGCAAATTTGTGTTTGCTCTACAAGGCCCCCTCAGAGGGGAAGAACTAGCTCTCAGCTCCAACATCCGAAACTAGGATACAGGAAAGTCTTTTAAACATGCTAAAACAGAATTTAAAATCAAAATGAATCCATTTGAATCTGTAGAACTAAGATGAGAAACTGTATCTGTCATGCTTTGCTCCTTACTGCAGCTGCAGTGGAAGAAAACAAGCAGCATTTCTGAAAATTACCAACTATTCCTAAGACTATAAAGACAACCTCAACTCAAATTTCTCATTCTTCAGCCAGAAAACAATAACAGGCTAAGATGTAAACTTCCCTAGCTGATCTTAATAAGTCTTAGAGCAAATGTTTCATTTTAATTAAAGGTTTGCATTTTCAGTATTGAGAGAGAGACACTTCTTGGCAAAAGGAAAACCAGACAAGCCCTTTTAGCTCCACTGCCTTGGGACCTGCAATGCAGTTTGCAAGGACATGGCTTTAGTTCAGGTACACTTAATTGGAGCCAGGCTTAAATTTATTTCCTATTTAAACTACTGCAAACCAACTCCAAAAGAAGTCTTCCTGACAAGTTCAGTATAGAAACTTCAGTCAGAATGTTTACTTTTTCTTGACTCTGCCCACCAAATAAAGCTTGGCAATAATTCTCCTCATTTATAAAGCTTTTACTGCCAATGTCATGAGAGATTTATAATTCTGGTATCATTCCCATGAGAAAATCTCTATTTGGGTAGAGAAACACTGATAAGTTAGGCAATTCTCCAATAAATGAGTTAGTTGCAGAACTATAAAGTATGTTTTTTATTCTCTCTAGCGTGCTTGGTTCATTAGGCCAATAAAAACCCTGTATAAAACACCAGCTCACTCCCTGAGTCTGCAGATGATACAGACTTAGGAATGGGTTTGTCAAAGTCTGGCATCTAAATCACCCAGGCTTAAAGGTTGGCTATTATTCAGATGCCAGGGCCTCTGTCCACACTTAAATGAAGCCCCAAGAGGTGGGGCCCAGGAATTAGCATCATTAACAAATGCTTCAGGTAATCTCTATGCATATTACATTTGAAGACTACTGCTTTAGAAAAGCAAAATTTTATTTTGGCAAAGAGGGACTTTGGTGCAGCTATTCAGAAAGAGGTCTGGGATTATTTTATAAAGTATCTATGATCTATCCAACTATGTTTCCTCATCTCCAAACAAAAACATTTAACATCAAAATGTACTGCTTAAACTGAAATTGTACAATATATGCCTTCATTGACTCCAAGGTGAAAATGTCTATCACAGATCTTATCCCCAAAACATCTCAATCACTGTATGAAGTATTAAATTATGGTATTTTTATAATCTATCTGAAAAATGCAAATAGCTAGAACCATGATTTTCTTATCCACTTACAAAGATATCTGATTTAGAAACTCTCAACTGTTAAGTATTTTGTATTATATAGGTGAAACGTATATGAAGTATATTTCACTTTTGTCATAAGCATCACTTACCCTGGTTAATTCAGTTAAAGCAAATTACATACTTTGTGTTACTTTGGAACATTATTTGTTTATATTCACACACATGGTATTCGTGTCATCTGCAGTTTTACTGAGAACAGTTCCATTTTCATGTCTGTTTATACAATTAGACTTTTAACGTGACGAATGATGGACAATAGCTGGGTCATATGGCCAGGATAAAGATTTCCCTTGATAGCTCTTGCTTGTCAATACGAATGACAGAAGAAAATGTCCCTTGGGAGGATAAAAGAGGACCTTCTGTAGATTTTCACTGAGGAAAAAGTCAATGAAATGAAAAAAGTTTGGGAAGGAAATGAAAGGATCAGCAGTTATTATTCCCCATGTTCCTATGGAATAGGTTGCAATGCATAATGGAGAGATGTGATGCTGCCCAGGACTTGGTACTTAAGACACGACTTCAGCCTGGCACTCTAGTCATCAACCAAGCCCACCTCTGTGATTCATTAAAAAAAAAAAAAAAAGGAAATTGAAGCGGAGGGAAGACAGTGACTTACATGACTTACAGAGATAACATAGCCAATGTAGCAGTTAAATTTCCTGATTACACCCCCAGAACTGCGACATTTTGGTAGAAGACAGTGTTTACTGCAGAATTTCATAACTTTATAAAAAACAGTATAGGGCAAGTATTCTTCTTCTTAAGGAATATTGTAGTATATAAGACAGATGATTTTAGTCATGAAAAATTTGCACTTAAATATGTGATCATCTTCTAATATTTTCTTACATATTTTAATATTTAATATTTTAAAACATCTACGCATTATTTTTACTTTGGACTTTAAGGACATACAGAGAAGCAGTCACAGGGTTATAAGTTCTAAAAAGAATTTATAACCTATTATAGACATTAAAAAGAACTTATTATAGACATTTTGCCTCCTCCCTGACCCATGCACCCCCAAATGTAAACCTTTATTCAAATATAGAGAATTACTCAGATACAGGGTTTTAAGTGGATGCCTGTCCTGTTTAGGCCACCTGGTAATTAGCATAATGGCCTCTTGGGCCCTGCCTCCAATGCTGGGTGGCATATATCATATATTCATCTGGGAAGTAGTTCCTACTCACCAGAGGACCAAGGACAAAGGGGCTGGCAGGCTTCAGGGGAGAAGCTGCCCAGTCAACAGTGTATTAAGGACACCCATTAGTTGCCTCAATCAGCTAATTAGCTCAACACATGCAGAAACCTAAATCATTAAACAAAGTGGCCCTCATGGCATTACTGACTTCTGATTTGGTGTTACTAACCCAGCAGGGTGAGAACAGGGTAGCTCCACAGAAAACAAAAAACTGTCCACACTGGGAAAATGCAATGGGATGGGATTGAATTCTTATGAAAGTTGAGCCCTGCTAGGAAGTTTCACAGACAAAAGAAGGAAAAAAAAGGTACCAGGGAGACCCCTGTGTTTATGCTTTGAAATTTAAATCAATTTAAATATAAATTGCTCTCTCTTTTTGTCATTATGAGAAAGAAAGAAAATGTGGGTTTCAGATCTCTGGTGTGCAAATGGTCATTAACTTTCATTTGACCTTGGGTGTAAAACTAATATTGGATTTACGCACAGGGTACACTCATTATGCTCATCTAGCTTCCTCACAGAAAACACGTCCCAGGAGCTGCGACGCTGAAAACCGCCTCTTAGCTCTCAACTAGAAAACTTGATTCTCTCCTTAATGCCTCTCTCCTGCTGCACACCCACCTCTCTGCTCCAAATCTCATGAAACTGTTTCTTCAGGCTCAGCAATGTGTAAATGAGCAATAACAAGCAAGACTCTGAGTAGTATAAGATCATTGTCCTGGACCACACAAGATCAGAAAGAAACCCACTCCATGTACCATCACGTTAAAAGGACAGGGGCCATTAGTGTTCAGTTCTCTTTCCCAGTATCAAATTCTCTACAATAAGAACAAGCTCCCCTTGCAGTGATTGAAAGTCTTTGTCTACCTTTGTCTACTGAGTGTTATACGTTTCCTCACTCAAGTGTTCTGCAGCATGTTTAGGAAAACCAAGGCCTGAAAACCCTTGCATTCTGGAGTTTGCTCTGTTGTGCTTATAATTCTTCACCTCCTTGACAAATCAGTTTCATTTACTATCTTTAATAGACATGACCATATTGAAGGATGAAGAAGAAAACTATCTTGCCTTGCCTTCTAATTGTATTAATTCTAAACAATTCCCAGGGTTAAAAGAGTCTTACTTCCTCTATTCAATACTCTCAGAACTCCTGCTATTCAGGAGAAGTCTGTGCAAGGGGCTATTTTCTTTTATAGTATGCCATTGAGTGGTTATTTATCATTTCAACTTAATAGCTCTAATTACAAAAGACAGTGTCATGGGATTTTTTTTAAAGGCAATTTTCTTTGTATCCCAGTGGGAGAGTTAGGAAAAATTTACAAAGTGTCTGCTGAATGCATTTTCAATTATTCCTGGGTGACCAGTGCTATGACTTTCTTGATTATAAGAAGTTTGTTTTGCAAATATCCTTTAACTTTACCCTGAATTGCAAATTACTGTTTCAAGTCTCTTATTATGGTTTTACGTCTTTTTTTTTAAAGGAAGATACAACCTGTCAACCACTGAATTGATCACTGCTCAATAAGAACAGGCACTGTAGAGACAGGATGTGAATACACAAAATCTGTCAGCAAGCAGGATGGGAGAAACGTCTCTGGAAACATTAGAACAAGGAGTTATTATGGCACTGGAGAAAGAGGGAGATTTCACAAACTTCAACAATCAGCATGATGTTAGGCAAAGCATTCTTCTAGGGAAAACATCCTAGATCATCCATCAATCAGGAAGACAAGAATGTTGTGTTGGTTATTTTAGGGGAAAACACATGTTACTACTTTCCTCTTGGTTGACAAAAGCTAAACAACACATTCAGTGGAGTTATAAGACAATCAGTGTAGACCTGTGCTGACCACTGATCAATGTAGACCTATGCTGACCACCGATCAGTGTTGCACGGAGGAGGTGGCAAAGGAAAAGGAAAGGACAAAAACAAACCATGTGGAAAAGTCAATTCTAAGAGAAGACAGGTGAATTCTTTGCAGACAGGCTGTGAAAGTCTTGGAAAAATTTAAGTGTTGAAAATATCACCAAAAAGCAAGCACGATCTCTTAATTATTTAAAATACAGCCAACAGACTTCTGTATTTTTTAGCTTAAATGTTCATTATTCGAGCACTCAGAGATTAAAAGGAAAAAATCATTCAAGAGATCACTATAGCTTTCTGTTTAAAGAGGATTTCAATTATGTAATAAAAAATAATCACACACTACCAGAAAGGTAAAATAAATTTCAGATGGCAATAATTATATTAGCAAGTGAGCCTGCCTTTGCTGGCCCTTAATTTTATTATTAACATCTCCCTAAAATCCCATGTGTCATGCATTCTCCTAAATATAAGCTATGTGCTTACAAAAGGATCAAGGTATAGTCAAACACGGTGTTACCTTAAAAGAAGAGTCTGCCAGTTAAAAATGCAAAGTAAAAATTCAGAGGACCATAAAAGTAGGAGCAATTGCACAGGTTTAAAGACTATTTTTTTCTTCGAAATGTGGAAAAGGAAAAGCTTTATTCTCTACTGTTAAAAACAGTCAACAATCAATCAATCAGATTTCTCATG
This sequence comes from Cephalopachus bancanus, assembly GCA_027257055.1. NCBI lineage: Eukaryota > Metazoa > Chordata > Mammalia > Primates > Tarsiidae > Cephalopachus > Cephalopachus bancanus. The sequence goes on from JAPVLO010000091.1 coordinate 959,210, forward strand.
ACAAAGTAACATAACTATCTTTTCTTTGGAACATTCTGCTCTGAAGTAAAGTATGCCTTTTCTTTGGTGTCTGCCCTCAAACCTCACAAGTGCACATCAGAGAGTCCTTCCAGCATGTGATTTCCCCTAAACATATGAACATAAGTACTTGAGAAGGGGGCTTAAAACTGTTACATTTTTCTATAATGTGGTACTGCTAGTGACCAGTGATTGTTACAGACAGTAGATGTGGAAAGCTGAGACTTTCACTAGATGACTAGGATGATTACCAAAAAAAACCCAACCAAAATCTCATATTGTTGAACAAATCCACCATAAAATACTTGAATGTTCTACCCAGTGTTGTGGTAAACAATAGTAACAATGTTGTTGAAACCAAACACTCATTCGTTACAAATGCCTACTTAAGCTTGAATGTAGGATTCAAAGAAGATAAAACAAACAAGCCGATCTGTAAGGTCAGACCTATGTAATGTACGACATTGGCTTCTTTCTCTCATCCTTTCTAGTCTCTTTAAAAATAATAACGTTTTTACAAAGCTAAAACTAAACACAAAAGCTAAACCAATTTATACTGTAAATTTTTATGTTGTATATATTTTAATATCTCAAATGATAAAATATCTTGGTGCACAAACAACACTTTAGCCAAATGCCTGGCTAGTTTATTCTAGAAAGCGGGGGGGAAGGCTGTTATTCACAACCTGAAGAATATGAGTTTTCTTTTTTTTTTTTTTCTTTTTGAGTTGGAGTCTCACTCCGTTGCCCAGGCTGGAGTTCAGCAGCACATTCACGGCCACCCCAGTGTCGACCCGCTGGGCTCCGACGATCCTTCTGCCTCAGCCTTCCAAGTAGCCAGAACTACAGGCATGCACTACCATGCACAGTTAATTTTTGATTTATTGTAGAGAGGAGATCTCGCCAAGTTGCCTGGGCTGGTCTCAAACCCGCGGGCTCAGGCAATCCACTCGCCTCAGCCTCCCAAAGTGCTGGGATTACAGGCTGAGCCACTAGAGTTTATGAGTTTTCATACCATTCCTTTCAATGTCCAGGAATAAAGCAGAAAAGAAGAATGCCTTTTTGCAAGACACATCTTTATTCACATAATCCTGAAATTTACTAAGAATTGGAGTGTAGCTGGAAACAGTGGAGACCTGGTATTGAAAGACCCAGGTAGCATTCTGGCAGCGGACTTTCTAGCCTGCATGATTCCCAAGGGGGCACCTTCCTTCCTAATCTTGCGATTGGGACAGTACAAACTATTTTTCTATGGGAAGTGCATGGTGCTCTTGCCTGCCCAAAGGCCTTTCTCCCTTCTGCTGGTGCTCTTTGCAGGAGCCATGTGTCTTGGGAGGGGCTGACATGACCTCTCCATCTCCCCCACCATTCTCCTGCTGCTCCAGAGGTGGGCACTTCATCCTTCCAGCAAGATCCCTCACCAAGACTTCTGTTGGAGTTACCAGAAAATTCTCTCTGCTGAGACCGTCAGACTTCACAGAGTTCTGAGCTAGTAAATTCTGGTTTTAGTTTTCTGTTTGCTTTTCTGTCACTACCTAAAAGAATCCTGAATAAAATAGTCCTAAGGTTAAGACTAAGGTGAATGAAGATTAAAAAATGAAAACATTGTTATAATTAACTAGAACTGAAAGGAAATGCTAAGGTTACCCCATTCTGTACCAGCCCCTGTAACATAAAAATTGAGATTCCATAGCTGAAGTCACAAAAACATTTGATGACAAAAAACAGAGCCCAGAACCCATTTCTTTGCTTTCCAAACTTTATAATACCAGATGCTTCCATTTTAAAACACTTATCTATCCACGGGCTAAGGAGAGAGAGTGAAATTTTAAAACTGCCAAGGAGATTTATCAATATGAGATTTCCAGCTTTCCAGAAAGAAAAGCCCACCATGACACAAATTTCATATGCTCTAAAGATGATGAGGGCTAAAAGTGCTATGCATTCCCTGGAAAAGAGAAGTAACACATCTCCCAAGATGAGCTAACACTGATGAGCTAACATTAGCAGCAGAATAAGCAATTCAACAGAGAGAGAGAAGGGCAGGAACACTGTGCACATTTCTGTGAATCTTGCAAAGCCTTAAAATGCTGCTCATATCCACTAAGGTTAGCTCTTAGAGGAGAAAACTGTTCAAAGGCACATCCTAATGGCCTCTTAGAAAATTACAACAAAATGAATTTTTACTAGTGATTTGAATAATTTTCAGAACTATACTGACTGGCAATTACTTTTATTTCTGTTTGTAGGGTGGGCTGAAACCAAAACTTTTTCTTTATACTAAGGCTCATTTTAATAACCCTTCACAGTTAGACACAAAACTGGCAGGACCACCTGAGCCCTGATTAACAGTTTTACAGCAAGACATATAATATTAAGGTAATCAATTCCTTCTGTCAAGCTCCAGATGTGCTATCATTTTTACACTTTCTTATTAGATATATACCGTTTATGTTTCTTCTCTTAAAAAAAAACTCAAAATAGTTTTAAAAACAAGAAGCATACATTGAAGGCACCATTCTGCAGCTGGAACTCTATTTAATTAAGGCTGTGCTTAATTTAAAATGTTCTGTATTTTATCATCTCTCAACTTGACAATAATAAGTTTACCTTTTTCCAACAGTCATTGACTCATTAATGCATTCTATTTATGAACCCTATGTTGTGATTTTAAAACAGCAGGGACCATACTTGTCCTTGCTTACTATTGCACCCTCTGTGCCTTAAACTATATATTCAGCATATAGTAGATGCCCAGTTAGAATTTGATGAAAGAATTCATTCATATAATACCTATGATTTAGGCTTTCTTATATCTTGCCATTACTATTTTTCACCCACTCTCAATGCCAGTTCAAGCACTGAGAGTGTGTGGGGTGAAACAGGTGGGTATTTCTAATATTTCCATATTTGGATTCTTTGAATATTGTAATGTATATGATGTTGGTTGTTTTTACCCTAGACTGCTTCCCAAATTTTGTGTAGTTTTGGGGGCTGCAAGACAATATTCATTTGTATTACTTTTCTCATCAGAAAACATTATTTTAATTAAAGTCAGGGACAAAATATTAATGCCAATTATCACTGATATTGTTCAACCTTGTATTGCAGGGCTCTAACTAAGGAAATTATATGAAGAAGAAAAAGGATTTATATGAATTGCTAAGATAGAGACAAAACAGTCATCATTGACAGATAATGAATTTGTCCATGTAGAAAATCCAAGATAATTTGAAAACAAGCTATTGGAATTCATTTGAGTTAAGCTCTTTTATAAGATATAAAATCAAGAATTATCATATAGAAAAAAGGGCCAGCTATAAGAGATAATGTATGTGAATACTGATAAACCAATTCTGAAGTTAATATGAGGAGAGAAAAGACACAGAAATAGTTAACACAATATTGAAAGAGAAGAACAAAGTTGGATGGCTGACACCACCCGATTTCAATACCTACTATAAAGCTACAGCAATCAAGACAGTGTGTTTTTGATGAAAGGATAGGTAACTAGATCAATGAGACAGAATAGAAGAACCAAAAATAGACCCAAACAAATGTAGTCAACTGATCTTTGACAAAGGAGCAAAGGCAATATAATTGGGAAAAGACAGACTTTTCAACAAATGATACTGAAACAGCCAGACATCCACATGTAAAAAAAGATAAATCTAGACATGGACCTTATACCCTTCACAAAAATGAACCCAAAATGGACCTCAGACCTAAACACAAAATGTACAATTATGAAACTCCTAGACTATAACAGACAAGAAAACCTGGATGACCTGGGGTTTGGTGATGACTTTGTAGATGTATCACCAAAGGCATGATCCATGAGGGAAATAATCAGTAAGCTGAACTTAATTAAAATAAAAATTTTTTAAAACTTCTGTTTGCAGAGATACTGTCAAGAGAATAAGAAGACAAGCCACAGGGACAAAATATTTGCAAAAAACATATCTGATAAAGGACTGTTATCTAAAGTATACAACGAACTCTTGAAACCCAACAATAAGAAAATAAGCCAATTAAAAAATGTGCAAAAGACCTGAACAGATAGCTCACTGAAGAAGGCAAACAAATGGCAAACAAGCACTTGAAACAATGCTCAACATCATACGTCACTAGGGAATTGTGAATTAAAACAACAGTGAGATATGAGAAATAACTACACACCTCTTAGAATGACCAAAACCCAGAACACTGACAATACCAAAAGCTGGCAAGGATGTGAAGCAGCAAGAACTCTCATTCATTGCTGGTAGGGATGCAAAATGGTACAGGCGCTTTGGAAGATAATTTGGCAGTTTCTAACACAATTTAATACACTCTTAGCACATGATTTAATGTTCACACCCCTTGGTATTTACCTAAATGAGCTGAAATCTCAAAGCTGCGCAAAACCCTGCATATACATGTTTACAGCTTTATTCATAATTGCCAAAGCTTGAAAACAACCAAGATATCCCTAAGTAGAAGAATGGATAAAAAACCGGTACATCTAGACACTGGAATATTACTCAACACTAAAAATAAATGAGCTAAGAAGCCATAAAAAGACACAGAAGAGCCTTAAATGCGTAATATTACTAAGCAAAAGAAGCCAGTCTGAAAAGACTACACACTAGATGACTAGGTGATTCCAACCATATGACATTATGGAAAAAACAAGACTATGGAGACAGTAAAAAAATAAATGGAAGCTGGGCATAGTGGCTCTTGCCTGTAATCCTGGCACTTTGGGAAGTCAAGGTAGGAGGACCACGTAAGGCCAGGAGTTCAAGACCAGCCTGAGCAACATAGCGACACCTCCTCTCTATAAAATATACAAAAAAACTAGGCAGGTGTGGTGGCATGTGTCTCTAGTTCCAGCTACTCAGGAGGCTGAGGTGGAAGGATCACCTGAGCCCAGGAATTTGAGGTTGCAGTGAGCTGTGATTGTGCCACTGCACTTTAGCCTGGGCAATGGAGTAAGACCCCCAACTAAAAAAAAAAAAAAGAAGAAGAAGCTAGAAGCCATGGGGTTAATTGTGGCCATCAGCAGTGGCTCACGCCTGTAATCCCATCACTTCGTAGGCTCAGGCAAAAGGATTACTTGAGCCCAGGAGTTTGAGACCAACCTGGGCAACATAGCAAGACCTCTTCTCTACCAAAAAAACAAAAAGGCTGGGCTCGGTGGCTCAGCCTGTAATCCCAGCACTTTGGGAGGCTGAGACTAGTGGATTGCCTGAGCCAGCAGGTTTGAGACCAGCCCAGACAACTTGGTGAGACCTCGTCTCTACCATAAATCAAAAATCAAAAATCAGCCAGGCATCGTAGCAAGCTCCTGTGTTCCGGCTACTTGGAAGGCTGAGGCAGAAGGATCGCCAGAGCCCAGCAGATCGAGGCTGCAGTGGCTGTGAGCTTGACACTGCACTCCAGCCTGGGTAATGGAGTGAGACTGCAACTCAAAAAAATAGATAAATGGTTATCATAGGTTGAAGGAAGGTAGTGATGAATAGGTAGAGCACAGCAGAGTCTCGGGACAGTAAAAAACTACTCTGTATGATACTATAATGGTAGAAGCATGTCATTATACATTTGTCCAAACCCACAGAATGTACAATATCAGGAGTGAACTCTAATGTAAACTACAGGCTCTGGGTGATAATAATGTGTCAATGTAGGTTCACTGACTGTAACACATGCACCATTCTGGTTTGGGATGCTGATAGTGGGGGAGACTGTACACACGCAGGACAGGAGCATACAGAAACTCTGCACTTTGCACTCACTTTTACTGTGAACCTAAAGCTGCTCTTAAAAAGTCTATTTTAAAAAAGAAGTTTTGTGAAAGACAAAGACTCAGAAAGCATCACACAATGAGATGAACTAAAAATCACTGGCAGTAGTAACCAAGACCACAAGGTATCTAAAAATACATCAAATAAAAATGTGCAAGACCTGTATGGGGAAAGATATCCCAGGCTCATGGATTGAAACACATGATTTCAAAAGTGTCAGATTTATGTAAAAATCTATGCATTGAATACATGTTTAAATGATTTCTATAAGAGTTTTCATGGACCTTGACAAACTATGAAAAGAGTAAAGAAAGAAGAGACTTGCCTTACCAATCCAGCCCCCTCACTCCCCCAGAAAGTCTTGTTACAAAGCTTTGGTAATTAAAACAGGATACCGTAGGCACAGAGATGGGTAAACAGATCTAAACAGATCTATGGAATACAGAAACCAGAAATAAATCCAAGTATAGCATACACATAAACTTCATATATGACGGAGTTATTTAGCATTACAGATCAGTGAGCAAAGAATCCAATGAATGCTACTAGGGTACCTGACTTAACATTAGGAAAACATAAGACTTGATTTCTACCTCACACCATGCACATAAATAAACTCCAGATGACTTAAAGTCCTAAATGTGAAAAGCCAAACTTTAACACTGTCTACACCTAGTTATTGAACTAGTCATTCTACTTTCAGTAATTGATAATAAGAAAATACTTGGAGCCGGGCTCGGTGGCTCAGCCTGTAATCCCGCGCTTTGGGAGGCCGAGGTGAGTGGATTGCCTGAGACCGCAGGTTCAAGACCTGCCTGGGCAACTTGGCGAGACCCCCATCTCTACAATAAATCAAAAATTAGCCGGGCGTGGTAGCGCATGCCTGTAGTTCCGGCTACTCGAAAGGCTGAGGCGGAAGGATCACCGGAGCCCAGCAGGTTGAGGCTGCAGTAGCTGAGAGCGGCCACTGCACTCCAGTCTGGGCAACAGAGTGAGACTCCAACTCAAAAAAAAAAAAAGAAAAGAATTGGAAAAGATCATGTATTTTACAGAAGTTTGTTTTGTTTTAGAAAGCAGGATTTATTGAAAGGACAGAAAACAGAAAAGCTTCCACAGTGGAGGGGACCCGAGGGGTTGCCTTACAAAAGTTTTTTCAATGAGCCCACTCTATTATAATGGTAAGAAAAAAATGAAGCTATTTCATCATGACAAAGACAAATACATGCTACTGTATATGGTTTTTTTCTCTGAAAAAACTTTTCTCTCTTTGCTTTTTTCTCTTAAGAAAAGAGCAAAAAGATACATGTATAGGAATATGTTCAGGTCCTTCTATTATTGTTATTTATAATGGAAAAAATAAAAACCTAAATGCGCAACTAATAAGTTAAATAAGTTGCATAGTATACATAGTTAATAAAAATAATGACGGAGATCTATGTTACTAACAAAAAATTAATCCTACAAAAAGTGGATTTTACATATAGTTATGGTAATCAACACTGTAGTATTGGTAAACACCAAGAGAATCTGTTCAATAGAACAAAACAGAGAATCCAGAAATATACCCACACAAATGTGCCCACCTGATTTTTGGCAAAGGTACAAAAGCAATTCAATGGAGGAAAGATGGTCTTTTCAACAAATGGTGCTGAAACAATTGGACAGTCACAGGCAAAAAAACAAACAACAACAACAACAAAAACCTTGACCTAAGTCTCATACATTATATATCAAAACTGACAAAGATCATGTATCACGTACTTAAATGTAAAACATAAAACTATAAAACTTTTAGGGGGAAAAAAGATATAAGAGAAAATCTTTAGGATGTCAGGCTAGATAAAAAGTTCTTAGATTTAACTCAAAGACATTTTAAAAACCATTAAAATTAATAAGTTGGACTTCATCAAAATTAAAAATCCTTGCTCTGTGAAAGACTCTGTTGAGAGAATGACAGACAAGCTACAGACTGGGAGAAAAAAAAACATTTGCCAACCAAATACCAACAAAGGACTAGTACCAAGAACACAGAAAGTACTCTCAAATATCAATAGAAAAAAATCCAATTAAAAAATGAGCAACAAGATATGAACAAACATTTCACCAAACACAACATTCAGATAGCAAATAAACACATGAAAAGATGTTTAACATCATTAGAGATCAGGAAAATACAAATTAAAACTGCAGTGAGATATCACTTTGCACTATGTACCTATCAGAAAGGCTGACATTTTAAAAAAGTGATGACTTAGCCCAGCATGGTGGTGTGTGCCTGTAGTTTCAGCTACTGGGAAGGCTGAGGCGGAAGATCACCTGAGCCCAGCAGGTCGAGGCTGCAGTGGACATGAGAGTGCCACTGCACTCCAGCCTGGGCAACAGAGTGAGACTCCAACTCAATAATAATAATAATAATAATAATAATAATAATAATAAAATAGTGATGACATCAAATCTTGGCAAGGATGCAAAAATCGTGGATCACTCATAGATTGCAAGTGAGAATAGAAAGATGGCATGGCTATTCTAGAAAGCAGTTTGGCTATTTCTCAAAAAACTAAACACGCAACTAACATTCTACCCTGCAATTGTACTCCTGGGTATTTATGCCAGAGAAATGAAGACTTGGACTCACACAAAGTCCTGTACATGAATGTTTGTAGCAGCTTAATTTGTAATAGCCAAAAACCCTGAAACCACCCAAAAGCCCTTCAGTGGGAACACAAATAAAAGTGCTGTGGTATATTTATACCATGATACCATGACATACTATCCAGCAATAAAAAGAGGATCAAACTATTGATATACTATACAACAACCTGCACGAATCTTCAGAAAGTCATGCCAAGTGAAAAGAGCCAATACTGAAAGGTTACATGTCTGATTCCATCTATATAATATTTTGAAAATGACAGAAATAGAGAACAGAGTAGTGGTTACTAGGGGTTAGGATGAAACAGAGGAGGGGCAAGTCAGTAGTGATAAAGGAGCCACATGAGGGATCCTTGTTGTGATGGAAATGTTAATACCCTGGTTATGATACTATAGTTTTGCAAAATGTTACCATTGGGGGAACTCAGGTAAAAGATAGTCTGGATTTGTCTGTATTATTTACTACAACTGCATGAGAATCTACAATTGTCTCAAAATAAAGGCACACATATGAAATGATCCCACTTTGATAAAATCTGCATATTAATATATAATAATATCTGTATATTACCAGAAAATGTCTGGAAATACATACAATAAAAGAGTATGAATCTTTATCTATGTTGGTGAGATGATATGTGATTTTTCTAGTTCTTCATACATTCATGTATTTTACAGAAGTTTGTTTTGTTTTAGAAAGCAGGATTTATTGAAAGGACAGAAAACAGAAAAGCTTCCACAGTGGGAGGGGACCCGAGGGGGTTGCCCTTTACAAAAGTTTTTTTCAATGAGCCTACTCTATTATAATGGTAAGAAAAAAATGAAGCTATTTCATCATGACAAAGACAAATACATGCTACTGTATATGGTTTTTTTCTCTGAATATTTTACTATATTAATTCTTCAAAACATCATTTTAAAAGCTGTTTAATGTTCTATCATATTGCTCCATCAATTTTACCATTTTCTTATGATAGAGACTTAAGGATTGTTTCCACTTTCTTATTGTTAAAAAAGCAAATCTTCACATGCATCTCTGATATGTTCTACAGACAAATCTCCAGTCACAGAGTACTGGATCAGAGTTACTGGAACATACTGAACAACTACTTTCATGAAAAACTATAAATTCAGTTTAGTACATGTGGGTGAAATCACATCACACTGTCCCTGAGAAACTGCCAAAATTGTATTCACATTCCAAGCTCCACAGATCAGATAAGTAACGAACACAGAGCTGGTCATCTCATACGGTGACATCAAGGCAAAATACAGTTGACTTCCCACCAATCTTTCATGTTGTGCAAGTTAACAGGAATGGATCTTGCTTTCTCATCTTCATTTCCCTTCATCCCTAGAAAGTTCAGACTTCTCAGTCCAACATCTCAGACCCACCTTTCTCTGCCTCACTCACTCACCTCCTGTCACACTCCGTCCTTGCTGCCTCCCAAACACATATGACAAAATGCCTCTGCCCAAATGCTCTTGTGGGTATTCACAGTGAGGGGTATTCATTCCCTCACTGACCTCAGGTGTTGGTCTCCCTACCAAAAGCCTTTCCATCCCACTGTGTAAACCATCCAACCTCTTCCCCATCTGTATTTACTTGCTCTATCTTTCTTCAGCAACGATACCACAAGCTTTTGATTACTTCCCTACCATATTCTGAAGTTTAAAATAATCAAATTTTATCCTATAAGGCACTGCCCTCTCAACTTGTAGAGACTATACACTTGTCTCCTTATCATGACAAGAACGAAGATCAGCTCCAGCACAATTTATTTCTAAACTCTCCCTCCTACACTCTTTTATCTAGAATTGACTTTTTTGATAAACCTAATTGTTCATATATATGAGATAGTTGTGATCATTTTGATACATGCAAATAATGATGATCCAATATGATATCCATCACCTCAAACATACATTTCTTCATGTTGAGAACATTCCAAATCTTCTCTTTAAACTATTTTAAAATATATAATACATTGTTGATAACTATAGCCACCCTACTCTGCTACTGAACACTAGAAGTTATTCCTTCAATTTAACTATATTTTTGCACCCAAACACCATGCTCTCTTTATCTCTTGTGCCCCCCTACCTTTTGTAACTAACCATCATTCTACTCTCTACCTCCATAAGATCCACTTTTTTAGTTCCCACATGAGTAAGAACAGATGATATTTGTCTTTCTTTGCCTGGCTTATTTCACTTAACATAATGTCCTCCGGTTCCAACCATGATGTTGCAAATGACAGCATTCTGTTCTTTTTTAATGGCTGGATACTATTCCATTATGTGTTTTTACATTATGTACAGACAACACCCTCTTTATCCATTTATCCGCTGATGAACACTGGTTGATTCCATACCTTGGCTATTGTGAATTCTGCTGCAAAACACATGGGAATGCAGCTATCTCTTTGATATACTAATTTCCTTTCTTTTGGATATATTCCCAGTAGTGGATTGCTGGATCATACGGTAGTTCTATTTTTAGTGTTTTGAGAACTCTCCATACTGTTTCCCATAATGGCTGTACTAATTTACATTCCCATCAACAGTGTATGAGAGTTCCCCTTTCTCTGCATCCTCACTAGCATCTGCTATTCTTTGTCTTTTTGATAAAAGCCATTTCAACTGAGTTGAGAGGATACCTCATTGTGGTTTTCATTTGCATTTCCCTCCTACAATCTTTATACTGATGTCCTTTCTCCATCTTGGCTTCCACCTCTGCCAATATAATGCTGTTCACTGAAGAACGCTATTCATGCCACCCTCTGTTCAATAATCAAGATCCCTGTTCCCTGCATTGTTCCCTCCACCACCTTACTATAACATCCAGTCTTTGTGTCCTCAACATCTGTCAAACCAACAAAGAAAGTAACAAGAATATAATAAGCTAATCCACACCAAGATGCACTGGATTAAAATAGTAACTGAGAGAAAAGCAAATTCTTAGAGTTTCTAACAAGAAAAAGAAAGATATAAAGTGTATGGCTTGTGCTCTTGAGACATTTCCATTCCATTTATCTCTTCAAGTTTTTGTCATCACTTTGATTTTGTCATAGTCTTTCCACCTGAAAAGTCTTATTCTAGTTTACCATTATCCAAAAAGTACTTCCCTTCCGATTTTCATTCCATTCAGCACTGACCTCCTCTATCGGAACAGGGAGAAACAGCTAAGGATGCCTCCTTCTGACATTCCTCCTCTCTAAGCAAGCATTTTTCTACTTCAGTGAGTCTCCATTTATATTGAATTTCAGCAAAGCATGTGTTTTTTCCTCCTTTAAAACATCTTTGAAAGCCCCCTTTTCCTTTCCACATATTACTTCCACAGATTATATCCCATAGGAATCAGATCCATCAATTAGTCCTATGAAAAATATTTGCTTTGGAATGATTTTAAGCAATTAAATTACCCTTAGAAAAAACTACTTTGAGTTTTTTTAAACTGCCTTATAAAAGACCACCTCTATAGTATTTATTGTCCTCTGTCATTAAGATACTTAATACAGGGGATCGGCTTGCATTTGTCACATACTTAGATCCTTTTTCATAGCTGCAGTGGATACAAACATTTTTAATCTTAAATTTCTTTTTTTTTTTTGGAAATCTGAAATAAATTAGAGCAAAGCAGTGAAATATTTCCATAAAGAACTATACAGTCCATGCTATTTTGATGGCAGAATAAGTCATTTTAAAAACAATGGTGATACCTCTTGCATTCCATGCTGAAGCTTTCTGAAATACAAACTGCACATATCCAGATGATATGTGAAATATTCCCAAAGGATTCAAATCTTCCAGCCCCATAAAAGACTACTCACCAGACTTCCTTGCTTTCAAAGCAATCACAGCTGCTAGCTCTCTCTGCACCTAATAAAATATCAGGGGGAAAATCAAATTAGAAGAAGAAAAATGTTGCTGTTAAAAGCAATAATGTCTTCAGATATGCAACCTCAAATTAAGAGCTGTTGCAAGTAAGCCTAAATTTACAGTCATCAATTTTTTGTTTTCAGTACATGGAAAAACCTCTGTATAGGAATTTTAGGCCAAAAATCTGAAAGAATCATATTTAGTTACTTTGATAAACAGTTGCCAGAATGTATACACTGTAAAACATTAATATATATATATGCCACGATAAGGGGAAATACCTCAAAAATACAACTAACATTCAGGTATTAAGCAAATATGAATTACATTATTAACATACACATAATACCATAACAAAGATAGTAAATGTTATTTTTCCCTCAAAGATGCTAGTTTATGCAGAAATACTAGAAAAGTTGAGATAGGGGGATCCTGATTTAATTGGACCTGTGTTCAAACACAATGAATGCTCACTGCGGGACTGACAGATTTACAGCAATCGCTTTGAATAATATGCCGCGTAAAAGCAAGTGTCATTGACTCACAGGGCAGGTAAAATGGGACCAGACTAGACAAACTTTAAGATACTAACTGCCTTAAACCCCACTTCTTTGTCCACATTTTTAGTACTTACACATCTTCTCACCCTCCCCACTCTAAATCCTTCCTTGAAAACATTTTTAGAAAAGAACATGAAGCAGTGAGAAAAAAGATAAGCATAGTCACTTTCAAAGATAACATGAGGATAATAATCTTTGGGAAATCTGTTTGGCAGCAATAAAAATTCCATCATGAGAAAGCTCTCTCCCCTTCAGGATGCTATCTGTTAAGCCAGAAGTCTGTGTGTTCAGGTGTTGTGAGGTGGTGGTGGTGGGAGTTTTGGGGAGGGTCATACAACTCAATATATTACAGTAATGACACGTTCAAGGGAGAGCATGGGAGTTCAAGGTTAAATTGCAGATTTACCATTCAAATTAATTTAATTTATATTCATTTACTGGCAGGTGAAAGTAGCAGTGTGCCAGCCCTGAGCCTCTAGAGGGATGAGGCTAGGGTCTCATCACCCCTGAAGAAGTAGTATGTCCCACTCCCTGCCCCCCCCACATACACACTATTTTTATTGTTGGGTTTTTCCTGCCAGCTGGTATGAATGCTATGTGGTACAGTTTGGGTGGTGTCAACTCCAAATCTCATGTTGAAACGCGATCCCCGGAGATGGAGATGGGATGTGGTAGGAGATGCCTGGTCATCTCATGATGACCCTTATGAAAGGAGCCCTCATAAATGGCTGTGCCCTCTCCTCAGTAATGAGTGAGTGCTCACTCTGTTAGTTCACAAGAGAACTGATTGTGTAAAAGAGTCTGGCACCACCTCCTCCCTCTCCTGCTTTCGCTCCCACTATGCTACATGCCATCTCCCTTTGTCTTCTGCCCTGAGTAAAAGCTTCCTGAGGGCTCACCAGAAGCCAAGCAGTTGCTTGTGCCACGCAGAACTGTGAACCAAATAAGCTGCTTTTCTTCATAAATTACCCAGCCCCAGGTATCCCCTTACAGCAGTGCAAAATAACAGATATTAGATTCACCCTTCAAAAGCACACACTCTTTATTTAGTTGTTCCTTTGATACCTTAAGACTCTCTGAGGCAAATTATACAGCAATGAGAAGACGATCAGTCCCTCTCCAACCTTGGGAGTGTGGGCTCGGAAAATGATCAGGGCTGGAAAGGTTACAGTGAAAAAACTTAGGGGAAAAAGATGACTGGGGCAGATAGAAGTAATGAATGACCATAAAAAAGCTTTGCTGGGCGTGGTGGCTCATCCCTGTATTCCCAGCACTTTGGGAGTTGGAGGCAATAGGATTGCTGAGCCCATGGGTTCAAGACCGGCCTGGGCAACTTGGCCACACCTTGTCTCAACAATAAATCAAAAAATTAGCTGGACATGGTGGCACATGCCTGTAGTTCCAGCCACTTGGAAGGTTGAGGCAGAAAGATCACCTGAGCCCAGCAGACTGACGCTATGGTGGTCATGATCGTGCTACTGCACTCCAGCCTGAATGACAGAATGAGACTCTGACTCAAAAAAAAAAAAAAAAAAAAGTTTTAAAAAGTACTCAGATAATTAAAAATAATTAAATTAAATTAAAAATAATTTTAAAAGCAACAAGGTAAAAATGTAAATTATTACATATTTTATACATATTAAGTTGTTTTAAAATATAACAAATATCTAGGGGTGGGGCAAAGATTATAAAAATTCATGGGATCTTGTCAATGGCGTCCCAGTTCAATGATCACCCAGGGCAGACCCCGCCATGGCTCACAGATAGGAAGAAGGCAGAGACAGAGAAGTGCATGAGGTGGCTTGCTTAATTTGCTCACAGAGGATCAAAAGCAGTCATCTCCATCTTCCTCTTTCAATTTTCCATAGCTGAATCCCTCTGTCAAACTCCCTGTACTCAGCTTTCTCTTCTCCAATTAGAAATAATGCTCAAAATAAAAAGAGCCCAGAAGAGTACTCTCTTCCCACTGCTGTGTCACACTACACCTTTTCAAAGATTGGATAGGGGAAGAGGGGGAATGGGATAAGCAAGAAGACATTGGGGCATTTGGGGGCTCTGGGAAAGCAAGAGATGGGCAGTAAGAAAGGCAAGAGCTTTGCAGCTGAATTTAGATGAAACCTAAGCTGCTTTTTCACATAAAATCAAAGAGATGACCCTATTGTACTACATGCTTCCATGGAACCCCCACAGTGGAGGATGTGAGTGTTTTATGCAGGATGGGATGCAGAAGAGCTTCCATGCTTCTGCCCAGGAGAGAAAAGGTTTTTGTCAAAAGCCCCAAAGGTAATTTAACCCTCTTACAAAACACAAAAGGGAAAGTGCTAATCAAGCAAAGCAAACCAGGTGAGATCCCATCATATGCTTCTATAGCACCTTCACAGTTCTTTGTTTTGTTTTGTTTTTGAGTCAAGGCCTCAATCTGTCACCCAGGCTGGAGTGCAGTGACATGATCACGCCTCACTGCAGCCTCGACCTCCTGGGCTCAGGCGATCCTTCCACCTCAGCTTCCCGAGATGCGGGGATTACAGGCACATGCCAATACACCTGGCTAGTTTTTTGAATTTTTTTGTAGAGACAGGGTATCCCTATGATTTTCTCGACTCCTTGAGATCATGGGATCCTCCCACCTTGGCCTCCCAAAACACTGGGATTATAGGTGTGAGCTACCTCATCCGGACTGTTTGTTTTTTAAACACACTAGCAATCATTCAATTAATCATTGGAAATCGTGTGATTGATGCCTATCTTTTGGCTGGAAACTCCCTCAAGGCAGGGATCTGTCTTCTCCTCATATTATCCAGGGCAACTGACCCTCATTCAATAACCCACAGGAGGAAGAGACATAGAAAACCCTACTGAGAGAAAAACAGAAAGATGGACAGAATACAGAAAGGACTTAGGGAGGTGAAGAAGTTTCCTGAAAGGAGGTACCTAAAGAAACCTAGAATAAACTTAGTTTAGTGTAGTCTTTTTGCCTCAGCAAAGCCATTTTTGTTTAGACTTTACCCATGACATGGTTTGAATCTAGCGCAGGTTAGACATGGATATATAAATTTCTAATAGGCAGGTTTTAGAAAGCGTTCAGACATTCTACTGCAGGCCAAGCAGCAGCCTACCCCACCCCCTCAGCAAATCTCCATCAGATGCAAGACCAGGACTGCCCAACCTTTCAATTCATGGTTTAACATAATAGTCTCTAGGAAACTTGTCAGGTTCCTTGCCAAGACAGAGGATCAAAGATCACCCCTTGGCTGGTCAACCTTTGGTCAAGGAGTTTGTGAATTAAAAATGTCTCTTGCAGGAAAACGCCCTCCCCTTGTCTCCTCCTATCTAGCCCACCATCATGGTAGCAATCATATGACTAACCCACCCATCTGTTGTCCATCACCTGACATCATCACTCTACCTGCCCCTTTGTGATGATGTGGAGCAGACCACCACCCAATCACCTTAATGACCTTCCCTCATCAAAGGGTAAGGTTAAAAGGTCTCAGTGATGAGCAGCCATTTTGCCATTGTCTTGCTAAGCTATGGTGTAGCCTCTCCTACCTTGGGGAGATGAATCTCCTCTTTCTTTCTCTCTCTAATTTACTGTCTAAATAAACTATATTTTCTAATCTAACTTCTGTGCAATTCTTTGCATCTTTCTTGTGACATCAGATTGTACACCAGACACCCCACACCCCCAGCAGGCCTGACCTAACATTCTGGAGACCCCAGTGATAGAGTGACCCTAGCACTTCTTGAAGGGGGATGATGAAAATTCAAAGAGAAGGCATTCACCTGTCATAAGCTACTCCCAGCAGAAATCTTCAGAACATGTTAGAAGGATTCAAGGCCTCCTTTGCAAATAATTGTGGGTTTATATTGAAAAGTAAAACTGTGAGCAACTGTATGAAAAGCAACTATAGTTTTCTTTGTTTACTGATAAATAACTTGTTGGCAAAGGAAAATAAATAGCATACTCCAATGCCAGTTGAGCCTTCAGGTGAAGTGTCATGGTCCGAGTAATGCTTGGTTGCTCCTCTTGATACCAATAAATCAAAGAGGCAGGGAATTGAAAGAAGGAAGTTTATTTCTGAGTTCAAATCCAGGGAGCAGAGCCAGATTTGAGGTCTTTCTAAAATGGTTCTGCCCACCCTCCAGGCTTTTACAGATCAATTTTATAAGTTCAGAGTTGTTAGAACCTATACGATAGCCACGCGATCAGTAAAGCATTGTATACAACTTGAGTTTCAGCCACATTTATCGATACTGACATTTTTTTGGTCCAGACTTCCTGGTGCCAGGTATCAGAGGCATCTCATAGCTTTTATCAGTAGGGCCCAGCAGAAGCATTAATCAAGCTTGCCATAGAGTAAAGGGCCTAAGACATCATGCTTTACTCAAAAGTTATACAAATCACAAGACTTATGATTACATTGATATAAAAGTTACTCAAATCACAAGGCTTATGATTACATTGATACTATCTTATTCAAACTTATAACCACTCAGAAAAAAATGAGTAAAAATAGAGATTTAATCTTTCAGTTGATTGAGCATAAACTACAGGGAAGTCAAGGATCCCTTGAAGCTACTTACTGGGAATGCATAGGAGATAAGCGGAAAAGTACCTTTTATTAGCGCTCTGGAATATTGTTCAAGAATGTACAGGAACCCTTGAGCCCTGGCCATGCCCTTCTCTAGGGGCTGTGACAATATGGACAGACATTAGCAGATCTCTGTATCAACTGTGGTCCTCGCTGACACTCTGATCACAACTTCCTGAGACACCCTGAGCAGAAACCACCTAGTTAAGATGCTCCCGAATCCCTAACATAATAAATATGTGTTGTTGCAAATCTCTAGGTTCTGGGGTAGTTTGTTATGCTGAAGAGTGTCTTATAGGACAATGATAATTTTTTTTTTTTTTTGAGTTGGAGTCTTACTCTGTCACCCAGACTGGAGTGCAGTGGCACGCACACGGCCACCATAGCCTCAGCCTGCTGGGCTCAGGCAATCCTTCTGCCTCAGCCTTCCAAGTAGCTGGAACTACAGGCACACGTCACCACATCTGGCTTATTTTTTGATTTATTGTAGAGATGAGGTCTCACCAAATTGCCCAGGCTGGTCTCGAACTCGTGGGCTCAGGCAATCCTTTCACCTCGGACTCCCAAAGTGCTGGGATTATAGGCATGAGTCACTGCGCCTGGCCATAATTTTTTTCTGGTGTATCTACTTATGCTGTTGCTAACCTGGGTTTCTCTCACCATGCCTGAAATGAAACCATGTTTTCAGATTCGGCTCAAGAAACACACGAAATGGACCAAAATATGGCAGTCCGGGCATGGTGGCTCACTCCTATAATCCCAGCTCTGTGGGAAGCCAAGGAAAGAGGATTACCTAGCCCGGGGGTTCGGGTCCAGCCTGAGAAATATGGCAAGACCTCATCTCTACAATAAGCAAAAAATATTAGCTGGGCATGGTGGCATGTGCTTGTAGTCCCAGTTACTTAGGAGGCTGAGGCAGAAGTGCCATTACACTCCAGCCTGGATGACAGAGTGAGACTTCAACTCAAAAAAAAAAAAAAAAAAGTGTGGTAGAACGATGTTGATATTGGCCATTGTTTTTATCCAATGCTGATGCTAAATCTAGGTAATTAAGAAAAAAATGCATTGTTCTTAATCTGACAGGAAGACTAAAGGATTGCCTTGGCTTTTTCTATCATAACCCTTTGCTACTATAATCCATGCTCCTTTTCTGAATCCCTGGGGCTAAATGTATTTCAGAGTTTAAAATTTTATACATTTCAGAAAGCATCCTTTTAGCATCATACCCTCAGTGAGATCTGGAACAGCAACTGTAATCAGGCACATTAATATCTCTTTTTAAAAATGTATAATTATTCATAACAAATGGAATACACGAAAACTAGAAAAAGTCTCAGGTTTTGCCACCAAACATACTCAGTTTTGGATGTATCTTCCCACCAATAAGTTTTTGAAAATTTTCTATCTTAGAACTGTGAATAAGAGATTGTAAACTTCTAACAATTTTACATTACAAGTTGCTCTTCCCCATCTGTGTCTAATGTTTCTTTCTTTCCAATTGCTATTTAGTCACTACTTTTTGTCTACTTAGAAATGTTTTCTTCAAATAGTTTCGATTTTATCTATTTCAGCAGTTCTCAAACCTGACTGCACATTAGAATCCCTTGGAAAGGTCAAAAAACGACTCTGATTCTTGGGTCCCAACGAAGTCAATCTCTGGGGGCAAGATCCAGGCATCAGCAGGTGCTGTTGTCTCCAAGCTTCCCATGTGACTCTAGGTTGCATCAAGAGTGTTGCTCTTGTCAACAAGACATCTTAGTTTCCCCATGACACTATGTTTCAATCTTATCATCATTTCAACTGACAACCTTTACTTTTTATTTTCTCCTCCTCTAATTTAATTCATTTGTAAAGTACCATGGCCTTCATTGTGCTTTAGATATAAAATTATACTATCATCTAATCAAATGGTAAGATTTCACTTTCTACAACAGCAGTTTGACAGACAGGATATATTCAAGTACAAGAAAAACTCCAGGTTTTTAAGAAGCTTCAACTTTAATTTAAAATATACTTTACTCAATATTTAAAAAGAAACTATATAATATAAAACATGCAGCTGAGGGCACATGTGCCCTTGTGAGTAGCTAGAGGAAGATCAAGAAACGGATAAAACATATCCCCAAATTTCCCCTCTCTCCTGGTTACCCATCAGAAACTAGAGTTAGAAACATGTTGAAATATTTGGTTTTCTAGCTTCGATAATCAGCTTGGCTGTTCATAAAATAGCCCTGACATTCATTAAGAATCAGTCAGTTTTATGTCCAGAGTTGTCTCCTTTCTGGCACATTAATAGTGTCTTCTGCTGCAAAACCTGAAAGTTCATAAAGCTATTTTGCATTAAATTTGAAACTCAAAAGGCAACAGAAAGTGTCAAATGCAAACTGAATGCAGGGAGCCTCTCTGTGGGAGGGATTAACTGAGAAGGTATGAGCAGGCTTGGTGGAAGAGGGGGCCTTCGAAAACAAAACACAAAGCTGGATAGAAAGTCAAGGAAAGACATTTTAGGACAGACCAACACTGGCAAAGGTATTAGTAATCAAAGTGTTGTCCTTAAAAATGAACTTTAAATAGAAACAAACACAGAGTCACACATTTCCTAAAGGTTTTTAGTAATTCTATTAATTCCAGTAACATTTAAATTTTGATACTACGATAGAAATATTTTTAAAATACAGAGCCCATTTTTCTCAATTTCCTAAATTAAATGTAAGAAGAAATGTAATCTAATACATTCCCACATTTTATTCCCATAACTTTTAAGCCACCATAAAATTTTTAGCTAGTATGGACTTTAAGAACTCTAAAAAAAATGCATAAATATGCTTCTTAATCAATGTACTTCATACAAGACACAAACTGAACAATGATGCTGGCTAGATTTTTCTCCTCTGAAAGAGTACCCCATGGGCTAAGTAACAATTTTCTTTGTTCCTCAGAGGCTGTCTTCCCGTTTCCAAGTTCATTATTTTGTTCTGAAGAGCTAATATGGCCACAAGTCTGAGACACAGATAATCTTGCTAAACCTGTTGATGCCAACCAATAATTAGAAAATTAAGAAAGTTATATATACCTGTCTAGACACTACTGTTCTCCACACAATAGTTTATTTAACAGATAGTTGTTTTTCTAATAATTGTTGCCACCACATCTAAGAGGCATTTGTTAAGCATGCTGTGATAATAAAACATATTTATTCTTACTCATCTGTTTCAAGGCACTTAGGGATAATATCATGTAAATCCCTAAGACTTTTTTGTTGTTGTTGAATACATACAGATGTGCTCACTAATTTTATTATAACTGAGACAATAGGTGGCCATTTAAAGATGAATACATGAAATATATTCATGGAATGGGCTGAAACTAACAAAATGAACTGGAATAAAGTCCTACACTTTGCTTTTTTTTTTTTTTTTTTTTTTGAGTTGGAGTCTCACTCTGTTGCCCAGACTGGAGTGCAGTGGCCGCTCCCGGCCACCGCAGCCTCGACCTGCTGGGATCCGGTGATCCTTCCGCCTCAGCCTTCCAAGTAGCCAGAATTATAGGCATGCGCTACCACGCCCGGCTAATTTTTGATTTATTGTAGAGATGAGGTCTCACCAAGTTGCCCAGGCGGGTCTTGAACCTGCGGGCTCAGGCAATCCATTCACCTCGACCTCCCAAAGCGCAGGATTACAGGCTGAGCCACCGAGCCTGGCCTACACTTTGCTTTTAAAAGTTGGGTTTTGTTTTGTTTTGTTTTGTTTTTTGGGTTTTTTTTTGAGTTGGAGTCTCACTCTGTTGCCCAGCTGGAGTACAGAGGCACACTCATGGCTACCCCAGCATTGGTCTGCTGAGCTCCAGCTATCCTTCCACCTCAGCCTTCCAAGTAACCAGAATACAGGCACGCGCTACCATGCCCAGCTAATTTTTTTATTTATTGTAGAGACAAGGTATCGTCAAGTTGCCAGGGCTGGTCTCAAACCTGCAGGCTCAGGCAGTCCACTCACCCTGGCCTCCCAAAGTGCTGGAATTACAGGCTGAGCCACTGAGCCTGGCCTAAAAGTCTATTACTTAAGTCTACTACTATATGTACATCTAGTTTGACAGAGGTTCACATTTAAAAGATCTGACAGTTTTAGTTGATCACAGGCATACTATGAGTTAACAATCAGAATAGATTACAAGGTGGAAGGATTGCCTGAGCCCAGCAGGTCGAGGCTGTAGCGGCCGTGAGCATGCCACTGCACTCCAG
The DNA here is from genome assembly GCA_027257055.1 of Cephalopachus bancanus. Lineage (NCBI taxonomy): Eukaryota > Metazoa > Chordata > Mammalia > Primates > Tarsiidae > Cephalopachus > Cephalopachus bancanus. Next base: position 980,937 of record JAPVLO010000091.1, read on the forward strand.
CCTGGCAATAGAATGAGACTCCAACTCAAAAAAAAAAAAAAAAAAAAAAAAGAATGCGATGACTTAAGATGGATAACAATGTTTTTAGGAATATTATTAGACATAGGATATTCAGGTCACAAAAAAAGAACACACTCCACAAAGGTCAACATCTGAATTGTATTTGGTTTCGGTTGTGGACACTATTTGTTAAGATCCATGAGGAGGCTGGGCGCGGTGGCTCAACCTGTAATCCCAGCACTTTGGGAGGCCGAGCGAGAGGATTGCCTGAGCCTGGAGGTTCGAGACCAGCCTGAGCAACTTGGTGAGACCTCGTCTCTACAATAACTCAAAAAATAAGCTGGGTGTGGCAGCGCGCACCTACAGTTCCAGCTATTTGGAAGGCTGAGGCAGAAGGATTGCCTGAGCCCATAAGGTCGAGGCTATGGTGGCCCTGAGTGTGCCTGCACTCCAGCCTGGGTGACAGAGTGAGACTCCAACTTAAACAAACAAAAAAAAAGATTCATGAGGAGTAGACAGCATCCACAGGAGGACAACCAGTGTCTTCTCTGCATTATTTGACACTTACTCATTCCCCTCTACTTAACCATTAGAATTCCACGACAATACATGTTCCAGGTTTCTCTTTCCTCTCTGGCTACTACTTCTCTTCTCCCAATCTTCCTTTTCCTCTGCCTTAAAAAAAAAAAAATGTTGATGAACTTGGTGACCTATCCTCAGCCCTCTAGACCTTCTCACTCCATTCACTCACAGACTTCAATCATAATTGCATCTCCAGTCCAGATCTCCTAGGCCCTAGAGCCCCATAGCTACCCACCTTCTGGACCTGAAAGTCTCACTAATAGCTCCAATTCAACATTTCCAAACGGGGAAGTCGCTTTCTCACACTTCCCTCCAACCCACAAATCTGCTTCATGTCCCATGTGTCTGGTACCACCACATGCCTACAGTGTCATGCTAGCAAGGGAGGTATATCTGAGTTATCTCATCCCACCACCTTCTCCCACTCAGACCACTGGCTCTAATTTGTCTTTCTTCATTCCATATCATTCTTTACTTGTGAGCCAGACTAATGACCCTAAAATATAAATTTTATAAGATTACACCTTTTCCTGAAAACTCTATAAAGCCTTCCCATAACACTATGACACAGTCAGGCATTAATATTGTATTCTTCTGGTCTTCTCTGTAGTATCATCTCTGTCTCCAATCCTCCCTTCAAAATCCGTGCTCAAAAAAAAAATTCATCTGGAAACTGGGCCTTTCCAGATGTTCTCTCTGTCTGAAGTGCCTCTCCATCTCCCTACCTTGTGTGTCTGTCATTTACTTGTCCTGCAGATCCCACCTTCGTTACCATCTTCTCCTGACTGTGTGAAGTCCTGTTTATTCTCTGATAGCATTCTACAGTTACCTCGATTCTAGCACTTAGCACACTCTAGAGAAATCTCCTCTTGAGCTGGGGGGTCTCCAGCACTAGATCATAAGCCTGCTGAAATGGACTCCTTTATTCGCCGCCCTGACCATGGCTCCTGGCACCATTCCTAGCACATGCATTTATCACCAAGAACACAAGTCAAATGCTTATAAATGCTCTCCAGAAAAGAAGACTTAGGGGAAACATGATCACTAACTTAAATATTTGGAAGTTTGAGGATGCAATTCAGACCAGTGGAGAGGAGCTGCAAAAGGCATATTTTTGCTCCACAAAAGTAAGCACTTGCAGATATCCAGAGCTGTCCACAGTGGAAATGGTCTACTATGTGCTATTCAACGGAAGATGCTTTATATGGGAAGGTAAATACCAGAAGTGCCATGACTAAAGAATAGTTCCAAAGATTCGTTTTATGAATGCCTTTTTTCCTAATCGCCCCATTCTCAAAAGAGAATAAGCGAGTTTTTCTTTAAGACACAGGAGGTGTTCGTGTTACCTGGTGACATCTGTCAGCCTGCAATTGAACAGTCAGCGATGTTATAGCCATCTAATCCACCCAACAGAGATAGAGGTGGTGCAAATCTGAACAAAGATGAAAAATAACTGTTGGAAGTCATTTCTTCTTGTGGAACTCTCATGAATTTCACGGGTACAAAGAACAAGAGAAGCTATAGAGGTTTGAAAGAAATCTGAAAAGAATAAGCTAACAACACTAACATCTTTTCAAAAAAGCAGGTATATCTGCTCCTTTAATTTTCAAACTGCTCTTATAACCTTTGATCAGTGATTTTTTCCAAAGCCTAACTACCAATCAACATGAATTTTCTGATAATTAATAACCCCTATATATAAATGTATTTTAAGGAAAATAATCAAACATTGGACATTCTGTAATAGTAAAATACTACATGAAATATGCTTGTTTCATTAGGCTCTTAATTTTTGTATCTTAAGTTATTTTTTTTTTTCATTTTCTGGCAAGCTTAGAGTATCTTTCTATCTATGTAACACTGTATATTATTCTCCAGTGGATTTATATGACATAGTTTATTGAACCTTCAAAAACATAATATAGTTTACAAATTCATGCCTTACTATGTCTTTTATACAGATCATTCCTTACATGTCTTTTCTCGATCACTGTGCTATTTGGAGGTAAGGTTATAAACTACAGCAATAGTATAACTACAACAACTGTCAAGTTCCAGACATTCTAGGGATTGTCTCTGGTAGGGGTCTCCCACTTGTAGGGACAGATTCCTATAGAAGCTTGTAGGGATGTTACATCAGAAACACTCATATTGGGATAAATCCAGATCAACTAAATACTCTTTCCAACTAGAAGTCTTATCTATAAAAACTGCCAACACATGAGGGCTTTCTGAAAAACAAGATTTAGAACTCAAGACCCAAAAGTCTAAAACAAGAATAGGAAATCTCCAACTATTTTATGCCAGTCTTGAGAGAAATTATAGAATTCCAGATGGTGAAGTACAGAGTCACAGTCCTCTATCTCATAGGATTGTTGGGAGATTCAAATAAATAAACATGTGTAAAGCATCCAGAATAGTACCTGACACAAGGTAAGTACTGAGTGCTAGCTGTCATCATCATCATCATCCACCACTATAATCAAAATATTATTAAAATTAATACAGCAGAGCTGAACAATAGAAGCACAAATTAATCCCTTCATGTGCCTCATGTTCACCTCATCTTCAGATGACTCCCAAGTCTTATAATCTGTCTTCAATATTCTTTTCTTTTCTTTATCCAGAACAAAGACTTACATTTCAGTTTCTGCTTGGAACTAATCTTAATGATCAAGATATACATACATAACTTTTCTGATTTGATTTTTACTTCTCATCACCACCATACAATATGCATGATCTGGAAAATGTATTATAATTTATACTCACATTAATTTTAAGCAAAATCATTTTTGTTGTTTTTACTGGGTTATTTGCTTATAATGATTATGCTTATTTTCAAAATTTAGAAAAGGCATAAAAGCAGATGAGAAAAATAATAACCTAATCCTAAATTCACTCACTGCATGATAATACTAATTATCAGATGTGAAATATATAAATTGATTTATTAACCATAATATCATGGTTAATATGATTTACTAACCATATTATTGACATTGATTGTCAATAGATAATCTGTGTCAGTATTTTTTGTTGTAAAAAAAAGTATTGATATCACAGAATTACAGGCCAGAAATAACATGAAAATCACCCAGTTCAGTTCTACATTGGCTGCCTTAATCCCCTACACAGGGTACAGAATAAAAAACAAAACACACACTTCTATAGGACTTATTATGACCCTGGGCACTGTTCCAAACACTTTCCAGGTATTCACTGACTTAGTTTATCTGCATACGCCTTTTGTACCTGACCTATGGTAACCTGCACAGAGAAGTTCTTGAAGCTTTGTACTTTGTATGAAGGATGACCTAGAATAAATTAAATTTATGGATGTAGCCTAGTAACCATTTTTCAAAAGGTTTAATGATCTATTTTTGAATCTTTCTTTGGCTAATTCTTCTGACTCTCAGAACCTCACGTGTGTTTGTCTTGACTCTCAATATCTCGTTTCTTTAAGTAGATTAAGCGTTAATATATTTAAGCCCTTCCTACCAGTAGACACTTTTTAAAAAGTGGGATTGTATTCCTTGATAGTTCTTCTAGCCCAAATTCAAATTAAATTAAAATGGTGTTTTAACTTTTCCATGATTGGCATAGGATCTATTAGTTGGAAAAGTTGCTGTTATCTACTAAGATATTATTCTTAGGCAAAGTTTCATATTAGAATTATAGGTAAGAGGATATTCAATGAGATTGTTCTGTGGTCTTAGCATTTCAGCTGAAACTCAAAGTCAAGAACAATTTGTGAAAACGGCTCAGACCTCCTCAAGGTGGACCTTTTCAGGATTCTATCAGCCCTTTGAAGCTGCAAAATTCTCCAAAACCCTGTCGCGAACCCTCAGCCCTTCTTCCACCTCAAGAAAATAACAGGAGAGTCCTGAAGATTATTCAGTAGAGAGCAAAAAAATTTATTTAAAAGGAGTTGCTGGAGCGTGCTACAAGAATCGTTACTTACAAGGGGACCCAAGAGAAACCAGAATTTGTTTATTAAAAATTGTGTATTGATTCTTACATGTTTAAACTTCCATCACCTTCAAAGAACTCTCCATTTGATGCAATACACCTATCAGGACACTTTTTCCACTGCTCAAAACAGTTTTCGAACTCATCAATTTTGATGCCTCTGAGTGCTTCTGCCATTTGCGTTTCACCTCTTCCACATCAGCAAAATGTTTCCCTTTGAGGACTTTCTTCATTGCAGAAACAAACAAAAAAAGTCATTCGAGGGAGAACAGGTGAATGGAGGAGTGAGCACAGGGGTCAAGCTGTTTTGGGTCAAAAAATGCTGAACACTAGTGTACTATGGGCAGATGCGTTGTTACAATGGAAGAACCACTCACCTGTTTGCCGCAACTTGGGATGTTTCTTCCACAAATCATGATGCAACCTTTTCAGAACTTCCAGATAAAAACTTCAGTTGACCATTTGATCCGGAAGAACAAATGCTGAGTATTCTACAAGGGGACTACCCTCCAAAAGATATCACAACTTTTTGCGGGGTCCACTCTCTTACAGACACCTCAAGTCAGACAAGAGGAAGAGTCTCAACCACTTGAATTGGCTGGCATTTGTCCCAGGAATTTAGGGAACAAAGGGATTGCTTGTTAAAGTCTAAAAGAGCTGGCTAAAGGGGTATGTGGAGGCAGAGGAGGAGAGAAAGGCTATGGGGTGCTGAGGATGGCCTGCATTTCCAGGGTTTGGCAGGACATTATAGCCTTCATGTTTCCTATGTGCTGGCAGGGAGTTGGGTATAGGTCATTTTGAAAATGATTCTCCTGGGAAGGTGAAGTGACTCCAAAAGAAGAAAACTGTGAGAAGGAAGCCACAGGCTGAAGGGACAGCCCTAAGGTTTCAGGAAGAAAGGAAATTATGGGGTCATGGAATTGCAACCGGTAGCTCTGTAGAATCGGAGTATCCAATGAATCCACAAAATGACCCCAAGTAGAAAAAGAGAGATTTCTCCAACTTTCGCACAGGCAGACTTGATGCCAGAACATAACTGCAGCAGTCAAGAAAGGCCTTTATTGACTTGACACTTCTGCCCTCTGGCTTCTCAAACCCTGACTGAGCCAGAGGCAGGATAGTGAGGCAGAGAAGGAGAGAGGGCAGAGGAAACAAAGTAGAAAATCAAGATGAAAAATGACAACAAAGCAAACCCTGTCCTTTTCCCAGGCTGGGGTTAGGGACAAGGAGATGCTTTCAAGGGCTGAGAGATGGTAGCTCCAATATTGGGCTCAAATGGACTTTTAAATATCTGAAGAAAGTGTAATTGATCAGCAAAAGCTGAGAAAAGCTATGGATCTGCCCAAACATTCATCCAGGGGCGAGAGTGAACTAGCCAGAGTTTGTTTGAGGCCACAATGGTTAGAAAAAGTAATTTTCCTGCTTTTGTCTTGTCAAGTCCAACTCATTTAATAAGCCATTTATGTGTATACACTTGGTTTTATAGCGAGAAGAGGTACAAAAGCCATTTCAATTGTTATTCTCTCCTAACCTCACCTCCTTTTCCTTGTTTTGTGTCTGGGAATGCTTTTCTTACAACCCTGAGCAGATGCTTCAGTATGGGTTAATCTCTGATAATTAGGATGTCAGTCTAACGAAATTATTTAGTTTTTAAAAACTAGATGAGAAAGTAGTACCTGCTCATCTCCAATGCTGAAGTAACCTGAGGCCGGGTGAAATTTAAAAGTCTGCAAAGGAAAAACAAAAAAAAAGTATATAGCCCCTACCTACACTTCTGCCTTTAAGAGTGAGTGGTCCCATGCCTTCCTCTCTTGGCTTGGGACTGACACAGAGATCAAATGCGAAAAATGTTAATAATATTGCGGTTCACATTACTTTTACTGGACAGATCCTTTTTTCCCTCTTGCCCTCTAAACACAAATTGGGTTCTGGGTCTCTGAGCAATTCTTTGAATTGCCAGGAGTTTTCCTATTCTTATTATAACAGGGGGAAATGGAGGAGATGACTTCCAAGGCTTTCTTCCCTTCTACCCTTGTACCAAGGAAACCAACCACAACGTTCTCAAGATATTAAGAAGTCTAGTAAACTGTAACATTTCCTTATTTTAATGACAACGGTACACTGCAGGATCTGAACAGAGAGGAGTTCAGTGAAACCAAAATAGCCAACAGGGTTTCCTGGGTTAACTCAAGAGCCTGATGCTCTTTCCTCATTCCGATCACTCCAACAAAGATGTTACTAGATAAAGTTTCTTACAACACATTTCAATCCTCTCAGGAGCTTCACTGGCTATTTCTGTCTACCAAGCTAACCTCAGTTCCTCCCTCTGCAGTTCTAGACCTTTGACAATTCACTCTGCACATCTAATACACAGGGTTCTTTATGACTTCCAAGTATGCATCACACACTTCTATCAAACAGAAATGACAGTCATTCCTCAAACACACCCCATCTCAGGCTGTTTTGCTCATGCCATTCTTTAGAATTTGAATGTAAATTATTCTTTATTAATTCTTACTATTCCTTATATGCAACATATCATTCAAGGCCTCCCTTCTCCATGGGACCTATTTTAAACCCCTAGCTGAGCACAATGACTTTTCACTTTGACTTCCACAATTCATAACAGAGAACCTATCTTTTTTTTATTATTATTATAGCTATTCACTTCTAGACAGCAAGCTCCCTGAAGACATGGACCAAGCCATATTCTTATTTTTTGCTCTCTGAGTTCACATAAAGGAACCAGAAATCCTGATAACCAGTCTCAATAAACATGCAGCCAAGTTTGCCAGTATAATTTCAAATAGGTTAAAAATTAAAATGCTATTTACTATACCTCTATAGGACTCATTTAATAAAATCCTTCAAATTAGGACAGAATTCACAAACAAATCCCAAGCCCAACCTGTTGAGACCCATTCAGTAAATATAAAATGTTTTAAGTGATGATAAGGAGAAAAACTGCTTTTTTTCAACCCTATATAGATGTTATTTTTAATCACCATGGATTCTTAATTCGATATTGACCATATAGTCTATTAATATTTACTGCCTGCCTTGAGTGTGTCATCTTTCCAATGTGATGATAATACACTCTGTTGCAAGAGAATGAAATGTGACAATGCATGAAAAACATTAGCAGAATACCTGCATGAGGTAAGAACTCAACAAATATTAGCCACTCCCAGCCTCTTACCCATTTACATGGTTCTCTTAAATGAATAGCAGGCTAATGTAGTCACATCTGCAAACAGGTTTCTTCAAAGATTTCCCCAGACAGAAGTTCATCTCTATGTTGCTTGTAACAGCAAAAGATTGAAAATAATAACAATGCTTAAAAACAGGGGACAATGATAAATCTGTGAAATGGGACAGTATAGAGCCACTAAAAATGTTGTAGATAGTACTTTTAGCACTCAAGACATATTAAATAAAAAGGACAGACCACAAATAAAAGATTTGGGCTTTTTCTGTTAATATATAACATACAGACACACATACACATACAAAGAAAAATAACCTAGCAAGTAATAAATACTAAAGCATTAATAATGGGTTATTTTTGGTAGTTTCATTATGGGCATTTTTTCTACTCTGTCATTCTTTAAAAAAATTGTAAAAACTGGCTGGGCTCGGTGGCTCAGTCTGTAATCCCAGCACTTTGGGAGGCTGAGGCATGTGGATTGCCTGAGCCCGAGGGTTTGAAACCAGACCGGGCCACTTGGCGAGACCTCGTCTCTACAATAAATATAAAAAAATTGGCCAGGCATGGTGGTGCATGCCTGTGGTTCTGGCTATTTGGAAGGTTGAGGCGGAAGGATCGACTGGGCCCAGAAGGGTGACCCTGGGGTGGCCGTGAGTGTGCCATGGCACTCCAACCTGGGCAACAGAGTGAGACCTCAACTCAAAAAAAAAAAATTGTAAAGTCTTTTATGTTCATGTTAAACAACGCAAGTCTCATATAAATGAAAAGGAAATGCAAAGCATAATGCATAGTTCTGTCAACGCAATGTCAGATTTACCATCATCTGACATTTACAAACATAGGAAAAGAATTCCTGCTATTCCTACTCAGTATCTACATAAAATGTCATTATAGTCTAATTAATTTTACAGTAATATAAAATAACAAATACAAATTTAAGATTTACCTTATTTCATCACCACCAAAAAATGCAAGTACTTTTCACTTTTTTTATGTGCCTCCTGGTCCTCCTCTATCTATGGCCATACTATATGAAGCTGTAACACTAACTTAAGTAGGCAAAATTGCATTTCATCTAAAGCAGCTATAAGAAGTTCTATTTTAAACAAATGCACAAAGAAGCAGCCAAATATGAAACATGTATGGATCATCCTTTAAGTTCCTTCAGCTTCCCTCAGAGAGGATTTCACATTAACACTTCACAAACCCATGACTGTCAAAATCCAAACTGAGAACTGAGTGGTATATTTCTATTTTCTGTCAATAAAAAATGTTTATATTTCCCATGAGTATTGCATAGCCAAGTGATGCTCTTCATCTTGGGAATAGACACCCAAATACCATAACATGTACAAAAACACATATAATCTTCTTTCCCAATTCTCAAGGCATTCATGAAGACATGCCACACTCTTGAATGAGTGCTACACACTCATACCTTTCTGAACAGATATTTTTAACTAAATCTCCCCCACATACACACACACTGCTTTGCTTCCGTAGACAAAACTGTACTTGTATATATTATGCTGCTAGAGTTAAATCAGGTTACCACATAATCTGAGCAGGTTTAGATGGTTTCTTTGAAATTAGGGATGATGACTTAGGAATAAATTTTGAAAAGTTGTGTATGTATGCACACACCTGTATATTATGGTATGTAGGGATCTATCCCCAGGATGAAGAACATCATTTTGATGTGCAATAGACATAGAATATATAGGCATTTTTTATTAACAATGCATAGAAATATACCACTTAGTGATCTTCTCAGGTATTGACAGTCATAGGTTTATGAAGCGTCACTGTGAGATCCCACCTGAAGGAAACGGAGAAGCTTTAACTAGCATTCTAAGTGGTCCTGGCAACCCACAGTCCATGGCCTAAGGCCCTTTCAACACTCTAGTTCGATGATATGGCATTAAAGGACAAGAAGAGAAAGGTAGTAACAAGCCCCATGGCTTCTTATAAACAACAGAAACAGGCTGCTACCAGAATATGCTACCTTTCGTTGGTACTGTTTTAATGCTCCTTGGAACCAGATCTGTTTTCTTGGGTCTCACTTGACACCTTTTCTCAAAACTCAATCTGCTTGGCCCTTTCCCAAATCACATAGTAGCTCTTAAGCAACGGGAAGGGCTGGAGCCAGCCTAAGGATTCCAAGAAGGAATTTTTTATGTTCCCTACAGATAAGAAATATAAGGTAACAAGACAATTGTGATCCTGTGGCAGCCAGACAGAAGGTTAGTCATTCCCTAGGGGAGTAACTTATTCTCTGCACAGACAGACATACCCAATCAGGCAGATAGACCAAGGGAAAGGAGATTACCTGCACTCCATTTTGGCATTCTCCAGAAAGGAAAAGGCAGATAACCAGGAAAAGGGGTAAGTGGAAACTAGCTTTTTTGGTTTGAAAAAACCTATTTCTAAATGTGGCAGAAATTCATCACTAAATTGTGCTCATCATATATAGATGCCCCTCAAAGTTTGACACCCAAGGCCCTTTCATCACAAATTTAAAATATTAAGTCAAAAATGTATTGAATACACCTAACACACCGAATATCATAGCCTAGCCTAGACTGCCTTAATTAGGCTCAGAATACTGACATTAGCCTACAGCTGAGCAAAATCATCCAGCAACACAGCACATTATAGAGTGCATTGTGATCGTGTGGCTGTCTAGGAGCTGCGACTCACTGCCACCATCCAGTATCAGAATAGAGTACCATGCCACACAGTGCTAGCCTGGGAAAAGATCAAAATTCAAAATCTAAAGTACAGTTTCTGCTGAATGTGTCTCGCTTAACTATCATCGTAAAGTTAAAACATCATTAAGTCAAACCATCATAAGTTGGGGGCAGTCTATATTCAAGGTGGCAAATTTTCCCCACTTTCACTAACTTAAGATCACTCTTATAGCTTGCTACCTTGGCACACATCCTCTTAAATGATTCTCTAAAATTCTGTTTCTAAAGATACATCAAAATCCAAGTTCCATGCTGTTTCTGCTTCCTCAACCACTACCAATTTTAAAGTCTCCAATCAAAAAAGGTGTCAATGTTATCTAGACACTACTATTCAAAAGGAAATTTCTCCAATGTATCAAATTCAAAGTGTAGAGTCACTAAGAAGGATGAGCTACAAGAGTCCTAACCACTTCACATCCTTCCTGGACCAAGAAAGGCTGTAAACAGAGTCCTGTGAAAGCCATGCCTTCAAGAGAATGACTAAAGCTATAGGTGAAAGATTTTGACTGGCAGTTAAGATTTTAGCTCAGTGGTATTTTCTCAGAGAAGTGATGACTTATACCTGAAGGTGTTATGAAAAGGAATTCAGAAAATACCACTAAAAGCATCAAAGGCAGAGGTTTTACAGTGAAGGTGGATGAACCGAAGAAAATGAACTAGAAGATACAACAGAATCATACAGAGAGAAAAATCTACAAAATTATACACTGAAGCAGCTCTGACAATGAATACCAAGGTGTAAGTGTGCCTAGTCACACAGTCCAAGGGTATTAGATGTTATTCTCATCTCCACGGATCTCTCTTCCTGTTTTGAACACCCAATTTGTAATTTTAATACATCTCTTAAGATATAGTCATAAACTCCCCAGCACAACCACCAGATCAGTGTTTTATTCCAGACACTCAAACTCTCTTCTTTTCGCCATCCTAGTAATAGCTGACTTTGCTGAACCTAACAGCACAGAGGACACACCACATGACCCTGTCTCTTTTTAAGTGGCTCTCACATACATAACCATACAACCAAATGGTTGACCTCTAATATATACAATGCACGAGTTGGCCTAACTCACATCACCTCAGGACTTTGACAATTAAACTGTGAACAAAAATCACAAACTTCATTCAGCCTAGATGAGAGGTATGTGTCTTCTTATCTCTACAATTTCCATCATGAAAACTGAACCTTAAGAAACAGAGATAACCTATTAGGTTTGTTCTAAATGTTAATTTTAAGTATACGTGAGATGGAAGTCTAGAATCAGTTTTAACTACCTATTTAAGAATATTCATGTTTCTGTTTCCTGTCTTTGGACATTCCTGAGTACATCTCAATTATTTTTGGTGCCTCAAAGGTTAGACTATTTCCTAAATTTACATCCTTAAAAACTATGGTTTTGAAAGTAACACATAACTCACCATAAAATTTTTCCTATATTTACTTTAGTTTTGAGCAAGCAGACCCCTAGATTGTGATATGAATATAAAAGTTGTCTCGTCATTCTGATTATTTGTCACAAACAGTAGAAGAATTCATGCTTAAAAACAAAACAGAACTTGAAGAACTTCAAGGATGGAAACTGATAAGCCGTGTCATTCAAGGTCCTTCTTAGCCTACCAGCTTTATCAGACCAACAGAGACTCACAGCCAATGAAAAAGAGGTTTTCAAGTTAACAAAATTTGCAGCATCAGAAGATATCAGAGAGGAGGCTAAGGTGCAAAGGTAGAAACCGTATATACAACTGGAAAAATCAAACTGTTTCTAAATAATAGTCCCCAGGGCATTTTTGTAGGCTTTATGTAAAGAAAACAGTCCATTATAGCTATGCTACATTTCCTTAAGCTGAAAACTTCTTACAGAGTTTCATTGTTTAGGCTTTTATATGTCTGGCACTTGGAAGGGTGACTCTTTCCTGAAAATCACTAGAAATATGGCTGGAACATTTTAATCATTCATGCTTATGTAAATTTAACAATCCTAAATCTGACTGAATTAGGAAGACATTTTTTTCTATACATGCACTGTCCTCTCATGTTTCTTCATGATGAAAACTCACTTGTATTTTCTTACAGAGTAGAATTTCAGGTATTTTTTTTTTTCAGATGACAGGACCTTTCCCCCCAATGAACCTAAAAGGAGACTAGGAAATAAACGATTGGGGCTAAAGAAATGAAGAATTTTTTTTAAGACAGCTATACACAAAGCCCTCAAGTTTGAATTTAAAAAGGTGAATATAGCCAGGTGTGGTGGCTCACACCTGTAATCCTAGCACTTTGAGAGGCTGAGGTGAGAGGATTGTTTGAGCACACAAGTGCGAGACCAGCTCAGGCAACATAGCAAGACCTCATCTCTACAAAAAAAATTAAATATGTAAATAATAAAAAGGTGAATATACAAAAGGGCACAGTTAACTGTACTGCTAGAACCCACTGCCCCCTTTCCAGTACCTCCAAATTTGCAAAGAGCATGCTGGCAACTACAGACGTCACCTCTGGTTTCCTTTACCACGTTTGGGGGCAGGGTTTGAGAACTGTTACCTGAGTGATATGTGTAAATGTCTTCTTTCCTGCATGAATTAACAACTGGGTAACTTAAAGTTTATATGCTACTGCCCATAGGAACAACCACATGATGAAGAGGTGGACCTAGCCCAGGACTCCATTAACAAATGCTTACACTAGGAATGATGGAATTTTAGTACTTGAAGGAAATTTGAGATTGTCTGGTCCAACCACTTAGCTTGGCAAAGGTCCCATTGTTGGAAGAAATAAAAATCGGGATTCTTAATCTCAGTACAGAGATATTTTCACTATCACAGACTAATGACACATCAATTTAAAAAAAGATATTTTCTCCTGTGCCCTTTATTTTCATTCTAAATACCACTCCAGCAACTCACTTTCTTTAGTCTTTTAACTTGGGGATTTTTCCTGTAAGATTACCTGAACTAAATTCATAGTGAACACTTTGCTGTACCTTTCTTCCTTTTGGAGGCTCTCTTGAATTTGATCTTCATGGTAAAAACCATTCAGTTATTTCCACTTCCTCTCACTGTCCTCTCATTTGACTAGTGCCAAATGAATATATAAAATTGTTTCCCAGATCTATTTCCACAAGCAATCCCTTTCAGTCCCTACTGCCTTCTTACTGTGGGTGTTCCCAAGATAACATCTTCTACACCGCTCCTCCATCTGCAACCTCTCTGTAGTTGGTTCCCATAACTTTGTCTCTGGCCTCTTCAAGCTCCAGACTCATGTCTCCAGGTGTTTCCTGGACATTTTTATGTTCTTATCTCCTCAAACTCAACACGTCCCCAGTAAATAACCTCTCTTACCACACAATTTACTCAACTTCCTGAGAGTATCATCAGGTCACAGTTCATTCAAGTTCAAGATTTAGTCATCTGACTCCTCCTTTACCTTTATCCAATCCTATTGATTTAAAAAAAAAAAAATTGTGCTCCTTTTTGAACTCATCTTTCTTTTGGTTCTCACAAAAAATGCCATGAACTAGGCTTTCATCAGCCTCCAACAAGTCTCCCTACTCCAATTCATCTTCTTCTTTCTTAAACATTTACTTCATCGCATTAATCTGTTGTTAAAAAAAAAAAAAAGCTAGCCGGGCTCGGTAGCTCAGCCTGTAATCCCGCGCCTTTGGGAGGCTGAGGTGAGTGGATTGACTGAGCCCGCGGGTCCGAGACCCGCCTGGGCAGCAAGACCTCATCTCTACATGATGAGGTCTTCAGCCGGGCATGGTAGCGCATGCCTGTAATTCCAGCTACTTGGAAGGCTGAGGCGGAAGGATCACGGGAAACCAGCAGGTGAGGCTGCGGTGGCCGGGAGCGGCCACTGCACTCCAGTCTCGGCGACAGAGTGAGACTCCAACTCAAAAAAAAAAAAAAAAAAGCTTTCACTTTTCTCAACTAGGACCTTCTTCTCTAACTAGATAGGTCTACTCACATTTTTCTATTGTACTTTTTCATCCCTATGCCTGCCCACAATAAATCCCACAGCTAGAAAACAATCCTCCTAATCATCACCTGTCTAAACCCTGACTTCCTTGATGGTGGTTCAAGTCCAGTCTCCTCAACAAAGTTTTCTGTTATTGTTCTTAAATTTACTACTTATATTCCACTTTTTTTGGTGCTCAATTTCCAACTACTTTATATATTAACTTTCTAAATATATCTGTCTTATCTTCTTGGTATGGCTATAGGAACCAAATCACACATATCTTTATTACTTCTGAAATTATCTCAATCACTAAATATCACATATTGAAAAAAATGAGGCATAGCAGTTAAGAGAACATCTGATGTAGAAAATTCTGAGCACAGATTCTGACTTTGTTCCTTTTCAGCTGGATGACCTTAGGCAAGTTACTTAATTTCTACAAGCTTTAAAATCTATAAAATAGAGATAATGTCACTTTCTTCACAGTGCTATTATACAGTTTAGCAGAATATGTGTGTGTATGCACAAGCACACAACATTTAACACAGTGTCTGGCCCACAGTAAGTGTTTTTTTTTAACAGGTGTCTGATATGATTTTACACACAACAGACACTCCTCTTTGGTCAACACTTTAAATTGCAAAGGTCACGCTAATTATTCTAATAACATACTGTCAAGATTCCCTTTCACATGAAGTTTTACACCACTGATCACCATATTTAATTAAAAATTACTTTTCTAAGCTATTTTCTAGATCTATTTCTTTCAGATCTATTTCCATACACATAACCCAATCCAGTATGATTTTCAGCAATTACCATTTTAATAATGGAGTGAAAACAGAACTAAAGAAAAGTTTCCAAACAGCCTAATCAATAAATAAATATTTTGCGACATATGATTGCTAGAACCTGTCAAAAACTAAAGCTCAATGATTAGCCACCATAGCCAGCTTTTCCTCCGAAGAAAGGCATGAGATTTCCTCCAACCTACAAGGCTACTATTACCAACCAAGTCTATTCAATGGCTTTAAAAAACACACAATGAAAATGTCGCAATATTAGAAACCAACATCCTGGCCTCTTTTGGTTAGGGTGATTTTTTTTTTCCTAATGAAACAGAGAGTCTTTTCTCCTTTATGCAGCAGGTCACAACTTTTCCTAGGTTAAGTCATATGGTATTAAAAAATCAGATACTACGCCTCCACAGAGGTTGCAAGAACTTTCCAGTAGCAATATGTATGATCTCGCAAGGGAGGTTGAATCAATGTAGGGAAAGTCAAAGCCATTCGCTCCCTCTGTCTTGTATAGACTTGGATGTCCCACAGTGATGAGCAGCCACAAGGTGACTCTCTCTCTATACCCACTACCCAAATGGCTTCCCTTCCAAGATCCCAGCCTCATTCTGCACGTGTAGGCAGGGAAATTGCATGGACTTACCGCAGATGTCAGACGAGCAAGAATTTCATCACTGGTTTCTTCAGAGTCTTCCATTTTCTGATGAGACCTTTGAAAAACAAACAAAAAATTTCTCTTCAGCCTTGGTTGCTCAGATCTATTTAACAAGTTAGGGGAACAAAGGGCAAATACTGGCATTATTATATCAGTGAAAGTACTCATGCAAATAGCGTTGTGTCAGTAATGCCACAGGAGCTCAATCCTGTTGAGGCCAACTGTTCCCTTGAAATCAATTAGTAAGAACCTCTTCACAATGTACCTGTTGAATTCTGAGGATTCAGTATTGTTCTCCAAGTGATAGAACAGAACAACCCTGACATACCAGATTTACATATATGGGCACTCACAAAAATAGGTGCAAATACAATGTGGCTAAGTACTGAAATGCTCTCTAAGTCTAAACCTAAATGAAATTCCGATTTTGAAAATATGAAATGTGAATTTTCTATTACAATTGGGTTTCAGTCAAATTCAATTAACTACAAAAGTGATGCATTATAGGCCTACTACCATGATGGGAATCATGAAGAATTAAAAAAAAAAGAACTTTGCTTTCTCAGGAGACCAAAACCCAATTAAGAAGCCAAGAAAATTATTCACGAGACATGCAACAATATAAAATCTGCTCGTTTAGAAAAAAAAATCTAGCCGGGCTCGGTGGCCCAGCCTGTAATCCCGCGCCTTTGGGAGGCTGAGGTGAGTGGATTGCCTGAGCCCGCGGGTTCGAGACCTGCCTGGGCAGCGAGACCTCATCTCTACAATAAATCAAAAAATCAGCTGGGCATGGTAGCTCATGCCTGTAATTCCGGCTACACGGAAGGCTGAGGTGGAAGGATCGCCGGAGCCCAGCAGGTCGAGGCTGCGGTGGCCGGGAGCGGCCACTGCACTCCAGTCTGGGTGACAGAGTGAGACTCCAACTTAAAAAAAAAAAAAATCATCTTTCTAACTTAATTCATTAACAAAAAAATTCACCACACACATGTCTATTCTAACACATAAAATTATCTACTTTTTATAAATAATCTTATAAATTACTTTTTTTTTTGGTTTGGTCAAAGAAAAACAACTCTACTAATGCCAAATGAATATATAAAATTGTCCCCCAGATCTATTTCCACAAGCAATCTCTTTCAATGCACTCTGTGTATGTGGAGGGATTCCAGGTAATTGCCCTGCAGAATCACAGGCCAGTGATTGATTTCAATCCTGGGAACCATGGTGGGCCAGCTGGCGTGCTCGCCTGGCGGGGCAGAGGCCTGCTTTTCCCAGCTCACGGGAAAACAGGGAAGCAGCTCTTTAAGAAGGGAAGCAGCTCTTTAAGAAGAAAAAAACTAGTTGGATCAATTCTGGCATTGGCTTCTTGTTTCTGTAAATGTTATAAACTCTTTTCAGGAAGAAAGCACACCCTTTAAATCACAGCAATGGATTACAAACCACTGCCTTCATAAGAACTGCAAGGCACGGGTATGGAGCAGGGATGCTGTTGTCACATAACTCAAGTGCTCATGCAGAAGAGCTTTTGAGGCACTTGCTAACAATCTGTCCATAAACCCAGCAGGAACAGAGCATCATAACTTGGGATATTAAAAAAGAAGTGACCTGGATAATGAGTATTTCAAACAACCAGCTGTATTGTTCAAATCCTCTACTCACAAGTTTTCTGTATAAATTAAGTTATATTGAGAAGAGTTATATTGAAACCCTTCATAACCTAAGCCATCAAACCAAGTTGAAATGGTTAAGCTGAGATGACCGAGCAGATCTGATAGGAAATTCAGGGCCAAAGACACGAGTGACGAGAACACCAAACAAGGGCTTCTGCTGCTTTGTCTGTCTCTGGAGTGACTCGTGGGCTAGCTGTGCCTTTGCATGCTTCTCAGACCCCCAACAGATCCCTAAGTGTTAGTTAACAGGCATGAGGCATTTTGCATCAGCACAGATTCGGTCATGAATCAGTTTCCAATAAGCTGGTGAAAGAATTCAGAATTCTGAGGGAAGCTTGTGCCTAGGACTGATAATGGCTATTTCATGAGTAATAGTTGAGCTGATGCTGACAAATAATTTAGTCTCCGTCCAGAAACAAAACTTTTTCACCGGTCTTCCAGTACAAAACACACCTTGGCAAAAATGTTTCTTAAAGAAAAATGTGCACGAGACAGAGTGATAATCTTCCGAGAACTGTCCCAAAGCCCACAACCCACTTTTGTCACCTGTCACCAGGATTTACACCCAGGACTCCTAAGTCTTCCTCCAGTTTCTGAATCTCCCTTGAGCTTACCTTGTTTCTCCATTTACCTTCTAAGTGGCTCTAGGTGACAACTCCAGGAACTTTCTTTTCAACTACATAGGGATCTTACAGGCTAACTCAACCCAACTCACACTGAGGTCCTCTTGTCTCCTGCCCACACTGTCTCTCCCAGCACCCGTCAGGACACACGAGTCCTAGTCACCCCATGGCCACTCCCTCCCTGGTCAGTCACCAGATCCTCTCACTTCCTTTCCCTCCCCACCAAGCCTCTCTGACGATCTAGGCCCTCAACTGTGTTTGAACCAATTATTATTATTATTATTATTATTATTATTATCATTTGAGTTGGAGTCTCACTGTTGCCCAAGCTGGAGTGCAGTGGCACACTCATGACTACTGTAGCATCAACCTACTGGGCTTAGGCAATCCTTTCGCCTCAGCCTTCCAAGTAGCTGGAACTACAGGCATGCACCACCATGCACAGCTTGTTTATTTATTTACTTATTTATATTCATTCATTCATTTATTGTAGAGACAAAGTCTTGCCAAGTTGCCCAGGTTGGTTTTGAACCCCTAGACTCAGGCAGTCCTCTAGCCCTTGCTTCCCAACATGCTTTAATGACAGTCACTGTGACTGGCTCTGAATAAATTATTTTAAACATCTTCTAACTGACTTCTTTAGTCTCTGGTTTCTCTTTTTCTACCCAATCTCCTACAGACACCAGGAATGCCTTTCTAAAATGCAGATCTGATCCTGCTATCACCAAGACTCCAACCTTCAGGGGCTATTTCCAATGCCTGCTGAGAGCTGCAGAATTCAGAAACGCTCTTCCTTCTCCATTAATGGACTGAATACCCTCTTGCACCAGTAGGCACCTGCACCTCACCTGGCATAAGGGAGGGTCATGAAGGCAGGACTGGTGGTAACAGGCAGATAGTGGAAGAGCCTGAAAAGGAAGACGGAAGGGAGAAGGTAGCAATGGGCCATTCTTTCTCCCTCACCATTGAGGTCACCTTTCACCTTAAACTCTGTCTCCAACTCCAGGCCAAGGAGAAATATCAGACTCTTTCTGTAAGAAATATGTTTTAACAAAATGTAGATACATTCTGATTTACCATATGTAAAAACACCACAGTACAACCCAAGAAAGACAAAGTTCTCACTGAACAGATCAAAATAGATAACAAAACAAATGTGACGGGGAGAACTAAATGTAATACTTGCATATTTTCCATTATTACTAAAGAGATGCTTTACTCAGGGAACAAGAGAGGAAGAGAGACGCTGTGGGTCTGGTTCATCCGCGGTTAGAGGAGGAAAACCAAAAGACTCTGGCTGGAATCTACAGGTAATGACAGCAATAAGAGACACAAGACAAAAAGTGAAAGACAAAGGGAGAGACCAGCAAGGAAGCTCCATCCCTGAGGGCTTACACCACCAGATGCTCCCTTCTAGGAATCCGAGGGTTAGTCCTCAAGGTCTCTGCTTACCAACAGCCCAAAACAGACCTGATAACTCTCCAGGGGAAAGTACTGCCTCCTGGTTCTGTATGCAGGTGTCTATAAATGTGAGAGAACTGCAATATCTAAGGGTGCCATTGTGAGGATGCAGGGATGGCAAAACCTATGATCCTCTGCCCTTGTCTCTCTAACCATCGAACTGGATACATTATCATTCTACCCACCCTCCACCCAGAAAGAATCAACAAAAAGCCCTGCCCTTCCTCGTCTTAATTGATGGTCAACTCCATCCATCTAGTTGGAAGTCATCTCCGACCCCCTCTCTCTCACACTCTGCCTTGTATCCACCCTGAAATCCTGTGGCTGTTCCTTCAAGATATATCTTCCATCTCACCACCTCTCGCCACCTTCTTCACTGCCACTGAGGTCCTGACCACAACATCTCTGACTTGGACTCAGGAGCCAGAATGTCTTGCTGAAGTGTAAAGTGGATCATGTTCTTCTGCTCAAAATCCTTGAGAAATGACTTCCCATTTCACTCCACATAAAATCAAAGTCTTTTTTATTTAAAAATATGTAATTAACAAAGATGATACATATTCAAGGTATCCAAGGTGATGACTTGATTTACATATACATTGTGTAATGATTATCACAATCAAATTAATTAACACATCTAGGAACACTCATGCTATCCATTAGGTCTCCAGAACTTATTCAACTTGTAAATAAAAGTTTATACCCTTTGATCAACATCTCCCTATTTCCCATAGTGTCTATATACTGGACAAATCTGTTTTGCTTCACAAAGCAAATTCCTATGAAAAAAAAAGAAAAGCAGAATGGTGAAAGAATAAAAATTAGATTTTTCTTGAGATTTTTAACATCATAAATGCAAACACCTGTTTACCTTCAAGAGAAGATCATTTTTCATTGCATCAAGCTCCTAGTTAGTAGAGGAAATTTACCAAGCAATAGCAAATTGTGAATGTGACAGGTTTCATTAAGGGTCCTTGGGTATATAGTTATATATTAATTTATAACGGAATACAATCAGATATTTTTGATGCTTTATCAGATTTGATTTGAGAATTAATGCTTAATACTAAACAGCTGCATTTCAAATACTAATAAAATCAGGCCCAGATGTTCAATTTTTGCTAAAATTCTCGTACCACTCTTAAATATAGATGTACTCTGATAAAGATAAGCAATCTGTTCCCACACCTGGAATAAGCTTTGTCTATAAACAATGGAAATTTTGGAGTACTCGCTGTTTCCTTGGGAGAAGGGGTGATGAGTAATAACAAAAACTAAGACTAGCTGATTTCATAACTCTTTTTCACAAAAACAGTTTAAAGTGATAAATGGAAATTTTCTTCACCTATGATTCTAATACAAAACCTATGCCAAGTTCCAGCATGAAAAAATTTTTAAGAAATACTCAAAAAATGTTTGTTTACCCATACAGTATTTCCTCTCCTACTTCTCCAAGTGTCATGAGAATCTAATTAAGAAAAGTCAAGAGTACAAAGGGTAGGACACAGAATGGCAGACTTGAACTTGAGCTCTCTAGTCAAAGGGTATTAATCTAGCCCCATTTCAGACGAGATTGGGCATGTTCAGGGTGGTATGGCCATAGACCCATCTCCATTTCAGAAAATGCGGATGCCAATGATTGTCCATGTTGCTTATAAACCTCTGGTGGAAAAGGAAAAATTTGGCAGGATAAGGAGAATAAAGAGGCAGAGGAGGAGTTAGTGGGGTACTATTTTATATAGAATCCAAATTTTGGGAATCATTGCTGTAGAGCTGATATTAAGTACATGACACATTCACAGTAAGAGTAGAAAAATAAGAGAAGTCCAAGGCTAAGCTCTGGACTCTCCCGTGTTTAGAGGTCAGTGTTTTACAATGTAGGCTTATTATTTAGCTATGGTCAATCATATAATCTGGGACCAACAGATCAGGAGATAACTGCCACTGAAAAGACAGTTTGTGACTCACAGTTCCCAGAAGGAAGGGGCAGGACACACCAGAAAGGGCTTCAAAGAGAAGCACCAGGGTCAGTCAGGAGGCATAGGGAGTGAGGAAAAACTGTGGGCAAGAACCTTTATAGTAGTTTCCAGGAAACAGAGCCGGTGAAATAGGGTAAATAGGCTGAGAACTGGCTAGCGTGAATAATTTCAGCAGGCCCTGGGGCACAGTGACAGTCCCTAGTTGTTTTTCACCTGGCTTTGGGGGATTAGGGCAGATGGAAAATGGCCCAGAGTGAAAGCCCAGTAAAAAGAGGTGATTGGAATATAGGCTCAAGAATGGTAGATTTACATATGAAAGATGTGTTCCAGGTAAACTAGCAGATATATAGGTTCTGTACTATCTCTAGGAACTGGCTATCCCTGGGAGGGGCAACACAGCCCGGATGTCAAAGCATTGAAACACATGGTTAATACAGTCAGAAAATAGAAGAATTAGCAAAGGAGCCTTAAAAGGAGAAGCAAGTGGCCAGGTGTGGTAGTTCACACCTGTAATCCCAGCACTTTGGAAGGTAGAGGCAAGAGGATTGCCTGAGCCCAGGGTTCCAGACAAGCCTGGGCACTTTGGCAAGACCTCATCTCTACAATAAATAAAAAAACCAGCCAGGCATGGTGGTGCATGCCCATAGTCTCAGCTACTTGGGAGGCTGAGGTGGGAGGATCACTTGAGCTCAAAAGTTTCAGGCAGCGATGAGCCATAACTACTACTGTATTAGCCGCATGCCTGGCTAATTTATTTTAATTTTTAGTGACAGGGGTCTTACTATGTTGTCTAGGCTGGTCTTAAACTTTTGAAGAGTTTTACTGTAAAAGGGAACAGAGACATTGGGTATTAGCTAGAGGGAAATATTAGTACATGCTAACAGGAGCAATCCAGTGGAGAGGAAGAAGCTTATGAAGCAGAAAAGAGGTAAAAATTCAGGAATGAAGTCCTTGAGTAGGGGTGCAGAGATGGGATCAGTGCACAATTTGAGGGTACTGACCCTAGATAAAGATGGGGCCATTCATCCATTTTTATCAGAAGCAAAGACAGAGTCCACCATTAGAGATGTAGGGAGGTTGATAGGATTGGTAAGTAAAACATAAGAAAGGTAGCTTTTTAAAATTTTCCTTTCAGAAAAAGAGGTATGAGGAAGGCTTGACACAATCTTGTAGGAGAAGAAAGGTACTAAGAAATGAGTATGACTGCGTAGCAGTATTGAAAACCCACTTAAGATTAGAGGCCATGAATATAAAATGAGACTGATTGTCCTCAGACTCCTTAACAAACCACCTCTTCCATCTGCCTTAAAATCTGATGGAAAAAGGGTACACTACAATGGCCAGTAATGACTGAAAGAGAGGAAGTACTAGTCTTGTGATTTTCTATGTATATAACTATGTCATCTCAAAGAGAGATGGCTCCTTTCCCCCTCCCAGTATATGCCTTTTATATCTTTTTCCTGCCTTACTGCACAGGCTATAGTTGAAAAAGAATAAGAGGAGCTATGCTAGCCTTGTTCCCATTCTGAGTGGTAAAGTGTTCAGTCTCTTATTGTTAAGCATATGGAAGTTATATAGGTTTTCTGTAAAGTTTTATCAGATTGAGGAAGTTCCCTCACATTCTGAATGAAAACTGAATTTTCTCAAATGTTTTTCTGCATCTATGGAATCTGTCATATAATTTTTCTTGGTGAGTTACATTGAATGATTTTTGAGTGACCCATCCCTGTTTTCCTGGAATAAACTTCCCCTTTTTCATGTTGTATTATTATTTTGTATGTTCCTGGATTCCATTAATATTTATTGAGGAAGACTTTTGACTATGACACTCATGAGTCATATTAGTCTGTTGTTTTCTTTCTCTGAACTTTGTCATGATAATGCTGGCCTCATAAAGCCAGGATGAAGTAGTCCCTCCTCTTCAATTTTTTGGAAGAGATGGTATAGAAATAATTTATTACTTAAATGTTGGATTAAATTTGCCAGTACACCCATGTCAGCCCATCAGTTACTTGTTTGTAGGGGATAAATTCAGTTACTTTAGTAGATACAGTACTATTCAGATTCTTCTTCAAGGACCATAGATAAAAATTACCTATGGTCAAATAACTTCTCCATTATATCTAGGCTTTCAAATTTATGATCAAAGTTGTTCATATTATTCACTTATTAGCTTTTAAATATAAGTCTGGAATGATATTTCCTCTTTTAGTCCTGATAATGATAATTTTTGTTTTCTTTCTTGAACAGTTGGAAAAGAAACAGTTAGTTTCATTAGTTATTTTCTATTTTCTTTTCACTTGTGTTGATGTTTATCTTTACTAATTCCTTCTTTCTGCTTGTTTTGGGTTTAATTTGGTTTTTTTGGTTTTTTTTTGTTTTTTTGAGTTGGAGTCTAACTCTGTTACCCAGGCTTGAGTGCAGTGGCACGCTCCCAGCCACCGCAGCCTCAACCTGCTGGGCTCCAGCAATCCTTCCGCCTCAGTCTTCCAAGTAGCCGGAACTACAGAAGTGCACTACCATGCCCAGCTAATTTTTGATTTATTGTAGAGATGAGGTCTCACCAAGTTGCCCGGGTCTCGAACTCGCAGGCTCAGGCAATCCACTCGCCTCGGCCTCCCAAAGTGTTGGGATTATAGGCTGAGCCACTGAGCCTATAATTTGTTCTTATTTGGTTAGTTTTCTGAGATGTAAGCACAGATCATTGATGTGGGAATATTTATTCTTTCCTAATATAAACATTAAAAGCTCTAAATTTTCCTCTAAGTACTGCTTTCACTGCATCACATAATTTTGAGCATGTTGTGTTTTAATATCCATTCTACTCAAAATATTTTCTAATTTCCTCTGGAATTTCCTCTTTTAACCATGAATTATTTCAAAATATGCAAACTTCCAAACAGTTGGGGATTTTACAAATATCTTTGATCACCGTTTTCTAGTTTAACTCTATTTTGGTCAAAGACTATATCTGAATGATTCCAATTATTCCAAATATGTTTGAGCTTATAACCCAGAATATGATTTATCCTGGTGAATGTGCCATGTACATTTGAATATGATGTATATTCTTCTTTATAAATGTCAATTAGGTCAGGTTGGCTGATAGTATTGTTCAGGACTTCTAGATCCTTACTGATTTTTAAATTTACTTATTCTACTGATTACTGAGAAATGTTTAAATCTCCAGCTATATTTATGGATTTGTCTATTTTTCCTTGCAGTTCTGTTTTTTTCTTCATGTATTGTGAAATTTTGTTATGTGCATATACATTTAGAATTGTTATATCTTCTTGATAAACTGGCCCTTTTATCAATATGTAATGTCTCTCTCTTTCTAATAGCATATCTTGCTCTGAAGTCCATTTTCCTTAATAATAATATAGTCACTCCAGTTTTCCTTAATAATAATATAGTCACTCCAGTTTTCCTTTAATTAGTGTTTCCATAGGATATCTTTTTTTATCCTTTTACTTTTAACCTATCTATGTACTCATATTTGAAGTGGGGTTCTTGTATTTAACATATAGTTAGGCCTTCTTTTGAAAAAAAAAATCCAAAGAAACAATATCTTTTAATTAGTGTTTATATCATTTACATTTAATGTAATTATTGGCTGATTGGATTTATATCAACCATCATTTTCATTATTTGCTTTCTCTATATTTCCTGTTTTATGTTCCTCTGCAGCCCCTTTGTCTTAATTTGAATTATTTTAATTTATTATTCAATTTTAATTTACTTCTACCTACATCTCTTTCCCTTAAGTTGTTGTTCTTGAATTACAATATACCCACTTAACCTTTCACAGTATACTAAGAATTGATATTTTATCGTTTTAAGTAGTAGAAATCTTAAAGTTGTATATACCTCTTTACTCTTACCCAATTATCTTTTGTTATAGTTGTAATATGTATTATATCTACATGCATTGAAAAGTCCACCAAATATTATGTTTACTTTTAATAGTTATATATATTTTAAGAAAGTTGAAAGAAGAAAAAATACCTTTCATTTTTACCCAACTATTTTCCGTTTTTGTTGCTTCTCCTTTATTCCTGAATTTCACCTGAATTTCTATTCAACCTGAAAAACTGTCTTTAGCATTTCTTTCAGCTAGCAATGAAATCTGTAAGTTTTCTGTCAACTATGAATGTCTATTTCATCTCCATTCCTGAAGAGATTTCACTGTAGAGAATTTTGAGTTTACAGCTATTTTCTTTTTATATTTTAAAGATTTTGTTCCACTGTCTTCTGGCCTCCGTGGTTTCTCATGCAAAACCTCTAATAATTTGAATCATTACTCCTCCTATAAGTAAGGTGTCATTTTATTCTAGCTACTTTCAAGAATTTTTTGTTATTTTTTTCGCTGTTTATGAAGTATCTAGAAGTATGTTTCTTTGAGTGTCTCCTCTTTGGGATTCACCAAGCTTCTTGAATCTATAGAATTGTCTCACTAAATTTGGGAAGCTTTTGGCCATTATTTCTCTAAACATGTTTTCTAATTTCTTTGTCCTCTCTTGGAATACCAACATATGTTAGTTTTTATGACACTGTCCACCAAGTCCCTGAGACTGTTTATTTTTTTCAATACTTTTTCTCTGTTCTTCACACTGGATAATTTATATTGATTTACAAGTCACCTCTATTTCACTATTGAGGAACTTCAACAAACTTTTGATTTCAGGTATATTTTTCTAGTTCTAAAATTTCATTTGGTTCTTTTTATTTTTTCTACTTCTTGACTAAGAATTATTTTTCTATTAATGTTTATGTTTACTTAATGGAACACAGTTAAAATGGCTATTGTTAGGTCTTTAATAATCTAATATCTGGGTCATTTCAGGATTAACATTTGTTGCTTGTCTTTTCCTTTGACAACTGGTCAAACTTTCCTAGTTATTTCATGTCAAGTAATTTTGTATTGCATCCTGGCCATCTTGACCATAATGTTGTGCAGACTCAATGATTCCAATTTCAGTTCAGCTTTCAAATTCTTTTCTAGGTTGCTTTGGGTCTTTCCCACAGATGTACAGCTCAGAAGTGAACCCACATTTGTATGGTTCACAAACAAAATAAACAAAACCCCTTCTCTCACTCTCCCCTCTTCTGAATTCCCCTATACTTTCCCGCAGGGCCCTTTTTGCCCAGTTCTAGCCAAAAAACAGCATTCCTTGCACCATGTTGGCTTTTAGCTGCCTGCACTGCCATCACCATAGAGCTCTGAAACTGGGCCAAGCTGCAAGAAAAAAGTGGAATAAAGACAAAGGTTTCCCCATGCCCACGCTTAACACTGTTTGAACCATAGGGGGTGCATTTCTCTGATTCTTCTTGCCAGAAAAATGGGGTTTCAGTTGGGCTTTCAGTTTTGACACCTGTGCCACCATTGCCTCCATGCTCTATAGTGGGGGCCTGCCTTTGAGGGAAAGCTATAAAATAAAAGAAACTGCAAAAGGGGAAAATTCACACCCACGTAGCCCATTTCTTCAAGGTTTCGATTCTTTCTGTAATCTGCCTGCTTTTGCTTACTTTGTAGAGGCCTCAATTAGTTACTTTTTGTAATTTTCCAAGAGGTTTTAGCAATAATCAATACAAGAGATGGGCTATAGTATATAGTAGGCTTACTCTATCTTGGCCTGAACCTGAAGTCCCATCAACAAATTATCATTTACAAGACTCTTCCATGAAATTCATGATTGATTATCTTGCCATATTTGACTTCTCATAAACAACAGGTCAAAAAGTGAAGGTTTTCAGATTAAAAAAAAAGAATATATAAGCTGAAAATATGTGAGCCAGTTCTAGTCTTGAATGAAATGAGATGATGAAAATGCATAAAACACAAAAGGCAGGAATAACCTATAATACCAAAAACTAATCTTCTGTAGCTGGAAAGAGTTGAATATTCCACACAGTAATTGCCTATTTTCAACAGATTTAGAAACGTACAGGACAAAATATTTCCACTTCTCAGAAGGTATTTTAATTTTCCCCACTGTTTCAGAACCTTCATGATGAGCTCCTAAGTGCCATATCGGCACACTGCCTCCTACCTTGTTCTCTATATGAATCAACTGCGTTCCCTTTTAGACCCTGAAGGTCCTACATTAATTTATGTATCTTCATATGTCACAGGGCCAAACACAGTACTTTACACAAAGCTGATGATCAGTAAATGCCTGTTGAATGAGTCACTCAGCAGGGTTTTGGTGACATGTGGCTGTCTTTCCCCTGACTCTCTGCTCCCTGAGCCTCTTCCTCACCTAAAAATTAAGAAGAATAAATTGAACTGTCTCGGAAGTCCCTTCTGGACTTAAATACTCATGAAGCTAAATTTGTGGAATTGTCAGAGTGTCAGCCAAGTGTGATAGATACCATGTTTGGTAAAAACTTCTTTACATCATGGTAATATTAACCAGGTCAGGATAAAGAGGAGGTTGCTTCAGCAAAGCCACATCGCTGACCATAGTGTCTGTAAGAGTCACAGCCAGACCCTGGGAGCATCAGCAATGCCAGCAGGCATCCTGGAAGGCAGATCAGACAGGCAGGACCATCAGGTGTTAATCAAGCCGAGAGAGAGAGAGAGAGAGAGAGAGAGAGAGAGAGAGAGAGAGAGAGAGAGAGACCCTAACTTACACCAGCTGTGGGTTCCAAAAGCCGACACCAACAGAATGCCGACACCAGTTACACCTCAGGGGCCACTAGAGGGCTCACTGTCCCTCCACTAGGCAAGACCAGTGAGGATGAAAAAGTGTCTACTCTGACAAGAGTCTCCCAAGTCCTCCAAGGAGCCTACGCACTCACCATGTATCCAGAGAATATCTTAAGGAGTGCAAAGAGACACAGAGTCATCTCTTTTACCAAAATATGCTAAACTAAAGGGACATTTAATATTACTATATTAGAATCATTTTACTGGATTAGGTGAAAACTGCGGGGCTTCTTTTTGGCTACCCAGAAGAACAAGAGACTCACGGAGACAAGCATCAGGTCACTTGGGAAAAAACAAAGAAGCTACATCTCTCTTTACATAATAGAGTGTAGCCTGAGTTAAATGTTAGCAGTCCTCTACAAGTCTCTTATAAACAGCATCCATGTTAATTATCCTGTCAGTGGCAGGATACAGTTTTACATGTTCAGGGTTCATCGACAGTCTATTCAGAGCCTGAGCACTCCGACTCCTGGCGAGTAGGAGCTGCTATGATCACAGCTGAAAGGAACGGCCACACTTTTTCAAGCCCAAAAGCCCAAACAAGTGAGAAACATCTTCCTGGTCCCAAGGGAATTGCCCGGCTGCCTTTACCTACACTGTTACTCCATCATTCCTCACTGACTCTCCCCTCATCCTATTCCCAAACTAAAAGAGTTAGAAAAAGCACCTTCTGGAGAACTTGACTTGGCTTTCAGTCAGAATGAAATACCATGACTGTTCTTTTTCCCCCAGAGATAGTACCCTTGACAACCGATTCAGTAACTTTTTTCTAATTATCTGTTCAATTTAGGCATAAAAATATTCTGTATAGAACAGGACTTCTGTTACCTCAAGCTAGCCTGGAAACCTGTTGCAGTGTCATTTCCCCCTCTGCTTTAAACATGCTTTTTAAAATGATAAAATTCCCTCTACTTCTTCCTTTCTAAAAATGCATTTGGACTGTACAGAATTACGTTTACATAGAGATGTCAAGTGATTTCCTTGCATTATTTTAAAGACACAGAGAAGAAAGCAAATTAGAGAGGTCTAATATAGAACCACATAGGCAAATCTTAATGGTCTTCAAATAACAGAAAGGTTATTGAAAGGAGTACAGGATCGGGCTGTCAGCTCATGAGTGGACAAGGTAAGAAGCAAGAGGACTTAAGAGGGCATTTCAGTAGAATGGATAAGAATGAAGCAACACTGGACTAAGAATCACCTTGAAGAATGAAACTTTGAAAAAAATACAAATAACAAGAAGAGTATGTTACTGAAATCACTATCCACATGGACTGGAGACATCATGTGAGTTTTGTGGTCAAGGTAGCACCTGGGCTTCCCTTGGGAGTTGAGTAGAACTTGGACATGGAAAGAAAGGCAGAAGAATGACCAAGAGTGTCACACCCCTGCGTGTCAGGGTCTGAAGGAGTGTAAGCTGGGAGCTAAAACAATGGATATTACCAGATGACAGCAGAAGTTATGATGGAATGATGTATATGCAATCATAGAAAGGGTTGTGACAGCGTAACTGAATGAGGACAATGTCCCTGGACATCTTTTCTCTGAATATAATTTATTCCCATCTCTATAAACCAAGACTTACCTTTCCAAAATTTAGCCAAAAACATTCTACCATAACATAGAAGTTGGCTTATAACTCTAATATGGGGGAAGGGGGAGTATTCCTCTCTCCAAAAGAGATCACAGTGGCTCAATAATTATATCTTTTTAGATACAGTACTTAGAATAAGGAACGGGCAGGTCCATAGGTCCCCAGTGACAATTTTTCTGTCGGTTCAGTTACCTTTCCAAATGCACATGTTCACACCAACAGAACAAAAGCTAGCTCCTAAAACAAGACATGCTACAGTATTTCTCAACTCCAGAGTCTGACATTTGTGTTCAGTGTGACAATAGTCCCAGGTAATATGGAGTTCATGTCAGGATGCAAATTTTTTAAATAGTTTCAACTTGAGAAGTTAGAGTTCACTCAGGGTTTCCCTAAAGCAAGGTCCTCTCCTTGGCATCCAGTTCACCTTCTGAGCAGGGAAGAAGGCGATGGAGTCAAGTCACAAGCACGGCCTGCAAGTTTATTTCTGCTGCCCTGAAGTCCCTGTGAATCTGGGAGTCTCCTGGCACTGTGCACACCTCCACCTTGTATGCAGGACAGAATGTGGCCGAGAAAGCTATGAGAGAAAGCCAGTCCCACAGAATCACAGCCAGTCACAGCCACATCTAGTTTAAAAACACATCACTCCTTCTTAGAAAGTTTGTTAAAAGGTCCTTGAACAGCTCCTCAACTTTTTTCAGGATATTTCTGACCTATATTAAGGGCATAGCATATTAAAGAGCATTTTTTATACTCAGACTAATTCATTAATAGTTGAAGTTTGCTCTACCGTTATTCAAGGCCTTCTATACACGATGGTGGTGGGAATGCCATAACTATTTCAACAGAGCTCAGTCTAACACTTTTATGGCTTCTGTTTATATATATATATATATATATATATTTATTTTTTTTTTTTTTTTTTTTTTTTTTTTTTTTTGAGTCAAGGTCTCACTCTCTCGCCCAAGCAGGAGTACAGTGGCATGACAACAACTCACAGCAGCCTTGACCTCCTGGGCTTAGGTGACCCTTCCACCTCAGCATCCCAAGTAGCTAGCACTATAAGCACATGCCACCATGCCTGGCCAATTTTTTTTGTCGAGATGAGGTTTTGCTATGTTATCCAGGCTGGTCTCAAACTTGGGGGGTCGGACAACCTACCTGCCTCGATCTTCCAAAGTGCTGGGATTATAAGAGAGAGCTTTACCTGGCTCTGTTTATAATTGTATAGAAGGGATCTTAGAATTACCCTATGACTTCTGAGGACATCATATGGCAGGTGTTAAAAGCATGGTCATTTCAGCTAGACACACATAGATTCAAACACTAAGACTCCACTTGACACTTGTGTGATCTTGGACAGGTTACCTGACCTCTGTACCTCAGTTTCCTCATGTATAAAATAGGAATAATAGCAATACCTGCCTTATAAAATTCTTCTGGAAGTGAAATCATAAATACAAAGCATTCAGCACAGTGCCTGACATAAAATATATTCTCTACAATCAACCTTTCTATTAGCAACAGTGTCTCACCGATATTCTGAAAGTTATTTAGCTTCCTAAAACTTATTTAAACTGGTCAATATTAACCATCTTTTTTTAACTAAGATTTGCCGACGTTAATGGTATACAGGTGTTTCTCTCTGAACCTGTTTTCTTACCTAGGTAGTAGGTAAGAATACCAATTGTACTGGTAAGAATATCAATTGTCCTGCTAATATTATGGAACTGAAAGAGTCAACAACATGGGAAAGTGTTCTGAAAATGGAAGTGTCCCACATTTGCAAATGTTTTTAACTGAAATTTTAATCTGTAACTCTTAATTCTGAAATAAGCTATCACCATGGGTAAGCAAAGCCCTGTCAGAATAACTATATCCTGTCTCAAGTCCTGTTCCCAAGCCTCCTCTAATTAATTTTAATTCATTTTAATCATACAGTGATTCAGGATCTTCATGTGATAATGATTCACGTGTTTTAATTTGCCAAATGCTGCTTCTAGATTATTTTCAGAAATGTTCTGTTGAGCTCTTTCTTAGGAAAGTCACGACTTGGATAGTGGATGGGATGTGAATTATTATTTTATTTCAACTTAAGCCCAGTCATATGTTTATTCTAACTTAGATCATCTCTACACATGGAACAATGATGAATTAAAAGCAGCCCGGTGCAGCTGGTGAAGCAAGGGCCTCCAGGATTTGAGTACCAGTTCAATCATTTATGAGCTGGATTTAATTTGCAGCAGCTTATTTTACCTTTCTGAACTTGCATCTGAAAAATGGGAATAGTACAACCACCTCTTAAATGAGATAGTGATCTTAAAGAGCAGAGCACTGTCCCTGGACACAATGTTGTCTGAGTAAGAATAATTTAACAATGGCACTTACAGTTCACAGATGCCCGCTCTAGCAGGAATGAGAGGCACAAGTTGCAGTAAAAGCTTGACACCATTTTGCCATTCTTCTTCTCTTTCAAATTCACAGTACAAGTAGCTACATTCATCGGAGGAAAACTGGTAGAAAACATAGGTATCTTGAAAGTACAGATGCTGGTCCACTGTTTGAAACAAAGAAAGTGTGGATAGTATATTATTCAGAGGAATACATCAAATAATAAATTGAGAGTTCTAATAATTATTAGGGAGAAGTCAGGGTAAGGCTATAATTATACATTCTAAGCTCATTCATGTTTATTACCCATTGAATTGAAAAGGATTTACTGGCTAGTCTATCTTTATTACTTGAAGAATTGGCCAGCATATTAACATGTATTTTATAATCTTTCTTCTTCAGAGACAGGGGCAGATGAAATAGAAACTAAAGAGGGTCGGGAGAACATTTTTTTTAGTGTCTGAAAGCAAACTAATATACTTAATGACTTTGGTGGTGCACAAATACAGCACAATGGCAAGTTTTAGATCAATGGTTTCCAACCGGAGGTGACTGTGCCTTCCCCAGGGGCCATCTGGCAATTTCTAGAGGTATTCTTGATTGTCACAACTGAAGGGGTGCTACCAGTATCTGGAGTGTGGAAGAAACAACTGCTGCTAAAAATCTTATAATACACAAGGCAGCCCTTTTCAACAAAGAATTGTCTAACCCAAAATGTCAGCACTAACAAGGTTGGGAAATTCTGTTTTTTGTTGTTGTTTCATTTTTACTTTTTGAGTTGATGCCGTGCTTTGTCGCCCAGGCTAGAGTACAGTGGTACAATCATGGTTCACCGCAGCCTTGACCTCCTGGGCTCAGGCAATCCTTCTGCCTTTCCCAAGTAGCTGGGACTACAGGTGCACGCCACCATGCCCAGCTAATTTTTTTTTTATTTTTTGTAGAGACGAGGTTTGGCTATATTGTCCAGGCTAATCTCAAACTCTTGGGCTCAAGCAGCCCTCCTAACTCAGACTCCCAAAGTGCTAGGATTACAAATGTGACTGGGCTCTGTGGAAACTCTGTTCTAAAGAAATAAAGAACTAAAGATTTTTCCAAAAAGCATTAATACAAAACTTTTTGATAACCAGAAGCCCGAAACTAATAAGTGAGTTAATAACATCTCCATTCCTCAAAGGCAGTTGGCTGATTTTCTAAATAAGAGTATTAGGCACTAGATATCATTGACTGTCTAAGAAGATTACCTTCACCCTCCTATCTGTACTATTCTTTCACAATGGGACCAGAGGTATACCCTTGTATTTATTACCTATAGAAAAAAGGACTTCTCAGTCACCAACCAAAACGTGAGAGATTGAGTTAAATAAAGAACCCAGATAGCTTGACTTCTAATCCTTCAATTCCCTGGGCTCCACTAAGAAAAGAAATACTCACTATCTATTTTCGTTCCTAGTTTACATCTATTTCTGCTCTGCTTAAACAGCTAATTTTCATAGGTCATATCTCTAAGTGTTCACGATTACTTAGTCAATTTAAATGGCATGCACACTCCACTCATAAAATCAGTTTCTGATGATTACTTTAAGTACAACAAGATAAATCACACATTTAGAGCAAATGAAGATGTCACTGATTTTTTTAAAAGTTTGTGAGCAGCATTTTGAGTACAGAGGGAAGGGGGCAAGGGAGAGACTCTTGCAGGTATTAGTCTATAAATCAACAAGTACCTGATTGTTTTTGCAAAAGGTGTGAGAAAAGCAAGCGAATCAAAAGATGACCTGTCACTTTTACTTGAAAAATAAAAGAGAATATAAATATTTACCTTCAAAAATAATTTCCACCCAGATCATAACATCCTCTAAAAAAATCAAGCATGCCTTGGTATGACAGCTGAGTAAAATAAGGAAGCTGTGCCTTCACAACACAGAATACTTACCTGATGACAGAATCCCCATGTCCAGTAGGAGTTGCCAGACCCCTACCGCCATAGATCTGCACTGGACAAAAGGGCAGTGTTCTAGAAGCCAGTCTACCAGCTCTGACCCAACGCAGCTCCGCCTGGACAAAAGCAAAGCCATTCACTATAAGATACTGTTGACACACATTGGCCAAAAAAATTGATATTTAATACCATTCCTTTCATGTGCTTGTTCTTGTAAATAAGCAACCCAAGAATAAGTAACATATACCTCTTATCCAGCTTTCAGATTAAAGGTCAAATGTCACTTTCCTAGGGAAATCACAGAGTCAAATTCTCTTATACTTTCTCTTAAAATCACCTCACATTTAGGAATTATACATCTCTACAAATGAACAATATCTGCCTCCCCCACAAGAAAGTCATTTTCAAGAGAACAGGGACTTTATATAACTTACTATTAATCCCCAACAATTAGAATAGCCCATAGTACACAGTTAAGTTCTCAAAATATAAGTTTTAATAAATTAAGGAATAATTTTAGCAGCCTTTTATAGAAGGATCATACTTTTACCTTGGTAAGCCACGAAACCTCAAATTGGTGTTGATAAACTTTGTTTCTACCATTTATCGACTTTTATCGAGAACAAAATAATTTCAAGAAGGTTAGACAAAACTGGAACTACAGTTCATGATATAGAGTATTGTTTGCTATTCTTCAAACAAAGATTAAACTCTAAACTTTACCTCAAAGAAAAAGAAATATGATTGTTAATTTTTTAAATGTAATCTCAGCAACCCAGTTTAGCAGCCCAGATCACATACCCATAAGCCCAACGTGTTGGATCCCACTAACCTTACACAAAAAAATTGTTTCTGTAATCTGTTTTAAAATATACAACTATATTGTTTAAAATGCTAAAACCTGGTTATTACAAGCAGTATCTTCATGCCTACTTGTGAAATACTGTATGCATTGACCTCAGATGAAAAAACAAAAAACACTTTCTGAAATATGTTTTACACTTGCAGAAATTTAACTGAATTCTACTCTTCTTTATGAGAAAAGATTGAATTTTTTAAAATGTTATATCATATAATAGCTACCCTTTATTCTATATACAGTAATGAAGTACAGAGAGATGTCAACATTTATTTGTATTCCTAAAGTAGAAAAAGAATGCCTATTTTGCAATCTCTTGTGATTGGCACAGTCGCAAATACCCTAAAGTCACACCATAACCAACAATATGAGGAACTGCCATGAGGTGCTACATTTGCTGGGATGAAGAAAAATTAAGTAGTGAACGTTCCTGCTGAGATATTTGATCCTAGCTTCTGATAAAGCCTCCCCCCCTCTCTTTTTTTGGTAAAGTGCCACTATTTGAAAGATACTCAAGACAATTATGCCACTTCTAGATATGTTTAGTTGCAGGTTAGCAATAAGACAACAGAAGGATTAGCAGTCAGATATATGGATTTTTTTTTTTTGTAAGAAAACATATGGTAACAAAATAGGCAATTAGACCAAATAGTCAAGACAAACTTCTAATTCTATAGGACACCTTTGATGTTAACAGTTCAAAGTGTTATATAACTAATTAATTCCTCAACACCTCTGTCAATTAGAGCATCTTGGGGTTTTGAAAACACTTTTATCTCATGGATTAAATACTGTATCACCTTAAATCATATTCTCAAAATAGCAGCTCCAGAGACTACTCTGAGTACCTGACATCATCTGGAATATGAAAACATATGACACATTTACTAAACAAACTAAACTGCCAAATTGCAAGAGGTGGTTAATGAATACATCTGCTTGCTTGTCCACAAGTGATGGGGAAGAAGCTTCTTAATCCAGGGCTTCTCAAAATTGTACTTAGGAGCCATCTAGGAGATCTTGTTAAAGTATAGACTCTGATGCAGGAAGCTGGGTGGGACCTAAGAGTCCCATTCCAAACAACAGGCTCTCAGGCAATGCTGGTGACCACAAAGCCCCAGTCCCCCAGCTCTCCCTTGTCATTCTGGGCTCACTCTGTTTTGGGGGGCAGGGCTCGTAGTAGGCTAAAACACAGTATTGCCATTGACAACATTAATTAAAAACTGGGCCCGC
The DNA here is from genome assembly GCA_027257055.1 of Cephalopachus bancanus. Lineage (NCBI taxonomy): Eukaryota > Metazoa > Chordata > Mammalia > Primates > Tarsiidae > Cephalopachus > Cephalopachus bancanus. Next base: position 1,017,314 of record JAPVLO010000091.1, read on the forward strand.
TCTCAGAGCAAGCTACTGTTTCAGTGCCTCCAACTCTTTCAGATTATATTTCAGATCCCTTTCAACGATCCATCTGCACCAGGGCAAACATTAGGGACAAGGGGAAACACTCTCAAATAATATCACCAAAGCAGACAAAATGAGTTTGTTGTCTCTGCATTTAACTCCTTGTCACCTGACTTGCTGACCAGGTTTGCCACAATCTGGTTAAAGTCCACAGGACTTAGGGGACAGCAGCGAAGAAGAAAACAAAAATGATTGGAACAGAACAATCTAAATACAGACAGCAGTTCTTATCTGCAGTGTATTTGCGGTCTTGTACTCAATCCAGAAACTATTCCAAGTACACACAGATCTAACTACAGTTGCAATACTAGGTAGGAACATTGTGATATGGAGGCAACCAGCTGCACAGCCATGCAATCACTTCACAAAACATGAATGTAACCAATCTCTGGAGTTGAAAGTTTGGTTTCTCTTGGCCTCTAGTCTCTAGTTACATTTTTAGCAATGAATTAATTGTAGAGCAGACACTAATCTCAAATATAAATGGAGTGATGGCATTTAGTGACTTATTTGAGCAAAGGAAATAATCATCTCAGAAGCCAGCATGATTCTTCCTAAAGCACAAAATGAATAGAAAACATTTCGAAGTCTTGAAAGTGAATTCTCATGTGGTGCACGGGGAACACTTTACCTCAATTTACTATCAGACAAATAATAATCCACCCTCTGCAATCATATGAGCACTTTGTGTTTAGACCCAGGACACTACTTAGTCCTTAGATGATTAAAGAAAGGTAATCATGGCCCAATCACAGCAAAACACATGATCTCTCCCCATTCTGCTCCCACAAAATGTTAAATCTGTTCTAACTTGGAAGGATGGCCCTTCTTCCATGAACCTGATTAATGTACATCTCCCAATTCCTTGTTCAACCTATATCCATGGAGATCCAGTAAATAAAAGAAAATGAGAATGATAGATATAGCTTTATGTAGTAATTAAAAGGAATTCTATGCACTTAACACACAACTGGACCCAAAGACTTCCACATAAAATTTCAGTTTAAAGAAAGAAAAGCCAAATGTGTGTCTAAAGGTGATACCATCATCTGTTTTTTAAAAATGAGATTCTATGTGACAGAGTCCAGTGACCACAGACCTTTAACTCCCTGTCCTGTCTCCTTGGCCTAGGATCTCAACTAGTCATTCTCATACTTTGAGCTATATAAATCCATATCAGTAAGAAAAGGGTAGATCTTTGAGCTTTTCTAAAAGCTTCAAAAATCCACACACACAAAAGCATTGACAAAAGCATTGTTTGTAAACAGAATAGGTAAGTTTAGCCTATGGCTTATTTTTTTTATTATTATTATTATTTTTTTTTTTTAGTTGGAGTCTCACTCCATCACCCAGGCTGGAGTGCAGTGGCACGCTTACTGCCACCGTAGCCTCGACCTGCTGGGCTCAGGCGATCCTTCCACCTTAGCTTTTCAAGTAGCCGGAACTACAGGTACATGCTACCACCCCCAGTTAATTTTTTGATTTATTGTAGAGATGAGGTCTTACCAAATTGTCCAGACTGGTCTCAACCCCATGGACTCAGGCAATCCCCTCACCTCGGCCTCCCAAAGTGCTGGGATTACAGGCTTGAGCCACTACACCCAGCCAATATTTTTCAAAACCTATGTAAATGTAAATGCTAATGTGATTAAAGTGTTAATTCATTGTGGTTCCTCCCCACACTTTCTATTTGCTTAATTAATGGCTCATAAGAATACAGATTCTGTCAAGTTTTTTGTTGCTGTTTTGTTTTTTATTTTTTTGAGCTGGCATCTCACTCTGTTGCCCAGGCTGCAGTACAGTGGCATGATCATGGTTCACAGCAGCCTCAACCTCCAGGGCTTGGGCGATGCTTCCACCTCAGCCTCCTGAGTAGCTGGGACTACAGGCACATGCTACCAACTCCTGGCTAATTTTTTGATTTTTTTTTGTAGAAACAAAGGTCTTGCTATGTTGCCTAGGCTGGTCTCCTGAGATCAAGTAATCCTCCCACCTTGGCCTCCCAAAGTGCTGGAATTACCGGTGGGAGCCACCATGCCTCACCTCTACCAAGTTTTTGATGTTAAAAAAGTAGATGGTAACAAGGAATGGTTACTGACTAAAGCATGAAGGAACTTTCTGGAGTATGAAAATCCTCTGTGTCTCAACAACGGTTACATAGATAACTTACATAGATTACTTACATGTTTAACAAATACAAATTAATCAAGCTGTACATTTAAGATTTATACATTTTACTATACATAAATTATGCCTCAACACAATGGGGTCTTATTCCAATAATCAGGGAATCACTATCCCCAAAATACAGGCCATGATGAAATTTCTTCCATCTGCAGCAAATAAATAAAACCAAAAATATCATAATGAGTTTATCACAAAGCTAAATTTATGTAACATAAAGGAATATTCTTTATTGTGTGCATACTTCCTCCTTTTTTGGTGTCATGTATTCTCAGTATCTTCCTACTCCTTATGGTATTATAATGTCATTTACTTAAGAAAAAGCAGTGACAACAAATGGTAACTTTTTTTTTCTTTTTGTTTTCTTTTGTCGTTTTCTTTCGGTATCATTTGGTATGTCTTATCTTTTACTTGGCAAAATAAAAAGCTAATTCACTTTTGGCTTTTTCTTGAAATTGTTCCATAAAATGAAAACATAAGCACCATGCTTTCTGAGTAACCACACTCTTGGTCCGGCTGCCCTTTACAACCAGCCACAAACCCACCCATGTATTCTCATACCTCTGCCCCTATTCGCCAGCCAAGGCAGACAACTGCCCTCCCCATGCCAAATTGCCTCTGCTCACTCCTTATGTGCCCAAGAAGATGGCTTGCTTTCACCTGGAGAATTAGAGCACTTTTCTCTGCCAATGGGCCACCAAGGTGTCCTTGCAGCACCATGATAAGGCCCCTAAAAAGGGGACCTATATTTACTGAAGTCCCTGGTGCAGTACACACCCAAAAATATTACCAAATATCACATTTCAGAGGAAGCAGAACAGAGACTCTCTCAGGAACCCATCCAGACTTGTGGCTGGGAATTCCATAGCCTAACTGCAGAACCAGGAGCCTAACTGTAAGCCAATGTATGCTACATTTAACAAAAGGTCACTACTAGTTTCCCCAACAGACAGAATAAATGAACCCCCCTCCCATCACCAAGATAGTTCACTTCTCTTTGATCAAGGTTACAATTTTAACACAAGTTGGGCTTTCTCCTCCACAAAGAAAATTTCTGAAAGGGTGTTAGAAAACTGTGTTACCTATAAAAGCCTTTGAGATTCACTCTGTCCTTTATCAGGTCAGCTGCCTGAACGATAATAATATTCCTCAGTGCTCTTCCTGCACAAGAGGAATTCTCTCCATAGATCTAAATGGAAAAGACAAACATTCACTGTAAGTACAGAACACATGACAATTTGTGAGCTACCAAGAGCATACTATATTTTAAAAATCATGACCAAGTCCCTAAACTTGAGCCTATATAACTATAGACCTAAAACTACCTTATTTTATTGTATTTTAGCTACGGGTCCACTTATGCTATTAAACTATAACAACTATTTTCCAAATGTTAAACTGCTTCATTTAACTACAGTTACAAAGAACCTCCTTTTACACAAAATTTTCTGTGTAAAACATCCCCAATTTTTTAAAGCCAGTGTTTATATCAATACAGCAATTGAAGAATATTTATATCAACTCTGCCATACTGATAATGCAATCATAGAAAGGTCTTGAAAGATGGAAACATGTTTTTTCTATCTAGTATACATCTTGAACCATGACACAATTTGACAGCAGCCTGCATAGTCAATGCCAAGCGTCCTGGTTTCATCACTCTACAATCCCATTCATCAGATACAAATATCACTTAACTTCTTTTTTTATCTTCTGATTCCCCCTTATGCATCTCTGATTCTTGGAGGACAAAGAGGGTACTCCTTAGATCTAGAGAGCCTAGGTCCTACTTTACAATACCTCCTCCCCACCCCCATCTCTCTAGAATTAGCATCCTCCTCCACAGTGCAGCGCTGCTTCACAAGCAAAGAAAGCAAAATAAGGTCAAGGTTCATGAAAATTAATATATTTTGAGGATACGTGCTTACATCTTTTTACTTTTATTCTTGGTGAACTCTTTCTACACCTACAAAATATATCTTCTCTCAAAGCAAACAATTTGATAATATATCAGTTATCCCTTGTCAGGGAAAACGTCAATCCAATCCTTACACTTCTTTAATTTTCTTGAAATCATCTCCTAAACACAACCTGATAAACAAAGTGAGAAGGGCAGGAGATTATTTTTAACACATTAAAACTATTTTTAAAAAGGCCAGGCTGGTGGCTCAGCCTGTAATCCCAGCACTTTGGGAGACTGAAGCGAGTGGATTGCCTGAGCCCACAGGTACGAGAGCAGCCTGGGCAATGTAGTTCTGGCTACTTGGAAGGCTGAGGTGGAAAGATTGCTGGAGCCCAGCAAGTCGACACTGGGGTGGCCATGAGTGTGCCACTGCACTCCAGCCTGGGCGACGGAGTGAGACTCCAACTCAAAAAAAAGAAAAAGAAAAAGGCTGAACAAGCCAAATAGCAGAAAATATTACCAAGGAAAAGGTATGAGTCAGCTGAAACTTGACTGGCCCTGACATGGTACAATGTTCATCCACTCAGTCATTCAGAAAGCATTTCTTGAGCAGCTGTCAAGTGTCAGGGCTGTTCCAGATGCTGGGGTTACAGTGGCAAACAACTAGAGAAGGTCCCAACCCTTACAGAGCCCACAGTCTTCTGTTAGCCTAAAAAAATGCAATTCTTTGTTGACTGATTCTTACTGCAATACAATGATAGATCGCTATGAATATAAATCTCCTTTTACACAAAATTCAGTGTAAAATAAACACTATTTGTAAAATACAGTGTTTTTATCGATAGATATATTTGTATTGTAAGTATAAATGCTTGTGTTTACATTATATATTTGCTCTGTCACATTGATAATTTCATGCAAAGGACTTGGAATATGTGAAAATGATTTTCATATCTAATGAACACCTTGAATACAATGATCAGAGCATCTCAAACACCTTTGTTGTGTCATCCCTGGTGGAGAAGATGATGTGGTCACTGCAGCCTCCCTGCAAAACTCTGTGTGGTCAGGAGCAAAGGGAACAATTCTAACTCAAGAATTCTACACCAAAATTTGTCCATTGTTGTTACAGAAAATGCAGTAAGAGAGAAAAGAATCATACCTGGGAAGGAGTATGTTCAAGATATGGATTGGAGATTCTTCTTGAAAGAGTCTGTTTAAAAATAAAGAAACAGAAGTTAGAACCAAACAAAAACCTTTATGCCAAAAGAGCAAGCCATAATAACAGTGTCAGGCCTGGGAATTGACCATGCTAAGAAATGAGCTTCAGCCTCAAGTCATGGGCCACTTGTGAAGAGCGCCCTTATTCTCATTCAGTGTGAGTATCAACGTTCACACCAATAGGACCGGATATTCCACTGGGACAGCTCCTACCCTAGGGAGCACAGCAACAAAAGTATAATAGAATGGTTGGGATTTGGTTGCACTTGCCACTTTATTCTTAATGTGATTTGGATTCCATTTCTCCTTGCCTTTTCCCCAACCTGACTCAGGCCTTCATCACTTTACGCTGAACCTCTTCCTTCAGCTTCTCAATGGATCTCTCTGTCCTCTTGCCATGCCTCCTTCAGGCTGTCCTGCCAACCTCAACTAGGCAAATCTCCCTAAATCACCCCTTGGACTTATAGTGGGTCCTTGCTGCTTACCTGATTCAACGCAATCACCTTGGGCTCGCCACAGGCTACCTCCAAGAGATTTCAAGTATCCTCTTTCTAACTTTCCACAAGCCTTCTTCAACTGAGCAAGAGTACTCATCAGAGGAAACTGCCACTCATATCCCTGCCTCTGGCCACACCAGTCTCCACATAAAAAGGCCTCCATCTTCCTGAATGCTTCCCCAATCCCACCGGACTCCAAAGTCCAGGTTCCTGCAGCCATATCCTGAGTGAAGCTCCTCCTGCTGGGGGCTGTCCGTCCTTAGAGCTCTGTTTTCAGTACAGATCACATGGCAGCATCTGGGCACTCTGCATGGTAGCTGTTTTTCTGTGTGTGCGTTTACCCCAAAGAACCTAAGCTCCTTGAGGGAGTACTGGCAGCTTATACTGCTTTGCTGTTACAGCATCACAGTTTGCACAACTTTGCACAAAGATATTTATTTTTCTATTCATTGATTTAGATATTTATATATCTATATCAATTTAATCAGTATTTGCTGATCTGAATTACAGGAGCTAATTTTTCCTCCCTAACAAACCTAGAAGCAGTACCATCACCCACATAGGCTTAAGCACCATAGAGAACTATTATCATTTCCTATTGTATTATAGAAAAATAACAGAAAACTAACATTTATTGAACTTCCAATCTGTGTTTAAAAGCTCTTTACAGTTGGACACAGTAGCTCACACCTGTAATCCCAGCACCCTGGAAGGCTGAGGTGAGAGGAGACCAGGAGTTTGAGACCAAACTGGACAACATAGTGAGACCTCATCTCTTAAAAAAAAAAAAAAAAAAAAAGCCAGGTATGGTAGCATGTACCTGTAGTCCTGGTTACTTGGGGACTGAGGCAGAAGGATCTCCTGCCCAGGAGGTTGAAGCTGTGCTGAGCCATGATCGTGCCCCTGCACTTCAGCCTGAATGGGACTCAAACTCAAAATAATAATAATAAATAATAATAAAGTAAGACCTCTTTACTCCTCTATTCTAAGGCTTGCTGTCTTTTGAGATACCAGTTTTTAGCCTGCTGCCTCCATATCTTAGAATAATTTGTGATATTTATTATGAAACATGCTCTGCCAGTCATCAATTTCAGCATCTGAATCTTCTACCAACTCCAGGCTCAAAAGAAAATTTCCATTCTGTCCCGTCCCCACTCCACACACGCCCCACACTATTTATCTTCTAATTAAACTGAAATAAAACATATCAACTCTTTATCCAACTGATACTCTGCTAAAAACTTGTAACTTGCTTCAAAGAAAGTAAACTATAGAAGGTAGTTCATTTTTGTTTTTTTGAATGGGAGTCTCACTCTTGTTGCCCAGGCTGGAGGGCCAAGGCACGCTCACGGCCACCATAGCCTCAACCTGCTGAGCTTAGGCAATCCTTCCACCTCAGCACTCCAAGTAGCTGGAACTATAGATGCATGCCAGCACGCCTGGCTAATTTTTGTGATTTATTGTATAGACGAGGTCTCACCAAGTTCCCCAGGTTGGTCTTAAACCCCTGGGCTCAGGCAATCCTCTCGCCTTGGCCTCCCAAAGTGCTGGGATTACAGGCTGAGCCATCGTGCCTGGCCAGTTCGTCCATTTTTAATTCCTACCCTTCTGGCATAGTTTATCCACACTCCCAATCATCCCTTCCTAGGCCTGAGCCTGTGTAATATATTCACTTATTGAAATACTGAACAAATTAAAACTTGCATATGCACCAGACTCCATGAAGATAAATCACCACGATAATTTTTTTTTCTCTGAACAGGGAGACTTTAAAAAAAATCCCTATGGCAGACCAGAACTGAAAATCTTTATTACTCATGTAACTGCCTGATCAGCTCAAAAAAACCAAATACTTCAGATGATCTCGTTAAAGAGAACGCTTTTAGGTGGAAACAAATTCTAAAAAACTAGTCAGGGACATTGTCACAAAAGAAAACAAACCGCCAGCCTTCCTCCAGCATCTGGCTGTCTCTCTGCTAGTGTTACACAATTCCACTTACCAGAAACTTCCCCCTGGATGGCTCCTTTCAAAAGGCTAGTAAGGTGAGTTAAGTAAAGCAATGGGATTCTTCCACACTGAATAGATAACAGTGTTAGATAAGCTACCAGCCCTCCAGGGAATGGACTAGAGCAACATAATAACTGTCTTTTACAAGACACAATTCCTAGACTTGTTGTCAGGAACTCCATGAAGCCTTCTCTTCACTGGTCCCCGGGGAGCTCTGTTTCATTAACACTGGAGAACAGCAGTTCCCAAACTTGTTAGGGGAGCCAGGGGAGGCCACAGAGCTCTTTGTGGAACTCAGTCAAGCACTGACTCATTAAACTTAATCATTGTAACTGTACTTTTGTAGAGATCATTGTATGTTCGTTTTTAGTACTGACCCAAAACAGCAAGCGCCAAAGACTTAAGGAAAAAGCATGAACATGAGGAATATTCCACTGATTATTTCATTTTTAATGGATACTGGGAAAGAACTGTTATTTAATTTTATCAGAGAAATATCACGGGCCAACTTACTGCTGCTTTAATGCACCCCAAGAACTGCTCTCCTAGCATGTACCTGCAAGAGGATCACAAGCACACCCTTGAAAATGGACCACCCAGGCCAGGCGCAGTGGCAAGCCTGTAATTCCAGTACTTTGGGAGGCAGAGGTGAGAGGACTGCCTGAGCCCAGGGATTCAAGAGTAGCCTTGGCAACTTGGCGAGAACTCATCTATAAAATAAATTTAAAAATTAGCCGGGCATGGTAGTGCATGCCTGTAGTTCTGGCTACTTGGAAGGCTGAGGCGGAAGGATTGCCTGAGCCTAGCAGGTTGAGGCTGCAGTGGCCGTGGGTGTGCCACTGCACTCTAGCCTAGGTGACAGGGTGAGACTCTGACTCAAATAATAAATAAGATAAGAAAATGGACCCTCCTTCCATTTTAACATCCTTTCCTTAATATACAGTTACTCAGCTATTTTCATCTCATCTTGGACTCCTTTGGGTTTATCTCTCTTTCTGGCAATCCAGGGCTTCATCTCCCCTGGGAAACTGACTTCAATTCACACCTAGGAAGCACCTATTGAGTTCCTTTCCAGGCACTGCAAGAGCTTCCCGAAACAGACCCATGAACAAGACACCATCCCTAATTTAGAAAAACCATTTACTAGAACACATAGGATCTAATAAATACTTTAAACCCATGAATCTTCTTTCTTAATCTTGATTTCCCTTGTTTACAATCTTGGATGGCTGGTCCACCCAGTGCAGGGTATCCTCTCTTAAATGGATCTCACCATTTTTTATCTCATAAATATAATGTCCAGACAAGATGATTATTCCTTTTTCCTCTCTGAATTTTCAATTTCCTAGAATTACTTAAGCTAGATGCAATGTTTCTTTCATGAAAGCATATACATCCCATAAAGAGGAGAATACTAACAACATAAATAAAAATAGATTTTAATTCTAATTTACTTATCCTCCTTTCTATTTTAATGAACCATGGAAAATGGTCCCCTAAATGATTACAGGCAGACTTCTTATTTTAAACATGTATTAGAACATTGTAATCCTTTAATATTCACTAATGCACTTCCAGATAAAAAAAAAGCAAAACTAAAAAAAAAAAAAACAAACATTGGTTAGAAACCATATACAAGGGGGGGACCCAAAAGAATGGAATTTATTTATAAAAAATTGTGTATTTATTCTTACATGCTTAAACTTCAGTAACCTTCAAAGTACTCTTCAGTTGATATAATACACCTATCAAGACACTTTTTCCATTGTTCAAAACAGTTTTTGAGCTTGTCAAATGTAAAGCCTTTAATACTTCTGCCATTTTTTGTTTCACCTCTTCTACATCAGCAAAATGTTTCCTTTGAGGATTTTTTTGACCAGGGAAATAAAAAAGAGCCACTCAGGGCCAAGATCGGGTAAATAACAAGGGTGGTGCACAGGGGTCATGTCGTTTTTTTTGAGTCAAACTTCTGAACACTCAGTGCAGTGTGGGCAGGTGCACTCGTAAATCACTCACCAAGAATTAGGCAAACACATGGAAATAATCTCCAAAAAAAATTAACTGATGCTAAACTCAGCCTCTCACAACAACCCTAGCTGGTCCACTGATGCCCATGGGTTCCTAGAACACTTAGTGGGAGAATACTGTACTACAAAAGGGGCCCACCCTCCAAAAGATAATTCTGGTTTGTCTCGCCCCCCCCATACTACATTTTTTAAAAGTTGGTTGTCCGTTAAAATTAAAGTATAATGGTTTATGAAGTTGAGTCTGAAGCATGGAACTCATTCCAGAGTTGCTAAAATATCTTGCTAAACTATGTAATAGACTGAAGGAACATACATTTTTCAACAGCTCTTAAAGGAGATGCCTGAATACTACCCTTAAACACACTTAAAGTACTCAAGTTACTAAGGGGTAGAAAGAAATGAAAGGAGAGACTGAATCATTTCAGTCACCGTCACAATCTGCCACACTACTAACGTGAACCAACAAGATCGATCACATTTATTGATAATGTGAGAATTCAGTTCAAGACACAACCTTGTTAACTTCAGCCACCTGTCCCTTTTCCCACCTGGGCAATCAGGTAGACTATGAAGAGGGAATAGTGGAATAAAAACACTTGATTTTCTTACACACCTAGGAAGCCAAATAACTTCACAAATAACTGGTGGGCACATGTGTTAAGAGATCATAGTATAAAAGAAAAGCTGTGATCTGTTAAGCAGTCCAGTAGATTTCTAAGACTGTGGGTCTTTCCTAAGCACCACGATAAACTTACATCACAACCACAGCTTGAGCAAGGTTAAAAGGTCAGAATCCCAGCCAGATTACTACAGGCTTGAGAATTAGCCAGTCGTCAAAGTCAGGTATAATGAAAACTGACAACATGAGCCAATTGCTAAGAGAAAAGGGTAGGGAACCACGATGTTCTTTCTGTGAGCTCTGGTTGCAAATCAGGCCCACAGCCATTTCCTTAGGGCTGCTCTAAGGGACATGCCCACAACAGCCCATCATAACCACAAAGGGCATCTGTAATAACATCTTCCCAACACAGCATGGCCACACCAAAGCCACGATGTTCTTGAAACTTTTTCTACTGCCCTGTGATGTGTTAAGAAAGTAGAATGAAATATGACAGAAATGCTTACTGAGCACCTCTTTGGTCTTGTGCATTTCCCTATATTAGTAATTGTACCCACTTATTTCTACAGATAAGAAGCCAGAGGGTTAGAGAAATAAAAGCATTTTTCTTAAGGGCCAAGAGCTGGAAAGTTACACCCAGAACAGAAACAAATTTTGATTGAGTCCAAAGCCACTGCTCTATTACAACATGCTGCATGTTATCAAATAATAGTAATTGAGTTTCTGCTATGTGCCAGTGATTACACTAAGTATTTTACATGCATCACATTACTTAATAGTTGAAAAACTAAGAAGTAGGTACTATTATTAATCCTATTTTGCTGATGGCAAAACTAGAATGAAAGAGGCCATGAAATTTGCCCAAGTTAGTGACCCAAGCCTACCTTTAGTGTTTGCCCCATATATATACACGTTTTAACACAGAATGTGATAGTTTAAGAGTAACATGGCAAACAGGTGTGTCTAACTACATTAAGAAGTCACAAATAGTATCTGCTGGGTCCAGCGGTCCTCAAGTCTGGATGTAAGTAGAACCATCTGAGAAACTGAAAAAAAAGCAGGTACCAAGGATCTACCCCAGACATGCTGAATTCAAATCTCAAGAAGGAGGGCCTGGGCAGTCTCGCCCAAGTTCTCCAGGTGGTTCTAACATGCCGCCAGGTTTGAGTAAAACTGTAAAAGCAAGTAAGTGGCAATCTGAACGTCTCTGTATCCACTTCAGCTGTGGGGCTTTCAAACCTCACCTCTCTCACACACCTTGCTGAGTCCAGTCATTTACCAACACAGAGATCTGTGGCCGAGTCTCCAAGTGACTAGTGTAGAACAAAAAGCCGCTGTTTCAGCAAATCCCACCCTGCACCTGTTCATGTGGTACGTGTTTTCCATATGCCCCAATCTAGACATAGCCTTGAGCTAAAGAATCCCCATGTCTGCACAGTACTGCAGTATCTACATACCTTTGAAAATAGTATACTTTTAAAGGCATCCACAGCATTAAACTTAACTTTGACTTCCCATCATGAAAGGGCTCGATTCTAGTATGAACATGTTTCCCTACTTAAAAGCTAAAGTAGAGAATGAAAGCGGGTTCGAGGAACACTTATAAACATTTCGCAATCTTGCCTGCTAGGGAGATGAATCAGCAAGCACCAACAGCTTCTGGGAAAATATCAGAAACAAACTTCAAAGCTTTATCAATATAATTTTATTCAGTTTGGGGGGAAAATATCTTTCTTTTTGGCTGTGTTTGCAAACAAGAAAACAGTTTTGCCTTCAGGCTAGTTTTCCCAGGCTAAAGCAATCGCAGAAAAACTCTTCAAATTTGGGAATCAAGTAACTAAAGATTTAGGAAAAAATGGCTCAATTAGCAAACTTATCTCCACTTGTCACTGAATTCCTGACTTGTGTTTAACATCAACCCATCCAGTTATAGCTAGATTCCAAGACGGGCCCTTTCCACAGCTGCCAACAAGAAGCAGTCCCTATTGACCAAATCTGGGATGATTTGAGCAGCAAAATAAATAACGAAAGTAGTGAATTATAACCCATAGAACCAATACCCATGAATCTATACTGATGTAGATAAATAATTGAATAAATAAACTAATGGGAAAGGAAAACTCTTTTTTACAGAGTAGTTTTAACTACTAAATGCAACAAAAAGAGGAAAATGGAAAATCACCATTAGGCAAACACCACAGTAATAAATGTTGCAAACTAGAATCATCAACAGATGCTAAGATTCGTGAACAAGAGTAAAATAAAATAAAGATATTTGCAGTGTGTCCAAGTAGCTCCCCAAAAGATACTTAGAGAGTACAGAGGAATAAATAGGAACTTTACCTTGAGCTTAGATGACACCACTTCAACTGAGTAAAAAAAGTTATCACCCATCGTGAGACATGTGGACATCATCTGCCTCCTGCTAAGATGTACTGAGAAAGGCACTTTTATGGTATTTTTGTCAGAATGCATATCTGAGTCTAATGATGATATATCAGACAACCTCTAATTGAGGGAGGGTCTTCAAAATACCTGGCCTGTACTCTGCCAACATTGTTTAGGTCACAGACCAATAAAAACCGAGGAACTAGCCAGGTTGGAGGAGACTAAAGAAAACTAACTACTAAAAGGCATTGTGGGCTGGGCTCGGTGGCTCAGTGGAGGCAAGTGGAATGCCTGAGCCCGCGGGTTTGAGACCAGCCTGGGCAATTTGGCAAGATCTCATCTCTACAATAAATCAAAAATTAGCTGGGCATGGTAGTGCGCATCTGTAGTTCTGGCTGCTTGGAAGGCTAAAGCGGAAGGATCGCCAGAGCCCAGCGTTGACGTTGGGGTGGCCATGAGCATGCCACTGCACTCCAGCCTGAGCAACAGAGTGAGACTCCAACTCAAAAAAAATAAATAAATAAAAAGAAAATTCAAAAATAAAAACTAAAAAAATTAAATTAAAATTTTTTTTGAAAAATGAAAATTAAATTTAAAATAAAAATAAATAAATAACAAAATAAAAGGTATCATGTGATCCTGGACTAGAATAAGAACCTAAACAGGACAAGGAGTAAAATGTGAATGAATTCTCCATGTTAGTTAATAGTGTGTATTGGTGCTGGTTTGACGACTGCACTTTGAGTACACAAAAAATGTTAACATTTGGGGAAACCCAGCATTAGTTATAAGTAAACTCCCCGTGTACTAGTTTTGCAACTTTTAAGTCTAAAACTACTTCAAGATGAGGATGAAGCGCTAATAAATTTTTCTTGGCTCCTTTGTTAAAAAAAAAAAAAAAAAGATGAGGGTGAACATAGAAAAATGTTAATGGCGTGCTTCCTCCCCACAAATGCAGTGTCAAAAAAATTCAAACATCATTTCAAAGCACAGCATTCAATTACTAGCTAACAGCAGCACTGCCCTCAATATAACTTCCTGAGGCTGCACAACAGAGTGACCAGGGGCTTTCCTGCTCACGCAGGTCTCCAGCAACTTACACAAGCTAGATGAGCCTCTCTCAAACATCTCCTTACATATCACCTCGTTTGTTTTATTTTATTTTTTGAGTCATGGTCTCACTCTGTTACCTAGGCTGGAGTGTAGTGGCATGATCACAGTGATCACGGATCATGGCAGCCTCAACCTCCTGGGCTCAGGTGATCCTTCCAGCTCAACATCCTGACTACTGGGAACTACGGGCATGTGCCACCACATCTGGCTAACTTTTAAAAAATTTTTTTGTAGAGTTGAGGTTTTGCTATGTTGCCCAGGCTGGTCTTGAACTCCTGGCCCAAGCAATCCTCCCACCTCAGCCTCAAAAGTGCTGGGATTACAGGCATGAGCCACCACACCCAGCCTCATCTTATTTTTAATAAAGCAAAATAATTTTTTTAAAACGCTTACTCTCCTTGAGTGCTCACAGATAATGTTCCTGGTCTTTAACCCGGTGGTCAACACCTTTCTTACCTGCCCACACAGTCCCAGCTGCCCTTCTCTTTTACAAACTTTTTGCTCCTGTCAGGCAGGTGATCTGTTTTTACTAGACAAGTCATGTGCATTTTCCCCTCTGCTCCTGAGCCCTTGACATGACTCTTTTCTGTGCACTTTTCTACGTGTCTACATTCTGCCCCGGCTTCAATTCCTATAAATGCTGCATGAAACCCACCCAAGCCCTAGGCATCCCATGATTATCCCCCAAACACTCTAGCTCTTATCTATGTTTACCACATAAATATCAAGCCTCCTGGCTCCATTTGTAGGTGTATGCCATCTCCTCTCAACCAGCCTCAACCCCATCCCCAAAAGGACTTATGGCTTCTGGAAATCTAGGATTTTCCTCAGTGTAGAGGAGGAGCTGACCAACCAATGGTGCCTTCTTTCCAACACCATTGTCCGATATTCCCAAGTGGTGAAGCATGATAAGCACCTCAAAACCTACAAACCCTATTGCTACCCACAACCCACCCCAGGCACCACCCATCACTTCCCCTCATGTCCATTCCTGCCTTAAGTGGTCATGCACAGAGAGTATACAGTGTGCACAGAGAGCCAGAGTACACATAGAGGGAGTACATATATATATATATATATATTTTTTTTTTTTTTTTTTTTTTTTTTTTTTGAGTTGGAGTCTCACTCTGTCACCCAGACTGGAGTGCAGTGGCTGCTCCCGGCCACCGCAGCCTCGACCTGCTGGGCTCCGGCGATCCTTCCGCCTCAGCCTCCCGAGTAGCCAGAATTATAGGCACGTGCTACCATGCCCGGCTGATTTTTTGATTTATTGTAGAGATGAGGTCTCGCTGCCCAGGCAGGTCTCGAACCCGCGGGCTTAGGCAATCCACTCACCTCAGCCTCCCAAAGGCGCGGGATTACAGGCTGAGCCACCGAGCCCGGCAAGGAGTATATTTTTATATATTGAATGACTTATGTGCTGGTCTTAAAAACTTAAAGATCCCCTTGAATATCAATTATTTTTGAAGTGAAAAACACAAGTTGTTTTGCCAGGGCCGTCAATACAAAACAAGTTATCACTTCATTTCCTACATTAATCACAAGTAAAAACATGAGTGAAAGAAGTAAACCTTGAAATAGCCATCTTTCTTCCCTTCTTTAGCATCTGGAAACAAATTAGTCTCTTAGACGTTTCTTGTCAAGTTTTACCTACATTTTTGAAAGCTGGAAAACAATAAAAGTGATAGCATCAAGTCTTCTAGTAGAATGGTTTGGAAGACTAGTTCTACTTTTTTATTTTTCAATTACTCAGCTAAGATATATAAAGAACTTCAGAAATGTAGCCCCAGAAGGGCCCTCCCAGGATCAGCTGGTCTTCATCAAAACTATAAGGGAGCCAGGCTCGGTAGCTCAGCCTGTAATCCCGTACCTTTGGGAGGCTGAGGTGAGTGGATTGCCCAAGCCCGCGGGTTCGAGACCCGCCTGGACAGGCGAGACCTCATCTCTACAATAAAATCAAAAAATTAGCCGGGCGTGGTAGTGCGCACCTGTAATTCCAGCTACTCGGGAGGCTGAGGCGGAAGGATCGCCAGAGCCCAGCAGGTTGAAGCTGCGGTGGCGGGAGTGGCCACTGCACTCCAGTCTGGGCGACAGAGTGAGACTCCAACTCAAAAAAAATAAAATAAATAAAAATAAAACTATAAGGGATGTTGCAAATCTAGATTGGGGGCCCAAGGACCAAACCTAGGTGCCATCCGTTTTCATAAATAAAGTTTTATTGAAATACCATGAGCAATTTGCTTATATAGCAACTCTGGCTGCTTTCCTGCTACAACAGCAGAGTTATGTAGTGGCCAGCAGAGCCCAAAATATTCACTTTCTGGCCCTTTACAGAAAAGGTTCACCAATCCTTGTCTAGATGATCACCTTTTAGAGAGCAAGAAGAGCCCTCTAATCTCCCCAGCAATACATTCCACTGCTTAACCAGTTACTGGTAAGAACCAAAGTTATCTCCCACTGTATTTAAAGATTATTTCCTCCAAAACTATTTAAAGCACAATTTCCATAACCATTTATGTTACCTAAAAGTAAAACATGGTAGCCAAAAATTGTTTTGCCCTAAGAGCAAAACAAACAAAAAGTGTGGGGGAGAGTACTAGTTCAAGAGTAAAGAGTTTCCATTATCTAAGAAGAATAGGTCCTAGTGATATACTGTACAGCCAAGTACCTATAGTTAACAATAATGTATTGTATACTTAAAAACGTGCTGAGAGCAAAGCTTCTGTTAAGTGTTCTTATCACACAGAATACTAAGAAAGGGAATGGGAGGAAACTTTTGGAGGTGATGAGTAGGCTCATGGCATAGATTGTGGTGAGAGTTTCACAGGTGTATACTTATCTCCAAACTCATCAAGTTGAATACATTAAATACATACCACTTTTTACATGTCAATCACCCCTCAATCAAGTGTTTAAACAAGCAAATGAAAAAGGAGCAATTAGTTTGACTAACTCCTCCTTTTAAGTTGGGAACTTCCAATCTATACCACAAGCTCAACAAGTCTAGACTACACAAAACTGATGCTAAAGGACCAAATATACAAAAATACTAGTAAATCCCAGAGAATAATGTGTTGCCTCCCATAATCTGAATCTTGCACATAATATTCTCTCTGCCTCGAATGCCTTGCTCCCCATACATTTAAGTTTTCATATAGTTTGTTTGACTGTGTTCACATGCCCAAATGAAACTTCTTTTATGTGCTTCCAAAAGTATTTTAGATTTTCAGATACTTATTTACATTTGGATTTCCCCTAATTCATTATAAGGTTCTTAAAGATAGGGTCTATATAGTGCTAATACACACAAACATTCACAGTGTCTAATGTGGTGCACTACATATAGTTAACTCTTATAAATGTTTATCAAGGGAGAAAAAAGTCTAGCTTTTTTTTTTTTTAAGTTGGGGTCTCACTCTGTCATCCAGGCTGAAATGCAGTGCCATGATCACGGCTCACTGCATCCTCCAACTCCTGGGCTCAGGTAATTCTTCCATGCCAATCTCTCAAGTTGTTAGGACTACAGGTATGCACCATCATGCCCAGCCAATTTTTTGAGACAAAGTCTTGTTGCCCAGGCTAAACTCAAACTCCTGGGCTCAAGCAATCCTGCCTCAGCTTCCCAAAGTGAGGAGATTATAGGCGTGAGTCACTGCATTCAGTCAAGAATCTTAAAGATAGGGTCTACATTGTACTAATACTTTTAATGTCCACAGTGTCTAACATGAAGTATTGCATATAGGTCTCATTCAATGTTTATAAAGGGGAGGAAATCTAGCTCTTTTAATACCTTCCTTCACTCTTTTCACCTTCCTGAGTTTTCAGGTCCTTCCTCTGTGCACGGCGCCTTCTTCTCCTTGGAAACAAATTTACACAGTAGTTGAGAGTGGAGCTCTGGGTTCACACTACTTGAATTCGGTACCACTTAAAAGTTGTGTCCTTGGACAAGCTATTTAACTTCTTTGTACCTCTGTTTCCACCTTTTTAAACGAGTGAAATAAAATCTACTCATAAAGTTTTTGTAAGGAATAAATGACTTAAAATAGTGACTCTCAAAATTCAGCCTGCATCAGAAAACACCCGGAGAGCTTATTAAAAAGATTGTTGTGTCGGGTATGGTGGCTCATACCTGTAATTCCAGCACTTTGGGAGGCCGAGGTGGGTAGATTGCTTGAGCCCAGGAGTTCAAGACCAGCCAGGGCAACACAGTGAGACCTTGTGTCTACAAAAAAATCAAACAATTGGCCAGGCATGGTGGTGCGCACCTATAATCTAAGCTACTTGGGATACTGAAGTGCGAGGATGGCCTGAGCCCAGGAGGTCAAGGCTGCAGTGAGCCATGATCATGCCACTGCACTCTGGCCTCGGCAGCAGAGTTAGACCCCAACTAAACAAACAAATTTTTAAAAAAAGATTGTTGGGCTCCTACACAGTTTTTGGTTCAGCAGGTCTGGGGTAAAGCCTGAGAGTCTGTATTTCTAACAAGTTCCAGAAGGATCCTGATGTTGCTGTTTCTAGAACTATAATTTGAGAAGCACTAACTTAATAGTGTATAAAGGGTTCAGAAGAGTTCCTACTATGTAGTAAGTGCTCAGTGAGTGTTCAATATTGTTACTGTTGAGCACTCAGCAAACTGTAGCTCTGTTACACACATGAATAGTCTGTGGGTCTCCCTTGCTAAACTGTAAGCTTCTTAAGGGACAGGATGTCTTTTTCACCTACATCCCTAGGACATGGCAGCATGTTCATCACAAAGCAAAGTCACTGGAACACCAACTGAACTCTCTGCATACCAAAAGAGAATCCTCCTGGTCAGAAGGGAAAACAGAATGTGTAAGGAAAAAAAAATCTTCCTACTGGCAACATTCCCAGGGGCTTCCCACCAAGCATCTTTGGGACACAGGCCATTTCATTCACCCACTTGACCCAGGAGAGTTCTGTCTTGTTTCCCATACTGAGGAGTCTGGATAGTACTCACCTAGAACCAACCATTCAGCTGTTATTAGGTTCTTGGGACCAGGGTCGTTTCCTAAGTAGGTACAGAATTTCTATGGGCTTTTGTCAATGGTAACAACTTGCCACCACCCCTGTTGAGAACTCTGGGTATTGCTGGTTTTTATCTAAAACAAGTTTTGCCTGGATACTGACAAGTAGAAACCCCAAAATTCACTATAAATCTATACCATGTCCTGATTATGACTATGTATTTTCCTTACTCCCAAATCTTATAGTTGATAATTCATTTTAGAATTTGAGACGATCAAAATTAACTTTAGCAGTCTATAATTTCATTTATATAACTAATAAACTTCACCACACAGGCCGGGCACAGTGGCTCATGCCTGTAATCCCAGCACGTTGGGAGGACAAGGCAAAAGGATCATTTGAAGCCAGGAGTTTGAGACCAGCCTAGGCAACATAGCAAGAACTCATCTCTACAAAAATAAAAAAATTAGCCAGGCATGGTGGTGCATGCCCGTAGTTCCAGCACTTTGGAAAGCTGAGGAAGAGAATGGCTTGAGCACAAGTGTTCGAGACCAGCATGAGTAACATAGTAAGACCTTATCTCTGCAAAAAATTAAAAAATTAGCCGGATGTGGTGGCACACACCTATAGTCCCAGCTACTTGGGTGGCTGAGGTAGAAGGATCGCCTGAGGCCAGGAGGTCAAGGCTGTAGCGAGCCATGATCATGCCACTGTACTCCAGCCTGGGTGACAGAATGAGACTCCAACTCAAAAAAAAAAAAATTTATGCAGGGCTACCTGTACTACCTGGGTTATAACATAGATCCTCCACAATTTTGCAAATAATCCTATAGCCCTGCTGTAATTCCATGTGCAGACTTGCAGTACCAAGGTCATTTTTCTAGCTCCACTGAAGTCATTTAGGGCAGTTAGGAACTCCATCTCTGCCTGTCTTTCGTAATCCCAATTTTAAAAATTATCCTCTTCACAGAGATAAGGACAGTGCCTCTTATCGGTCAATACCTTACCCTGAGCCACAAGGAGTAGGTCTATGCCTTCCCCTTTTTTTTTTTTTTGCACTGATCGAAGATAAAACTGTTAGTCTTGTCATCCTTCACTTATTTCACAAGCCCTCCGTTTGCTGGTACTTGAATCTACAGGCTTGGGAAACTTTATTTATCCTGGGTCACATGTCCTCCTTTTTCTCACGTAGATGTCTTTTTTTAATATCTGAGGTCCACCACAAGCCCACTTGATAGTCGCACAGCTTTCTTTCACTTCCTCCTACTTTCCTAATACGTGTGAACAGTATTACTACAGAATCAGAATTTCATTCACATCTTGTGCCGGATTTCCTTACATGTCCAGCTCTAACACCCTAACTATCACTTCTCCTAATTTGTTGCAGTCAGACTTCACAAAGTACAGGGTTCATACCAGGGTCACTTTCTCCTAAGGTTCCTGCTTTCTGATAGGAAGAGCCTGATCAGAACTGTACTGCTTTGATGCTGACAAGTTTCTTGTCCTATGTCCTCACATTTTCCAACTCCTTGACACTGGTTTAGATTTTCTTCTGCCTCCACAAAGTCACCTTCTCCCTAGTCTACCCACTAAATTATTTCTTCTCACCTATCTAAACAAGCTTTATTCTCTCTAAGTCATCATGGAGGGTCTTTCTTCAAATTGTCTCCCTTCCCCCAACTTTCTACTCTGATAAAAAAGACCAGTCCCAGCAAACATAATCAGTGATAACTTCAGCCAGATGAGAAATAGAACACACAACCTGCAGGTCATCAAAGCCTGTTCGGATATTCTAGATTACTCTAGTTCTATGGTTTCCCCCTGGAAATTCCCCTGACTTGGTACCAGGCATGGGTTCTCCCTGTTCATGAGGAAGATTCTGGATTCCTGGATTGTTACTAAACCCACCTGGCAAACACTCCCTTCCTCAGGCCTGTCGCAGCTCACCTCAAGATAGTGGCAATCAATGGTAACCCACAGTCTTCCTCCAAATGTTGTCTGTGACCTAGCAGCATCTGTATCACCTGAGAGTTGCTGGGAAATGCTGAGTCCCAGGCTCCAACCCAGCTAGACCTACTCAATCAGAAGATAAAGCTTAACAAGATCCCCCAAATAACTGGTATCACAGTAAAAACATGTAAGAAGCATTGATCTGTATCACCTAAGTGTTAAATCCTGCTTCCTGCTACAAATGTTTCTAAATCAAAAAAACCCCTCAAGATATCAACAGAAGTCCTCCAAGAAAAGATAATATGGGGAAAATGAGCTTTGAAGATGTTGCTCACTCTATTCATCCTCTTTAAAGATGAAAAATGCACACAAGCACATTAAGTTAAAAGTGTTCAAGAATTCCTACAGTAAATGAGCCTGTTTAATCCAACACTTCTCAAACATCAGGAATGTATAATATTTATTTATTTCCCTAAACATCTGTTATCAACTCAAAGCACATTTATTGCTGCTGATAGAAAATAGTAAATTAAAAGCTGCACAGTGTGTAAACACCTCTGCTTGACAATTACGAAATGCTGCACTCACTCCTCCAGACCTCTCCTACTGGCTTCCTACCAATGATCTGTCACTACATATATTAATCAGGCTTAAATGTGATGCTGTCTCCTTCTTTCTCAGTTGAGGAGGTCAAGCAAAGACAAGCCTTGGCCCCCAAAGCAAGACATTACACAGCCAAGATGAATAACAGGGGAAAGAGGCCAACATCAGGGTCAGCAGATCATCAGACTGAAGCAGCTTGTGGTCGCCCCAAACTTTCTGGACAACATATTTTCCCCTTTTATTCACCATCTCAGGGGAAAGTCACATTCTGACTCCAATTTACATGCACTCTGCTCTACAAGATCAAAAAGCAATATATAGTCTTTGTGTTTGCCCCCCCCTTAAGCATAATTACTGTAAGAGGTACTTCATACAGGGTTCCATTTTTAGAACTTTCTCCATTTTTAATGGTAATCAAACTTCATTTTAAACACATAAAACTGCACTCTTTCTATCTGTACCACAACTCTATTTTTTTTAAAGCAGCCCCTTTAACACTGATTGATAATCTGTTTCCAGATGAAAGATCTAAAGTGGCATCTAATAAGGTGCCCTGCATTCCATAAGTAGGTAACTAGAGAATCAGCCAACACCACATGTATGAATCATGGAAGATGGGACCTCTTGCTAAGATATGTTTATTACTTACAAGGGTTTTACAAGCTGTGGTTATCCAAAAACACCACCTTTCATTTATCCCCCTCACTCCTGTCCCTCCTTCCTTTCTCTATGCTAGCTACTCCAGGTACAAGAAGAAACTTTATGCAGCCATTACAAATGTTTTAAATAGTTTGTAATACATGGAAGTATTTTGGCAAAAAGAGAAAAATAAAAGTGGAGAGACACTATAAGATCAACAATACTTAAAACAATCCCGGCACTTTGGGAGGACAAGGCTAGAGGACTACCTGAGCCCAGCAGTTTGTGACCAGCCTTAGTAACATGGCAAGACCTCTTCTCTACAATAAAATAAAAAAATTAGTGGACATGGTGGCATGCACCAGTAGTCCCAGTGACTCAGGAGGCTAAGGTGGAAGGATCACCTAAGCCCAGCAGGTTGAGTCTGCAGTAGCCATGATCACACCACTGTACTCCTGTGCAACAGAAATTAAAAGGAAAAAAAAAAAAGCAGGGAATATACCAAAATGCCAATATAATAGGCACTGTGTGATAGGTACATTTTTATTTTTCTCTTTCCAAACTTCCAAATTTTCTATATTGAACATATTACTTTTATAACAAGAAAACAAAGCTATAAAACAAGATAGAATCTCCACCCTTATCACCATCCCACCCTTCCAACCCTCCTCCAATCCTATGAAAGAAAGGCAAAGTCTACATATAAAAATGGTGACTCTCTCTACATAAAGGATTATAAATGTGTCCATAGTCAGAAAGAAATCCAGGCTCAAGTTAGCTCTAATGTAAGTGTGTCTATGCCTGGAGGGAAGGTGAGCCAAATCTCTGGGTAAAGAGCCAAGAAGACAGGACATGGGTAGATTCTGCTGGGAAGTCTGTATTTTCCTTTCTGCTTTGTGGAGTCCATTTGGCCAAGCAATGCCTGCCCTGAAGAGATGTGAGTCCGGAGGAAGCCATGTAGGTAAGGGAAAGAGCATTCTGTGAGGGAAGGCAGACAGAAGACAGTGAGAGCCTACTGTGGGAAAATTTCAGACCACAAAGCAAGAGAAATGGGGCAACCCTTCACAGGTAAAGGATTTGAACTAGGCTCCACCCTAAATTCCTGTTCTAATGGCAACATTCCTCATAGTGTCTGGTTTTTGGGCAATTTGCTTACGTGTTTGAGATCACTTTCTCTTGCCATTAACCTCTGAATACTCAAATATAACAACACCTAAATGAAACAATTCAGGAAGCCAATAGCCCAAAGCCAAATACCAATAATGTGGGGGCTGCCAGTAT
The DNA here is from genome assembly GCA_027257055.1 of Cephalopachus bancanus. Lineage (NCBI taxonomy): Eukaryota > Metazoa > Chordata > Mammalia > Primates > Tarsiidae > Cephalopachus > Cephalopachus bancanus. Next base: position 1,040,799 of record JAPVLO010000091.1, read on the forward strand.
TTAGATTTAATTACGTCTGTATACAACCAGGTTCTACATCGGCTTCAAAAAGAACAGTGTGAGATATGCACGGATTATGATAGGTACATCTAATATATGATCTAAAGGCACATGGTCAATGTTGTTTCTGGTAGAATCCAAACCCCCCTCCCTGCCCCAGAGTACAGGTATTGCATTCAATGCTCACTCTGGGATCTGTAAATTGCACATCAATTTTTAAATTAACACCATGATCCTCACAGATAGGACACTGGCATCATTAGAGCCATAAGCAAGAATTTAAGTTTTGATCCCTGCACCATGGCTTTCTGCTGTCCCCCACATTCCTTCCTGAGTCCTGATGCCAACTCTCCAGTTTCATACAAGAGGATGTTAGTACTCAGACTTCAACACGCAGACTGGGACACAGTTGGCAACCCATATGAGGAAAGAGGGTTGTAAAGAACTCTGAAATGCACATTCAATTAATTACTTTTCCACACAGGTCTTTTACCTACAGTAAGATTAAATCACCAGGAAAGTTGTCTTTAAAGCAGTTCTTAAGTTAGGCTGAAATTACTTGAACACTCATAGATGAACATGAAACAGAATGATGAAACCCTTTTCCTTTTTCTAAGCGATGTGCCCCTCTCCAGGGTATGATGTTCGTAGAAGCTTATTTCTATACCCTCTTGAGTTTGACATTGTGTGTATCCCTTGAAATAAAAGTCCAAGACCCCTTTAAAAATTTACAGGAAGTACTGAGTTGACCAAGAACATTCAAGGAAGAAGAAGCACATTCAAAGGGGGACAACACTGAATAGGTAATGAAGAATTTCCTTCTATTTCTATAACATAGCTAAAAACGTCACGAATTAGAATTAGAAGAAACTTGTTGAAAATAATAGAAAAAATTAAAACACTAAAATATTGTTAAAATTCTAGGGAAAAAGCACACTTATAATAAATAGTCTTTATACCCTTCTGGTTTTAATACTATATATGATTCTGGAGGTTGAGTGCAGAGCAATATGCATATACTTAACACTACTGAATTGTACACTAAAAAATAGTTAAGATGGTATATTTTATGTTATGTATATTTTACCCACAATTAAAATAACTTTTAAAAATTATGAGTGATAGATTCTGAAATTCTGAATTTACTTGCCAATGATAATCTCCAAAGCTACTTCAATAAACACATAACTAAAGCCCCCAGGCTATAGGCTCTCTGTAAGTTTCTGGACGCTTCACGCCAACCAGAGATTGAATGCCTTGTCAATCTTCTTCTTAATTTCAATGAGGTTCCACATAGCAACATTAGGAATGTAACCATGAGCAAATGAAGCTACAGGAGTTAATTAATACAATCATGTGTCCATATTTTGTTATAAATGTATCTAAATGCTGCATAAAAGTCATCCATATAAATAACACCTTAAGTATGAAGGTAAAAATGAGGACTATCCCATTTTTTCAAAGAGAACTTTTCTCTTTGAAAAGCACTTTCTCCCTCTTCACTCATTTCTGTAGTAAAGATTCAGTGTTAGTGAAAGGTTTTCAACAGTTGATCCCATTTCTTATTACGGATGAGATTGGACATACACAAGAAATTCGTTTTTGAAAGCTTTCCAATTATAAATTAATTCCATGACTCATGGCAGGCAATTCCTTTCTCAGAACCCTCACCTAAGTCCTATGTTTCAAGCTGGACAACATTCTACACAATCACAGTCCTATTAGCATCAGTGATACATTAAATCTTTAAACACCTTCTCTCTGGCTTTCTCACACTCTTCTACACCTGAGAGGAGACACCCACTACAAGGGGCGTGGAGCCACAACTGGAAGGGGCTGTGGCTGTTTTCTTAAATCACTGGCTGTCAATTTTTTCTTTTGATGAAACCTACTAGTAAATAGTATATTTTATATGGTTATCCAGGTCACACAAACAAATGTGTATATGAACACAGCTGAAACAAAGTGCTTTTAATCATCCCCTTACTCTGCCTGCCAAGTGAGATAAACTCTGAGCCCCTCAGGTTATGTGATATTGATATATATTCATATTAAATGCTAACATTTCATTATAATGATCCTACAATTCTCATGTTAAATTGACAATAAAACCCCACTTTTTAAAGCTACTTTGAGTCTTCAAAATATTCAGATAAATATTTAAGCATTTTCATATTTAAAATCAGGCTGAACTGTATGACTATACACTGAGAGAGAGAGAGAGAGAGAGAGAGTCAGAGAGAGTGAGAGAGAGAGGGAGACAGAGATAGAGAGGGAGGAAGAGGGAGGAAAACAGAGACAGATAGACACTAACCAATCTTGGGACCCAAAATAGCATACTCAAGACATAGGATTTACTCAGCTATTGACTTTTTTTTTTTTAAGTAAAGCTTTCCTATAAACAAAACAGACTGATCTGAGTTTGCCAGGATAACCAACACTCAACAATCTTATGGGAAACATTATTTCAACAAAAGAATAGATAACTGTAATTTTCTTTGAACCAAATTGAAAAGAATATATATTGCAGAAATCTCCTATTTTTTTTATTTCTAAGTATCAGTGCTGTGATTTTTAAAAGAGGAGAGCTTCTAAAAGCCTTCATAGAGGCAGTACAGTTTATCTTCTACAAGAGTTTCCATTCTGGCTTTTTCTCATTTAAAGTAACAGGAGGAGAAAAGGGGATGTTAATAATGATCATGAAAACACAGTATATTAAACACACACACACACACACACACACACACACACACACAGGCAGAAAAAACTGACTATACTACCCCTAAGAGGAGCAGAGTGAAACCAAAGCCCAAAAAGTAGAGAATGAGATTTTCATGTATCCTCCATTGTAAATAAAGTTCCAGAACCGATGTTTCTGAGGGAACCACAAAGTATGGAAACAAAACCCTCGAACAAAGATTGACCATTCCTGGTAAGGGAAAAGCTGGTGCCAGCAAAGAAATTGTGGCATGGAAGAAAAATCTCTACCCTAGAGAACAACCTGGTATTTATTGAGCAGCATTTGCCAACATATGTACATATACACACAAGCTCAGTTAGCAATCTATATGTGCCAACCACTGATATGCTGCTTATTATTGGCAAGTCACTGTTGTAAGCACATGTTACAAATAGTAATGTATTTATTATTTATAACTCTCTTTGGAAGCAAGAGAGGTTAAGTAGCTTGCCCATGTTCATTCAGCTGGTGTCCAAGAAACCAGGGCTCGCTGGTTGTTCCAGCATTTGTGTTCATAGCTCTACATTCTTCTTCTTTGGAGAAGACCTCAGTTCCCACCCCTTCTGAGGCCCACCTCTCCACCCCTTCTGAGGCCCACCTCTCCGCCCCTTCTGAGGCCCACCTCTCTAGCCTTCCAATAATTCCCCAAGCCCAGCTGCATCCCAACATCTTTCCAATAGTTTCAGAGTTGGTTTCTTTTGTTTGCAATCAAGACTCCTGACTGACTCCATCCCAAATCCAATTACAAAGACGAATGTATATAAACGCAAAAGGCTTCACTGCATCCTGCCCCAAAACAAGTCAATTACCTGGGGACCACTAAGAAGAGGGAGGCAGGCCTGGGGTGGGACAGGCAGGGGCACAGGTGTTTATAAACGGGCAAAATCCTCATCTCATAGGGTGGGAATTAACAGCTCCTATGAAATTTATGAAAGCAAGAAACAGTGGTGTTTACGATTCTTCTCAATTTCAATAAGGCAGGTGGACTTCGTGTAGTCCACTACACCAGTTCACGGTTTTCTGCCAGAGTCTACTTGACAAGCAGCTATGAATCTCTTTAAGCTACAATTCCCTAGACTTCAAATGCACAGAAATGTAAGAACTGTCAAAGGCAGAAGTGGCTAGAGGGAATAAAACTCTCCTTCACATGCCGGCAGCTCCCTCTCTTCCCACACGGGCTATCTTCTACCTTATCTTCCTCCACCTGACCCAAGACTGGGCCCAAGGGCAGCTGGCACCTTGCTTATCCGGCATGGAGGGCGGAGATCTGGCACTGGACAGATGCAGCCTGAGGACAAGGTGGTGGGGGATTGAGGGGAGGGCACCTAGTTCCCTTACTCTGGAGGCCACAAAGCAGTATCGACTCCAAGGGAAGGGACACAACAGAATGGTCACAGGCTACCGAATAGCTCTTCCCTGAACCAAAAAAGCTGACATTTCAGAACATGTCCTAGAGTCAAACATCACCATCTAGTCATGTAAAAAGCATCTCCTTTCCCTCTGTCTCTCACATAACTTACATGACAGAGACTACTTTTCATACAAACACACACATACACAATCTGACTCATCGTCTCTTAGATAAGAATCTTGGAGACTTTCTATATAGAAGAAATAAACCTTGAGTCATACTTCTTGCAGAGTTTTATTCCTCGCAACACTAGGAACTTATTTTGTGTAGTTGTTGATTTTTCTTGTTAAAACAGAAAGCAAATAACTAAATCCCAGCATCCCCTCTCCCCAACCTCTCAGACTTTCCATTCCCAGCAACTCCCTCTTAGAACAGGTCCTCAGTCCCATCACCTGGGCTACAACTCCCATGTGACTTCTCTGGCCTCAACTTCCTCTTTCTCCATTCTGCACACTCTATAAACAGACACTAACCTTTCTAAAGAAATGCTTTGGTCAACTGATAGTGACTACCACATTACAGCTGTTAGAGCATGTCCACACAGTCTCACCTTTATTCTGACCCCCCAAACTGTGTATCTATTATATGAAGTGGTTCCAAAATGCTTATGTGAGACACAATAAGAATAAGAGCAATGTAATAAGTTTTGTTTTGTTTTGAGTTGGAGTCTCACTCTGTCTCCAGCGATCCTTCCGCCTCAGCCTTCCAAGTAGCTGGAACTACAGGCGCGCGCTACCACACCTGGCTAATTTTTTGATTTATTGTAGAGATGAGGTCTTGCCAAGTTGCCCAGGCGGGTCTCGAACCCACGGGCTCAGGCAATTCACTCACCTAGGCCTCCCAAAGTGCGGGATTACAGGCTGAGCCACCGAGCCCAGCCAGTTTTGTTTTGTCTTTGCTTTGAGTCGGGGTCTCACTCTGTTGCCCAGGCTAGAGTGCAGTAGCTCAATCATGGTTTACCACAGCTTCTAACTCCTGGAGTCAAGTGATCCTCCTGCATCAGTCTCCCGAATAGCTGGGACTACACAGTTGCTCACCACTACACCCAGCTTATTTTTTAATTTTTTGTAGAGACAAAGTCTCACTATGTTGCCCAGGCTGGTCTTGAACTCCTGGGTGCAAGCCATCCTCCTGCCTCTGCTTCCAAAGTGCTGGGATTACAGGTCTAAACCACCATGCCTGGCCAATGTTGTAGGTTAAATAGATTATACACTAGTGGGAGAAGACATGCTAGACAAAATAAATACATTATTTATCAGTTATTTATTAGTTATTATTAGTTATTGGTTATTTAGAAGGTGGTGGAGGAACAGGACATGGGGACGAGGTTGCCGATGCAATCATAAATAGGGTAGTCGAGAGAATGGCCTTCGAGCAAAGACAGGTGGGGGGTATCTGGAGAAAGAGGGTTTCAGACTCAGAACACAACAAGTGCAAAGGCCCTGGGGTGGAAGCATGCCTGGCGTGCTAGGCAAGAAGAGACTACCAGGAGCAAGAGGACAAGAACACAGCTCTATCAGAGCTGAGGAAGAGAACGTCTTCTTTGGTCTGTAAAGCACGCCCCTTGCAATGTTAACTTACCACTCACATTCATACCTAATGTAAAATATGTCAGACTCTCTGGGTAAATCAAACTACTTTATCTACTGTATATGTAACCTCTGTTGCCTAATAACTAACCCTGTTATTTTACACTTGGCTTTGTTCTTTCCATACTGTAACAGCAAGTTTAATTTTTTGAGATCAAAGAACTGTCAGTAGCATAACTGCTCAGTAAAAGTATTTTTAGCAAATCTTCATTACTGGGAGACCCATGCGCTGCATGTCATCTGTACCAGCAGGTCTGTGTTACTGCTGACAGACTGCTTTCATTTCTTTCTTGAGGTATCAAAGACCAGGTAAGTCTATTTTGTAGAGCTGCATTTCAAATTCCTAGTTTAGATGTTATGCATCACCCAAGTCAGATACCACCCTGACCAAAGTAACATCAATCTAAACCCAATGAACAGAAAACCCCGATTCCTACATCACCTCCACACTGGAGGCTTTATCTCCCCCCACACTCAGAGAGGAAGATACTAGACCTTCACACCCTCAAAGTACTTCCTGTTCTATCACTGTAGTTGTCATATTACGCATTCTGAAACTTGTAGTTTTTTTAAAAACTAAATTGTAATAGTACCAACATGTTCCTCTCCCCCACTGGACTCTGAGTAGCTTAGGACTGGGATCATGACTTTATTCATTTCTGCATTCTCAGCTTCTAGTGATGGAAGCAGACATGACTCATATTTGTACTTTTCCTCTATTTCCAGGCTCCTGGAAGGATAACATTTGGCCGGTGACTTAAACAAGTGAGATCACATGACTCACTTCTGCCAATGAAATGTGAGCAAGAGTCGTTTCTGGCAGAGCATTTGAAAGCTCGTGTGCATTCTCTGTTCTCCCTTCACATGCTGCAGTCACTGGAGGCTGCTGACATGGGAATGTCATGAGATAGGAGCACAGCTGCCGCTTGGCAAGCAGCTACCCTGCAGAGCACCCAGATGCAAAATGTTCTTTTTGTAAGCAAGAAATAAACTTCTGCTGTGCCAACCCACAAAGATTTTGGTGTTGTTAATGTTTGTTACTGCAGCCAAACCTAGACTGTTCTGAGGGACACATCAGAGAGTAGGTGCACAATACAGATTTTAGCAGGAAGATACCAGGGAAGACAAAAGTGGGTGACTGCCTCCGTGGATACGAGGGACAGTTGCCACATGCAGTGCAAAGGACAAGTCACAAAAGCATTAATCCACTTTACTTTGTCTTGTGTTTAGCCTTGTATTCCCAAAGCTAATTGCTTAAGTAGAAGCTTCTACATTTATTACAGTCATTAAGAAATAAGCTGGGCTCGGTGGCTCAGCCTGTAATCCTGCGCCTTTGGGAGGCTGAGGTGAGTGGATTGCCTGAGCCCGCGGGTTCAAGACCTGCCTGGACAGCGAGACCTCATCTCTACAATAAATTTTAAAAAAAACCAGCCAGGCGTGGTAGCGCACGCCTGTAATTCCGGCTACTCGGAAGGCTGAGGCGGAAGGATCACCGGAGCCCAGCAGGTCGAGGCTGCGGTGGCCAGGAGCGGCCACTGCACTCCAGTCTGGGCGACAGAGTGAGACTCCAACTCAAAAAAAAAAAAAGAAATGAAACAGGTTTTGAATTTCACAATCTTACTTCTCACCAGAGCAATATCTTCTCGTATGTATCTTTTAACCAAGAAAGAAGTCCCTGTTTAAAGCCGGTGGTACAACAGATGCTAGAGAGGATGCAGAGAAAAGGGAACGCTTCTACACTGTTAGTGGGAGTGTAGATTAGAACAACCTCTGTGGGAAACAGTATAGCGATTCCTAAAAGTTGTAAAAATCAACCTTCCATGCAACCCAGCAATCCCACTTCTGGGAATACCAGGAGGAATTTAAATCATTCTACAAAAAAGAAAAACCTGTGTACACATGTTTATTGCAGCACTATTCACAACAGCAAAAACACAGAACCAACCATGCTGCCCATCAAAAGTGAACTGGATGAAAAAATGTGGTACATACACACAATGGAATGTTACACAGCTATAAAGAAGGACAAAACTATGGTCTTTGCACAACTTGGATGGCTTTAGAATCTATCATAGTCTATCACACTCACAGAAACAAATAACTGAGTACCACATATTCTCATTCATAAGTGGACCCCGAACACCTATCATACTACTACAAGAAAGGGATTGGCAGTAGCAGGACACTGCCAGTCATCAATAAGGATACCTGATCCTAAACCAGAGGAAGTGAGGACCAATGGGAAGCCCAGACTTCGCCTGTGCATTGACCACTTATGAACCTAATCCCAAATTGTACCCTGCAACATTAAAATAAAATAAAGCCAGTGGTTTTGAAAATGAAATGCTAATCAGCAATCAATACATTTGTAAAATCTCCACTCCTAATTCAGACCAGGTAGACAGTGGTTACTCAAGTCCTTGTGACAGTTCCCCTTCTTCTTGGTGGGGGCGCTGGGAGGAGAATGGGAGAATAGTGTAAAAGAAGTTTAATAGAGAGGTTGGGTTGGGTGGTGGCTTCTCTAAGAGTCTTAACATGTAGAGGTGGGCTTTGATCCCCCAAACTCCTGAAAAGTGAGTGTATCTAGTACCCTCTCCCATACAAAACAGAGCCTTCAGTTGGGGCCAGGTAAATGGACAGATCTGTGCCAGGATGAAGAAACAGGATCACTGTGTGGGGAAACAAAGAGAGCAAACAGTAGGTTGGGCTGATTCAGAGAGAGGTGCCAGGAAAACAGCCCACCGGAAAAGCCTCCAGGGAAGCAGCTCAGGGGAGGGAACAGGAAAGCAGGAATAGCAAAGCCAGGGGAAAGCAAACCCATAATGAAGATGGGTAGCTCATCCCAGGGAAGTGAGTAAGGAGATAAATCTTCAAAAGCCAGAAGAAAGGTGACTCGGAGACTTCTTATGCCTGCATGACCAAGGCCACCTCCACACTGAACTCCTCTTTGTTCCTTAACCAGGACTCGGACTCTCTTACTAGGGTCATGTGCACCAGAACACTCCGCATTTTCCCCTGGTCTGTTTCCACTAACGGTTGATGTCCAGGTATGGCCACTTCTGGGAAGCCTTCTTCTTAGAAGGCTCCAGCCCCTTCCTGGCAAATGCAGGCTTCTCCCCTCTCTGCTTCCAGGAGCCAGTCTTCTCTGGGACCCACCAACCAAGCCTTATCAGAGAAATGACCAGATTTACCATGATTTGCCTCCGTTGTGTACGGTCAAATGCTCGACTCCCTCACACATTCATATTTTCTGACACATAAATATATGAAAACCCAGAAAGATCGGGAATAAAATTCCAGAGATGGTTTTTCCTCATAGGGAACTTTTCTTCTACCTAAAGAATTCTAACAACAGAAAACTTGAGATCGAGGGCTTGTTTTTGTCTTTAAATGTTTTCACTGATTAAGGCAATGTATTCAGATGTTGGTATCCAATCTTTAACATCCCAATATTATGTATAAAAACAATGAAAGAGCTGCAACCTAGCATGACTTTTCAACATAAACGAGCTGCTAGACATGCAGAATTGGTCTAAGTGTGTGTTGTGGCCTGCTTCATGGTGAGGCTACCAGAGAAGATGATCTGGCTGAGCACCAAAACCACAAAAAATAGTTTTTATCTTACTGACACGCCCATGGCTGGAACCTATGGGCTAGGGAAGGAACCCGAAGGTGAAATCATTCTATTCAGCTATTTGTTACTTCATGTATGTTGTTTTGGCAGACATTTCAGAACATGTTCAATATACTGTGACAAAATGTAGCAAGATCAAAGCTCCACATAAAGCTTTTGTAACTCCTGTGTACAGGCTGACAATGCCAAGGGTGTCTGGGAAAAAGGCAGGGGCAGGAAAACAAAATTGCCAGGCAATTTTAGAGAAGAAATGCAAATTGCTCATACAGCAGTTTCTCTGATCCAGAAATCTGGCCGTCCAAGGGAATGACACAGGAGTGGCAGTTGGGTCACATTCTGGCACAGTCCGAACTTCTGATCATAGGTTCAGAGACCTCACTGGACCCTCTACAGTTAAGTCCAGCTCTCTTTAAAAGCCATGCCCTTTCCCTGCTCTCCCTCTACCCTCCACCAAACCACAGGGATCAGGCTGCCTCCTTGTCTTAATCCCCAAATCCAGTGCCCACTCCACTCATCAGTTCCTTCTCAGCACGGCGACACCTTCCACTGCCACATTTTCCAGCACAGCTCCTACCTGGGCTCCTTCATCAGTCAAGGGTCGTCTCAGAAAAAATCCTATCAAAGACATGTGGGCAAGGTCCAGAGACTCCCAGGAGATGTCACAGCACACAGGAACTAGTCACAAGAAGCCTTGAACAGCCGAGGCCTGAGGGACAAGTGGAGACACCTGTACAGGAGGCTGGAGCGAGCCAAAGTGATGGAGGACTGCAATGGGGGGGTGGGGGGGGTGGACCAGCTGCTGTTATAGGTGGTCGGTTACTGCCAGCACCACAGAGCAAGAGAGAGGGAGCAGAAGGAATAGGTACCTCTAGCCTCTCCTTCCTCCTGGCCTCCCACTGACTGAACTCAAACCAAAGCCAGAGGGTAAGAGAGTCCTGGTGATGAATGTCCACAGAGGGTAGCCTTTACAGTGCAGACCAGAACAAGGAAGGGTAGAGAGGACATAGAGGGACAGAGAAAACCAGTATAGCCACTGTGACCCCTTAGGCCCCAAATGTGCACCACTTTTTTTTTTTAGCTGCCGGTCACTCTGTAGAAACCAATAAGGGAGCGTTTCCAATATTACTCATTCAATAAAGTTACCATAGTCACAGTACTCCATTTGGGTCTGGCATTCCCCATGGAGTAAACAGCCATGTAGACTCCTGTCCCAGGCAATTTTCTGATGATGAAAGTCACCAAACTTTTGAGGACTTTGAGACCATTGTTACTAAGTGTGGTCCATAGATGCAGCACCAGATTCCCCTGGAACCTGACAGAAATGCAGATTCTTGGGCCCCATCCATGACTGAAGTCTCAAAGACTGGGCCCTGGAATCACTGTTTTAACATGTGCTCCAGGTATTCTGACGCAAGCTAAAGTTTAAAAGCTCTGTTTTAGTCCCACCCTTCACAGCAGCCTGAGGTAGAACTGTCCACAGGCAACTCTCAGAGACCCTGGCCTCAGAAGCCCAGCCTAAAAAAACTCTGACTCTCTGAACTTCCTTACTATGACCTTTCGCATGAGGCCAACTGTAGAGCCTCAGTTTTCTCACTTTCTACCCATATAACCAGTGAGACCCTTCACAGATCTTCAAAGGGATTGACTTGAAATCTCCCAGATCTATAATTTCAGGTGATGATGATGAGGATGATGATGGCAGCACTAGCAACAGCAGCAACTCACACTTACTGAAATTCTCTACATAACCAAGTGGGCTACACGGCGTGCTTCACAGATGGTGAGGTTGCAGCACAGAGATCAGCTCAGTGGCTGGCCTTTGACCCTATAAAAAACACTTTATTTCAAGTTATGAAAACAGCAAAATAGGGATGTATGTGAAAGCACTTTGTAAATAAATGTATTATAAAGTATTATAAAGTAAATGCATTATATAAATGACAGCAGAGTAAACACACAACACACGACTACAGATGGGTTTTTTAAAGCTCGAACTTCATTTGAGATACTCGAGATAGACTAAATCATGTCTAGGCAGTTTGTTACTTAAATGATTTATGTGCTAAGAGCAGTGAACAATTTGAAAATTGTGACACTCTTGAAATAGCAGAGGAAAGCAAACATTGATGCTAACTGAGGCTATGAAACAGCCTTCATTGATGACAAGAAATAGCAGCAAAATGCTTATCCAAAAGAAGTGAAAGCCACCAGGTAAGATCTCCGACTACAGACATAGAGGGTTGTTGCCACTAAGTGCGCTTCTGACACCTCTCCCAGAATTCTATATGTGGCCAAACAAATCATTTAATCTTCTAGTAACAGTTACAGAAATGTTCTTTTTTACACCCTTGATATGGCAGATTCTTGATTTAATCAGATTCCTTTTGTATCTTCAAATACTCCCTCTCCTAACACATTATCTTCTTCCTCCCCAACTAAAGAGATGCGGTTAATATTGAAGACCCATCTTTCCATTGGTCAAGTGTTGGCCTCTCACCATAGAAAGACCACTGCTCTGATCGTGGTCAGACGAGGAGCAAGAAATAAAAGCTTGGAAGGCTGAGACGGAAGGATCGCCGGAGCCCAGCAGGTTGAGGCTGCAGTGGCCGGGAGCGGCCATTGCACTCCAGTCTGGGCGACAGAGTGAGACTCCAACTCAAAAAAAAAAAAAAAAAGAAATAAAAGCTGATTCCCTATCCCACCCTGAGTCCCATGACAAAATGTACATATTCCGCTTGAGAGACAGAGGCTCAGAGAAGTTACTAGATGATTTACTCCAGGTCACACAACCATCAAGGTACAAATTCACAGGAAAAAAAATGTTCTCTCTACTATACCACCACCAAGATGTATTTTAATAGACTGAAATGGCCATCATACTTCCCCAGTCTCTAATAGTTACCATCACATTCTCTTCTCTACTTTAAAAAAAAAAATTTTTTTTTACAAATGATTTCATACCTATAAACAAAGCACAATATAATGAGACAACCATTTGCAATGTTTGTTCATTATAATCAGCATTTAGAGTGTTAGAGCAAGAAGTGGTAAGCTGATCACTTCCCTCAATAGTAACAGAAGAGAGTAAAACAAATTTACAGTCAGCACTGAAGCCCCAAATGTTAGGCAATCACAAGTATTTGCATGTATACCTCATAACAGCTGCAGGTAAATGATTTGACAAGGTCAGATTCAGCTGAGCAATAAAACCACCTATGGGGCTGGAGTTTAAGTTGCTAGACCAGTTAGAGAAAAATACAGGAAGACAACCAACTGCAATGCAAAGACCGTGGTTTTCAGGATGCCAACTTGGTAAAGGTTTGATTTGCTTTGTTAGAAATCCTGAATCATTTTCTCTATAGATAACACAAACAGTACAAACTGAAAATAAAAGCATTTTACAAACAAGTCAATGTTGGCTGCACAAAGTGGATGAAATACAAAACAGATTAACTGGTCACAGAAGTAAGATATGACAACTCTCCACATAAATTATAGTGACTCAAAGCCAAGTCTAAATCTATTTTCATTTGGTTATGCTCATGGTTCTCAGTTTTAAGAAATTTATACGGAAAATTTAACCTTTAAATTTCATTTTTAAAAAAAATCTGCGAGGAACCTAATAATGTAAACACAAACACATACACACACTTTTTAACCTCCACTTAGAATTTTGATTTCTTCCACCTTCAACATTACTCTAAGGCTATTCATAATTTTTGTAGGAAAAATTTAAATTTATTCTCTTCTGACATTTAGATCATCACCTATGCAATATTAGTGTTCAAATAAATTGCTAATATAATCTTAATTTACATTTTTCACACTTCAAAAATAGATTGAGATTTTGTTGGAAGGCATCCTTTAAAAGCTGTGATTTACTCTTATATTCTTATAAACTATGCAGCTACATTTTTAAAATGAAAACACAGCTTATCATAGTTCCTACATTCTAAGACACCAATGATTTTAAGATATGTCATCAATCTAATAATAGCTTGGCAGGGAGAAAACCAGTATGGATTCCTTTAAATGATCACATCGGGAAACCCTATCAGGTCCCCTCCCACTATGGGAGCTTTTCTGTCCTCTTAATAAATACTGCTTTCTAAAAAAAAATGATCATATCAACTGTAAGATACTTTCAAAAATGTTGTGATTAAAAAAAGAGATTCTCATCAAGGAAATACATTAATTATTTTGTGTAGAGAGAGAATACAGAAGAATAGTTAGACTGTAAAATGAAGCCAGATTTCCTGGGTCCAAATTTTGGCTTCTTCACTTATTGGATGATCTTAGGCAACTTACCTGAGCTTCTCTGTGCCTGATTTTTCTCTTCAGAAAAAAGAAGACAATGAGACCATCTACCACATAAGGTTGTTACCAGGACTAAATGAGTTACTGTTCTTAAAGTACTTCCAACAACCAACAGGACACATGTTATTTAAGATTTGTTAAGTAATAAAAGTTAATATCACCACATCACCACCTACCAGGGCTCATCAAAGCTTTGCTCCATTTAGAAGTGATGTTTCCATTTCCACAAACTGGTAAAATATTTCAAGTCAAGAAAATATTTCCTCAACTAAATGAGTATGTATGCCATGTATTTAGAGGAAGGGAAGCTAAAAGGTAAAATAATCCTAATACTGCGGTACTGTCTGCTAGAAGGCAGGTTAGGAAAGAGTTTTCTAACCAGGGGGCAGTGTAGCCCAGGCTTCAGAACATCCAAAAACCGTCTGAAACGAGATGCAAAATTGTGGGTGCATGTGTAAGCTTCTACAGTGTGATCTTTTGATTCTTAAAAATCTCTGGAATTAAAAAAAAAAAGAAAAAAAGAACAGTTAAAAGCTGTTCACTTCAGGTACTCATACCACATGAAAAGGCAAATATACCAAAGTTTAACTTCATTAAAAGATATTTGTGTATTCTCAATGTTTATTCCGTTGTAAATGGGTTCAGTTACCTTGACAGGTATGCACACTTTCCCCCAACTTTCTTAAATATCAAGCATGTTATCATCAGAAGCATGAATCCTGAGTTACAAGAAACTCATCCTCCCTCCTCTTCCAGTTCTCCATACAGGCCAGATAAGGAACTTACTTACTTTATAAATCTTCTAGCAGATTTGTAATATGGAGCTGAGAAAATGCTGTTTTCTAGGGTGAGTCATCAGGGACCTTCACAGTTCTTGTACAATGGCTGGTATTGCTGGGAGAAGACTGACAGCTGCTCAGCTCAAGCCATGGTCAAGGCTTGTGAGTGACTCAAGGCTGCTCCCTTCTCATGAAGACAGAGTAGATTGGTGGTTACCAGAGGCCAGGAAGGGTAGAAGGGCGGTGGAAATGAAATTGATTAACAGATGTAAATATACAATTAGATAGAAGAAATAAGACATGGTGTTTGACAGATAAGTAGGAAGATGATAGTTAACATTAATTGTTGTGCATTTCAAAACAGCTAGAAAATAATAATTTGAATGTTCCTAGCATCAAGAAAATTATTTGAGATGATGGATATCCCAGTTACTCTAATTTGATTATATGATGTATCAAATTATCACATGTACCCTGAAAATATGTATCGATAAAAACTAATTAATTAATTGTAAAAGACTGATCCTGGAAGCCATTACTGAAGAAATTGGAAAGAAAATGAACCGTGTTTTGCGCTAAGACTTCACTTGATCTTAACCAAAAGGCAGAGAAGTGGTTGCACTAAGACTTGAAATGTTTCATGGATCATTGTTTCAATTCACTACAGGATGCTATCATACCAAAGTTTTGGACAACATGATATTGTGGGAAGGCCGTAGTCTGGAAGCAAGCAGTCATGGGCTTCATTCCTCCTCTGCTATTTCCTGGCTGGTTGGTCCTGGGAAAGTTTTTAACCTCTCTGGATTGTCATTTCCTCATCAGTGGAAACACCTTCTCCCTTAGGGGACATAGGAGGTTTCAATCTGATAAAGAGCCACCACACAGCATCTGTAGACTCTTCTAGGTCCATATCCAGTTATGAGTTACTGATGGCAATAATGATTTGACACAAAAATTAACTCACTGTCTTAAACTATTTTGACTTGATATAAAATCTTATAACCTCTCACAAACTACCACCAGATCACATATCATTACTGGAATTATCTGTATTCCTAACAAAGGTTGTTATGCAATACAGAGGCAAAAAAAAAAAAAATATCACAAATACTCAAAATCATTACCAGTGACTTATTTTCTACCTCTCAGTCTATTTTTAGCTGCACAAGTTACCAATTACTGCCACGTCAATTTAAGAGACAGTGGTAAGTGTGAAGTCAGCCTATTTTGTTATGGTACAAGTATTTAGGTACCATCTAAAATATTCACTATATGTTAGGATATCACGTGTTTTTAAAAATAGAATCTAACATAGCATACAAAAGCAAAAATTTTTTGTGCATAGATTTCCATAAATATGTCTCACGAAAATCCATTTGCTTAGAAAAAGCATCCTCCCAGGGAAAGAACTAATTTCCAATGTGCCCAATAGTTTATACACATTGTCTCTATTCTTAGACAAACCTGACCCACCGTGTATCTTACTACAGAGGAAGAAACTGAGGCACAGAGAGCTCAGAGAATAACTCCTGACCAGGAATGCTAAGTAATAGCATAGGGACCCAAACCCAGTTTCCAAAGCCACAACCTGACTTTTTCTAAGATCTAATTATGCCTAGGGTGGGTAGGGGGATGAGAAGATAGAAAGAAGGAAAGAAAATAAAGCATTAACCTGCCACTGAGTTCTTTTGCTAGAATTCACATGAAATTAAAATAAAATAAATGAATCTACAGTTTCTTTTCCTTCTTCCAAATAAATACTTTTTGGAGGTGACATCCACAGAGTTTTATTTTACTTGTAGCCAAAACAGAGTGACTTGT
Source organism: Cephalopachus bancanus (assembly GCA_027257055.1). Classification (NCBI taxonomy): domain Eukaryota; kingdom Metazoa; phylum Chordata; class Mammalia; order Primates; family Tarsiidae; genus Cephalopachus; species Cephalopachus bancanus. The sequence continues at coordinate 1,057,090 of JAPVLO010000091.1, forward strand.
CAGCAATCAGAGGCAGCGAAGTCAATGTGACCAGGTCCTGCAAACCTGCTATGGCTCACCGCCCCTGCAAGATGCAGGCTTCCCCAAATGGCCTTCACCTTCTGACAAGCTACCATAAGCAGATGAGAGAGAAGGAAGCTGGGCAAATTCACAAGGTTTTTGGATTGACCTTGATCAAGGTAAGCCTGGATGATTCTTGCTTATGACACACTGAATGCTATTTATAATTTAAGTAAGTATTAGTAACCACTCACCTGTAAACACAAGGCTTCTCCCTGCTTCTCCCTATACCCAATAAGTCAATCACAAGTCTCTGTGCACTCAAATAAAAGTTAGTCTGGCATTATCAATGGTATTTATTGCCCCCTCTCAGAGTGGAGAGGTAACATCAGCAGGTATTGTAAGGCGGAGGTGGTTTAGAGAAAATAGGCCCTTTGCCCTCAGTGCATTTGAGGAAAACCAGACAGTCAATTCAGAGCATGGATTGGGCTCTATGGAATCAGGCTACCTAGATTCAAACTTCCCTCCCCCGACACACTCTGCGACCTCGGGTAAACTATATCTATGTTTCAGTTTCCTCATCTGTAGAATGCCAATAACACTATCTAACACATCAGCTTGTTGTGAGGGTTAAATGAAGTTTCATCAGAGCATGCATGCCACATAATTAAGTGCTATGACATGTTAGTAGTCATTGATTGCAATTGAAACACAAAGAGTCAATTACATGCTTTGCCTGTACAAAGTGTCTAAAATAACTATACATTGGGTATGCTGTTTAACTTGGAGCAATATGTATTTTTCAATCAGTGAAGTCAAATTTGTAGCAGAGAAGGTATTGGGGCACACCTGGAGCACTCCAGCTTGGACAAAGGAAAGGGGTCACTGTGTTCCTTTTATGAGAGGGAATCATCTAGGCAAAAAAAACTACAAATGAAAAAGAGAGAACCTCATTCAGAGGATCACCAGCTGTTCTTTCCAGTTTCTCAGTTTTGAAGAGTGCCTGCCACAGGGACACTGCCCAGTGAAGGGTGGTTAAAGAGAATTAGACCCTTCTGATGTCTCATCCAAAGGCTGAGAATCACTGGAGGACTTTGGTGAGCAGTCAATTTGGTGCAACTGGTGAATCATTCTGGCTGCTATAAATGAAACAGATTTCAAGACGATGAAGACAGTGGCAGAGCACTGCAGAAAACCTCACAGCAGCCAAAGCCCAAAATAAGTTAGTCTCAGCACTTTGACAGTATATAGAAAGAGGGAATGGTTGTTACCAACTATTTTACTGGGAGGTTGAGGGATGGGAGGGGGCTATCTCAGTCTTATAAACAAGCTGACAAAAAAATTTGTTTAAAGAAACAAAAAAACTTAAGGTAGGAGGCTTGAGACCAATGTAAAAATAATGCAGCCACTAAGAGAGGCAAACACTGGGGGAGAAATGAACAGTTTCCAGTAAAAAAAGAATCAGTGCTCCTTGGGAAAATGGATAATTACAGGTCTGGCACCAAGAATGGAAAAGACATGCTTAGAATATCTTGTGCCAGAAAGGCATTCAAATTTACTGGGGCCATGTAAAAAGTATATAGGGGTCAAGAACAAACTGAGCATCAAAAGCTGGGGTGCTATGGACTGAAATAAATATGATAAGATCCATAAGTTCTTAATGATGCTTACCAAAGAAAAACTCACTGGTTATCACTGGAGGTTGTTAGGGCACTAGAACATTACTCTGACAGTTGATAAAAGAAAACAAAAATTTGTCTTTTTCCTGTCTTTCCTACACAATCTGAAGTTCAAGAGACCCAAACAGTTTATGAGGGAAAGTTCCTTATAGACAGAATTCCAATACATAAATGCAAGAGGAATGATAGGTTTCAGTCACCACCATTTTGCAACCCCTAATGAAATGGATCTAGGTTACAAACACCTATGATGCTAAACTCATTAGGCAAAAGGTAGAAAGGTAAATGACACTACCTAAACCCATTAATCAATCTTAACATCTCAGAAAAAGATACCCAGACATTATGTGTCTCATGATGTGATGCAACAGATCTCGCACAGCACCACCTATGAAGGATACTTACCTCTGAACCTGGATCTAATCTAGCCTCTATATCTAACTGCCAGATTAGAGCAGACAGAGAATAGAGGAACAAGTTACATGACACCACAAGGAATCAGCCTAGAAAGTTGGACAGTCTACTGGACAAATGATCCTCTCTCTCCTGCAAATCAATGGCATGAAAAAGGGGAAGGGGAACTGTTATAAAATAAAATAGATTTTAAAATGCTAACAACCAAATATAACATGTGGACCTTGTTTAGTTCCTGATTCCAACAATCATAAGTAAAAAAAGTCTTTGAGAAAATTTCAATATGGGGAATAATATTAAGGAAGTACTACTAGTATTTTTAGGTATAGAAAAGGCACAGAAGTTTTGCTGTTGTTGCTTTTAATATCTTTGATGGAGATGTCAACTGAAACATTTATAAATGAGATGATGTGATACACTGAATTTTTTGCTTTAAAATTCATCATCCCCCACAAAAGGAGGGAAGGGAGAAATAATTGAAACAAGACTGGCAAAACGTTAATAACTGTTGAAGCTTGGGAGATTATAAATATATGTGTATATATATTCTTTTTGAGACAGAGTCTCACTCTGTTGTCCAGGCTGGAGTGCAGTAGTGTGATCTCAACTCACCACAGCCTCAATCTCCTGGGCTCAAGCAGTGCTTCCACCTCAGCCTCCAAGTAGCTGAGATTGTGAGACAGGCACAAACCCGACCAGTTAGTATTTGTTTTTGTTTTTGTAAAGATGCAGTCTCACTATGTTGCCCAGGCTAGTCTTAAACTTCTGAATTAAAACAATTCTCCTGCCTTGGCCTCCCAAAGTGTTGGGATTAGAGGTATGAGTCACCACACCTGGCCAAGCTTGGGGATTTATTATACCATTCTCCCATAATTTCATACACACACACAAAGACACACACACATACAATGATTAAAGAGTTTTGGTGGGAATGCAAGCTGTATCTGACCTTACCATTGACTTTTAAGAGATAGCCAGGGTCCTCTCATAATGCAAAACTTGGTCTTTCCCACACTTTCAAGTGGTATAAGAGTCTTAGTCAGTATGCATGTGGAATTCAGTACAGTTAGAAGTGACTGAACAGAGAAGCCAAGGAATGTTGAGGTATTAACCAAATGACACCTTGATTTTTTCCTAGTAAGGGATCACCTACCTTGCACATGGGTTGAGCAACACAATCCACAGAGAGCTTAGCTGATATCAGTTAATGTCAGATAGTCCAGCTTTTTGGGAGCCCAAGGCAGCATGTACAAGAACCACACATATTCCTAAATCATGTGTTGGTCAATGTGGGACCTTAAAACTTTACCAACTTGTGTAATACCCAGAGCTGCTTCTTTACCAGTAGTAATAAATTTCTATGAACTTGTCCCTGGGATCACTTAGCTCCCATCTGGAGATACAGCCCAGGAGACTCAAAGCTAAAGATACACAGAGGATCTAAGCCATGATTTGTTGGCATTAGCATCACTGCCCCAACCAAGGGAGCTGACCAGACAATCCCAGATGCTCACAAGTCATCAACCCATCAGCCTGCTACATATTTTACCTGTCTCTTCTCTTCTGTTATAGACTGGATATTAAGTCCCCCACAAAATTCTTATATTGAAGTCCTAACCCTCAATGTGATAGTATCTGGAGATAGGGGCCTTTGGAAATTTTTTAGGGTTACATTAGGCCATGAAGGTGAGACCCTCATAATAGGATTAGTGGGCTTATAAGAATAAGGAGAGAGAGACACCTTTCCCCCTCTGCGTATACCAAGAAAAAGCCAGGTGAGGATATAACAGGAAGGTGGCCTTCTGCAAGCCAGGAAGAGAGCCCTCACCAGAATCTAAATTAGCCTGCACATTGATCTCGGTCTTTCCAGCCTCCTGACCTGTGAGAAAATAAATTAGTGTTGTTTAAGCCACTGTCTATGGTATTTTATTTTTTGACAGCCTAAGCTGACTAAGCCAAGGCATATTTCACCTGTTTTTTGTTTTTTGTTTTTCCAAACTCTTTCCTATCCCCTTGATGAGAAAGGCTCCAAAATCACAAAAGTAGTACCAAAGACGAAGAAGGAGGAAACAGGTGAAAATGTTGTTTCCAACATGAGAACATTTGACAATCATTCACTCTTCCCCCAAAAAATAACTGGCCAAGCACTTATGAAATGTGTTTGGAAAGTCCCCAAATAGAAGTAATACAATATTAGAACCAAAGAGAGTGATAAAGTATACGTTATTGGAGGTAACCACATTCAGAGTAATTAAGAAAATAAGAGTCAATATGTATATTGACGAGACACACAGCATCATCCCAGGCAGTGAGAAACACAAGTCCTGATGCAGATGAACACTATAGATCTATTTTTACAGAAACCCTCAGCGATTCTTGTCACAGATTGCCTGGCTGCCCTCATGTCTTCAGTATTCTGTGCCATGAAAAAGTAACTGTCAAGGATAATAAGAACACGATTTGACCTACTTTTCCCTAGATTCCTGCAAAGTCTTTATAACTCTGGTTCTTGCCTTTACTTAGCCACCATGTGTGAGTACACATTTCCTCACTTTCTTGGCAGACAATCCACAGGTTAAGGTCACTTATAGGCAATTCCAAAATTCCGTGGGTCACCCACTTTAAGAACGCCCAATTCCACGCAGTTAATCCTCAGAACACCCTTCTGATGTGGACCATGTACAGTCATCCCTACGTGGGAAGGTGGAACACAGCCTCAGAAGTCCTACATCAATTCAAACCCTTCCCTGCCCAAAGGAAGGCACACCAAAATAAGTGCGTCTCCTTAATCCTCAAATTTCCACCAACCCATCTTTGCAACAGCTAATCACCTCCCACTAAGGTCTTCTTTCATGGCAAACCAAGACTTCGCTTTTTAAATTACAGCCAACCAAACAAAACAAAACACATCGTTGCCTCTTTTCAGTAGAGACTAATGATGAAGAATTTTTAAAAGCTGAGTAGACCCCACCAAAGACGCCCCCAAGTCCTGGTGAGCAGGGAAGTCTGCCCAAGGCAGCCCCCTGTCCTGAGGCCCTGGTGGGGCCTCCTGAGCCGCTTGTTAAAGACCCCAGGAGACAATCACCAGGGTTTTCCCGCTTCTCTTAACGTATAAAACATGCCTCGGGTCATCAGATGCACTTAGAACCCAGTGAGAGGCACTCCTTCACCAGGAAATCCTATCTGAACACACCATCAGGAAGTCAAGATTTAAGATTCTTGGGGGCGTCCAGGAGTACTGAGTGCTGGCGACACCGGAACCCAGGAACTAGAAGCTCGTCCAAGAACTTCCAACTCCTGGGTCTCTCCCCCGCGGCGGTGGTGGCCGCCTAAGCGCAGTCCCGGCGCCCAGAGCTTGCAACGGGACGCCCCAAACAAGCACACGCGTCGCATGCGCCCTGCAAACTGGGAGCCCGCCTGTGGGGCCTGAAGCTCGCGTCGGGACAGGGCCACCTGGCTGTCCCGAGAGGGGCAGACAGCACTTCTTCCGGCGCTGCCCCGGGTCCGCCAGCCTGAATCCAGGCGCCCTTGGGTGAAGTCAGGTGCATCTGGGGGGAGGGGACGCCGTCGCTCACGGGGGCCGCCGAAAACCCCGCCGTCCCGGGCCCCTCTCCAGCCGAGTCCCGCAGAAGGGCGCCCCCTCCGCCGCCTCCCCAACTTCCAGGCGGCCCCCGCAGCGGCCCGGGGGGTTGGCGCGGGCTCCACGTGCGCGCCGCCCAGGGCCGCCGGGACCGGCGCGGGCCACTCACCCGGCCCCCGGCGGCGCTCCGCTTCCTCCGCAGCGTGAGCCCGCTCCGCAGCAGCGCGGGCAGGTCCCGCAGCCGCGGCCGCAGCGACGCCGGCGGCTGCTCGCGCTCCGGTTCGCGGGCGCTGGGGCTGCGGCGCAGGGCGCCGTCCGCCGCCGCCACCGCCGCCGCGGCGGCCAGGGCCGGGCTCTCGCACGGCGGCTGCATCTTGACGGAGCCCACGGCCATCCTCATGCCCCGCCGGCGGTGCGGCGCCGGCGGCTCCTCTCCCCCGCGCTCGCCTCCGCGCGCCGTCCGCGCCTTCGCCAGGCAGCGAGAGGGCGCGACTGCGGCTCGGGCGCGGGGCGCGCTGCCAACCGCTGCCCATTGGCGCGCGCCGCGGCCCCCGCCAGGCTCAGCCCCGCGCGCCCCGCCCCGCCCAGGTGCGCCGCCCCGCCCCGCCCCGCCCCCTCCGCGGCTCACCTCCGCCTCCAGACCTCGACCCCGCAGACACTTCTGCGGGACCGAGAAGAGGGCAGTTGGGTTCCGGCGCATCCACAGGTGCACGACGCCCAGAGTCCTCCACCAAGCCCTGTCCCTCTACCCTTTAGGCTGAAAAGTCCCGCTTCGATAACAGCCAGGCTTGGCTTGGCCTTCAACCAAGAGAGCTGGGAAGTCGTTCGCCCTCTTGCGCTGTTTTGCACGGCCTAACCCCACATCATCATCTTCATTCCCAGGAACCGTTTTTGCTAAGGAACTTCAAAGTAGCCAAGGTACAAGGCAAACAGCATGAGGCAGAATTGCCCCAAGCTGACCCCTCTTGGCACACTCTTCATGAAAGAGTGAGGGGAGAAAACTGTTGTTGGTTCTGATGGGTGTTGAGCAAAGTAGGTGCAAGTGACCCGAAGATGAATCTCTGTTAACGTGTTGGAACCTGACCTTCCCTGAAAGCCTGCTGGTGTGATGAATGTGCTTGGTTAACTGTAAAGGCCTGCCGTGGTGTGAATCATTGTTTACACCATTCCAGGAGTCAGGAATTGTGCAGCTTTGAGAGTGAAGCTATCCTAGCAGGGCCTCAGATTCTAGGGGGCTGTGAATCTTCACATACCAGCTCAATCCATCTTTAACAAGAGCCAGCCAGTGCTTTTATGCCTCCTCAGTGGGATACTGGAGGCCCCATCTTTGCCTAAGACTTGCAAGAGTTGAATACACTTTTTCACAATTTTTTAAAAATGACAAGGATTATAGGAGGTCAGGGCCCCTAGTTGGTTTACCCTTGTACCCTCATCCCTCCGCATGGTAGGAAGTTGACAAATAGGTAAGGAAATATGGCCATGTAAGGAAAAAGGAAGAGTGACCTGTAATCTCTATCCTTAAGGAAGGTAAGATTGGGCTCAAGAATAGATCGACATATAGAAAAACAAAGATATTTTCCTTATCGTCTTGCTAATTGCCAAGTTAAGGGTAGATGATGAACACTCAGGCCAAGAGAGAGAAATACTTCTGCCCTGGGACAGGCAAAGACAGATCAGTGAAGGGAAGAAAGTTGAAACTGTGACTGAGGGCTGAGTGGGAACTATTCAACCAGGCAGAAAGGAAGCTGAGTGTTCTTTGAGTAGAGAAAAAACAGGAGAAACCACCAAGGTGGTATCGCATAGAACCTGTTGGGCACTGAGAATATGTCATGCTGGTGGAGGGAAGGATAACGTAATGAAGAAGAGAAGATACCAGAATGGATGCTGGTGACACACTATAGAAGGCCTTAAGTCCTGTCGCCTTTAGCTGTGCGTGTTTGCTGATAAACTGGATAGTCAGAGTTTCCAAATACCTACTATATCTGTATAACCAGGGCTGAAATTCCATTTGCACTGTGTCAGACTGTGTCCGTTTGCATAGTGTTAAAATACGTTAGCTCCAATGGGCCATTAATCTGCTTTGAGTGCCACCCTCCCCCCATTCTTCAGATGTCCCCATGATACACCAACTAAAGGGTTAACGCGTGGTTCACCAGAAGTACACCAGGACACTTTGGAGAACACTGATTCTGATGAGTGATGAGTGGGTGCTTATGCCACATCACCCAACAATGCTGTTTGAATTGTACCATGGATGTACTCTGCCCCAAATAGAACATATGTGTTCTGTCTCCTGGTTCAGGTCTTGATCTTCACACTCTCACAAACTTCTCAGTGCAGGGCCAAGGAGTTTGGAATCATTCCATAGAGTCTATGGCATTGACCAAGTATCTAAAACTCAGTACCAATAAGGGCCTTTGGAAAGTTGGCTGAGGTTAAGGTAACACATGACAAATGCAATTTAGCCTCAGTATAAAAATAGGCAGACAACAGTGAATAGTAGGAACGTGTAAACAGAAGAGCCACACTATATTTTGTTCAAACCAAGTAATGTCCCTCCCCAGGACCTTTATACATGTTATGCCATCTGCCCGGAGCAAGATTCCTCTGCACTGCTGTCCAGCAGAACTTTCTACAATAACAAAAATGCTCTGTATTTGTTTTGTAGCCACTGGCCATGTGTGGCTACTGAACACTTGAAACGTGGCTAGTGTGACTCAAGAACTGATTTTTAAACTTTATTTAGTTATAATGAATATAAATTTAGATAACAGCCTATGGCTAGTGGCTACCCTACTAGACGGCACAGTTTTAGAAACCCACATTTCTCTTACTCAACTCTTTCAGTTTTTAAATTCAAATGTCACCATTTCAGCGAGGCCTCCATGACCACATGATTGAAGAGCGTAGTTCTTCCCATAACTCCTTTCTTCATCCCCTTCCCAGCCCTCCACAGAGCTTACCACAATCCATCATCCTATATCTTTTACTTATTTATTTTGCCTATTGTCTGCCCCCCTACATCCAAAATGTACGCTCAATAAAGGCAAGATTTTCTTCTCTTTTCTTCAGTACCTAGAACATATAAGTTGAATGATTGAATTCTTCCATGTATGAGAATTCAGTTTTCCAATGGAGCTTAACCTGTGTTTTTGCATAAGATCTCCCGATTTTGCAACATTAGAAGCTTTAACAAAATGTCACTTGTATATGTGCCAAAACTACACAGGTCAAACAAGAACAGTAGCTAGTCATTTGCAACTTTTCCTAAGAACTGGGATAGCAGAACTGATTTTACTTAGGGAAATGATGTCATCAAAGCTGGAGTGTGTGGAAAGACCTATGGTGAGAAAACACAAATTTTACGTTCCACTGGCAGGAAGGGGAAATTGGAGGGCAGAAAGATAGCTTTGACAATGAGCTAGCTACAAAGTGACTAGGGCCTGAATTAGTTGTGGCAGTAGAAACAAAAATGTGAGGTTAGGTGTTAGACGGTACAAAAGAAGGTTCTTTAGGCTTTGGGCACATTAGAAGGAGACAACAGTTACTTCAGATGGCATTGCATATCGTACTTTTTAAAGATGGCCAGGCCAGCATCACACCCTCAAGCTCTCCTGCAATGTGATCTTGCCACTCACCCATAAAGACAGCGTTTATTTCTCTATCTACTTGAATTTGACCAGGCTGTGTGAATGCTTTGCCCAATAGAATAAACAGAGATGACTTCACCAGTTCTGTAAATAGCCTTTAGTTGGTCTGGCAGCTTCCCCTTCCCGCTCTCTTGGATCCGCGTGTTCTTGGAATGTGCCCACTCAGAACCCACCCTCCTTGCTATGAGAAGCGGAGTCCCTGCAAAGGTGCTCTGGCAGCTGAGCTCCCAGTAAACAACAAACATTAATTGCTGGTCAGCTGGGCCTTCAGATGACCCCTTACAAGCAGACATCTGACTGCAACCACACGTGAGGAACCCAGCCAAGAACCACCCAGCTAAGTCCCATCAACCCACCAAACTGTGAGATAACATTATTTTAAGCAACTAAGTTTAGAGGTATTTGTCACACAATAGATGACCAGAACACATGATGAGGAACATAGTCCCTTGTGAATGAAAAGGAGGAAAACTTATATTTATGTACGTGCATGAAGAGGCTCTGGAAATATCTTGCAAATCATCAGAACTGGCTACATGGGGAAAGAAAGAGGTAGGAGATGTTTCATATGTATATAAGGAGTGGCACCCATCCGGGCACCCACCCCTACCTGGATATAAGTTGATATTTTCTTTCCAAATATATGTTTGCTTTTTAGTACACATGAATATATTACCTATTCCAAAACTTTAAAACATGGCTCCAGATTTAGAGATGTCAGGGAAGTCCGGGGAACTGGTTGTAAGGGTTTTGTTCATACAGCAGTTACCCTAACTAAACTAGAGGACTCCCAAGTAAAATATAGCCAGCAAGAGGAGAGAGTGAGCTGGAGCTCAAGAGAAACGACTGGAGGGAGAGATATGCCAGTGTTCAAAAACACAATGGGAAGCCAGGTGTGATGGCACCTCTATAATCCCAGCACTTTGGGAGGCAGAGGTGAGAGGATTGCCTGAGCAGGATTCAAGACCAGCCTGGGCAACTTGGTGAGACCTCATCTCAACAATAAATTAAAAATTAGCTAAGCATGGTGGCATGTGCCTGTAGTTGCAGGTACTTGGAAGGCTGAGTCAAAAGGATTGCCTGAACCTAGCAGGTCAAGGCTACAGCAGCCTTGATCATGCCACTGCACTACAGCCCGGGCAACAGAGTAAGACTCCAACTTAGAAAAAAAATCATGATGGGAAAACATGGCGCTAGACTAGGGTGCTTGGGGGCTAGAGGAGCAGCAAAGTCTGGGTAGCCCCTGCTAAGCTCAGACCCTCAAAGAACATGCCTCAGATGACTTTCCATCCTCAGTTGTATGAACCTGGGGGAATGAGAACATAACTCAGATGACTTTTCATCTCCGGTTGTATGAACTCGAGGGAGTGACTCTTGTGGCTTTTTCTTGTTTAATTTTTCCAGTTCCATACAATTACTGAGAATACCAAAGAAATCACCTACGGACTAGACTTCCCCTCATGTTCGTTCATACCCTGCCTACCTGATGATCTTCTGATAAATAGGTGGAACACACATCCGCCTAGCGAGTCTCCCAGCACCACAGCTATGAGAACTCTGATGAGTCCCCCAGGGAGTCCATCCCTTCCCAACATCTTCCGTTTTTAATTGTGCCTCCATCTGAGATGTTTTGCATCGTTTTAACAGTTCTCAAAAGTAGAAAACTTATATATAATCTGGTCTCCCTATGCAACACTGCCAACACTCCAGAATGTCATCACCAAGATACATTAAATATGAGCACAACCTTCCCAAGGGCTAAGGGGGAGTAGGAAGGAGATCAGAAGGCAGCTCCTTGCAGGAGAAACCCAAGTGTTCCCACGCTGCCCCTACTGAGAGTGCCATTTGAGTGCTTGATACTAATTCTATTTTTATGTTTTCTTATGGAATGAATATGCAATTGAGAGAAATGTAGTAAAATAAGGAAACATGTCTCAAACCTAAAAATGTTAAGCCTTATTCATTTTATTTTCATTTTCGAGAATCATAAATATAACTATCTGCCATCAGACTTCATGACAAACCTGTGTGACACTGTGCTATTATTTTTGTAGTACATCACACACTATGCATCAAGCTATAGTCTCCTTAGGGACCATGAACCTTTCTTATACTATTTGCATTGGTGGCTCCAGCCAGAGGCAGTGGCGGGCAGGGATGAGTGCCCAGATGGGTGCCACTCCTTATATGTTCATCTTCTATTCATTGTACTAATAATCTTGAAACAAAATCTGCCTGATCATGTCTTTTCATATGTTATGTACTAGTATTATCCTACAAATTTCCTTTTTTCAAAGTCGGGGTACAAATTCACCAGACCCTTTGATACTTAGGACATTTTTGAGGGAAAAAAATTCTATGTAGTTCAATGCCCAAGAAGACAGAAAGAGGGCAATACAAGAACTAACTTAACCAACAGACATCAAGAAAGCCAAGCTAATCTTTGCTCATCCTCTCTTCTCTGATTATGGAAATCAGCTCATCCTTAGGTCAAACAATACCTCCTCCTAGAAGCCTTCTCTGCTCTTCCCATTTGGAATTAATCCTTCCACAGGAAACCTCAATGTTTACCTACAACTACAATCCTGTGTTTACCAACTCTCTTATCACAGTCCGTACCTGTACTTGAATTAAGTCAGATTTACTCATCTGACCTATGCAAGGTTATGAGCTCTTGAAGGCAGAAATTATTCATCTTTGTATTCCCCTCTGGCATCTAACACAGTAGCTAGCACACAGTAGATGATAAGTAAATAAATGTATGCATGAATGAATGCTGGCTGGATGATCAAATGAATGAACAAAATCATGATGAGCTAAACACTGCTATCCTAAGTTAAGGAAAGTAAGACAGAGGTCTTAGCAGATGCAGAGTCTCTAAGGTTGTAGGAAAATGCGTTATCCCATGGGTGATGGGAGGCTATAAATGGACACCAGATGGTGGCAAGTTCAAATCAGCAGGGAAGGAAGATGATTTTAGCATCAATATGTAAGATGTTTTAGAACAGGGAGACACTGAAAGCTGGGCAGCCAGCAAAGCAGGTTACAGGATCCCGCCTGTAATACTTTACAGGCATAAAGTATTAAGATGGTAATCCAGAAGATCAAGTTCATGGAAGCTTCTTCTGAGCTTTTCTTATGTTATTTGTATCAGGGCATTCTGTGCATTGAATTGCTGTGCTAATTAAATGAGGTGGTGCTTATAATGCTGTCTGCAAACTTTACAGCACAGTACAGATAGTGCTGCCCTTCTTAGAGGAGCAATAGTGAAGGGGCAGATGAAGTGATGCCTTGGAAAAAGCAGGGCCGGATGAGGCAGGCAGAAGAGAGTGGGGAGGAGAGGATGTCGAAGGGCGTGCCCACCCAGAAATGAGAAGTCTTTGAGAATACGCTTCTTCCTTTGTGAATATTAAGCATTTGTATGTAGCATTGACTCAAGCTAAATACAGGACAGACTGTGAGCAAACCAGTCTTAGAAGGCTCTGACAACATCGTGTTTGAAAAGCCTGGTCAGAGACATAAATTCAGACCAGCGAATACTCCAAGAAGCAGAAGGTCTCCCAAGTTCTTGAACATGAAGGTCTTTAGCTTGGGATGACAGCACTCAAGGAGATGACATGGGGATTTTCAAATATTTTGAAGATCTTGAAGAGAAATTGGACTCATTCTATGCAGAGTTAAAAAACAAAGAGGGGGCAGGTGAGGCAGTTCACACCTGTAATCCCAGTACTTTAAGACACTGAGGCAGGAGGATCACTTGAGCCCAGGAGTTTGAGGCCAGCCTAGGCGACATAGCGAGACCTTGAGACCTCCTCTCTACAAATTAAAAAAATTAGCATTGACTGTAGTCTGAGCTACTCAGGATGCTGAGGTAGAAAGTTGAGGCTACTGTGAACTGTGATCATTGTGATTGTGACACTGCACTCCAGCCTGGGTGACATAGTGAGACCCCAACTCAAAAAACAAACAAACAACAACAACACAAAGAGGGAAACTACAAAGAAAAATTTCTTCTCAACATAATAAAGACTTTTCTATCCACTAAAAGTCCTTTTTGAACGTAGAGTGGTCCCAGTCCTTGGGAAATGAGGAGCTAAGACTGGACTTGGTTGGATTTTGTTGCATCAGAGGGATGATTGGACTAGTTGACCTGTAATGTCCCTTCTAATCAAAGATTCGATTATTTCACTGGCCCTAGTACATACTGAAATGGTTAAAGGGTAGGGACCCTCAGAGAGTGGCCTGAAGAGTATGGACGTGCTCAAAAAGGGTCTTTTCTTAATTTGGCCCTTTTGCTCTCATTCTCTCATGAGTATTCATTAGTGTTTTCCAGAGACTAGACGTGTGATGTTGCAACAGACAGAATGCGGGAACAGATATGAGAATCCAGGTCTTTCTATTAAGCCAGACTTAAAGAAATTAACAAAATGTAAACAGCGCCACTCTTCTCACTATATACTATTTTGTTTTGGAAAGCATAGTTCTTTTTTCATAAAACATATTACTTGTATCGACATATAGTTAGTTTATTATTAAATCAATTAATAATATTATAAAGAAATTTCCCAGTTTTCAGCATTAATATAAATAAGTATTCATAGACAAAGGTATAACCCACGTAGACAAAAGCTCTTTGGGGTCCTTTATAATTTAAAAGTCTAGGCCAGGCATGGTGGCTTGTGCCTGTAATCCCAGCACTTTGGGAGGCCAAGCTGTGGGGAGAGCTCTTGAGCCCAGGAGTTCAAGACCAGCCTGGGCAACATAGTGAGATCGTGTTTCTAAAAATAAAAAAAATTAGCCAGGCATTGTGATATGCACCCGTAGTCCCAGCTGCTTGGGAGGCTGAGGCAGAAGGATGGTCTGAGCCTGGGAGGTTGAGGCTGCAGTGAGCCGTGATCATGCCACTGCACTCCAGCCTGGATAACAGACTAAGACCCTATCTTAAAAAAAAAAAATTGAGAACTATTATTAAATTGGGCATAGTTTTTTAAAAAAGACCTCTAATAGTAGGAAAGGAGGAAAATAAATCTGAAAGGGCTGAAAAAGCTTTCTGCTTTGCCACATCCCAGCTTCCTTCATGGAGTTAATATGCTGACACGGTGCTGATGACTTCCACAAAGGTGGCTACTATACAGACCAGGGCGGGAAAATGGAAAACCTATACTTTGATATCGGATGAGCCTAGATTCAAATCCAGCATTTTCCAACTTCCAGTTATGTGCCCTTAAGTTCCTTGGTCATTCTGAGTCTCTGCATTCTTGTCTGTGTAATACCCATACTGCAGGTTGCTGAGAAGACTCAAGGAAATATGTGCAAAGACTCTAAACCACGAGGCAGCTCTGAGAGTGTAGCTGGTGCTCTTGTTGGCACCATGTTGGCACCATGAGGCTGGTGCTGTTGTTATTCAATTCCCAGTGAGCCCCAGGGAAGCCACACAACCATACACCAACAGTGGCCTGAATGGCTTCTCGCCAGCTGTCTTCTCCCACATATTCTCCCCTCTAGGCAAACTCTGAATCTTCAGACAGGTTATTCTTGAAGCACATTTTTTACTGCTAACCATCAAAACGAAACTTCCTCATCCTTGATACTCTAAATAGAGTTGTGGGGTAGTAAAACCAACATTGAACACAGAGTCAAAAAGTCTGGGTCAAGTCTCACATTTATGATTTATTAGCTCTGTGACCTTAGCCAAGCATTTCGCCTCTCTGAGTATGCTTCCTTGTGTATAAAATAGGAATAATAAAACCTAATCTGTAGTGTGGTTATTAAAGGCTAAGGTAAATGATGGTTACCCCTGTAAACTATAAGACTATGCATAAGCGTCAGTTGTTATGAGTAAATCTCACCTATTCTATGTTCAGAAATGGTGTAAACAAAAAAATTCCACAATGAAGTTAATCAAAATTATCTGGCTGGGTGTGGTAGCTCACACCTGTAATCCCAGCACTTTAGGAGGCAGAGGTAGAAGGATTGCTTGAGCCCAGGAATTCGTGACCCAGGCTGTAGCCAGGCATGGTGGTGAGCACTTGTTGTCCCAGCTACTTGAGAGGCTGAGCTGGAAGGACTGTCTGAGCCCAGTAGATTGAAGTTGCAGTGAGCTGTGATCATGTCATTGCACTTTGGCCTGGGCGACAGAGTGAACCCTGACTCCAAAAAACAAAAAAATTACCTCCAAACAAACTCACATATATACACATTTATTGGCTATTCACAAGAAATTTGCATATATTTTTACAAGCACACAAACTTTGTGAAAATGTTTTGATCAATCCCCCAAATTTATTTCCTGTTCTAAAGCTTTATATTAAGACCAATATAGACAAACACTAAGGTTAATAAAAATGCCTTATTCATAAATAAACCTACTTAAAAGAGCGATAAGAGCAGCAATGAGGAAGTTTCTTTAAAAAAAATTTAATGTGACACTCACCTGGTTTTTTATCTCAACCTAGTCCCTTGAGAGGAAGGGCTGAAGGAACAAATGTTTGAAGGGGGAGTCATTCCTAACTGCTATTAACAGAACTGCTAACTGAATCTGCTGTTACATGTGCTCAATTAGGCCTGTTTATTTAGAAATGAGGAAAGCTGCTAGTCATAAAGTTTCTGTGTATTCCTGGTGAAATGTCAAAACTTTCATTGCCAAGGCTGAGAAAGTGACTCAGTTATTTGGTCCATTCAGGGTGGGACAGTTTGGGGCATAGTCCACTAAGGTATTTGCATATTTGTTATCCTTGACTCCTCTTTGGCTGTGAACTTCCTGGGGACTGATGTCACGCCTTCTGAACATTGTGTCAATTTCCCATTACTTTATAGTATGGTTTTCTGTATGGTAGGCATTATATGGAACTGTAATTTTATGATTCCATATCAAAACTGATAATGCTTCACTTTTCTGACATGTAGATTTGAAACATTCTTTCAGGTATCTTTTATAATGGTAACAATAGAATTTCATATTTTTTTTAAACAGGAGACTCAGAGGATCAACAAGCCTTAATGTTTGTAAAGTTTTAATCATTTTCTCAGAGTTGACAGACAAGATAATTTTTGGGTCTCCATTTACAGCATAGACATTAGAAGAGAAACTGAAATAAATTCAAGAGTCAATGAAATTATAGGAAAAGTTTGGAAGCATTGTTCCTTTTTTTCTCATCATCTTTCCTTATGGTTTCTAATCCTAAAGGAACAGCATTATTATATGGGGATAGATGGGCTGGGTTCAAATCCTAACTCTGCCTTTAACCAGTCATGAGAAGTAGAACGGGCCACATCTTTGGAATCAGTTTCCTTATTTGTAAAATGGGGATAATAATAGGAGGTATGCCTTATAGGATTATTGTGGGAATAAATGGGTTATTTGTCAAGCACTCTGAATGGTGCTGGCACAGTCAGGAGTGTTAGTGTGTTAGAGATTAACTTCATCATTCTTTTCAATCTGGGGCCCATAGACTTTAGAAGGGCTGAGAGCCTCTCAAAACCATATGGGCCAGGCGTGGTGGCTCACGCCTACAATTCCAGCAATTTGGGAGGCCGAGGTAAGAGGACTGCCTGAGCCCATGGGTTCGAGACCAGTCTGGGCAACTTTGCAAGACCTTGTCTCTACAATAAATTTTTAAAAAATTAGCCGGGCAAGGTGGCACGTGCCTGTAGTTCCAACTACTTTGAAGACTGAGGCAGAAGGATTGCCTGAACCCAGCAGGTCGTGGCTGTGGTGGCCCTGAGAATGCCACTGCACTCCAGCTTGGGTGACAGAGTGAGACTCTTAATCAAAAACAAAAAACTATATGAAAAAAATGCCTGTGTACTTTTCTGGTAAAAGAAACACAGGCTTTATCTGATTTTCTTTTTTCTTTTCTTTTCTTTTCTTTCTTTTTTTTTTTTTTTTTGAGTTGGAATCTTATTCTATCGCCTAGGCTGGAGTGCAGTAGCACACTCATAGCCACCCCAGCATCAATCTGCTGGGCTCCAGTGATCCTTCTGCCTCAGCCTTCCAAGTAGCTGGAACTACAGGTGCGTGCTACCATGCCCGGCTGATTTTTGACTTATTATAGAGATGAGGTCTCCTCAAATTGCCCAGGCTGGCCTCTTGAACCCGCAGGTTTAGGCAATCCACTCTCCTTGGCCTCCCAAAGTGTTCATCCAATTTTCAAAGGAGGCCATCTAACAAGGACATCTAAGATCTACCGCATTTGGGGCAGAGCCTACCTTCCTTAGTGTGAGCTGTATAGATCAAAAACAAAAACACGTGTAAGGTGCCCCATTTACACTAAGAGGCATTAATTATGAATTCAACTCCAATTAAAGGACTGTTCTTTATCTTAGTGACTATCTAACTAGTACCAGTAGACATTTCCCACCACCTCCAAAAGACACAGATCTGAAAATGAATACAATGCTGTTTGTGAGGTGGATCAATATTTGCTGGCAAAGTGATTTAGGGAGGGATTGGAGGCCCTTGGTCTGGGAAGGGACATTACTAATGGAATTCCACCACCTCTGTTTCTGCTCAAATTCTAAGAATATACTGAAGGGGAAGTGACAATCAGCCCAGGATCAGACACAAGAGGGAAAATAGGAGAAGAGAAAATGCCTATATAAGGCATTTGCGGGAAGCAAGTTTTTCTGTGTGAATTTTGCATTTGCTGTTCTGAGACAGCACAGATCTTTCATGAGAAGAAAAAGACAGATGGGATAGCAGCATTTTGTGACCATTTTCTGGAGCATTTACTAGAGAATTCATGGCTCCTTATAGTTACTGTTGGGTACGTATTTGAAATAATTTTCTGCCACGGCAAGAGGTAATCCTCATAAAATTTCAATCCCTCACAAGAGGGCAGAGATGTTGCTTTTCTAGCCTTTCTGCCTTTCGGTTTGCATTTTAATAGCCTTGAATAGCTACTCAGTGCTCTGAATAATTGAAACTGCCTTGCTTGAAATCGACTTTATTATTGTTGGTTTTAAAAAATGACTAATTCTTCTTCCTGGACAGTTTTGACAGCTTCCTGGAATGGGTCTTATCAGCTTGAAAGTTCTCACCTTTCATTCACATTAGATATATTTGTCATTAAACTTGATATGATGTGATTTTGCCTTGAGGAATATATTAACATTTAATGTTCTTCTTTTTCTTCTAGTTTTATCATGGAT
The DNA here is from genome assembly GCA_027257055.1 of Cephalopachus bancanus. NCBI lineage: Eukaryota > Metazoa > Chordata > Mammalia > Primates > Tarsiidae > Cephalopachus > Cephalopachus bancanus. Next base: position 1,075,563 of record JAPVLO010000091.1, read on the forward strand.
CATGCTCTGTAATCAAATAACATTTATAGAACATCAATCCCATGCTCAGCACCATGTTACCTACAGATGGTAGAATCCTTTCCCTCAAGGAGCTTGAATCTAACTGGAAGAGTCAAAACATTCACATTTGGAACAAAAGAGAGAGAGCGAATTATTCAATAGCTCTACTGCATTCTGATGTGAGATGGAAAGATGAGTAAGACAAGGGTTTGTGCCCTTTGTAGCAGAGAAGTTCTTATTAGAAGCTGTTTTGCTGGTAAGATCTTGTAAGACTTCTAGAACTTCAAAGGAGGAGACCGCTGAGAGTTGACATAGTTGAGAAATACATCATGGTTAAGTTACATTTTGAAAGATGAGAAGGATTTAGATGGGGAATGAGGATAAATGGAACAAAATCATGGAAGCAGCAATGACCAGAGCTGCCAGTTGCATGACACCAGGGACTATCATTTATGTGAAAAATCTATGTGAATGATATTTGGTATTCAGCAGAGCACAACCTGCACAGCCATGCCCATTGACCTGAAATGGTCATGACTTGTTCATGGTATGTGAAAAAAAAATGTTGAGTAGTCAAAAATGAAAATGTGCTTGGATGTATTGGATGGATTAGATTGTGGAGAGTCTTCGAAATCAGGCCAAGGGTTTTAGAAGGTGTATGGTAAGCCCTAGGGATCATGATAGGTTTCTGACCTGGGGATGGGCATAATAGACACATGTTTCAGAATGGCTGGCCAAGAAACAAGAGACAGAGGTGTATGGAATATTACGTTCTAAGACCAAAAAGGGCAGCTTGGAGATATCACAGTGATAGTCCATGAATCAACCTGGGTTACAAAATGGTCAAAGTAGGAATGGAAAGGAAAGAAATAGTTGAGACATATTGAAGCAAAACCCCCACAATGATGATATGGGATCAAGATGAAAGAAAAAATTCATGCTAAGATGGTACCTGCCCTCAATGAACTTCCAAGTGCAGTTCTGGTGTTCAGTATCCTTGTCAAGAGTAATAAGATAATGTCCAACCCCCAGTCTCCACAAACTCATTTGCCATTATGAATAGATAACAAAAACAAATAAGCATTTAAACATTTTAGAAAACAAATTCTGAGAAGCCAAACAAGAGGTTTTGTGCTTTGCACTTCACCATTAACTCCTTCCGCATCAAGTCCAAACTGATACTCCAACAGGTTGCTAGGAGAAATCATCTTAGTAAACATGTTTAGACCTATGAACAGGATTAAGACCGTTGTCATTTTACAGAATGACCTACTTCAAAGGAAGTCCATTCAAATGCAGTAGGTGGATTTACCCGGGTTGGTAGATTTACACAGAGCCTATTTGAAACCTTCCCTCAGTATACTATTTTAATCAACTCATAGGGAAGGTTTTTCTAAATTATTAGAGGGAAGATAATAAAGTAACATGAACTTTTATTTCCTTTTTATGGTAAATAAGCAGAAGGGAAATAAGTTGGCTGAAATGCATAGAGTGAGTCAGTCACAGCCCTTTACAACTGTGGTTCTGGCTGTTAGCCCTGTGCTGAAGATCATGCAACACTGGCTGCTGATTAAAAACTAGATGGTGGGGACTGAACGTTTCCTATAAATCCCCTAAGCTTACAATACTTCTTAGGATTTATGCACTAATATAAGAGATTCACAAAAGATGCAGCAGAGACCATTTCTGTGACAAAACCTGTCCAGAAGAGGCAAAGATGAGTGATCTTGCTGGCAAAACCACTGAGGAGGCTCAGCACGTGATCGGGTTAGGTTTTACTAATGCACTCTTCTGGAGGTTTAACCCAGAGCCATCCTTAGTCCAAAACTGCAGGACTTGGGTGTAAATAGTTTGCAGAGAATTAAGGTAGCCCAGAATGCTGAAAGTGACACAACTTGAAGTGTCCTTAGCATTGTACTGAGAAATCTCTGAGAAGACCTAAACCTTCCAGTTTGTACGCTGTCAAACTCTAAGAGAACAGGTGTAGGGACAGTGGTACTTAGCTAGAACTAGTCTGCACATGTGGGACAGCTTGTATCATTCCTAAGCAGTGTGGTCTGCCAGAGTCTTTTGGACTCCTATCCTGAATCAATGTCCCCCTGAACAAACCAAACTTCATAACAGTTACTGTAGCAGCACTATAAGGAGATATTTTGCTCAGCCATAAGAAAACCTATTAAAATTATGCAACACTGATGCAAACACTCTTACTCAAAATACAGGTATGATGCAAGAGCACAAGCTAATAAAAGCCAATGAGCATTGAAAGGATTGAACTTTCAGGTTTATAGTAGAAAAAAATGCAGAGTAGTTCATTTGAGGCAAAGAGCAGGACCATAAGAGCACTCCTCCCTGTAGGGAGAGGCTACAAGAGTTTGCCAGAGGATGGACTACTTACTATAGAAAGAGCTCAGAGTAGTATGTCAGCTCATTAAATTAGAAACAGCAGCAGCAAGAGCAGCATCTTTAAATATGGAAGTTTCATATGCACATATAGAAAGTCAGAAAGCAGGTTTCTTGGTCCTAGTTCCTCCAGCATCACACCCTGAAATAAGAATTTGAGAGCTGATAGTTTACTTGGGAGATGCTCCAAGGAACAGCAAAAGAAGGGTAGAGAACTTCGACAGGGATAGAGAGGGAAGCCAGTAAAAGGTGCATTATTATGAAAGTTGCCATTTGGGTACATAAAGAGAACACTGGAAGCCAGTGCAGATTGTCAGAGCTACTCCCATTGGAGGGGGAGAAAACTGAGATATTTATACTCAGCTCCCATCAGGCATTGCACACCAATTATCTGTCTTGTCCAGCCTGCCCTTAGCACTGATAAAGCAGGTTTCGGCCACCAGAAAAAAACCTTTCACATGCAGAAATTTGATGTTGTCAGATTAAAGTTCAGCTGGAATGTGCTATAGGGGTAAGGCCCAAGAAGATATGGACAGGACACTGACAGGATCTGCCACACAGGTCTTCCTCAGAAAATCTCCTGGATATCAGACCAGGAGACAGAGTTTTAGGCAAACTCGCTCTTTCTCCCAAAGTTCATTTTTCTCCCATTTACTACAGGCAGATATTCACTTCCAACTTTCTGAATTTGCATGAATAAAAAGAGGCTCAAGTCCAAAGGAAAAAAGGTGTGTGTGTTTGTAAAGGACAGCAGAATATGCCACCTCAAATATGCCACCTGGGAATAAGGCTTATCTTGTCCTAAAGGCACACCAAAAACCAGTCAGTGTAAGAAGGGTGCTCTGAGCCGGCTCGGTGGCTCAGCCTGTAATCCCGCACCTTGGGAGGCGGGGGTGAGTGGATTGCCTGAGCCCGCGGGTTCGAGACCTGCCTGGGCAACTTGGTGAGACCTCATCTCTACAATCAATCAAAAAATCAGCCGGACATGGTAGCGCATGCCTGTAATTCCGGCTACTTGGAAGGCTGAGGCGGAAGGATCGCCGGAGCCCAGCAGGTCGAGGCTGCGGTGGCCGGGAGCGGCCACTGCACTCCAGTCTGGGCGACAGAGTGAGACTCCAACTCAAAAAAAAAAAAAAAAAAAAAAAAAGAAGGGTGCTCTGATCCTCTTCCTTTTCTGAAAGCAGGAGATAAAACTCTACTATGGAAAATGTCTTTTCTATACCAGAAGGAAAGTAACATTCTTATCATCAAGTACACAAAGTTAAAACTGAGAGAAATCTGTACAAATAAACCTGTTAAACTAATGGTTATCTTCTAGTCCCTTTTCCATGATTAACTGCCCTAGCCTAAGCCCTTTGTCTTTTTATGTTCCCATAATGTACCACTCTTTGTCAATTTCAGTATATAAACATTCAACTCTAATTGCTTTTTGGGGTCTTTATGTCCTCGTAAAAACTCCTGTCATGAAATGTATATTAAATACATTTGTATGTTTTTCTCTTGTTAATCTGTCTTTTGTTACAGGCAGCCCCGCTGAGAATTTAGAAAAGTAGAAAGAAAAAGGATTTGCTTCCTGCCCACATTTGCTAGGGCTTCCATGACAAAATACCACAGACTGGGTGACTTACACAACAGAAATGTATTTTCTCACAGCTCTGGACATGGAAGTCCAAGATCAAGATGTTGGTAGGTTTGGTTTCTCCTGAGGCCACTCTCCTCGGCTTGCTGAGGACCACCCTCACACTATGTCCTCACTTGATCCTTTCTCTAGTGTCTCTATGCATGTCAAAATTTCCTATTATCATACAGACATCTGTCAGAGTGGATTAGGGCTCATTTATATGACCTCTTAGCCTTCATTACTTCTTCAAGGACTCTATTTCCAAATATTACAATATTCAGAACTACTAGGGGTTAGGACTGCAACATATACATATGGGGAGGGGTACATGATTCAGTTCACAATAAAATATATTTAGTACATTCATCATTTAGATTGGTGCCTATTTCTGTGATTAAGGGAAGTGTGTGTTAACTAGGTACAAACAATTACAGTGGCAATAAAAGCACATACGGAATTCTAGCTGTTGTCTTAAGTTGAAAGAGACCTTGTATGATTTCCTCATGACCCCAATCTGTGATGTAATGACCACCTACAATAAGACCCTTTGGTTAAATTAAACCCTCCTCCATTAAATCCCATGTGCAATTTGTGAAAGTTACAATAACAGTAAGAACTAACCTCTATGGAGTGCCCCGTATGCATCAGTGTGCTAAGCCATCTACACCTATTAAGTGATTCCTGTAGTTGAGTAATTAACATTGAACACATGAGAAAAGTGAGGTTTACAGAGGCAAAAGAACTGGATTTTTAAGTCTTTACTACAGCAACTTAGCTTTTCTCCTATCTAATAGTAACACAAAGGCAAGCTTCACCTGTACTGCAATTTTTATATTTAATTCAACAAGTATTTGAGAGGTGAACCTATTAAGAAGTGAGCTCAGGCTTGGAGGAAGGTGGGAAGACAGGGGTAATTTTTAAGACTTTAGATCTGTCCCCCAGAGGCTATGTAATAGGAGGGAAACAGAGATGTACTAGGGAACAGGGAGCTACAACACAACCAACTGCAGCACAGAGCACCATGAGAACTCAGGCCAAGAAGACATCGGTCCCAGGATAGGGAGCACAGGAGAGCTTGAGGGGGCAATGGCACTTGAGCAGAGCCCACTGTAGTTCAAAGCACTGAAATGGGCAGGTTCACCCACTCCTCCATTTTCAACAGCACGTGCTCACAGAGTCCAACTGGAGAATTAGAGCACTTTTGCACAGAAGGTTAACATTTGAGAGCAAGTGCCCTGCAGCCGAGGCTCTGCATGGTGGAAGCCAGGTAGGAGAGGTGGAGGCAGCAGCCGTGAGCTCAGCCTGAGCCGCAGGTGTATGTTGATGAGAGGCAGAAGGCTTCTGTACAATTGGGGGCTGACATTGAAAAATGGGGAGACTCCTCATTGAGCTCTAGATTTGGGGCTGCTGTGGACAATCAAAAGATCTGGACACCCTGGGCCTGCATGCCTGCCTGAGTAGCAGCTCTTCTTTCACTAGGTTACGTTCCCTCGATGTGTTACAGCTCCACACTTCCTTCTTGAGCAGCTGACCTCATTCACGTCAGTTGCCTACCAGGTCCTGGAGTGACTGGGGTTGTGTCCCTTGACCAGGCATCATGATGATTCAGAGGACTGAAAAGTGAATGAGATCTGTATTTATATCATGACTCTGCTGTTTTGCTGGCTGTGTGATTTGCCTCTTCATACCTCAGTTTTCTCCTCTGTTGAGTGGGTATAATTGTGTGCCAAATCTGTAGGAACCACTTAATATGTGTAAATTGCTTAGCATAGCACCCGACCCATGGAAATCTGTAAGTGGAAACTGGTTCTTATTACTGTTGTTGCAGGACTTTGTGGGTATGTGTAGTTTGTCTTTGGATAATTACCCCTGTTACAGAAAAATACCAATGGAGCTCAGGTTTTGGACTTGGGGCATAATAAGACAGTTAATGTTACACTGTTGCAAAAGCATTTCTGCGACCCCAGCTCAGCCTTCATGCATGTGTCCATTGTTCTTGCATGTGTCCATTGTTCTTGACAGACACCAGGAAAATAGTTGAGAAAGACACCTCATTGACAAAGAGGTCAGTGGCACCTTTTCAGACTAGGCACAAACATTTCACTTGAAAAAGAAAAATCAGGCTGGGCACAGTGGCTCACACCTGTAATCCCAGCACTTTGGGAAGTCGAGGTTAGAGGATTGCTTGAACCCAGGAGTTTGAGACCAGTCGAGGCAACATAGTCAGACCTCATCTTTACAAAAATGAAAAAATAAGCCAGGCGTGATGGTGTGCATCTGTAGTTCAAGCTATCTGGGATGCTGAAACAGAAGGATTGCTTGAGCCCAGGAGGTCGAGGCTGTGGTGAGCCTTGAGCATGCCACTACATGCCAACCTGAGCAACAGAGCAAGACCTCAACTCAGAAAAATATAAAAAACATATCCAGTCTCTATTAAACTAAGGAGTTTGCCATGTGTACATTTAATCCAAATAAACAAAACTCTAATCTAAGAGATGAGGTTGTAGACATCAATATGCCCCTTCACGATAACACTTTAGACACGATTAAAGTTGGGAAAAAGACATTACAGTAATACTTGTAACATTTACATACATGAATCATATATATTCATAATCATTCCTCAGCTAATAATAACCCAATTTTACATTACTTGAACAGACAAGGACTGATTGCATGATCAGAGAGGAGGATGGTAAGGTTCTGGCTGCCAGATTAATCCACCAGACATTTTAAATTTGCACTGAATAAATCCTGCATGGGATGATGGAAACTGATTCTCCCTGAGAAGCTGAATAACCAAAAGGTGGTCAGACTGATGGTGCCTCCTGTATTCCTTTCCCTGCTGTAGTACAGAGGCTAAAAGCAAGGGCACAAGGGCCAGGTTTCCTCACTGTATGTATGTACGTATGCATGCATTTGAGTCAGTATCTTACTCTGTTGCCCAGGCAACATGTCACATGATCACAGCTACCTCAGCCTCGACTTTCTAGGCTCAGGTGATCCTTCTGCCTCAGCCTTCCAAGTAGCTGGAACTGCAAGTGTGTGTCACAACACCCTGCTTTTTTTTTTTTTTTTCTATTGTAGAGATGAGATTTCACCAAGTTTACCCAGGCTGGTCTTGAATCCCTGGGCTCAGGCAGTCCTCTTGCCTCTACCTCTCTCTTTTTTTTTTTTTTTTTGAGTTGTCGCCCAGACTGGAGTGCAGTGGCCACTCCTGGCCACTGCAGCCTCGACCTGCTGGGCTCCGGAGATTCTTCTGGCTCAGCCTTCCAAGTAGCTGGAACTACAGATGCGCGCTACCACACCTGGCCAATTTTTTGATTTATTGTAGAGATGAGGTCTCACCAAGTTGCCCAGGCAGGTTTCGAACCCGTGGGCTCAGGCAATCCACTCAGCTCAGCCTCCAAATGCGCAGGATTACAGGCTGAGCCACTGAGCCCGGTTTGCCTCTACCTCTCAAAGTGCTGGGATTACAGGCGTGAGCCACCACGACTGGCCAGGTTTCTTCATTTTAAATTCCACACCCACTGTCAGCTGTGTGTTCTGAGCAAGTCACCTAACTTATCTATGCCTCAGTTTCTCCATCTGAAAGTGGTATTCAGTGAATACCTCTTGTACCAGGCTGGTGTGTCGATAAAAATACACATAAAATGCTTAGCACAGGGTCTGACATATAGTAAACTCAATAATGTTAGCCATTTATATTATCACTAATTAAAGGTTAGTTGATTGCCTGCCTCTTTTATCAAAATGCCCAGAGCATTCCCAAGAACCAAAAGGAAATGTGTCCTTCCCCTTCTCTGCTGGGTTCACTGTCACCTTTGTTCCTGGAAAGGGGAAGGAACAATTGTTTTTCTTTCTCCAGGGAAATATAGATTTGTGAAGGGAAAGGGGGTCCAGATGAGGTTAGCCTGGAGGGTCGAGATATGGAACTATGAAGATAAAAGGGCAGAGTTGCAGAATTGAGAGAATGGCAGTAGTGGTTGGCCGGGGTAGAAAGAAACACAGAGAGAGGGAAGACACAGGACACTCAGCAGTTATAAGTCAGTCCTTCCCTTTAACCCAGCAAAACCCAGGAAATGCAAATGTTGTAGGTGTTATTGGGTACCCAAGTCTCCATGTGGGTGAGTTAAGATGAACATTTTTAGCATCATTTTGAATTATTGAGGTAACATTTATTTATAGGGATGTATGCAGTCAGATGAACACTTCAGCACTAAACTTTCAAATCAAGTGAAGCTAACCCTACTGAGGACAATTTCCCATGACTTAGAAATTAACAAAAGGTACTTCGTTCACGAACAAGTTTCAATATTTCAATATTCTGGATTTAGAACCAGACATGGGAATAATAGGTCCATGGAGACATTATTCATCTTTTTTCCCTCAATCTGCTTGAAGAACTCCCTCCCTGTCATCCTCAGTATGTACAGATCCTGCAGTTGAAATCTTGCTGGGCCCCCACAGACACGCATGCTTAGCTAATGATTCTCCTCACCTCTCTCTTAACCTGTGGACTCCTGGGCAATTCAGTGGGTAAATTTTATGACTGACACTAATTTATACAGGTTTAAGAAGAGTCCTTTTCTGCCTTACAGTCTCTCGTCAGGAGAGTAGAACATAGGTACTGTAGCAATAAAGTACAGACCTGAATAAAATGCAGGGGAGGGGTGCCTTGGGAAATCTAACTTGGAACAAATGGATCGTCTAGTATAAGCGTATTGTTACAGAACTGAATTAAGATGTCAACCACATCAGGGTACAGGCTCTCCTTCCTGTGCCAGAGGAAGCCATCCCTCTGCTGGGAAACAGCTGGGGACTCAGTAATGAACAAGAAGCTGAGGCACTTTCTGGACAAGATGGGGGCCAGGTGCCTCAAGAGACACTGATTAGCAGCTAGAAGCGAACAGGCCAGGGCTGAGGCAGGAGCAGTCCGGGCACTCGATGTTGTTTATCTTTTCTTACTGACATCTGAAATCACACTGATGATTATTGCACTTGAATCTACAGGACTTGATTGGCCTATTCATCTAGAAATTACAGCTTCGAGGGCTTTTTACTTTTGTCTTAAGTGCCATTTATATGAGCAGCGGGCATGGGTTTAGCTGTTGTCTGGGCAGCCTCTCATCCGTGCTTGGAAGGAACCTTCTAGGACTTAACCAGAATGGTCTGAGAAAGGCCAAGAGGGAGCCCTTTACATAATTCTACTGAGAGACCCAGAATGTAAATTCATGCCATTCACTGCAAACTCTGAAAAGCTCTTGAGCATTTGCATTTGCTTATGAAACATGCTCTTGACTTGATCAAATGAAAAACGATGTGAACCCTGCCCGCGGGTTATTTATCCCAGCAGCGAATGCTCAGAGTGTCTGAAATTCTATTATCACAGAAGTCCCTGTGGACCTTGGTTTTTTTTTTTTCTCTGAATTTAAATAAGCTTAGTGCCTTTGCATTTGTCCTCACATGTCATGTTTTTGAATGACGGAATTATTTTAGAGACACTGCCCTGGACCCTCAGTAGGAGGAAAGCCAAGCCAATAGATCAGGACCTTCTCCCTAGGTCACGGGTCAGCAAATACGGCTCACAGGCCAAATCCAGCCTGCTGTTTTTTTTTTTTTAAATAAAGTTTTATTAGAACACAGCCATGCCCATTTGTTTATAAATTGTCTCTGGCTGTTTTCATGCCACAGCAACAAAGTTTAGTAGTCACAACCGTGATCGTCTGGCCTGCACAGCCTAGAATATCTCCTGTTCTCTGAAGAAAACTTCTGTCACATGGCATGGCTCCCTCTCCAGACTTCACTGGGAGCCTGGTAGAGGGTAGGATTGAGGAGGAAGCATTACGTAAGTGGATTCCTTTTCCCCTCTTTGTGCTTGGGAATCTCTCCCTGCTCCTACCACAGAAATATAGTTTCTTTTATTCTTCTTTTATCTTTGACCCTCAGGTTTACAGAGGTGGGTGAATTATACTCCTCAGTCCATAGCGCAGCATCATTGGAATCAATGTTTGCTTTTCATTATTTTATTTTTTTAGAGATGGAGTCTCATTCTGTACCCTCAGGATGCAGTGCAGTGGCAAACTCCTGGGCTCAATTGATCCTCCTGTCTTGACCTCCCTAAGTGCTGGGATTACAGGCATGAGCCACTGAGCTTGGCCTGCTTATTAATATGACTATTAATATGACTCTTCACCTCCTCTCACTCCCCTCCCCCCATAGGCATGCTCTTCTAAAGTGTTTGTGGAATGGTGTTCTTTGTGTGTTTGTGTTTGTAATGTATGTAAATTATATTGTGTTATAAATCTCATTTCAGTTCTTTTTTTTCACCGAAAACCATTTTCACTCAACACTGTGCTTTTAAGATTTTTTAATGATGCTTGTGTACATCTTGTTCATTGTTTCTAACTACACATCAAAGTGTTTTGGGGAAAAGGATAGCAGAGTCTTCTCTCAAAAGGTGGGGCAGCTCTGGTGTGTGAGTTCTTTATAGAACCTATACACAGTAAATCTCCAGAGAAGATACAGTTCTTTAAAGAGAACCTGGCATACAGAAATCACAGTTGGGTTTACGTCAATCAATGGGGTCCCTGAATTCTTGATAAATCTGGTGTCTAGCTTAGTTAGGAGGCAATACTTCTGACCAGCAACCTGCATATTCCTAACTAACAACCCCACTCATACCAATATATGCCTACAGGCTAATTTGTGGTCTGCCATTCCTAACCATACATGGTCTCAGTGAAGGCAGGCAACGTTTGGGGCTTCTCAGAAGATGGAGATTCAGAGGGGGCTATCTCTTAAAAGGCAAGAAAGAGAGCCAGGGCTGTGTTAGTCCCTGGATAGCTGCTGAATCCATTCCACCATGCCCCTCGTGTTAGAAACACCTAACAGAACCTCAGTGCCCACACTGTGTCCATCCCACACCTTGTCCTCATTCAGGAGGATATGTTTGGTTCATAAGCTTTCCTCACCCTTAGACTTTGTGAACCTTCAAGAGTTGGTGAGTGGCAGTGGGGGTAGGAAATGAGCAAGGAATCTCAACAATTTACTAAGTAAAGGGGTTTCAGTCAATGATTTTTGTGTTAGACTCAAGGGAAAACTATTCAACTTCAACCAATTATCATTCCCAGGGGTTTTGTAAACAGTGTCCTGGCCAATGCTTTTAATCTTAGCTCTCATGAGGATTCATGTTTTTCATGCTACTTTTCTATATTGTTAAAAAAAAAAAAAAAGAACGGTGCCTTTGGCATTTGGTGCTTTTCTAATCTGAGAGTAGGTAATGCACGGTAGTCTAAAACCTGGGATTTGCAAGTGCAGTTACAGTAATACTTGAATTGTAATGATGTGAATGTTGTCAGGTTCCTAAGATCTAGAAAATTTTTGTGGGATATCTGATGTACCATTCAACTTAGTACTATTTGTTTGTCCTCTCCCCACACATTTTAGGACATTCCTGCTTTTTTTTTAAATTTTTGAGTCAGAGTCTCATTTTGTCGCCCAGGCTGGAGTACAGTGGCAAGCTCTCGACCACCATAGCCTCAACCTACTGGGCCAGGTGATCCTTTTGCCTTAGGCCTTCCAAGTAGCTGGAACCAGGCATGTGCCACCATGCATTGCTAATTTTTTGATTTACTGTAGAGATGAGGTCTCGCTGTGTTGCTCAAACTAGTCTCGAATCCCTGGGCTCAGGCAATACTCTTGCCTCCGCCTCCCAAAGTGCTGAGATTATAGGATTGAGTCACCGTGCCTAGCATTCCTGATTTATATTTAGGGTAGTGTCCCGAGATGGGACAGTGGTGAATTAAAAAGGGACCAATCTACTGCAAGGTGTGATGGAGCAATCTCACTACTGGCCTGGAGGGTTGCAGCTCCAGAGAGGAAGGTGGCAAGGGATAGAGAACAAGGCTTCAGTGTAGACACAACGGCCCCATAGTTGGGGTTTCAAGTCTGCTAATTAAGGAAGGATTCTTGATGGTCCATAATTCATCCCTTGTGTATCCAACCAGTACTTCCTTCCACTCAACTTCCTAAACTTATAAATGGACTATAGGACTCGTAGTGCTGCTTGTGGCTGATTTTTTATCTGAACAATGTCCCCCCACCAAAAAGGCACACACGCCCGCGCCACACACACACACACACACACACACACACACACACACACACACACACATCAAGCTTGTCGAATAAGGTAACTCATGCCAATTCTTTGCCTTTCTATTTCTTTATGCATTTGACTTCTATCCACACACATCTCAGGACTGTGACAGACAAGCGATCGTTCCAATTTGCAATTAACGAAGGTTAAAAAAAAACCTCTCTAAAATGTAATCTGGGATGAGCTATATTTCTAGTGCAGAGCGAAAGAGATTGTGCACTAATTAAATTGAAGTGCCCATCAAGATTAAAGCAAGAAGTTCCATGAAAGGAAAAGTCTTCATCAATGAAAAAAGCATGAAACATGATACATTTCATTTTAAAATAGAGCTTTTAGGGTAGATGGTTACAATCATGCAGATTTTCACACAGGAGGTCACTATTTTATTAATCCTAATTAGGACTCTTTTTTTCTTTAAAACTTGAACAAGGGTAATCCCTTTAATCCTATAGCAGAGCAGAAGCACTTTTTAAGCACTTTAGAACATCAGCAAAGGACTTTTTGGCCTGCAGTTGCTCTGCTAAGAAGTCTTCCTCCTCGATTGGGTGTGATGGGTCAGGCCTATAATCCCAGCACTTTGAGGTCGAGGCGAGAGGATTGCCTGAGCCTGCGGGTTCAAGACCAGCCTAAGCAACATGGTAAGAACTCATCTCTACAATAAATCAAAAAATTAGCCGGGCGTAGTAGTGCCTGCCTGTAGTTCTGGCTACTTGGAAGGCTGAGGTGGAAGCATCGCCAGAGCCCAGCAGGTCGAGTCTGCAGTGACCGGGAGCATGCCACTGCACTCCAACCTGGGCAACAGAGTGATACTTCAAAAAAAAAAAAAGAAAGAAAGCAAGAAAGAAAAAGAAGTCTTCCTCCTTTCTGGCTCTATCCCTAAGACACATTCCAGAGTTTAACTCAACCTCTTTGATGGTTCCTAATGTTGTTTGTTCAGCTATTTGTCATCTAGATTCTCACTCACATTCAAAGTCACAAAATGTCAACTGTTATTTAAAAAAAAAAAAAGAAAACCAAAAAAATGATAACTCCTCATTATAACCTGCCAAATGAACAGCAAATTCTTTAGAACTTAAATCATGGGCACGAGGGAGTGCCAAATAGTCACAGAATATGCTGTTATTTTAATTTAAAAAATAGATTTAAAAATTTAATTTAATTAACATTTTTAATTTTAAAAATACATAGAATCTACAATTATATCAAAATAAAAATTGCAATTTTAAAAATAAATACATAAAGCCCTAATTTACTAGTCAGACCTTTGATGAACTTAAAACTATAAAAAAATGAGCCCAACATTTTTTTATTTGCTTTTTAAGATGTGCTCACTGAATTCACTTGTATCTGCACTTTAAGACATTTTCTAAAGGAAATAATAAGCCACACTACCCCATCACCTAACACTTTCAGATGTTTGGTTTCTTTGAATTGTAAATAGTCTCTTGAAAGTTTCAAGGCTGCATTACTTTTCAAAAGAATCAGGTTGGCTTGGGAGGCAGTGCAAAAGACAATGAAACCTTTCTGTCTTGTGCCTGTTGACACCTCTTAGAATATAAGCCACTAAGCTGTTTATCACCCTTTCCTCTTGTCATTCTGATTTCTTTCCACCCAAAATCCTTTGTTTCTATATCATTACTGAGCTCTGTGCAGAAAAACGAAATATGTTAGAGATTCACAAGCAATGAACAGTTAGTATAATGATTAAAGAGAGGAAGGAAAGATTTCTTTAGAGTAGACTGCCATGAAGAGATACTTCTCTGAATCTGATTTAACCTTAACCCTTTGCCCTGAATACAGAAGATCATTTTCTAAGGGCTACTGCCCAATAACTTATAACAGGCTCGCAGCTATGTCATCTGAGGTAGCGCTCAAATGTCAGAAGAATTTGAAGCACATATTGAATTTATAAGGATATTTTCTCTTAATATTCTTTACTCCGGTTATTTGCTAGCAGATGTGGTAATTGAAAGATTGAGGCCAGGCTTGGTGGCTCAGCCTGTAATCTCAGCACTTTGGGAAACCAAGGCGAGTGGATTGCCTGAGTCTAGGGATTTGAGACCAGCCTGGGCAACTTGGCAAGAACTTATCCCTACAATAAATCAAAAAAAAAAAAAAAAAAAAAAATAGCCAGGCATAGTAGCATGTACCTGTAGTTCCAGTTACTTGGAAGACTGAGGTGGAAGGATCACCGGAGCCCAGCAGGTCGACACTGGGGTGGTCATGAGTGTGCCACTGCGCTCCAGTCTGGGTGACAGAGTGAGCCTCCAACTCAAAAACAAAAAAACAACAAAAAAAGGTTTGAGATTTGAAACCAGCACAATATCAGAATACTGTCATGAACTCTGCTTTCCTTAGACATCGACATACTTAATATCTGAATAGTAAACTACCTTCAAGTTACTAGAATGTAAGCTTCAGGAGGACAAGGATTCTCTGCTTGTTTACTAACATATCCCAAGAGACCAGAGTAGTGCTTGCACATGTTAAGGGCTCAATAAATATTTGTTTATTGAATGAAGTTAGAAGACAAGGTCAGCCGTGTGTATTAGACATTTGTACTTGGGAAGTGAGAATAAAGAGGAAGCTAGAATCAACTGTACAAAGAGATGTTATTGTCTCCTAATAGATATTAATCTCTCGGGAGGGTTTGCTTTTCAAAGGAGTTAGATTTTCCTTTTAAACGTAACTGACTCTCAGAAATGCTAGTTGGCAAAGGAGAGATTGTAGAAGCAAAAGTAGTAACATTTTAATCTGTATGTCTGAACTTTTCTCATTCTAAAATTCAATTAACAAAGGTCTTTCCACAATTTGCAGAAAATAATCAAGTTGGCAAAGAATATATTTCCATGTTGAGTTTTTCTCCAAAACTTTTTCTTAAAAACGGTTGTTTTCAACTACAACTTGTATATGTGAGATACTAACATGCAATGGCTTGGTTTTTTGTTTGTTTGCTTTTATGGTGCTCAACCTAGGTCAGCATTCTAACCATATCTAAAAACCACTATAGAGCTACCTCTTTGCTGTCATGGAAATCAGCAGCCCGGAGATAAGAACGCTGGGATACAGTCTCACACCAGCAAATTAACTGTGTGACCTTTGAACGAATCAGGGTCTCTCTGTATCTCAATGTAATCATCTGTAAAATGGGTTTAAATCCATCTATTTTGCCTACCTCTCAAGGTTCTATGAGAATCATTGAATTGATATGGTCATGATAAAAAATCTTAAAAAATTATAAAGTAAACAAATGAATAGTGAAATATAAGAAATTGACAGTGTGGTTGAACCTATGTCTTGGCACAATACCTCTCTTTCATTTCCACCCTGAAAACAACTCAAGGAACTAGAAAGTTCTGATCATGTCTCCTAGAAAATTCATAAATATAATTGCCTGCCTTTGGCAACTCTAGGAGAACCCAAGAGCCCTAGTGTTAGAGAAGGCAGCTTCGGTTCAATATGGGTCTGCCAATTAGTAGCTATCCTATATGTTAGTTTAATTTCTCTCAGAGAATATAAAGACCAATATGCAAGTGATTTGCAATAGCAATAATGGCAATGTACATTTGTATGCTAGTTTTCTGCAGATCAGGGAATCAAACTCAAGACTTCTAATTTCAGATCCAGTTTCATTGTCATTATTTTAGAGTTGACTTATTATTAAACTTGATGTTTATCCCATGTGTATGGAGAAAATATCTGATATTTTGGCATATTGAGTGGAATGTACCTTTAAAAATAGCATATATTTGATTTTAGAATTGCGGGATATAAGTTAGGACTTATTACCTAAGTAAGTTGCAGGCAGGTGAAATTTGGGCTTCTAGCCGGCCTTCTTTTCCCCTGAAATATGTCACCCTTAAGTCTTCGCCCTTGAAACACATTGTAACTGAAAAGACAATTTATAGATTCTTTGTATAATTGGGTCACTAAGCCTCCTTTTCGGTGCAAATTTTGCTTACAGCAACTAGTGTTATGGCCAATACGGATGACCAGAGATCTACATATAACATAAAAGGCAATAGTTCACAATTAAATGTATAGGTGTCCCTGATGATAAGAATTAGATTGTCTTCCTTGAAAAGATTTGGGGACAGTCTGATCACAGCACAGCAGTGACCTGCCCTTCCTTCTCTGCCTCTATTTGGGGGGGTGCTCTTGCTTCCTGAAGAAACGGCCTCCACATTGCCAGCTTCCTGAACCCCACTGTCCTCCCTGAATAAAAGTTCTAATTTTTAAAAGACTGGGTATTTTGTAACAAGGTAACTAGTTTACTAGGCGAGTTGAGAGAGCAGGCGGCACATTTAATCCCATACACTGCTGCTTAAGGCATTTTCTGTGTCTATGATATATAAACAAATTATATTATAGGTCATTTTATGTAGCCATTTTAAGTTATGCTTGTTGTTTGGTGATTATATAAAATAACATTTAAATGCCTCCTAGAATTCCACTGAAAAAATTTTCCCAGTGTTACTGAAATCAGCTGCAAATCTTAGATACATAAAGTACTAGAAAAGTAGCCAAGAAAAGAGACATGGACTCAACATGCTGCCAAAAATAATAATAGAACTTTAAATGTTAAACAGCTTTTTAAAAAGCTCTTCTCTGGAATGAAATGCATTGACTCAAGTTGTTCCTCCCCCATCCTCCTGCTTCTTGTTATAGATGTGCCTTTCTGGCTGACTTCCTGAGCGGTTGGTGAGCCCAGTCCCACTGAGTCAGCCACTGCAGCTGTTGGATAGGAATGCGTGGAACTGTGGAAACCAGGAGGGAGAGCAAAATGGAGACCGAGCACTTCGGGAAATTTTACATCGGAAAAAAAAAATGAACAAAAGTACCGAGTTGCTGCTGTGAGGGCAATTGTATTGCCCTTCCTCTCTGTGTTGGCATCATAAAAAACGTTTGATGATTGAGATCAAAATTGGTCTATTTGCTTTGTTTTCTTGGAGAAAAATGAGAAGACCAAGGATTGTCCTCTGGTTGGCATCATGTTCCTCCACACACAAATTATTTTCTGTTACCAATAGTTTTTCAGGTCGGGTAAGGGGTCATGGGCAAGGGTTAATATTTTTCCATTGTCACTTTGGAAATTATATCAGGATATTTCATTCCTAGTTCTCTCTCTAAGTCTGATTGTTCCTATTCACATACTCAAAGGAAAACTGGGAAGGGGACCAAACACATTATGATCTCCCTGGTTGGATTAGTTCAGCCTGGACCCTTAAGAAGTTCAGCTAGTGCAGAAGACCACTTTGTGTGGAAGGCTGCAGTGCTCCTCTAGAGAGTGTTCCTAAGGTCAAGTCCACATTTCAGTGAATTTCCCCAGTTTTAGGAAGAGGCACTTCATGCCACAACTTCCCAGCTGCCTGCTTTTTTTTTTTTTTTGAGTTGGAGTCTCACTCTGTCACCCAGACTGGAGTGCAATGGCCGCTCCCGGCCACGGCAGCCTCGACCCAATGGGCTCCAGCGATCCTTCTGCCTCAGCCTTCTGAGTAGCCGGAATTACAGACACACACTACCACGCCCGGCTGATTTTTTTATTTATTGCAGAGATGAGGTCTCGCCAAGTTGCCCAGGCGGGTCTTGAACCCGTGGGCTCAGGCAATCCACTCACCTCAGCCTCCCAAAGCACGGGATTACAGGCTGAGCCACCGAGCCTGGCTAGCTGCCTGCTTTTTAAAATGTTAATAATAAAAAGTTAATATAAAAAAAGGACTGACAGTGGTGGGAAACTATGGGGGAGGGGGAAGAGAGGTGGGATTAATGGTAGTCAATATCTGTCTGGGGACGGGGAGACACCCCTTATCAACAAGGGTGCCTGAATGAAGCATATTTGTATACCTAACCCTTAACTGTACCCCACAATATCAAAATAAAAAATATTGATATAAAAAATTATAATAATAATAAAAAGTTAAAATTAAATAAGGCAACATGCTGAAAACATGTAGGACTGTGTCTGGCACATTGTGAAAGTCAATCATGATTATCCTAGCCACAAGCATGGCAAACTTCATTCTAATTTACCTATTCCTTCCTTTAGCAAACCATTATTGAGCACCTACCATGTGTCGAGCACTGGTTTTGGTCAATAGGGATGTAGCAGTGTACCCAATGAGGCAGGATCCCATGTCTCATCAAACGAGCATGCTTTGGGGAAGGAGAAGACAACGCATTGTTAGACTGAATCATTCATTTAATGATTGCTATAAATAAGATAACAATTTAATGGGGATTGAGAATAACTGAGGGGAATGGGATGAGAAGAGAAGTTGGCTCTAGATAGAGTGGCCAAGAAAAGCTTCTCCAACAATGGAACTTGGATGACAAGAAGGAGCTACCATGTGAAGATTCAGGGGTACAGCAGCCCAGGCAGAGGGAACAGCAAGAACAAAGGCCCTGCGGTAGACCTCATCACAATACTGAGCCCATTTGCCACACACAATGTATGCAAACCTACATCCCTCTTTGCTGTCATTTGAATAGTGTCTATTTTCAAGGCATCCAGGTACTCTGCCTGCAATCAGAATAAACTGTCACCAGAACTGATGTGGTACCTTGGTGAGACCTAACGCATGTATACACATAGTACAGAAATTTTAGCTTAACCAAGCATGAGAAGTAATCCTTGAATCTACATTGCTTGTTGCCACTATTCCACATATCATTGGGGGCCCCACCTTTGATCTTAGGACCAGGCCTCTAACTCACTGCTACTCAAATCTCAGACATAAGAACCAGAGTACAGGATGGGATGGGCCCCTGTTCTGCCAGTAACTGGCTGTGTGCTCTTGAACAGGCCAGTTAGACTTGCTGTGGCTTAGTTTGGTCATCTATGAAACAAGAGGAATGGGTTAGCCTGGTGCATCTACAACTTTAATGCGCTTTCAAGACTCCTGGAAATGTTGTCACTTGCAGGCTCTGATTCAGGAGTCTGGGGCAAGGTTATGATTCTTCATTTCTCTCTCTTTCTCTCTTTCTCTCTCTCTCTCTCTCTCTCTCTCTCTCTCTCTCTCTTATTTATTTTTTATTTTTTCGAGTTGGGTTCTCACACTGTTGCCAGGGCTGAAGTGCAATAGTGCAGTGGTACAGTCATGGCTCACCAAAGTCTCAACCTTCTGGGATCAGGCGATGCTTCCATCTCAGCCTCTCAAGTAGCTAGGACTACAAGCGTGAGCCACCATGCCCAGCTAATTTTTTTATTTTTGTGTAGAGTTGAAGTCTTACTATGTTGTCCAGGCTGGTTTCAAACCTGGGCTCGAGTGATTCTCCTGCCTCGGCCTCCCAAATTTCTGTATCTCTAACCAGGTGATGCTGATGCCGCCCATTCTCAGACCACACTTTTGAGTATGGAAGGTTTAGGTTACCGTATCTCTAAAATGCCTTCTAACTCTAAATCTAGGACTCTGAGTTCCAGGCTTACTCGACTTTGAACTTCAAGTCTTTGATGTAATCTTAATCACATATGACCAAGACAGGTGGGACCTTCCTGCAGCACCCAACCTGTGCTTCCTCCTGGGTTGTCCAACCCTTGCAAGTCAAGGTCACTGCCCTCCTCGGCTACCTCCTACTGCAACTTCTGTGCATCCCACGGCAGGACTGGCGAAACTCCTTATCACTTATCGAATGTGATATGATGAAATGAGGAAGCTTCAATTTCTTAAGTGTGCCAAGAGGCAGACTGAAATGGAATGCTTTGTTTAGCAGAGTAAGCAATAATGAAAGAGTATAATAATTTAATTTACATTATTTGACTGATGAATGTAATCATTGGGTAAGATTTTTTTTTAATTACACTGAACTCTATACAGTTCTGGAAGTTCAAGGAAGGATGTTATTGTTGATTTTACCTTCATTACCCCTGCTGGGATCTACCTTGAGGGGGTTATTAAGCAGGTAAACAAACCTGGAGATTTGTTAGTGTGGAAAATCCTTCAACTCTTCTCAGCAATATTGGTTGTTCCCTTGGCTTTTTCTCTCTCATAGAGGATACTGAGGTGGTCGGTTTCCCATGGCTCCCAAAAGATCTGCTCCCCAACGGGCCAGGGGAGGAGGAAGCTCCAAGACAAATAACTCAGGAAATGACAAGCTCTTGTTGCACTATCTAAAGTAGGAAAGAATGGCGGCATACAGGGCATATTGTCATAGTGATAATAATGGTTTAAATTTGAATGTCTCCTCAATGTTTGGTTGTTTTTTTTTTTTTGAGTCAGGGTCTCATTCTGTTGCCCAGGCTGCAGTGCAGGGACAGGATCACAGCATACCTCAAACTCTCTCTCATGGGTTCAGGTGATCCTTCTGCCTCAGTCTCCTGAGTAGCTGGGACAACAGGTGTATGCAACTACACCTGGCTAATATTTTTGATGTTTTTGTAGAGATGGGTCTTGCTATGTTGCTCAGACTGGTTTCAGACTCCTGAGCTCAAGCAATCCTTCCACCGTGGCCTCTCAAAGTGCTGGGATAACAGGTGTAAGCCGCTGTGTCAGACCTCAGAGTTTTTAAAGTGACTTTGGTTATCACCATTCAATGACAGAGGACTGAAGGCTAAAGAGAGCCAGCAACTGGTAACTGACAAAGAGAGGGTCTGAACTTGGGTCTTCTATCCAGAGTGATTTTCAGCATGTAGATAATGCTCCAATTACAGAAACGTAACCCAGACTATACAAGCTCTCCCAAGTTCACAGGGCATAGCACACAGAGAAAGAACAAGAATCTATCCATCTCTGTTGACTCTCAGATTGACATCCTCTGTTGTCAACCTCAGGACCTGTGATTATCTTTGTTGGATCGTTAGGACAACACAATCTATATTTCCCATCAAACATGTTCCCCTTGAGACAGCTCCCTGGGGACAGGTTGAACCCAGCAAAGATGTCAATCAATGGCACCACAGAATTAACTGACATTTCATTCATCCTCAAGGTTTCTTCTCCCAGACATCAGTCCAAAGGTCCATAGTGTCATGGGGCATCCATCAAAGGGGAAGCAAACAAATGAATTAGAACTTGTTCTCCCTAATCCTCCTCAGGCAATGCAGGGCACTCCCTGGTGTAAGGCTGACCATTTCAGAAAATGTTATATAAATACTGGCCAGTTGGTACCTGCATTTTCCATCAGCTTTTTCTTTTTTAAATGTTTGCTAAGTAGGAATTTTTTTTACTAGAGCAAGTGAACATACATTTCCAAACAGGTTACTTTTTTGTAAAGATTCAGTAGGGAACAAATAGCAAAACACATTAAATATGCTTCGTAGCCCAGAAGTGAAGTCCATCCAGGGAAATAACAAGGAAGAGAAGTATTTAGCCATGATTTCTACCTATTGTGGTTTCCTTATATTGTTCATAGGAGTCACAACAAATGTTTAGAAATGATTATAATACATAGACAACAATATCACTGGATACCAACAGCAAAGCCTGGGTTAGCACTGGTTTTGTTGACTTCCCAGACACAGCAGGCAGTTGTAACTTACAGTTATGCCCATAGGTGGGAGTCTCTATTAACGCTATCATATAGGACATTTGAAAATTAATTCCAACCCAAATGGACCAGACCAAATGACAAGCAATATCCAGCATATAATATAGAGTGAAAAATTCTCATTCCAGACACATGGAAAGCCGAACATCAATAAACACATCCAGAATTTGTTTTGCTTCCTTACTTTTGTCTTTTCATTCTTAATCTGTCTTTGGTTGCTGTGAGATAACAATGGCTTTGACAGTTGGTATGCTAAATTGAACTGTGGTCCTGGCAAGAATTAAGTTGGCTGCATCCACCTCCCCATTTCCCCTTCTCTCCATCCTGACAATCCTAGTCTTAGCTGAGATAAATAGCGACTATGGTGGTCTGCCCAGGGGTGGTGGATTCTCCAAGGAATCTCAGCCTCATGCTGCCAGTGGGTCAACCCTGCCACACCTATATTTGGGACTGATGAAAAGCAGCAGCTGGGGGCAGCTTCAGACGGAGTGCTGAGAACTGACATCCCTTGTCTTTTGATGACTCCGAATCTGAAAGTGACAACCTCACACATTCCTGCTGAGACTCCAGCTGGAGTTTGTGGCCACTTCCTTGCCTATTTTGTGGGGGTTGGAGAAAGTATGTGTGGCAGGGTAGGAGAAGGAGTGAGTTGCATGGCAGAGGTGAGGGCAGTGTGAGGGTAAACTTGACAAAAAGGCGGAGGGCGCACCATATGGACCAGGTATCCTGTTCCCTCACATCCCCCTGGTCAAACTGTTCTTCTCCTTGTTCTCTCAAAGGACTCGATTACTTGCTAGGAGTGAATACAGGCATCGGGGTTTCTAAAGTTGTCCACTCTTCAAATGACAAGAGGGCATTATGGCCACAGTAGTCAAGGTCCTAAAGCCAGGGACTCGTGGTACCAGGGGAGTGTCCTTCCAGACTCCTTCCCTGCCCTCTCACTCCAGTTCAATTGTACCTGGTCTGGCTCTAACTTTGAAGATGCTTTCTCAGAGATGCAGCAGCATGAGGGAATGGTGTTCCTTTTCAAGGCTTTTGGCCTCCCTCTCTTAGCTGTGACAGTGGACAAAGGACTAACTGACACTAGATACCCCTTCTGTGGCATTGTCTGGGCTACAGAGGATGGGTATAGTTTGGCAAAAAGTGTTTCTTCACCGTGAACATGCTCTTGCCTGATAGCCACCAGAGAGATTCAGTGCACAACCAGCAACTTTGCAGACTTCTGGAAGCCCCCAGGAAGAGAGACAAAGTGGCTGGAAAGATCTGCCACCAACTTCCCAGAAACAAAGGAACTGTAAAGAAGTCCTTCACCTTGCTGGTTGCAGGTTACTGACTGGGGAATGGAACCCACCATCCGTTGGGAATCAGAAATACTTGCCTCTTGGCCACGGAAGATCGCTTGAGTTTGTTGAGGCATTTCTAGGCCTTTGTGCTCTATTTTTCCTTCCTCCCCTTGCTTATCTTGGATAACCTAGAAAGGAGCTGAGAGATGTAAATAATGTTTCCGATTATGGAGATCTGGGATCCAATCAGCAAGGAGGGGCATGATTAAACCCGGGCTGACTCAGAGATGGCAGGCAAGGCCAGCAAGGGGAGCAGACATCTGCAGGGACTTGGGCAACTCATTAGGGAGGAATTTTAGGAACAGAAGAGAAGCTGTGGTGCAAACTTATGCTGAGGAATAAGAACCACTCCCCACCCCCACGGCCTCACCCAACCAGCCTTTCGGCTATACGTGACTGTGTTTGAAGATACGCAGTCAGAGCTGAATCCTGGGTGATAAAAAACAGTGTGCAATAAGACTCTACCTATGTTTGGGAAAGGAGGGACTAGATTTCCTTTCCATCAATCAACATTAACAGAGCACCATGAAATTCAGACACTGTGATCAGAGATAAGACAGAAACCAGAGAGAAGTAGTTTCTGTTCCCAGCCTAGAAACAGAGCTTTATAAGATTCAGTCCCAGATCCTCCTCTTAGATCCCAACAAGGAATCAATATTCTTTCATAAAATGAGGAAAAGCAAGCAGTGGTCTGAGCTGCAGGGCAGAGGTTGCTCAGGTGCAATCTTGAAGCCTGTTCAAGTGGGAGCCCAGCTCGGCCAGATCTCTCATAACCCAGGGACCCCAGACACCCAGGGTTGCATTTAATGGTTACTCCATCACTTAGTTACCAGTGGGTACTCAGGACACATCAGTGGACAAAAGAGTGAACCAAACAGGCACAGATCTCTGCCTTGTGGATTTGATGTTCTTAGGGGAAGATACTGTTCATAAACAAGGCATAAGACTAAGAAAATTATATGGCACATTAGAAGAAGTGTGTGTGAAAATAAAGCAAAAGCAGAGTAGGGTAAGGGAGTTGGGGCTGCCATTTAAAATAGGGTGCTCTGGGTAGGCCCTACCCAGAGAAGGTGGCATCTGAGAAGGGACTCCACGGGAATGAGGCCCACTCAAGGAGTGCCTGTTGAGGGTCCTGAGCGTGCACCCCAGGCCCTCCTCCATGAGAGTCAATCAAGCCCACAAGAACCTCCCCCTCTGCAAAGTTTCCAGGGCCTGGAAAACAGGCTCCCTGTGCTCTTCACCTCCTATGTTCTTCTCCTGCAGGACCCGGTACTTAGTAAATGCTCAGTTAAAAATCAGTGATGAGACATCAAATGGAAGATCCTCTTAGGCCTGCTCCCATGAGAGTTCCTTTCCTGGGCTGAACGAGACCCTGGCAGAACTCTGGATGAAGACAAATTGAGGGTACAACATTATAACAAGAGAGAACGTTGAGAAAGTCCTTAAAAAGAATCTCCTATCTCCATGCTCTTGGATTACAGCCCCTGCATAAAGGCTCAAATGGGATGATGAACCGGGAAGCCAATCAAATAAGAGATGCATTGTCAACAGTTTTCCATCCTGCCTAAGGTTGTTATATCATCTGGCCAGAAGTACAGGTCTTTCTAATAATCCAGCATATGCATCTTTGGCTCCTCCCATCTCAGACCCATCTCCTATGCCTCCTCAGATGCTCTTTGCTTCTTCTGTCTCACAGGTCCTCAGCCACTTGCTGTGCTGTGGCAGCCATTGCTGAGACTGATTCGAGGAGGGCAGCAGGCAGGCCAGTCTTGCCACCTAAGCCCCAGAGTCTGTATTACATCTAAATTCCATGAAGCCCTGGGCCAATGGGTGCAAGATTTGGACACGCCCTGGCCAGGTGTCACAATGGGACGCACAGGGGACTGGAGGGAGTGAGCAGGTAGTGATCCTCTCCATTCCCACCTCTGGTGGTCTGTTCCAAGAACAGAGAGCACAAAGCCGATATAAAATTATAAGAATGGGCTGGGCTCCGTGGCTCAGCCTGTAATCCCAGCACTTTGGGAGGCTGAGGTGAGTGAATTGCCTGAGCCCGAGGGTTCGAAACCAGCCCCAGCAACTTGGCGAGACCTCATCTCTACAATAAATCAAAAATTAGCTGGGCATGGTAGCGTGTGCCTATAGTTCCGGCTGCTTGGAAGGCTGAGGCAAAAGGATCGCTGGAGCCCGGAAGGTCGACTGGGGTGGCTGTGAGTGTGCCACTGCACTCCAGCCAACTAAAAAAAAAAAAATTCAAGATTAACTCCCACCCACAAGACTCAATGCTTCCACTGTTTCAACAATGATGAACATGAGAGACTCGGATTCCTCCCAGTGGAAAAAACCATATGATTTCTTTCACTCCTAGAGTCGGTTTTAAAATGCATGCCTCACTAACCCTCACTTCTCTCTCCCTGTAGGAAATGAACAATAAATGATGCCACCCTAGGTGAGAGGCACTATCTTACAAAGAGAGACACCTTTAAGCCATGAATTGTCATTGTGAGTGTGTGTGCGTGTGCATGTGTGTGTTTTCTCCCCTCATAAAACCAGTGAGATGCTTTTAAGCTTTGCTCTGAAATTATCCAAAACTCAGATAATTTTCCAGGATTTTATTTGGGCTGAATTCATCAAATGCACTTTGTTTTTTCCATCATGGATCAGCAAAGGCAATTTTCAGAACGACTCTGGAGGGATTATTTCTCTAATGCGTTTCTTCCCTGAGACGAACTCATCTGTTTCTCTCATTTTGAACTAAATCTAACTCCCTCAGTCCTGTGATGGAGGCTGGTGAGAGTACATTCCTGGTCTTTGCCACAGCAAAATAATATAAAATCTACTTTTCACAACATGTTTCTTTTGCTTGGTGCAGGCTCCTGAGTTTCTATGTATAACATGGAGTGATTTTAGTAAAGTTTTGATGCTTTGAGGCTTTCTAGTGCATTCCCATGAATCTACCTAGACTCAGTATATATTTCTTTATAGAGCAGAAGAAGAAATCACTCTCTACTCTGGGAACATATACCTTTGCAGGCCTCTGGGGGCTGATTACGAAGTTCTGTTATACGACATCACCTTCAAAGCCGCATACCAGGCAAGCTGGTCTGTGGAGAGGATCCAGGATAAAGGCTTGTGCAGAGGCTTTTGGAGAGGGATTGCGCATTCATGTTCAATACACATAATTCCATGGACGCCCCCGTCAATCACATTTTAGGGTTATCTCCTTTGCACAAAGAAGAAATTTTAAAATCCCCAGACTGACATGCAAGACCCTTTGCAGAAGAGTTGCCAATTGTCTCTCCTCCTTTAATTCCCTAAGCTGTACTCCAAGATCAGTGTTCCTTTTCCACAGCAGGTCCAAATCCACCATCCTCAAACCCATCTTCTGTTCGCCCACCTCTGGCCATTTCCTTCCAGGGATCCCACTATCAGAAAGCAGCATTCTCACCTTCTGAAACCAGACCCACCTTCTCAGGTCCAAGTTAAATGGCACCGTCTACAAGAAACCTTCTCTGATGGCCCACTTTGACTAGAATTCCTCTATTCTCCTTCTGTCCCTTCACACTCCACGCCTTCATTTTGTGGGACATAGTAGAAAGTTGGAAGGAAGAGGGTAGGGCAGCAGATTCTGGGAACAATTAGGAGAAACAGGGGCAAATCACTTACAGGTGTTTAGAATTCTACTCCCTTGCTGTCGAGAGGAAGTGTGATGTAGTAAGACCTAAATCTGGCAGAAGAAAATCAGGAAAGCCTGGTAGGTTTGAAGAGGTCAATGTGTTCCAGAATATTCCAGCATACTTAAGGATGAGGTCTCCTTAGGAGAGCCAGAAAATGGGACCAAGGATTTAACATCCAGGGTGTGGAACAAGAGCTGAAACTGAAATGTGTCTATGTTGATGGTAAGGATTAATGGATAGCTATCCAGAGAAGTGTCCATACATCTGAAATGCTGTCCAAAATTCTGTGTCTCTGGGTTAAATCCATTAGATTGAAGCAGCAGGAATTAATAGGGCTAGAGCACTTATCACAGGCAGTTTGATGGCTCTTGTCTTTGTACCTGTTTCATTCACTTGGCTTCGAGCATCTTGAGGGCAGGGATCAAGTCTTACTCATCCTGAGACCTCCCACATACTGGCACTCAATACTTCAAGGTTGCACAACTGAACTGAGTTAAATGAAATGAGCTCTGGGAAAGGTTTTCATCCTAATAGTTTCTTAATAGCATCTCTAAGAAAACTAGACTCAATTTTATATAGCTTTAAAACATTTTATTTAGTTTGAAGCAGCTTCAAGGAGAAAAATGCTTCTTTCAAACAGGTATGTTTGTCTGGAAATACAAAACCACCCAGCAGAAAAGGCCTTCATCTGACTAAGCCCTAAGCAACTCAGTCTAGCTCTGGTTCAGTAGTGTGAGGTATTTTCTCTGTACTCTTTGCTTTGAAGTGTAGAATCTTTTTCAAATATTAAAGAAATTCTGATACTGATGATGCATGTCAACTTTACAATTGGAGGGAAATAAAAGTATGCACAAAAAGGAAAATAAAGGCCAGGGGCAGTGCTCATGCCTATAATCCCAGCATTTTGGGAGACAGAGGTGAGAGAATTGCCTGAGTCCAGGGGTTCAAGACCAGCCTGGGCAACATGGTGGGACCTTGTCTTTACAATAAATCAAAAAAAAAAAAAAATAACTGGGCATGATGGTGCATGCCTGTAGTTCTAGCTACTTGGAAGACTGAGGCAGAAGGATCGCCTGAGCCCAGCAGGTTGAGGTGGTCGTGATGGTGCCAGTGCACTCCAGCCTAGGTGACAGAGTGAGACTCTGACTCAAAAAAAAGTTTATACCACCCAAAGATAAATGCTTTGTCAATATTTTGGAGTATGACTTTCTAATTCTTCCGCTAGTATCTCTGAACTTCCCCTAAGATCTAATAACTAAAAGTGTCCAAAACTCTATTCCAGAACTATGAATGACATCCCTTCTGTTTGGTCATTATCTCTCCCACACTTCTAAGGTCTCCTGCTTGATACTCTCTCTTATTTCTCTGTTAGAATCTGTTCTCAGAAAAAGTTTGAACTAACTTGCACTAAAGTGTAAGTGACAAATAAAACTTCATGTGCTACCTATTCCAAAATGATTTGGATTTAGAGCTGGAGCTTTAGATAGAAGAACTGGATCCCCAATTCTAAACTCTGGGGCCTTAATAATGTACTTACGTATATACTATCTCAAGAGTCATATTCAGGTTTTGGCATCCTGAAAAAAAAATCCAAATTATAAATACAAAATTAGACAAAAAAGAATATTTATTTAGAAGAAAGCCATGCAAGTGAGGTACTCTAAGTTTCAATCTTTAGGAGCTTTAGGATAAACTCACATCTGCTTTTTTTTTTTCATTTATCCTAATCATCCAGTGAAATTGGCAAGGCAGCCGCATTTTACTGATAAGGAAACTGAGACCCAAAGAAATCACACAGTCAATAACTGGAGTCATGTACTGATAGACACCGGAGGTATCTACCCTCCTGAACTAAGGCCAAGAAGAGTTTTTCTGTGTTACAACAAGGAAAAATATTTGGAGTTGAGATCCAAACCCAGAGCTCTCAGCTCCAAGCCTGCTACTCTTTCTAGCACCTGCACCATGTAGCTGAACAGAGGCTATAACTCAGTTGCTGAACTTGACTATCCAGTACTTTCCTCCAACTCTAATGATTGCCTAAAAGAAAAAAAAAAGTACTATTGTTGCACATTGGCCTTTTCATATATACAGATATATAGACATAGTGAAAAACATAACTAAGAGTATCATCTTAATATGTGAGGAATCCCCAGAGAACTATGGATGTGTCAGATTTCACATGATAGCAGTGCCCAGAAAAAATTTCATGTCAAATCTGTATGAAGTAAATTACATGGTGAATAGAGAACTCTCTATTTCAAGGAACTCCATAATAAAACCTCCTGTTAAAAATTAAAAGAATTCTTGTCAATCAAAGAATAACACCCTAATTTTTCTCTTGACAGTTTGAATGTTCATACCTGGAACTTTCCTAAAAACAAGCACAATTGCACACTCTAGAAAAAATGCTGAAGTTTGGACAAGCCTGGAAGGTGAACAGAAATAAACCCTGAGATGTGGTTTGAATTCATTCAACAAAAGCAGGCCTCTGCACTGTGAAAATATATGTCGGTTCTGCTGGTTTTGTTTTCATCTCAGTAATGTGAATGATGATGCCGAAAAGGTTTCCAGACCTATCTTTAAAATATTCTGCCTATTCTCTTAGAAACGCTGGTATGTTGATTGCAGTAATGACCCTGCTTGGCAATGCCTTTTGGGGAACCCTGGAACTGCAATGTAAAGAATCCTGAACTAATCTGCTAGAGAAGGAGAGTCAGGAGACCCAGTCAGTTGTCCCTTCTCCATCCACCACTGCTCTAGCTAATAGTCAACCAACCACCAGATAGGGAAAGCCAGCCAGCCCCCAACTGGCTCATCCACTGACTGCAGATCATGAGCAACCCCAGTCCATCACTCAAGCCTGACCTAGATCAAAGGAACCTCCCAGGCTATCCACAGACTTGTGAGTGAAATAAATGATTATTGTTTTAAGGCATTAAGTTTTGGGGTAGTTTGTTTTCATAACTGATACAGAAAACCATACAACACTCCTACAAAGAGTTAGCTACTTTGAGAACATTTTCTACTTAAAGACTGAAATTTTAGTACTGGTGGTTAATATTTGATCCTACAGCTGTTAGAATGTCTTAGAGAGACATATAAAATGTGTAGTCTGAGTTGAATGGATTCCATAATATGGATATATTCACACGGAATTACTGACACATATATTTGTGAGAACATTGCTCTAGCTGTCATTAAAATACAGAAAAAATAAAGTTTTCAGAACAAAGAGAATTTTTTTGATGAATAGATCTGACTACATACTCACTCTAAAGATTCTGGGAATTCTCTTCTTTCATCTCATTAAATAACTAAGACTTTTTGGATAGGCTATGATTATTCAGTACAGTAGGGGTTGGCAGTCTGAACCCCATGTTTATAAATAAAGTTTTATTGAAACACAGTCATGCTTATTTCAATATTGTCTATGGCTGCTTTCATGTGAGAATGGCAGAGTTGAGTAGTTGAAACAGAGAACCCATGGCTCACAAAACCTAAAACATTTACTATCTGACCTTTCATAAAAAAATTTTCCAACCTCTGCAGTATACTACAAATATCTTTTTAATGTAAATCTATTAAGATAGTCATTGAGATACTTTAAAATGACAAGCTCAGGCTTGACAAAGCCTAACCTCACACTGCAAGGAGAGATAGTAAGAAAGAGAGGAAGGTGCCATCACAAAAACTACAGGAATGCAACCATTTTGGGGCCCATTGAATAGGTTTCCAGCAACTAAGCCACAGTGAGGTTATACAAACAGATGAGCCAGCAGCCAGAAAGGAGTTACACAAAGTCAAGCTCTACTGAGCTTTGGCCATTTGTTTTCCTGTAGACCATTTATGAATCCTGTTCCTAAGAGTCACCTGATTCCTTCATCACACGTGTGTTTCAGGGTTGTTAGAACTCACAGCTGGGGAAGATAGACATTCTGGGTTTGATAGTCACCTTTCTAAGCTTCAGTTTCCTTGTGCAGAAAAATGGGCCGCCGGATAGATGGTCTCCAAAGTTCCTCCCAGGCTGGACAATGTGGCTCTGAGCTGGTGCTCACGGTTGTGGTGCAGCTAATGGGACAGTAGTTGTGGCAACGAGCGGCACAGCCTCACCAAACCAAATCCATTCACTGCTCAGGATGGAGTGGATCCTACAGACCACCAACCCTGGCAACCAAAGACCTGACCCCAGCTAGCTCTGCTCACTGGAGGGAGGAGGCCTCTGCCTGGGCCTCCAGCCCCAGCAACCCCATTTTACTGAGTATGCAGATACCTGGCTGATGTTTCATCAGGGAGATCACAGGTGGGCAGATGGCAAAATGGTGGATGACCAACCTGTCCTAAAAAGACAGGAAATATATCTTGCAGAAAGTGATTCTGTATCCAAGTGATGAGTGTTTAACTCTGGTTGGTAGAAATGCCAGTGCTTCTTCTTCTTTTTACTGACACATGTTTTCTGCAATAGTGTGTATTAATTGTGTAAAGAGAAAAAGAAACACAAGTTGTTGTTCAAAGTATCCCAGTCCCATCACTAAGGCAAAGTGCCTGAGAAAAACTGATGGCCAGACGTTGCAGCTGCCCAATCTGAACTCTGCTTTTCTTCTTCCAATCTAGCCTTAATGCTTATTTTTAAATATGCCTCCCAAGCACAAAAGCATTACTGGGTGATTTGTCTTGGACCACCTCCCTCACCCCAGGCCTGCTCTGGCCTATCTGTGTGTTGGGAACATTTTGATTCTGCTCTGGCAGGAACTCCACAACCTGCCTGCCCATTAGAATCACCTGAGGGAGTTTAATGCAAAATATTATTTCCTGGGGCCACAACTGGGTTCAATGGCTTAGTAGCAGTGCTTGAACAGCTGCCAGTGTTTTTAATGAGCGCCTCCATTTGGGACCAGATCTCTGTGGAACTATAACCAGAGTCTGAGTCTGACCTCACTGGGAAGAGCACACTAGGCTTACCCTGGCCTTACAGAAGTCAGCAAGATGAACATGGCAAAAGGGTTAATGGATTACCCTTGTCAATCACGTTGGTTTGTTTTCTTCAGCGCCTTTTTTTCCTATTTATTTTTTGTCTATGTTCAAAACTCAGTTCTGCCACTTTCTAGTTGCGAGACTTTGGGCAAGTTCTAAATCTCCCTGTGCCTCAATCTCCCTTATCTGTGAAATAAGGATAACAGTAGTACCTAGTCCATAGAATTGTTGGGAAGATTAAAAAAGTAACTATTAAAGTGCTTAGCAGAGTGTCCTGAATGTGGGTAAGCTAATTAAGTGTGGCTCTTTTTTTTAATTACGATGATTTTTTTTTTCTTTTTTTTTTGGTCCATTATGCTGTCCCAGGAGCTCTTGCTGTGGGCCCCTTTCTGAAGGAAACATAGTTTCCTTGGGGCACTTTCATCAGGCCAGAGGGAGATGTGGGATGGGCATGTCAGGATGTATGCAGATACAACTTCTAATGTGATATTTAGTCTATGGGGGAGTATTGTTCAAGGGAGTGCCTCACAGAAGTACAGGGCAGAGGTGGTACAACACACCTGCATGGGGGGCTCTGGGTCCTGTCAGTGGGTCTACTGCTGGGTCTTCACGCCCTAGGTTAACAGTTCTACAATGTTAAGGCAAGTGCTAGCAGAGGCTACCTCCCCCACCAGATTATACTCTTCTTTCCTATCAATATGGCTGGCTGCCTTCCTCTGTTCTGGCTGCTATCACAGAATACCATAGACTGAGTGGCTTATAAACAACAAAAATTTATTTCTGGCAAGTCCACGATACAAGGCCCTGGAAGATTTCGTGTCTGGTGAGAGTCTGCTTTCTGGTTCATAGATAGTGACTTCTAACAATGTCCTTATGTAGTGGAAGGAACTTGTTGCTCTCTGGAGTCTTGCTGGATAAGGGCACAAATCTCATTCTTCAGGGATCTGTCCTCATGATCTAAACACTTCCCAAAGCCCTACCTCCAAATACCATCACACTGGTGATTAGGTTTCAACAAATGAATTTGGGGAGGACACAAACACCCAGACCACAGCACTGGCCATTTGGGAAATAGTCAATATTTGAAGATGCAATTAATGAAACAATAGACTAAAAGCAATTGGATAAGCTGAGAAATGTCATCACTTGCCAAGTTCCAGCTGTAAGTGTAGAGTTTTCAGTTTAGTGAATTCCTTACTCCTGTTCATGCCCTGAGTTAATAAACAGCCACAGTCACAGCTGATCACAGAAAGAGGGAGGAAAAACAAAAAAACCACTTTCCT
This sequence comes from Cephalopachus bancanus, assembly GCA_027257055.1. Taxonomy (NCBI): domain Eukaryota; kingdom Metazoa; phylum Chordata; class Mammalia; order Primates; family Tarsiidae; genus Cephalopachus; species Cephalopachus bancanus. The sequence goes on from JAPVLO010000091.1 coordinate 1,108,502, forward strand.
CCCACCTGTCAACTCTGCACCTGGAGCAATTTGGGATGGCAGAGCTCCAGAAACTGCAAAAAGGTGCCATTATCAGTGCAAATGTAGTCCTTTACATGCACATGGGTTAAGCTACTTGGTGGCTGCGTTTTGTTTTTTTTAAGACTGCATTATTAGCAACCCAGTAAATCAGTCCTTTATTTTGGGTCCCTAGTCATGAGACTTTCTACTTTGCCTGATAATTTAATGAGCACACCTCATAAAAATAGCACAAATTATCTATATTTACAACCTAAAACTTTCCTGTCACCTTATGTTTGCTGTTGTTCCGCATTTACTAGGTGCCCTACAGCATAAATAAATCATAAATGGCACAGAGAATACCCCGCTCCAGGCACTGACAGTCAGTCTCGAATGAGGTAGAAAGAGCATAAGAATTCAAGTGAGACCTCCAGAGTGTGAGGCCCAGCTACAAACTTTGTGCCTCTTTTTATTTTTATGTGTTTATTTATTTAGAGACAAGGTCTCGCTCTGTCATCCAGGCTGGAGTGCAATGGCATGATCATAGATCACTGCAGCCTTGAACTCCTGGACTCAAGCGATCCTCCTGCCTCAGCCTCCCTAGCACCTGGGACTACAGGTGTGCATCACCATGCCCATTTATTTTATTTTATTTTTTATTTTGTAGAGATGGGGGTCTCATTATGTTGCCCCAGGCTAGTCTCAAACTCCTGGGCACAAGTGATCCTAGTGCTGGGATTACAGGGGTGACCACCATGCACAGACAAAACTTTGTCTCTCTTCAGGTACATTTCTTAATCTTTCTGAAATTGCTTCTTGATTGAGGAATAAAATCCATCTCATGGAGTATAGCAAAGAAAGGGATGCCTATCAGTATTCTGTTGCTCCCTCCATTTCTGGAACACCCACAGTTAGTCCTAGACAATGAAGGATGAGTGGAAACGATGTGTGTTCCTACTAGCTGAAGCAGTGAAAAACCCACTGTGATTATTCCATCTAACTCTCCCCTAGTGCAAGGGATTGAGAAGGCCTCATTTTTTGGGGTGGTAGAATTAACAAAATGGTAAAACCTCTTTCAGCCTGGGTTCCTGAGTGACTTTGTGGAGCAGAGCATTCACCTCCTTCTCAACCCGTTCTCATATCCTTATGACCCTTAGTGAATAGATAGCAAGAGAAAGAAATAGTCTTCATTGTGTCAAAGGATTTCCAAGTTACTTCCTCTACTCAATATAATGTAGCCCACCCTCACTAATGGCCAGGGTTGTTGTGGGGTGGTAAAATGCAGAAGCAAAGAGCATGAGTTCTGGAGTCACACTCCTTGATTTGAAATTGAGCTCTATTGCTCTATAGCTTTGTGATTGCTCTGTGCCTCAGTTTCCTCATTTGTAATATGGATACAATTTCCCGGAGGACTTTTATAAATATACAAAACTCTTAAAACAGTGCCTTATACAATGAGTGTTATGGGCCAAATTATGTACTGACCTGGAATTCATATATTAAAGTCTTAACTCTCTAGTACCTCAGAATGTGACTATGTTTGGAGACAGGGCCTTTAAAGAGATTATATGAAGGTTAAATAAGATAATGAGCAGGCCCTAATACAATATGACCAGTGTCTTTATAAGAAGAAAGGATTAGGACACAGATACATACAGAGAAAAGACCACATGATGGCACAGGGAGAAGATGACCATCTACAAGCCTCAGATATCAACCATGTCAACACCTTGATCTTGGACTTCTAGTCTCCAGAACTATGAGAAAACACATTTCTGTTGTTTAAACCAACCAGTTGTAGTATTTTATTATAGCAGCACCAGCAAACTAATACAGTAAGCACTTAATACATAGCAGCTACTATTAAGTAAATTGCCAAGCACATACTAGATATTCTATAAATATTAGTTTCCTTTTTCCACCGCTCTCTACTTTCTCCTGAATCAGTGATTCTCAATCCTGGCTGCACATTAAAATAACTTGGGAAGGCCGGACTTGGTGACTTATGCCTGTAATCACACACTTTGGGAGAGGGAGGCAGAAGGATCACTTGAGCCCAGGAGTTCAAGACCAGCCTGGGCAATATAGCAAGACCTTGTTTCTATGAAAATTTTTTTAAAAACTAGCCAGGTGTGGTGGCACCCACCTGTAGTCTCAGCTATTTAGGAGGCTGAGATGGAAGGATCACTTGAGCCCAGGAGTTGGAGGCTGCAGTGAGCCATGATCATACCACTGCAGACCAGCCTGGGCAACAGAGTGAGACCCTGACTCAAAAAAAAAAAAGAAAAGAAAAATAATAACTTTGGGGAGATCTGAAAAAGTAGCAAATCTGAGAGGTACTCTGAGTTTCTGACTTAAATGTCTTGGTGGGGCATAGCACTGATAGACTTTATTTATTTTTAATTTTTTTGAGACGGGGTCTTTGTCGCCCAGGCTGGAGTGCAGTGGCATGATCATGGATCACCACAGCCTCAACCCCCTGGGCTCAGGTGATCCTTCTACCTCAGTCTCCCAAGTAGCTGGGTGCATGCCACCACACCTGGCTATTTGTGTGTGTGTGTGTGTATGGAGCTGATGTCTCGCCATGTTGTCCAGGCTGGTCTCCAACTCCTAGGCTCATGCAGTCTCTTGCCTTGCCTCCCTAAGTGCTGGGATTACAGGCATCAGCCACCATGTCTGGCCAAGGCTTTAGAGCTTATCAAGTGAGTCTCATGTGTGCAGCTAAGACTGAGAACCACAATTCCACACTTGGCAGCAAATTGCTGCTTGTCTGCTTAATGCTCTAAATTTTTCCCAAACCTGGTGAGTAACAACAAAAAAGATGTGGGATTTCCTGTGAGGCAATATCCTTTCTTAGCTCCAGGAGGGTGGCATTCAAACTACAAAGAAAAAACCAAGCTGACTTGACAGTCTGACTACCAGTGTGCATTTTTACTCAAGCCATGGAGCAGAGCAGCAGATCTGCCACAATATTTAATACATCTTTTGCAGGGAGGGGACAAGGGTTCTGAAAGGAATAAGGTTCCGAGTTTGGGTAACCGAGAACCCTGGAACATCAACTGCCTCCTGTTCTAGTCAGTTTAGGCTGTAAGAAACAGAAGCTTGTTGCGTGGCCCCACATCAAGAAGATGGGAATGGAAGATGCAACAGGCAAGCTCATGGAAATTGAGAGGACCGAAGTCAAGCCCAGTGACCAAGGGAGACTACCCCTAGGAAGTCAGGAAGCGAGAGGACTTCCTCCTTCTCAGGACTCCATGCAGCCTCTCCCATCTGTGTGCCTTTGATCTACCCCTCATTGTCTTTCTCCACTCGCTTGCTCCTCTGGATTGCTTCCTCCAAGAAGGCCACCAGTCCTGACTCTGTACTGAGATGCCTTAGCTCAAATTCCTACCGCAAATTGGTGGCAGTGTATTTCTTTGTTCAAATTGGCGCACACAAATTTCATCATCCCTGCTTGTTTATTTGAGCTGGAACACCTAAATCATAAGTCTTTGGACAACTAACTAGCTGGCTGGCCTCGGGTCAGTTTTCTCCTGGTCTCATCTGCTATGGATGAAGAAGAAAGGCTTTAAAATCGAACCAAGTGATAAATTAGAAGTCTCAACACCAAGATATTATGGGTACTAAATGGCAACTTGAGTTGTAAGATGGACCACCATGTATTTACGGTCATGTGTTGCTCAATGATGGGGATGAATTCTGATGAATGTGTCATTAGGTGATTTTTTTAATTGCGTGAATATCATAGAGTGTTCTTACACAGACCTAATGATCTAACCTACTACACACCTCAACTATATGGTCTAGCCTATTGCTTGTAGGTCATAAACCTGTACAGCATGTTATTTTACTAAATCCATGGGCAATTACAGCACAATGGTAAGGATTTGTATATCTAAACATAGAAAAGGTACTGTAAAAATATAGTATTATAATCTTATGGGACCACCATCATATATGCAGACTGAAATGTTAAGTGGTACATGACTTTTTCAGACAGTGCACCAGCTAGATTACTCTCAGTCTCCTCTCAGAGGCAGAAAAAGAGTATATAGAGGGTTTTTTTTAAAAAATTCTCTGGAACTCTACCAAAAAACTCTTAGAACCGAGAATTCAGTTTAGTAAAGTTGCAGGATACAAAACCAGTATACAAAAATTAGTAGCATTTCTATACAGGAACAATGAACTAGCTATAAGAGAAAGAAAGCAATCTCACTTTCAAAAAAATAAAATACCTAGGAATAAATTTAATCAAGAAGGTGAAAATGTTCAAAGCTTCTTTGGAGAGAGCCAATCTCCCTGCACCACCTTCTACCCCGGCTTTAACAGTTCCTACTCAGAAATATGAACATGTGTTCCCTACGAGGACCCAGAGGACTGGTATGTAATCCATCTGAGAAAGCTCTCGTGGCTTGTGGCAGCAGAGTGGACAACTGCATCTAGACGTCACTTTCTGTCAACCTGTCAAAGGTGCATGAGACCTGGGAATCAGAAGTAGCAGCTGTGGTAGGAATGTCAGCTTATGGATTCTCCCCAGAAGGTGGGGGGACTCCAGGGGAGGAGGTTAGGGGGTGTCATATCAGGGGCAGGCACTGAGGGGGAGCAGGAGAGACCAGCCAAAGGAGAGGTGCTATCTAAGACAGGGAGGTTGTGCTCAGAAAGTCCCATGAGGTCTCAGGAGGATCAAGGGAAGCACCTACGAGAGAAAGGTCTAGAAAATGATGCTCTCTTATGACACCAGTCATGTATGATCTCACCTGTGCTCCAACCTTCCTTCTGCTTCAGCTCTGAAGACCCAGAAAATGTGGTCCAGAAGATCTAGCTATCCTGAGAAGTGGAAATGTCAGGCATAGAAAGAAAGAAACCACCACCCCTTCCACCTCCTTGGTCACTGAGGGAGTAGAAGAAATCAGTGGCCAAACTGAGACTGCTTGTGACAAAGTGACTGGGAGATTTTTATCCGAGAGTGACCAGAAACGTTGTGGTTTTGCTTTGAGTTTTCATCCAGGGAGAACTACCACTTTGAATGGGTTTGAGGAGACAGTAAGAAATAAAAATAAAATTGTCTTTATGGTTTCATCCCAAGAGTCTTGCTGGTTCAACTAACTGGTTGTATATAGACAGGGTTAGGGAGCAAGGAGTTGTGGATAAGATGAATTAAGTTAGAGGGAAAAGGCCAGGCGCGGTGTATCATGTCTATAATCCTAGCGCTTTGGAGGTAGGAGGATTGCTTGAGTTTAGGAGTTCGAGACCAGCCTGGGTAATGTAGTAAGATCTCATCTCTACAAAAAAATAAAAATAAAATTAACTGGGCATAGTGGTGTGTGCTGTTATCCCACCTACTAGGGATTCTGAGGTGGAAGGATCACCTGAACCTAGGAGTTGGAGGCTGTAGTGAGCCAGAATTGTGCCACTGTACTCCAGCCTGGGCAACAGGGCGAGACCTTCACACACACACACACACACACACACACACACAAATTATAAAGACTGGGTGTGATAGTTCATGCTTATAATCCCAGCACTTTGGGAGGCCAAGGCGGGAGGATTGCTTGAGCCCAAAAGTTCATGACCAGCCTGGGTAACATAGTGAGACCTCATTTTTACAGAAAAAAATCAAAAAATTAGCTGGGTTTGGTTGTGTGCAACTATAGTCCCAGTTACTTGGGAGGCTGAGACAAATGGATCACCTAAACCCAAGAGGTGGCAGCTGCAGTGAGCTAAGACCCTGCCACTGCACTCCAGTCTGAGTGATAGAGTGAGACCTCAGACTCGAAAATAAATAAATACATAAAAAGTTAGAGGAAGAAGTTGCCAGGCAAGTTAAGGTATGTATTAGGTACTTTGTATTAGATATTAAAATCAGTTCCCAAGTCCTTGCAGCCATTTCCTAAGGACACAGTCTCCCCCGGAAGCAAGGCCTCCTTAGGGGCAGCTCTGAGTGTCTATGGTCCCGTGCTACATCAGTTCACTCATACGCATGTCAGGTTCACCAAGAGGTCCTGCAGCACTCCTCTCCTCACCCCACACAGAAATTACCAGCTTGTATAAGATTATGTGATAATCTTGAACGGTCACTTCAGTGGCCAAGGTGACTGGACACATGCATTGATGGCCTACCCACAAATAAATCTGAGTTCCAGCATCCTTTATGTTTCTGGCCAGTAGTTTCTGAGGACCATCAGGTGAGTCCACAATTTGGTTCTTGGGCAGGGTTCCTGCCCAATGGGATATGCTTCCTTAAGTCTCATGGGTCGGGAGAGAATGGAGGTGGTGAGTGGCCATGTCACATTTCATTTCTAAGTTTACTCATTCGATGACAAAAATATCTTCTTCTGCTAGAGTGCAGGCCATAAGGCTGGTACTGCCTAGGACACAAAGATAAGACGATGTCTCCCCATGATGTATTCATCTTTCAATAAAGAGGGTGGAACAGTGGGAGTCATCCCATTCCAAGAGGAGAGAAAGGCAGGCTGTGCGGAGGGGTGCTGGGATGACTCTCTGAAAGGCTGTGATGCTTGAGCTGGTCTTGAATGTGTAGATTTCAATGAGAAAGGATGGTGGTGGGATTGGGGTTGAAGGCCATTCCAAGCCCAGGGGTCCTCCACCACTGTTTGGTTTACCATGGGAGCTTTTCCTCCATACTAAGATGGGGGAGGTAAAAAAGTTTCATCTCCTATGCAAAGTCTGGTCTATTTGGGGGGTTTCCTACAGTGCTCTGTAAACGGAGCACACTCAAGGAATGTTCTGGACAATTAGTACGCAGATAAAACAGCTTGGGGTAGAGGCATCTGAAAGGAATTTGCTTTTCTGTGAGCTGCTGTTGTGCATGAATTCTTAACTTAGATCCATGGATGGGTTTGAAGGGTCATGAATTTTTGAAGTGAAAAATTTTGATTTTCCTAATTTGGTGGATGTTTGAGGGTACTGAGCCAGAGATTTCACCAAATTCTCAAAACGGTGCACAACCAGGAAAGGATTAAGTCACATAGGTAAAAGAAAGAAGAAAGGAGAGTCACATATTGAATTAGGTTGGCTTGAATAAAATAATCATAATGAAGGAGGGAGGTGTTAGGTCTGCGACTTACAGATGTCAAAGACTCAGAATATTCCCTTTCAGCAAGTGACCAGTGCGCTGAACTCAGGGAATCTGGTCTGTCAGTGAAAGATGGAACTCTACCAAAAGTGGGATGGGAGTAGGAAAAATAAACAAGAGTCATTTTCCAATCTTCAGCGTCATCATTGCTAGACCTGTATTTTTAATCGGGTGCTGTGGCTCATGCCTGTAATCCCAGTACTTTGGGAGGCGAGAGGATTGCCTGCACCCAGGGGTTCAAGACCAGCCTGGGCAACTTGGTGAGACCTTGTCTCTACAATAAATTTTTTAAAAAATTAGCCAGGCATGGTGGTGCACACCCGTGGTTCCAGTTACTTGGAAGGCTGAGGCAGAAGATCCCCTAAGTCCAGGAGGTCAAGCTGCAGTGGCCATGATCATGGCCTTGCACTGTAGCCTAGGACGCCGACTAAAAAAAAAAAAACTACCAAAAAACCCTGTGTTTTTAACTTTACTTTCCAATGGTAGGGGCAGGGCTGTCTCTATCAGTGATCATAGTGCAAGACCATTGATAGTCCCACTGGCCCCAAATTGTGTTCTCTTGGACTTGCCATGCTGATGGGCCCCACCAGGGGAGATTCTTCTTTGTTCTAAGGATGGCAGGACAAGGTTTCAACTCCCACACGACTCTGATCAGTTTTTAGTGGTTTCCTATAGTGCAGTAGGATTCTAGACCAAGATTGAGCTTAGAAGGGAGTTTTCACCTTGTGTGGTTAAAGGATTTCTCTCCAAAAGACTCTTACTAAAATCCAAGCCTTCGGCAAGTTCTCCCACACAAAACCCTGAGGGCATTGTGCTCTGGCAGAGAGGAAGAGAAGGAGAAAGGGTGAGAGAGGGGGAAGAAGCAGAAGGGGGGGAGAAGGAGAGAGGGAGAAAGAAGGGGGGAAGGACAGGAAGAAGGAGAGAGGAAAGGGGAAGCAGTGGAGGGGGAAGAGAGGAGAGAGAGGAGAGGGGAGAGGAGATGGAGGAGAGGGGAGGGGAGGGGAGAGGAGGGGGAAGGAAGAGGTAGGATGCCGCTGGAAATACTCTGGGAAGACAGCATTAACACCCATCCTTATCAATCATGACACACAACCAAGACGAGTATTAGGAACTAGGGATTTGGACAGTAGGGACCTTTTGACTGTTGTGTTAGGAACATAAATAGGCACAGGCCTGTGTAGCTTCTCTATAGGAATTCTTTGTTGGGCAAAACCTCACCATAAATCACTACTGCAAGAAAAAGCCCCAGGAACGCAGAAGGGATGCTCCCATGGGCTTCAAATAGATAACTGCTAGGGGGTGTGCTCTATAATTTCTCCTATCAGAACCCATGGGAAGCTTTAGAAGATCCCGACGTTGCCTCCTCCTGTGCAACTTAACTCAGTGATTCTTAACCTCTACTGCACATTGGAGCTTCCTGGGGAGCTTAAAAAAGTATATTGATACCTAGTTTAGGTGCCATGGTTCATGCCTGTAACCCCAGCACTTTGGGAGGCCAGGGTGAGAGAATTGCTTGAGCTCAGGCATTTGAGACCAGCCTGGACAACATAGTGAGACTTTGTCTCTACAAATAATACAAAAATTAGCTGAGTGTGATGGTGCACACCCGTAGTCCCAGTCACTGGGGAGGCTGAGATGGGAGGATCACTTGAGCCCAGCAGGTCAAGACTGCATTGAGCAGGGATTGTGCCACTGCACTATAGCCTGGGTGACAGAATGAAACCCTGTCTAAAAAAAAAAAAAAATTACTATACTCCCTATTCCTCCCAACTCCCATCTAGAGATTTTAATTTAATTGGTCTGGGGTGCAGCATGAACCATTTACCAGCTCCTAGATAGTTCTAACATGCAGCCAAGGTTGGGAAGTACTGCTTAGGAAAAACTTGGGAAACATTCCGATTTAGGATATCTGGGGTGGGGCCCCAGGAAACTCTGTTGACACAACCTTTCCAAAACAGGTATCTCTACATAATACAAAAACAACAACACGACTTTAATTTGTGACTCAAGACAAGCAGATTAATCTCGGATTATCTGGCATTGTGTAGATCTAACACCTGGTTGACCAATTGCATTTTCCCCTTTTCAAGTAATCACCTCTTTATCCTGTTGAAAGAGCTGCCACACACTATTAGTCTGGGCATTTTGATTGGATTGACTGCTCCATCCCATCGGTGTCCCTCAAACCTTCACATCTCCCCAGCCTGCCACAGTGCCTGGCACACAGAGGACAACCAAGTATTAAGTGGAGCGAAACCAGTCATTACCTGGGGATCAAAACAAATAGATCAGGCCCCATCCTAGACTAAATAAATAGAAAAATTTGGTGTGGGCCAGGCATTAGACCTATCAACCGTGAATAAATAGACCAGATTTTTTAGCCAAAAGAACCAAACTGGTGTGTGTGTGTGTGTGTGTGTGTGTGTGTGTGTGTGTGTGTAGTGTGTGTGTGTGTGAGCTCCATCTCAGTCATTCTCTGCCATCACACTCTCCTTTTCAGGTGCAGGAAGAGATGCCACTGGCAGCCAGGTAGATGGGGAAATACATAAGCCTTTCTCTCCTTATCTTCCCTTCCTAATCTCCTAAATGACCATGTCCTACCTGGGAGCGTCAGTGCTTGGAAATTTGCAGCTCTCTGAAAAATCCTTCCTTGACCAATGAGTGGATTTCTATGCGGAAGTCCATTAGCATGTCCTGAGGCTGGCTCACCAGCACCCTGGGAAAATTAAGCCTGGAGGATCTTTCAAAGCAGCAGCAGCCCTTAATGCCCACCATCTCTGCAGCTGACTTGGCTACTGGGAACGGGCCAGCAGCCCATGACTCATAGTCAGTCCTAGTTGTGGGGCTTGGCAAGCCATGATGGCCCTTTGAGGTGGTCAGGGCTGGGGGCCATCACACACTCAGGCCTTCCCTCAGCTAGTTCTGTGGAAGTTTATGTTGGGGCTTGATGTTCTCAGAAGGGTTTGCTCCAGTGTTCCTTTGGGGTTTGCTCACAATGACGTTATTGAGAAAGCAATACCTTATCAAATGACCTTTCATCCACTTGAAACATTTTAGACAAACATTTGATACTTGTAAGTTTTGCTTCATGCAAGGTTAGGTGTGGTTTTTTTGGTTGGTTTTCCAAACATACTTCACAAAGAAATCGGCCATTTACATTTAGGACAAACCTCCATTCTCGAAGGAAGCTCACCCTACCCATAGGAGGAGGCTCTGTGGCTCTGCCTATTTGACTCTCTTCCTCTGCCAGAGCTGAAGCCAGGACAGCAGAACCGATATTCACACAGGGTATCACTTCTGGGCCATGTCGAAAAGAGCTGCATACCCCCCATTCCCCCCCACCCCCACTTCCCTTATGACTGCTCTGACTACCCTCAATTCTCCCCGCAGTCCAGCACATAAAGGGGTAACACCTGGCCCCTCAGGAGGCCATCAAGTCCCTGCTCCAGGGTAAGTAGGCATTGACCTGGATTGGTTGGTGCCTGCACCGGACTGGTCAATTTTATGACCAGCCTCCCTACCTCCCTCCTCCTTGCACCTAGACCCGGAGCCAAGTGACCACCACCTTTAGCTCAATACTGTCCTGTGCTCAGGGATGATCCCTTCCAGCAGATGCAGGGATTTCCAAGATTTTGTCTTGAATTCAGCATCAGCTCACACCTGATTCCAACTCTCGTAACTCAATTCTGGTCTTATTTCTGAGGTCAGGTTCGCACACTGTGTCCCTGCCCAGCCAGATCCCAAGCATGTGCTTGCCTGGAGAGATCTGGCTGAGTTTGGGTGCTTCCAGGCCCACGATACACCTGGTAGGGGGCAGGGATTTTCTCTGGTCAGCAAGAGTTAGTATGGAATGAAAAGGAATCTGAATTTCAGTAAGGAAGGGGCAGAGTAGGGAGTGGAGGCACCAGGGTGGGAGGCTGGCACAGTGGGGCTCTGGTAATGAGTCTGGAGTGAAGGCTTCTTGTGGGTGGGGCCAGCTCTGCTGTGGACAGTGCATTTGGAGGAATAAAAGGAACCCAGTCCCAGTAACTGAATCCTCACCTGGACCCCTGTGCCCTCTGCCCTGGTAAACAACTTGGGTATAGTTAAGGTTCATCCCCTCCTGTCAGTCACCCCTGCCCCGTCCCGGGGTCCAGCTCAGGAGCCCACCCTGACGTCTGGAACCTGCTTTCTGAGGCATACCTACTGGATAGAGCTGCCTACAAGGACCTCCACACACCACTCAAACAAGATGACAGTGGAGCAGAGACCTGAAGGGGGACAGTAAGCTGAGAGGATGAGTGGGGGAAGGGCATTCCAAGCAAGAGGAACAGCAAGTGCAAGAGCCCAGGAGCAAGCATGCACTTGGCACATTCATGGAAGAACTGAAATAGAATGATCTGGGAAATGTGGTAAGAAATGGCAGAGGTAACACAGCATAGGGTCTGCTGTGATGGGTTTGTCCCCACCAAAACTCATGATGAAATTTGATCCCCAAATTTCTGGTGACGTTGGAAGGTGGAGCCTAGTGGGAGGTGTTTGGGTTGTGTGATGAATGCCTTGATGCTGTTCTTGCTGTAGTGAGTTCTTGCTCTTACAAGACTGGATTAATTCTTTCTTTTCTTTTCTTTTTTTTGAGTTGGAGTCTCACTTCATCACCCAGACTGGAGTGCAGTGGCGCACTCATGGTCACCCCAGTGTCAACTTGCTAGGCTCCGGCGATCCTTCTGCCTCAGCCTTCCAAGTAGCGGGAACTAATATGTATTACCACTCCCAGCTAGTTTTTTTATTTATTGTAGAGACGAGGTCTCACCAAATTGCCTGGGCTGGCCTCGAACCCACGGGCTCAGGCAATCCACTCGCCTTGGCCTCCCAAAGTGCTGGGATTACAGGCTGAGCCACAGAGCCTGGCCTGGATTAATTCTCGGAGAATACGTCCCTGAAAGAGTGGGCTGTTATAGTGCCAGGAGGCCTGTCTTCCCTTCTTCGCATGTATCTGCTTTCCCTTTAGACCTTCTCTGCCATGTTTTGATGCAGCACAAAAGACCTTGCCTGAAACCAGGGCCATGTCCTTGAACTTCTCAGTCTGAAGAACCATGAGCTAAATAAACCTCTTCTCTTTTTTAAACACCCAGTTGCAAGTATTCTTTTACAGCAACACAAAATGGACCAAGACAGATATGGAATCTGGATTTTTCCGAGTGAAAAGAACAAGATAATCCCTGTTCTTGAAAACTCACAAAACTTGCTGCCCTAAGCAGCTAAGCAGACAAGGAATGAACAGAGAGAGTCTAGTCGGAAGAACGAGGGTGTGGTCTGCTAGTCATCTCTGTGACAAAGCATGGTGCGGAGTTCTCTTTCCCCTACACCTGTAGCTATTTCTGTTACTGAATCCCAGATGTTCGGTCCAGGATCCCTGCTCACTGCCCAGAAAACCTGGTCACCGAGACAACATGTATTGCCAGGGAAGGAGGCTTTCTTATTTATGGGTGATGTCAACCAGGGAGGTGGGAGCCAAACCTCAAATCCATCCCTCCTCCCCCACTGAAGTTAAGGGTTTATATATTTGGGAAGGAAAACAGGAGGGGCAAGGAAAAGAAGCTGGTCAACAGGCAGCAGGTGGTCAGACGAGGGTTGCGTCCAGGTTCCCATTGCAACCAGATGTGGGAGAACAGGAATTAGGGAGGGGTAAGAAAGAGGAGCCGGTCAGCAGGCAGCAGGTGGGTTTCAATGTGCAAATGTATGTTTCTTAAGCTTCAGTTCTATAAGCATCTGCCTTTTGGGAAAGTTAGGCCGGTTTCAGACCTTTCTTTCCAGAAGCAGTCGCCACCCCAAGAAGAACATCCCGGTTCTTCCCTCTCTGCCTGCTTTGCCCATGTGCAGTTAACTCTTCCATGCCTTAAGTCACAAAGTATGAAAGTGTTCATATCCCTCTTCTCCTTGGATCTGAAGAAGGAAAAGGGGAGAATCAGCAGTAGCCCTGGTGAGTGAACCCTCTTGGGACATGTACTTTGTGTGAAGAAGGGGAGTGGGGAGGGTACTGAGAAGGGGAAGATGCTGCTACTTTTTGGTGGAGGGAGACCAAGGCTCTGACCCAGGGCAATCTTCTCTATGTCTCCTCTGTCCTTCTCTCCCTCTACCCACCACCATGTGTTCCATGTATTGAAGACTTGGTTCATGTCCTGTGATTAAGCCCAGTGACCATGACTTTGTTCAATGACAGGGAGCATTTGACAGTCTAGGCCCATCAACTATGCACTGGCCATGGCTGTGTATCCCACCTACCCAGACTCTGGTCTGTACTGTGTGGTGGCTTGACCTTGAGACGTCTTCTGGCCCAGAAGCAGGTGACAGAGTTATGGCCAAGGTCCCAGAAGGTCATTGTGTTCCAAGTATAACTAATGTAGTCTAAAAAATAATCTTCTGTGTAGCAAACTTCTGTACAACATATTCAAAATCAGTATAAAAAACAGCTTGGAACATTGTGTGTGTGTGTGTGTGTGTGTGTGTGTGTGTGTGTGTGTGTGTGTGTGTCTCAACATATACAAGGGGGACCCCCCAAAAACTGGAATTATCTTTTGGAGGGTGGGCCCCTTGCAATACTTCCCCCACTACATAAGCGTTCTAAGAACCCATTGGCATCAGTGTGCCAGCAACCATTGTTGTGAGAGGCTGCATTCATCTTTAGTTAATTTTTTTGTGTCAAACAGGTGACTTGTTCTTCTACCATGACAATGCACCTGCCCACACTGCACTGAGTGTTCAGCAGTTTTTGACCAAAAAACAGCCTTACCCCCCATACCCCCACCTTCCCTATTCACCCGGTCTTCTCCTAAGTGACTTTTGTTTCCCTAGCTGAAAAAAGTTCTCAGAGGGAAATGTTTTGCCAGTGTGGATGAGGTAAGACCAAAAATATGGCAGAAGCACTAAAAGGCATTAAAACTGATGGGTTAAAAAACTGTTTTGAGCAGTGGAAAAAGCATCTCGATAGGTGTATTCCATCAAATGGAGAGTACTTTGAAGGTGACTGAAGTTTAAACATATAAGAATAAATACCCAGTCTTTTATAAATAAATTCCAGGTTTTGTGGGGGGTTCCCCTTCATATATATCAAAGTCCCCAACACACACAAAAAAATAGGTAAAGGACACAAAGCAAGTAACAAAATAAATGTAATGATTGAAAACCTCACCATTTATGAGATTTAAAGAAATGTATATTAGGACATTGAGAGTAGCTGGTGAACATAAACAGCAGCCAGTGTTATTTAGAAAACAGGGAGACAGACTCTCTCTCAAACATTATTGATGGTAATTTAAATTGATATGACCTTTCTGGAGGGGAATCTAGCAATAGGTAGCAAAATTTTAGAAAGTCATTCTCTAACACAGTGACTTAACCTCCAGGAACTTATTCTTAAGAAATAATTGGACAGTTCCACAAGGACACATGTACAAGGATTTATGGGAAAAACAAGCTAAATTCCACAATAGAAAATTGGCTAAATAAATTGTGTCACATGCATACTGTGGGATATTCTTTAGCCACTAAAATATAATGTAAAGCAGCATTGATTGACATGGAAGGGAGTCTACAAGATCTGAAATGGAAAAACTAGATAACAAAAGCATACACTGTATGATATAATTTTGGAAAGACTCTGTTTATGCATAAAGGTTGGAAAAAATATACATACCAAAAATAAATCAATTTTTGTTTCCTCTGGATTATTGGATTTGGAGTTTACTTTTAATATCTTTCAGTAGTCTCTGAATTTTAAATAATGAACATCAGTGTCTTTTAAAACCAGATAAAACCAATAATGCCAAAATGCTCTGGAAAGTGAGCTGAAATGCTCAGTTAGTAGATATCGGTAGAAAGGAAATCTGCTTTCTCGCTGTTCCCACCCCTCGGAGGCATCCATCACGCTGTCTCCAGATAGGATTACGCTTCAGCTCTCGGGCAGATGAGCATCTAGCCTATTTTTAAAAGCTTCCAGGAAAAGAAGCTTCAAAATTTCCCTGGGCAATCCATTCCAGGGCTTATCAGTTCCATCTGAAAAAGAAATTTTTCCTTCTGTCTAATCTGAAACACCTGTGCTGTGATTTTAGCCATTGCTTTTTCTCCTGCAACTCACAGTGAAAATAGGAAATGGTGACTGACATTAGTCCCAATCAAGAGCAATTATCGAACACAATGTCTGACATGGTGTATATCCTGCAGGTTAGACACATGTGCATACACACATACTCTCAGGGCACCCTGAACGGGCAAGATCACAGAAGCAAACATTAAATTCTGGCCCGGGGCTCAATGGAAGGAGCCAAGTAGAAAGCCTGCCCATCCTAGGCTGCTCCGAAGCACAGAATTGCAGCATGGGGTTATTGGTCTCACCCTTCAGTGGTGGTAGCATCAGAGGTGTACCCTTGGGCAGAATGGGAGCTAGAGATGTTGCAGGAAGCCATCTCAGACGGCTCTGGTTGATATGTAAGTATTCTACCCCCCAAGCCTTGAGAAAATGAAATAAAGTTTGCTGATGCTGATGGTCAGTGTGAAGGACTTGTAACGAGAGCCTTCTATTCCTGTGTTCTACAACTGCTCTCTGTCCCTGTGTCTCCTCCTTTTCCTCTTGTTTCCTCCCTCTACTCTTCAGACTTCTTCCCTTCATCCTCTCCTGCCAACTATGCTGTCCTCCGTGCCATCATGGCTAACATTTATGGTCTGTTAGCTAGTGTCAGCCACCTTTCTAAGAACACTACACATCCTCATCTAATTCTCTCAACAACCCTGTGTGGTGGGCATAACCATGCTAAAGGAGCTTGCTCCTCTACTTGTTGGGCACAAGATGGTGGCCAGATGCTCCCTTTGCAGCCACAGTGGGGTTTCCCTGCCTCTAGAGGGGGAGGTAGGGGGATGTGCCTGGGAGCTTACCATGATTCAGGGCCCAAGGGAGCTGAGTGTGGTAGAGTGGCGATGAGACCACAGGCTTTGGAGCCCGGAGCTAACACCTCAAAGCTCCACCCATTGCCTTGGACATTCACACCTTAGTGATGGTTTCCAACTGCCAGTGTCTACATCTCTGTGCCTAAGGGCTTTTGCTCCCTAAACCACGAGGCCACTCCTACCTAGGAAGCAGCCTTCCACCAGTGAATCTCACATGTTGGTATATAAATACCCTGGCTTCCTCAGCCCTCCAGTAGGATCATTCTGGATGGTGAGTTTTGTTCTGGTTTCTTTGGGATTCAAGCGCAGTTGGCCATGGCAGTAGCTGATGTCAAAATGCACCCTGTATTGGTTGCCTACCTCTTCTTGCCTTGCTTCTCCCTGCTCAAGAAATGACTTGCACTTGAGTCATTATCTCAGTCATTGTCTCTGAGACAAAGTCTGTGACAGACTGGGTTTGAATTCTGGCTCCCATGCTCTCATTCCATAGGAACTTGATGAACTTCAACTCTCTCAATATGGGGCGAGGTGTCTCAGAGCTTGGCCTTCTTTGTATGTGAAGTTCTGGCAGACAGACACTCACGAAACAACCATTCTTCATGTTACTGTGGAGGTGGCACTGTTGTTACATGATAGCTGTTTCTGTTATTAAAAAGAAAAAAACTATTTTCGTTCCTCACTAACACTTCGGGAATTTTAACCCCCAAAGCTTACAACTGGCTGCTCTTTAGCCTAGGGCCAGCAAAGTGAAAAGCAAATGTGACCCATTGTAAAGACCTGATATTAGATGTAGTAATTCAGTGCAATTTCTATTTTGAAGAGATAATTGCATTTTCAAAGAATGCGTTCTCTCAAATTGTTGCACCCACTTGGTAATGTAGAGATGCTAATTCCTTCCTTGGGGAGAGTCCTTGAATGTTGTCAGAAAATTTCCATCCAACTCTTAGAAACACTTTTGATTCTATGTCTGGTCCTATGTCAGGATAGGATAGGTCACTTTTCTTAATAAACAATCTCCACTACCTTAGTGGATTAGCACAACAAATATGCATCTTTGCTTGCTCTTTCTTGAGTCAGCTAGGGAGTTGACTTCATGTCATCTTCCCTGCAGGATCCATGTTGACAGAGCAGCTGTCATCTGCATCACGGCTGTCCATTGCAGCAGAGAGAAAGACCACTGCAGTGTTCTGCGTTAGCAATCAGATGGGCTCAGAAGTAACACCCTCATTTTCTCTCACATGACTGGCAAATTCATTCACAAGGTCAGGAAGTTGATCCTACCATATATCTGGAAGACAGAGAGCAGGAAATAGCTGATGTGTAGCAGTAATGACTACTGCTATATTGTGACACCCATTTTATTATGGAAAACACAGAAAGTGTGCTTTCCTAAAGTCACCCAGGGAGTGAGGGCAGAGTTGGGCCTAGAGTTCTGGCCAGGTCTTTCTCTCTGAGAGGCCAAGAGAAGATCCCGTTGTGGGACAATGAGGGTCCTGTCGCGTTCCTAACTCTCAAACACCACAGGCTTGAACCATCTTCATCACTGTCCTGCTGACTGACAATCTCAAGGGCAAGGACTGACTAATCAAAGACTGTGGCTCATTGGCAAAAGTTGGGGATCAGGTAATAAGGGGATTTTTTTTTTTTTGAGTTGGAATCTCGCTCTGTCACCCAGACTGGAGTGCAGTGGCCGCTCCCGGCCACCGCGGTCTCGACCTGCTGGGCTCCGGCGATCCTTCCGCCTCTGCCTTCTGAGTAGCCGGAACTACAGGCGTGCGCTACCACGCCTGGCTGATTTTTTGATTTTTATTGTAGAGATGAAGTCTCGCCAAGTTGCCCAGGCGGGTCTCGAACCCGCCGGCTCAGGCAATCCACTCACCTCAGCCTCCCAAAGCGCTGAGATTACAGGCTGAGCCACCGATTTTTTAAACAGTAGGCTGTTCTGGTCTACTACCTTGTCCCTGGAACACTCTCCAACCTGGGAGATTTTAAAGTACTCAGCCCATATCCCCAGTGTATGGTGTTTTCCTGTGGAATCTCAAAGGTACCACCGGTAGTATCCTGCAAACTGCTTGTATCCACCTGCAAGAACTGATTGTGCGCATCTGTTCCCAGACCATATTCAGTGATGTCACATCGGTGGCTTGAAGTCACTGAGATGACAACAACCTTGACGGCAGTAAGTTACCATTATTTGAATGCTTAATATGTGCCCCACATTGTGCTAAGCATCATTGCATTTCAGCTTTGCTATACCTTTTGGAGACAAATATCTGTCATTTTGTGCCCATTTTGCAGTTGAGGAAACCAAGGCCCAGGGAGGCGTCAGAAGCCACACAGCATGTCAAAGAGTTCACTATGGAGGCTGCTTCATCTGTACTTGTCTACAAGGAAGACAAGAGTTAGACCCTTTGGCTTCTCTTTGTCACCCTCAGACACAGCTAAGCAGTTTCACTGGTGTTTCAATTCAATTCTGAATGTCTACTTCTTGGCCTTCAGGAGAGCTCTGGTGTTGCCAAGCCAACACTCTTTTTGAACACAGATATACTGAAGGAAAGCCCAGGAAATCAAAAGAAAAAAAGATTTTTCCAAACATTTTTGCAAAAAAACATGCATCATTAGCATTCCAAAGAAGGCTACAGCAGGGATGGATACCCTTGCTATTCACTGAGTTCAACACGTGGTGCCAGTGGGACCAGAAACTCGCTAGGTTTTCACAGGAAGCTTAAGACCAAAGCAAGAACTCTTCATCCAGCACACACCCTACTTTGTTATTAGAACTTCCCATGGGAACATCTTCAGTATGGATAAAATTTTGAACTTACAACTATCAAGGTTAACTTTGAAATTAAATGTCACTACCAAATAACTGGATACACTTTTAAACAAATACGCTAAAACTTGTACATCTATTTGAATGTTTGTATCTTCAAAGATGTTACTCTAGAAGCTTACTCTCTTGCTCAGCGAATAGTGTTATCACTTAAAAATATTGATAGCTCTAATCTTAGTTACTTTCTGATTTCATCTAGGAAACACACAGAAAAAGCAACCTAGTGTATACATATATGAGCTTGTGTGTGCATGCGCGTACATAGGGGATATTACTATGCCATCTATACTTCTAATTCAATTCAATTAGCCACCTAACTGAGTATGCTTGGTTCCATATGACTTTGTGCTCTTTCTGAAAGAAAATTTACCTGCTGCAGACATTGTAACCACCAAGGAACAACAAAATAATATACTACAGGCTCTGTGGGGCAATTCCTAAAGAATATTCCAAAATGACTTGAGCAATAACTTTGCTGGAATACCCAAGGTGAATAAATACTTTGAGGACAAACATATTCATTTGTGTGATTTTTAAAATGATTTTTATCCTACTATTTCGAGAAGATTTTAAGCAGTCACCGATAATTTAAATGTCATATTAGTTTAACCTAGTATTTCACATGACAAAATCTCTAGGAAATGCTTATTTTTGTTCAGATTAGAAGAAAAAAGATAAAGCTTTACAGTGAAGGGTTAGAAAAGGAGATATTTGGAGAAAAATCATTAAAATCTTCAATTAAATATAATAAAAAGACATCACCAACAAATGGGATAAGGGGAAATTATTTTATATCCTTACCTGACATTATAGAATAAAATGGAATAGAGACAAGTAAAGGAGCTTAGTGTACGAAACTACAACTACAGTGATAAGTGTTGTCAAGGACGTGGAGAAGCTAACACGCTGCTGATGAGAATGTAAAGTGGCACAGCCACTTTGGAAGATAATTGGCTGTTTCTTAAAAAGTTAGGCATACATTTACCATATGTTCCAGCAATTCCGCTCCTAGGTTTCTACTCAGGAGAAATAAAAAATATATGTTTACCCACAATTTTGTACATGAATATTCATAGCAGCTTTATTCATAATAGTCAAAAGGTAAAAACAATCCAAATGTTCCCCAATGGATGAATGGGTAACCAAATATGGTATATTCATCAATGGGCTATTATTCTGTGATAAAAAGGAATGACATACTGATACATACTGTAACATGTTAAACCTTGAAAACATTATACTAAGTAAAAGGAGTCGGTCACAAAGGCCATGTATGACATGCTTCTATTAATATGAAATGTTCAGGAATAGAGAAAATCACAAAGGCAGAAAGCTGATTAGTGTTTGCCTGGGGTTAGGCATGACACTTTTGGGAGATGACAAAAATGTTCTAAAATTAGATTTTGGTGAGGTTTGCACAGCTGGATAAAATAGTTAAAAATTATTGAGTTGTATATTTAAAATAAGAGAATTTATGTATGTAAATTATATCTCAATAATGCTGCAAAAAATAAATACTAAGGAATAAATGACTTTAGTACCTATCTCTGGTTCCCAAATTTGAATTTAATGGGAAAAATAAAGTGATGATAGATACAACTACATAAAAGTGTAGGGATTTTATACACCAAAACACAAAATAAAATGAAATGTAAAGAATATATTGACAATAACATTTGCCATACATAGGACAAAAAGTTAATTTAATCAGTATATAAAAATGTAATACAAATCTATAAGGAAAAAGGAGTGAGATCTCCATATATAAATGGAAAAAGAGTATGAATTGTTTATGTTTGAAATTTTTCATTTAGTAGTTTCAGACTGCAGTTGACTGCCAGTAACTGAAACTACTGAAAATAAAACCATGGATAAGGGGGTACTACTGTATATAAAGTTCAAAAATGTATCAATCTAAACAGTATATTGTTTAAGATTGTATGTATGACTGATGAGTTCAGAAGATCTGACACAAATTGGGTGGCTTTATCTGTAGTACCTTATTTTTTAAAAATGATAAGTAATAAAAACAAAATCCAGCCAATGATTTACCTCAAAGGCAGAGGGCATGGGGGACTAGATTAGGGAACTGATCTACTGGCACCTTCTTTTTTTGAGCTGGGGTTCTCATGCTGTTGCCCAGGCTGGAGTGCAGTGGAATGATCATGGTTCACCACAGTCTCAACCTTTTGGGCTCAGGAGATCCTTCCACCTCAGCCTCCCAAGTAGCTGAGATTATAGGAGTATGCCACCATGCCCAGCAAATTTTTTTATTTTTTATTTGTAGAGACAAGGTCTTGCTATGTTACCCAGGTTGGCCTCGAGCATTTGGGCTTGAGCAAGCCTCCTGCTTTGGCCTCCCAAAGTGCTGTGATTACAGGCATGAGCCATGGCTCCTGGCCATGGCATCTTCAGTAGTGCCAGGTATGTTCCACTTCTTGTACTGGTTGTGGAGATTGGACATTAGTTCTTTACAATACATGTATATCTATATTCTTTTATGTGTGTACAATATTTTAAAGATTAAAAAAAAGTGAGTGAACCAAATGACTAAAACCATTTCTATTGCTTAAAATTCAACCTGTGTGACTTCTCACTTTCCTCACCTGCCTGCTGGAAGAAAATAATACTTTTCTCACAGGATATTATAAAGATAAAATGAATAAGTGCATATGCTTCAATCAGTACCAGACATATGAGTATATTAAATGGTCAACAGATATAACTAGTACTATTACCACTCTCTTGTTCATTACCACCAGGACTTCCAGGAGCACATCTTTAATCTTATGATTGAGGAGAGTAATTATTAAAATCTCTAACGATGGAAGAAGATGTTAAAAAATATTTTGTATTGTTGGACCTTGGACTATTGTTGGAGTTTGAGATTTCAACGTTATTCAAACGCTTGTAGCAAAGTGAGTGCCCCATCCTCTACCCCATGGCTGGCTTGGTTCTGACTAAAACCGTGGGCTGAGTCCAAAGACTTGTTTTCCTTAGAGTCGTGATGGCTAATACTGAGAACACAGCATAATGGTTTTGCCTCGACAGCCAAGTATTCTCAAGGAACATGAAGACAGCTGTTTCCTGCTGCTTAAGAAATGTGATGACCTCATTCAAAACTGTCTCTTTCCAATCTGCCTCAGGCCTTCTATGCCTGTCAGACAGACACAATCACCACCATGACTTGGTCTTGCTCATTTGGTCCTGACCTTCTCCCCAAACTTGTCTATACCAGACATGGAAAACGCTCTACAATTCTGGCTTCTACCTCCCCTCAGGCATTTTGGACTTGATCTTGTTCTTAGTCACCCTGTCACTGACATTGCAATTATTCCTATCAAACTATAGTTTGTCTCATCCTATGGTTCTCTTCATTGAGTGGGAAAAGGTTTCCTGGTTCCAGGCCCAACCCTGGTGGTTCTATTGTGTGTGTGTGTGTGTGTGAGTGTGTGTGTGTGTGAGTGTGTGTGTGTGTGTGTGTGTGTGTGTGTGTGTGTGTGTGTGTGTGTTGGAGTCTCACTCCCAGACTGGAAGGCAACGGCACGCTCATGGCCACCCCGGTGTCGACCTGACCTGCTGGGCTCCAGTGATACTTCCCTGGCAGCTCTATTAAAGATGCTTTTGGTTGCAAGTAACAGAAACTCCATCTCAAATTGACATAAATAACACAAAGTTAGTATTTGTGCAGTAATGAAAAATTACAGGGATAGAGTTTTGGTGACCCAATGATGGCACCAAAGATATCGTTTCTTTTCATCTTCTCTTCTGTGGTAGCTACTTCATCCTAAAGCTGACTCCCTTCATGTTTGCAAAATGACTGGAAGCAGCTTTCAGAACTACTTGTTTCCTCATTTATGTCCAGCAGGAAGGAGAAAAAAAACTTTCCCTAATTGTTCTCTCAGAAGTAAGATATCTTCTTTTCCAAAAGTCTCTAGAAAATATTTTCTCTTGACCTCTTGGCCTAAACTGAGTCATGTGTCCTAAACCAAGCATGTAGTCGGGGCTGTGGAAAGTACTGATTGGGGATTAACTGATCAGAACCTATGGCTGTGCTTATGGAATGAGAGTCTGCTCTCCCAGAACACAAAGGTGGGTGGAAGAGGCGTGGTGCCTGTGTTCTTTCTGACCTTCACTTCTCTTCTCTCTGCCCTAAGAGGACAGCTCTTTGGAATGCATCGACCAGCTCTTGCTCTCTGTATTGGAAAGGGGGCACAAAGTGTGGGGATTTGGGCCTGCTACACAGGAGAACTCCCACTGGGCAGAAAAGATTGCAAAGTGCACACATATTATTGGGAAGAGTATATTGAAAGACGTGAAGAGATGGACTTGAATTTGATAATGGGAACACCAACAGAGGATCAGAGTGGGGAGGAGAACTATTTCCCCAGTTCACTGCCTGCCTAGCTGTGGTTCTAACAATGGCTTTGTCCTTCTAGAAGGATGATGATTTTGGGGCAGCCCCAAGCCCTTCCGGCTCCAGCTCTTACCAGGTTCTGGTGACATCACTACCTCCCTCACCCCAGCAGGCCTGGGGTGCTAATGGCTACTTGCTCTTGCTGGTCCCTGCTGTAGGCTGAAGGTTTGTGTCCTCCCAAAATTCACATAGGGAAATCCTTACCCCTGAGGTGATGGTATTAGGTATTAGGGTCTTTGGGAGGTGATTAGGTCATGGGGGTGGGGCCCACTTGAATGCTATTAGTGTCCTTATAAAAGAGACCCTAGCAAGACCCCTAACCCTTTCTGCCACAGGAGGTTAGACTGAAAAGACAGATGTTCATGAGGAATTGGGACCTCATAGACACCAAATATCCTGGTATTTTGACCTTAAACTTCCAAGCCTCTAGAGACTTCAAAGAAATACATTTCTGTTTATAAGCTATCCAGTTTACGGTATTTTGTTATAGCAGCCAGAATGAACTAAGTCCTCATTACTCCCACAACTCTGTAACTGGGTTCTTTATTAAAGTATGTGCCATATGTCACCTTCCTGGACCTTGACTCACAATACTTGAATGAAAATTGGGGAAATATTACCAAGAGAAATGGAGAATGACCACTAGTCAGCCAAAAAACAGCAAATGTCTACTTTTATTGACGACTCCTGCCCTCTTCCCCAGCTCACCCATAGAAAGCAAAAAAAAAAAAAAACTTCCCTTCACTGGTTTCTAGTAGTTTACTACCCTAGCCTTTTGTGCTATGCATCACATGCATGAACAATATCAAAGCACACACACACAACAGCAGTCTTGTCTCTTTCTAAAGAAGTGCTCTTGTCACTTCTTGAGAGAAAAGGGCTTCCGGTTGCTTCATGAGCTCAACCTAAGGTAGAAAAATGCGAAGTCCTTGGCTCTGCTGTTCCAGTTAACAAATGCTGCCTGACCTGACTGCTCATGCTTATAGCACATTTCAGTAATTAACTAGAAAATGGAAGTTAGAGACACAAAGGGGGGAAGAAAGAGTAGACTGAGAATCTCACAATGAAACAGAACCGAAATGAGTTCATCTACAAGAAGAAATAAATAAAAGGAAATGTCACGTCTCCTGGTTATTTGACCAGACTTCTGTAAGGATTCCCCTATTGCCAGCCCCTCCTTTCCCTCCAAATAATGACTCATTGTAACCCCAGAGAGAGACGATTTTTTTTTTTCTCACAAAAGCACAAGGACAGAATAGGCCAAACTTGTTTTGGGGAGAGGAGATTTGTAGAAGAAAGGGAGCCCAAACTGTGGGTCTCTCAGCCTGCTCTCCAGGAGAGCCCCTACTGAGCAGCAGAAATTGCAAGGTGTTACATCTACAGCTATGAAGGGTATACTGAAAGATGTGAAAACATGGACTTAGGACTGTGAAGATTTGAAGAATCCCATTCCAAAAAGTTACTCACTCCCCCCTTTCAGGAAGGAATGAGCCTTTGGAACTGAAATAACTGGTTATCAACCAAGATGAATTGAAGAAGAAAAACTGCTGGGCTTTGTCATGACAAACGTGTGTGAGTGTGTGTGTATGTGTGCATATGAGAGAGAAATTACCCACCATTGATCAAGTTCTCCTTTCCTCTCCTTTACAGCTTTGCAACTGTTGGGGATGGGGGGGACACCTACATCCCTCGGACCCATCCTGACATCTGGGAAGGACGTGTCCCCACACCCAGGGATCTGCATCTGGCACCTGCCTCCCGACAACTGTTCTATCCACATAAGAAGCATGAGGGTCACCAGTCATTCTCTCTGCGAACAAAAGGCCAAGGATGCAGAGATGATTGTATCAAAGAGATTTGGCTTCCTGGATGAACTCATGCCAAAGATCTGCAGAGTCCAGATAAGCATCCCAGGGCTCTGACCGGAGGCCCCTCCAGGGAAGCAAGGGGACAGGAAGCCGGCTTTCCATGTCTGTACTGCCTTCCTTGGACTGAGGGACAGGACACCTGTGACCATCAAAAGTCATGATGCCCCATACTGGCTTTTGCCAACTCCATAAGAAAGTCAAATGAGGGTCATATCACCCCCAGAGTAATGCCTCTGCTGTTCCCACACGGATGCCCTAGGGGGCTTTTCCTTCCATGTCCCCCACCATAGATATTTCATTATTTCACTCAAGAATGTCTGTCATTCTTGAACTTTTTATTTCATATTCTCAGAAAATACATTGAGAATTGTAAGAATAGGTTTTTAAAAACCCAACCGATAGATCTTAGAATATAATTTGTGAGACTAATCACTATAGTTTGCAATAAAGAAAATTGAATGAAGTTTCTAAGCAAGTTTCTATTTATTCTCAAAATATTTTAGGGGCCCTTTCTATGCCAGATACAACTCCCAGCCTAGGACACAAAGATTAAAACCTTTTCTCTGGCCGGGCTCTGTGGCTCAGCCTGTAATCCCAGTGCTTTGGGAGGCCAAGGCAAGTGGATTGCCTGAGCCCGTGGGTTCGAGACCCGCCTGTGCAACTTGGTGAGATCTCATCTCTACAATAAATCAAAAGTTAACTGGACGTGGTAGTGCGCGCCTGTAATTCCAGCTACTTGGAAGGCTGAGGCAGAAGGAACGCTGGAGCCAAGCAGGTGGAGGCTGCAGTGGCCGGGAGTGGCCACTGCACTCCATTCTGGGTGACAGAGTGAGACTCCAACTCAATAAATAAATAAATAAAACCTTTTCTTTACCCTGGAAGAGTGCATGGATCTGTTGAAAGTCACAGATACTTAAATGGTTATACAATAAGTTTTGTAAACTAATTTTGTCTTTGGAAATTCTGCTAATATTACATTGAATAATAAATAAGCCAGTATAAGAATCATTTATCAAAACATTTTATATGGCTTAGTCTGGGCCCTAGCATTTGTTAATTAGTTCAATGCCCTCACCCCAAATCATTTGCAGGTATGTGGAGATCAGGTTGTTTCCATAGAACTTTCTGCAGTGGTGGAAATCCTCTACATTTGTACTGTCCAGTAAGGTAGCTACTGATGTACTATTGAGCACTTGAAATGTAACTGGTGTAACTGAATTTTATATTTAAAGGTGTTTTTTTTTGAGTCGAGTTCCTACTCTCTCACCCAAGCTGGAGCGCAGTGGCACAATCACGGCTCACCACAGCCTCGATATCCTGGACTCAGACCTCCCGAGTAGCTGGGACTACAGGCATATGCTACCACACCCAGCTATTTTTTAAAATTTTTTTGTAGAGACAAGGTCTCTCTATGTTGCCCAGGCTGGCCTCGAACTCCTGGAGCCTCCTGGAGGCTCAAGCAACCTTCCTGCCTTGGCCTCCCAAAGTGCTGGGAGCAGGTATGAGCCACTGCCCCTGGCCTTACATTTTAATTTTAATTTATATAAATTTAAATATCCACACATGGCTGGTGGTTACCACGTGGCATAACAGTTCTGGAGTTCTTGTCCCAGGAGGATCTGGCCAGATTTACCAAAACCAGTGAAGGTTAATCAACAGAGATTAAAATCAAGTAACACACCAATGGGAATGGTCAATGAGGCATGAAAGAAAGAACCACCTGCCTGCCCACCTGGACCCACTCAACCTTGAATGTCTGGAAGAACATGAGCCTGTTACTCAGATGCAGCAGGAAAGGAGGTGGGAAGGGCAACCCTCACGCAAGGCCGAGCAGCCAAAAAGGAACTACCAGGCACAAACCAACCACAGAGCAAAGCTGGGTGGGCAGCACAAAGCTGGGGTATCCAAAAGGAAAATGTAAGCAAGTTCAGACACAAGTCCAATGTTTAAACATTGGAGATACTAGAAAAATCAATTGAATCCAATCCAAAAGCCATTTATTGACTACCCTCCTTCCATCCACAAATGTCTTTCGGAAGATTTCCTGTGTGCTCAGCACCAAGGGAGGTGGTTATTAAGAAATCTATAGCAACATCAGTCTTGGCCTTAAAGAGGCTTACAATTTTTCTCGAGACCAAATACACAGACCGACAACAGTGAGAAACTGACACGAGACAATACTCAGTAGAGCACTGCATTGTATTTATTTAGCCACAAAATGTACACACATAGACCAGTGAGAAACGTATCCGAGGTGGTACTCAGTAAAGCACTACATTGTGTTTATTTAGTTGCATCTATAGCTTACCTGTCAACAATATGCACCGTGTGAGAGGTGAGTGTAGACTGCTCTCACCTGGAAGGGCTTCATGAGAAGCAGAAAGTGTGGTTCAGACTCTGCAAATCTCAGGACTCAGTTCGAGTTAGACAGGCATCCCAGACCCTTCACAACCTGGCTGCCACCTACCTGCAGCAGCATCCTTTATTACAGTGGTCCCCAACATTTTTGGCATCAGGGACTGGTTCTGTGAAAGACTATTTTTTCACACCTCACTGCTAATGTAAATCTGTATTTGTAACCACTCCCCAGCGCTAGCATCACCGCCTCAGCTTCACCTTAGATTAACAGGCAATAGATTGTCATAAGGAATGTGCAACCTAGATCCCTCATATGCGCAGTTCACAGTGGGGACCCCTGCTGTATTAGATCTACACCACCCCATGTTTTTGCCAGAATGAGTGGCAGTTTCCCAAGGTGCCCTCATCTCTCCGGCTGAGCCACTACATGGGCAGAACATGGTCTGGTGGACCTGCCTGGGATACTCAGACCCTGAAGCTGCAGACTGGTGACTGAATTCTGTCCTTACCAATTCCTAAGTGGGTGATGTCAGGTTTCCTACTCTGTAAAATGAGAGTAATAATATTATCCACCTATAGGGTTTCTATGAACATTAAATGAGATACACAGAGCAATCTATTTTGTATTACTTTTCATACTTAAAAACTACTTTACTGAAGTATTGACATACAAAAATCAGTGACTATTTAATGTATGCAATTTAGTGGGTTTAGAGATATATATATACATCCATGAAACCATCAATACAATCTATGCTATAACATAGCTATAGTTTCTACAAGTTTTCTCCCATATTTTATATACTATTTGTTTGTGTGATAAGGACACAAGGCATACCACTTAGCTTTTTTTTTTTTTTTTTTTGAGTCAAGATCTCACTCTGTTGTCCAGGCTGGAGTGCAGTGGCACAATCATGGCTCACCACAGCCTTGACCTCCTGGACCCAGGTGATTTTCCTGTCTCAGTCTCCCAAGTAGCCCGGACTACATGTATGTGCCACCATGCCCAGCTAACTTTTTTGATTTTTTTTGTAGAGACTAGGTCTTGCTATGTCACCCAGGCTGGTCTTGAACTCCTGGGCTCAAGCAATCCTCCTGCTTTGGCCTCCCAAAGTGCTGGGATTACTGGCATGAGCCACAATGCTCAGCCTAGCATCTTTTAGCTATACATATTAATTATAAGCATTAAGCTATCCAGTAGGTCCCTAATACCTATTCGTCTTGCATAACTGAAACTTTGTTCCCTCTGACTAATATGTTCCCATTCCTCCTTCTTCTGGTTCCTGTCGACCTCCAAAACACTCTCTGCTTCTACAAGCTTGGCTATTTCAGATTCCTCATACAAATGGTATCATCCTCCAAGTTCATCCACGTCATCATAACATATGACAGGGTTTCCTTCTTTCTTAAGACTGAATATTATTCCATTGCATATATATATATATATATATATATATATATATATATATATATATATACACACGCATATAAATATATTAATATATATATCACATTTTCTTTATCTATTCATCTGTTGTTGGATGTTTATGTCACTTCCATGTTCTGGTTATGGTGAATAATGCTGCAATGAACACAGGAGTGCAGATATCTACTGGACAGAATGATTTCATCTCCTGTGGATATACATCTAGAAGTGAAACTGCTGGATCATATGGTAGGCCTGTTTTGTAATCTTGAAGAAACTCAGGCCAGGCTCAGTGGCTCAGTCTGTAATCCCAGCACTTTGGGAGGCTGAAACAAGTAGATTGCCTGAGACTGCGGGTTCAAGACCAGCTCAGGCAACTTGGCAAGACCTTGTCTCTACAATAAATCAAAAAAATTTAGCTGGGCATGGTAGTGCACGCCTGTAGTTCTGGCTACTTGGAAGGCCAAGGTGAAAGGCTCTCCAGAGCCCAGCAGGTCGAGGCTGTGATGACCATGAGCATGCCACTGCTCTCCAGCCTGGGCAACAGAGTGAGACTCCAACTTAAAAAAAAGAAAGAAACTCTGTACTGCTTTCCATAATGGCTGTACTAATTTACACTCCCACCCACAGCAATGTACAAGGCTTCTCTTTTTTCCACATCCTCACTGACACATGTCATCTTTTGCTTTTCTGGTAATACTGATCCTAACTGGGGTAAGGTGAAATCTCAACATGTTCTAATTTGCATTTCCCTGATAATTCGTGATGTGATGTTGGGCACCTTTTCATAACCTTGTTGATCATGTGTGTGTCTTCTTTGGAAAATGACTATTCATTTTCTTTGCCCATTTTTAAATCTCTGTTGTTGGATTGCTGGCATTCACTATATAGTTTGGATATTAACCCTTTATTAGATATATGTTTTGAAAATATCTTCTCCCATTCCATAGGTTTCTTTTGCATTTTGTTGATTGTTTCTTTTGCTGTGCAGAAGTTTTTTACTTTACCCAACAACTTCCAACCCATCTTTTAAGGTTGTGGTCAGGTATTCCCTGTCCCAATAAATCTCCCCTGCTCTCTCTTCCCTTGCCTTCCTTTCAC
Organism: Cephalopachus bancanus; assembly: GCA_027257055.1. Classification (NCBI taxonomy): domain Eukaryota; kingdom Metazoa; phylum Chordata; class Mammalia; order Primates; family Tarsiidae; genus Cephalopachus; species Cephalopachus bancanus. The sequence continues at coordinate 1,138,523 of JAPVLO010000091.1, forward strand.
TTGTTGGGAATCCTTCCTGAGGAACAGCCTATCAACCTCACCCAGAGCCAAGGAGATCATACACTCTGCTTCTCCTGAAACACTTCCAGTTTGTTTGGTGTCCCATGTAGTTTTTATCACTTGTCCCACCTGTTTTATTTTTCTATAAAATACTGTTGGTAGTGCTCACATTAAAATAAGTCAGAGTAACTTTGGTAGATGTCCACCCTATACTTCCAACTTCTATTGGTCTGGTCTGCAAATATGTAAGATACATGAGCAGTAAATAAGTTTCTCACACGAATGTAGGTTTAAATCTGAAAGATGATCAGCAATAACTAGTCTGCTTTGCCGAACTTTTCTAGATGAAAGTTGGAACATGTGATAACATCACCATTTTGAGAATTTGCTGCTACTAAGATGAAGTACATACAACACCTTCTGGCTTCAGAAGGTGGTGGGAGATGGATTCCACACCACTGCTCCTGCCAGGGATTTGGTGTGGTGGCCAGTTGTGTCTTGGTCAATGTAGTGGTAGGAACGATGCACAAAGTTGCCAGGCCTCCGGTAAGTGTAGTAGGGAAAAAAAGGGAATTATACATTTGGTGTCTGTGCAAAATATGTGAGAATTAGAGACTGAGAAGCCCTGCAAGAAAGTGTATGATGCATTGTCTAAATACTCCTGCTCTTGAGGTTTCCCATTTATAAAATAGGATAAAATTTCAGCTATTTTACTACTTGGTAACACTCATATTTGGCAATAAATGTTTTCAGTAGCAATTGAATAAAACAAAAAATGTGCACTTTAAATGAAAAACGAAGTACTGAATTTCCATATATCAAGAAAGATGATGAATACACAGCTTGTGCAAAATGTTTGATGACATTTACTATCCACCACTGGGGGTCCTGGTGATATCACTGACCACATTAAAACGAGATACAAAACTACTGAAGAAGCACCAACCTCTACTACAAACATTAGAACTGCTTTGGTTTTTCTGTTTGTTTGCTTGCTTGTCTTTGAGTTGGCGTCTCATTCCGTCGCCCAGGCTGTAGTGCAGTGGTACGCTCATGGCCACCCCAGCGTCAACCTGCTGGGCTCAGGCGATCCTTCCACCCCAGCCTTCCAAGTAGCCAGAACTGCAAGCGTGCACTATTATGCCTGGCTAATTTTTTGATTTATTGTAGAGATGAGGTCTCACCAAGTTGCCCAGGCTGGTCTCGAACCCATGGGCTCGGGCAATCCTCTCACCTCGGCCTCCCAAAATGCTGGGATTACAGGCTTGAGCCACCATGCCCGGCCTAGAACTGTTTTAAGAAGGCCATGCCCCCAAACAAGAATTTCACATGTTCGGCTGCAGAAGGTGTGTTTACGTATCACCCTGTGAAGCATGACTTTTCATTTAGATCAAACAACAATTCTTCTAAATCAATTTCACCCATTTTAATTCCAAGTCTACATTACAAAAAGTGTACTGACAGTGGTACATGTGTTGGCAACATTAGCAAAAGAACAGTTGCACGAAGCCCATCTTATATTAGAATCCTCAGATACTTCAAATAGAAAATCAGTTCATTCCAATAAAGGTTTGATTTTTTTCCCATACAATTCATGGAATCAAAGTAAAACTTTTAGAAGCTTATTCTCAAATAAAATATCGGATATTGTTGGGAATGCTGTTATAAGTTCAGTTTAAAAGTTCAAGCATTAAAGATAAGATATATTTTGCAGTAATAATGGGAATACAAATTTTAGGGGAAGCACATATTCATGGAAAAATAATGTTCTTACTAAATTAAGAAAGCTACAGAATATAATGTACTTAGAAATGGTTGTGGGCACATAATTCATAATTGTGTCCAAACCACTGTGATATTCCACTAAAGGAAATAGAAACTGTCATTGTCAAAAGTGGTAAATATTTTTATATGTAAACAAAGTAACTAGAGTACAAAATTCCTGTGACAGAGCTTATATTAAGTATCCAATCACCTACTACCCACTTCCCCCCAAAAAACCAATACCAATCAAATGAAAAGACCCTAAATCAACAATAATAACAAAAACTCTAGCTTGTCAGTACACATTTTCTTTCTCTGTTACTCATCAGCAATCTGATTTTAGAAGTGTTTGAAACTTTGAATAACTACTTTGTAAATCAGCCTACGTCTTTTGGAATAATCCCTTAAGTGTTAGTTGCATTTTAATGAAAATTACTTGGAATATTTTAATAAATTATTCAATAAATGAAGTGCAAAAATTTCAGATTGTAAAGCTTTTTATGAATTGTCATTATCTAAAACAAGCTTACACAGGGACACATTCAAATAGCGTCTACTGAAGCAAAGGAGGACATGAACAGATTAAACTGTGGGAGCTCAGAAGTATACTACCTTGACTTGTGGGAAGGATCTTTTGATGGAGGTTCTACTTTTAATTGGATCAATTTATATTCAGTACTGAAATGGAATATAATTAAAAAGGCCTGCAATTTTACCACATTTAACTTTGGTAAGATACTCAAAGGAATCATTATAAATAGAAATTATTTGACAAGTTGTGCCTTGTGAAAATATTTGTTGAGTAAAGATGGGTGAGGGCAAAAGACATACCTTGTAAAGTTATTTTGGTTGAAATATTAGCACAGTTCAATATAAAAACATTAAAATTGAGAATACTCTCCATTTATTTGCATTTTATCTGAGCTTACTAAATAATTCAGTGCCCATAGAGTATTTTCTCAGTTAAAAATACTTTGGACCACAGAGAAAGGTCAACTTCAAATTTATTACTCATAAAATATAGCTGTCAATGATGTGGCAGACAATCTTATTTTTATTTTTATTTTTATTTTTGAGTCAGAGTCTCACTCTGTTACCCAGGCTGGAGTGAAGTGGCACACTCACGGCCACCGCAGCCTCAACCTGCTGGGCTCAGGCGATCCTTCCGCCTCAGCCTTCCAAGTACTTGGAACCACAGGCACGCACCACCAAGCCCAGTTAATTTTTCTTGATTTATTGTAGAGATGAGATCTTGTCAAGTTGCTCAGGCTGGTCTCGAACACCTGGACACAGGTAGTCCTCTCACCTCAGTCTTCCAAAGTGCTGGGATTACAGGTATGAGCCACCGACCGTGCCTGACATTATTTTTATAAAGTAATAGCAACAAGCAACTTTATTATTTATGGTGTGGATATAGTATGTGTATATATATCTATATATATTTATAATATATATTTTTGAGTAGGAGTCTCAGTCTGTCGCCCAGGCTAGAGTACAGTGGCACGCTTGCTCATGACCACTGCAGCCTCGACTTGCTGGGCTCAGGTGATCCTTCTGCCTCAGTCTTCCAAGTAGCTGGAACAACAGGGGTGTGCCCCCACACACTGCTAATTTTTTGATTTATTGTAGATGAGATCTCGCCAAGTTACCCAGGCAGGTCTCCAACCCCTGGACTCAGTCAATCATCTTGCTTCTGCCTCCCAAAGTTCTGGGGACAATCTTATTTTTCAAATTAAAAACATAACAACATTGAGGCTAGGCTCGGTGGCTCATGCCTGTAATCCCAGCACGTTGGGAGGCAGAGGCGAGAAGATTGTCTGAGCCCAGGGATTTGAGATCAGCCTTTGCAACTTGGCAAGACCTCGTCTCTACAATACATGAAAAAATTAGATGGGCATGGTGATGTACACCTGTAGTTCCAGCTACTTGAAAGGCTGAGGCGAAAGGATCACCTGAGCCCGGCAGATCGAAGTTGCAGTAGCCGTAAGCATGCCACTGCACTCCTGCCTGGGTGACAGAGTGAGACTCCCACTCAAAAAAAAAAAAAAAAAAAGTCATTGAAATAAATACATGCTTTAAAAATGCCACTGACTTACTGCATTGGAGACAGTTATGACTAAGAAACTGGTTATATAGTATTTGACTATGTACCAATAATTATCTTGCTTATATTTTCTTAATTAATTTTAAATTACTTATTTAAAATTTTGCTTTATGTACATAAAAATGTTATTTTCTATTTTACAAAGAATTTTATTTTTATATTCATTTTAAATGGAACTACTTACAGTTTTGTCACTATGCTAAAACAAATTTATTAGTCAATGTGTAATTTCAAACACCATATAACTATCATTATGATTGTCACCATATAAATGTCATAAAGTATCATAACTGACACCTATCTCAAGAGTGTCACAGGTTGGACACGTTCTGGGTCTACCCTAGCCATAGCTTGCACCAGCCTGTGTCACTATTGTCTATATATCATTCTTTCCCACTAGACTGGAACCTCTTTGAGAACAAGGGTTTGATGTCACTGACTTCGTTTTCCTTTAATAGCCTTTACCATGTGTCAGACACTGTTTAACTATTTTAATCCTCACTAACCCCTGAGATGGGCATTCTAATTACCCCCATTTGCAGATGAGAAAATTGAGGTGGGGAAAAGATAAAGTAATTCAACCACGGTTTGCGAGACAAAGTAGCAAACGTAAGAAGTCATATCTGTTCATTTCTGCTTGCCAGCAAAATTTTCCAAGCTCCTGACTTTGTGCAGTTCTTTGGAAAGATGCGATGCTTTGAAGACAAACTAGGAGAGAGCACATAGCCCCCTATCTCCCTTGCCTGAGTCATATATTCCTTAAAAGAAATGACCCCAATCCTTGCCTTTTCCTATACATAAGGTAACGTCTGATGGGGTTAGTGATTATGCTTCAATAATCTGTATAACCAGGTGTACTTTAGTAATCTATAACCAGACTTACTCTTTAAAAAAAAAACAACAGGATTTATTGAGAGGACAGAAAAGCTCCCAGAGTGGAAGGGGACCTGAAGGGGTTGCCCCAAGATATACTCTTATGCCCAAACCTTAATGTGAATTTGCACATACTGAATCTTCATAACATTTATATACATTGTGAGCTGTAACACTGCTTTGAAGCAGCCTGCCTGATCTGTTCCCAAGCCATAGCCTTCAATAAGACTTCTGAATAAAACTAGATTTAATTCTTTAAAATCTTGGCCTTTTTTCTTTCTTTCTTTCTTTCAATCAACAGATTCCACGTCCTAGACTCGGTTGAGATTTGAGCTGAGGCAGTCTGGCTGTGGAGTCCAAGTTCCTAACCACTCTCTACTGGCCTTCTCTGGGTAAATGCTTTCAGTCAATGTTTGTGGAATGAATAAAAGCAGAATGAATGAATGAATGAGCAGGGAGAGGGCAATAGTCATCATTGCAACAATGATGAGTAAAAAGATCACAGTGAGGGGGAGTGCCCACCATGCAGCTTCCTAATCACATGCCAGGACTGGAAGGTTCTGAGAGGGAACCGGCACTTTTCAAGGGAAAGTGACTTACCTTAAGTAAACATGGTTATTTACACAGCACACCAGCTGCCAGATGCAAGGAGTCAAGAAAACAAACGGTTTTTCCCCTGCTAATAACAGAGGCCGCCTCGTTTGGGCTGTTTACTCAGACACTAAAAACCGGATGCTCTCTCTGACTAAAACAAGGATGATGTGTACCCGTCCCATCAGGCCCTGGTGACAGGTTTGGCCTGGAACTTGGGCCTGAAGGACAAAAGTCAAGCCTTGAAGCACTCCCAAATGTCTGGAGTTGGAGGTAGGGGATGGTAGCGCCATCAGCTGAGGATCTGAGAGGGAAGGCCAAGAGGAATGCTAAGATTCTGTTCTGTGGGACCTGATAATGCCTTTGAGTTGGAATCGGGAAAGACTTGTCAGGGGTAGATCAGGCTTGCTGAGTGGTTGAAAAGAGAAAATGAGGCAAGGCTGAGAGAGGGCAGGGGTCTGGGTTGCCTCTAGGGCAATGAGGAGGACTCAGCAGTGTTCCTGGCAGAAGAGAGGCTTGGGGTAAGGGAGACACAGTTGCCTTCCAGAGGAAGGATAAAAAGACATCACTTGGAGAAGGAAAACGACAACCACTGTCATACCCAGTTTACCCCTGCCTCCTCCCTCCAGCACACCCGGGAGGGAAGTCCATGTGTCTCCAAGTCTTAGACTCCTTCCCTCCTGCTTACCCCTGCCTTTCTTTCAGCGTCAGATCCACAGAGTGGTAGTTCTTACCAACCCTGCTTCCTTATCTTTCATAGGTGTTTCCCTCCAAGATACCTGCACCTTTCAATCTTGTTCCAGCATCTGTTTCTTGCAGGACTGAAACTGACATGCTTCCCATAACTCAGCAAGTGACGCTGCTTTTTAAAGACCCAGAGAAAATTTTTGTGTCATACTCTTTGATATGTCCTGTTATCAAGGACCCAAGATGCATGGTTAATGGGTTCACTTATTCAGTTAGGTGTTCATTTAAATCAATCACTTTAGTATGTATTAATTAAGCACCGCTGAATGCCAGGAACTGTGCTGAATTCTGGGAATGTAACAGCAAACAGACATATCCTGTCTAGGTGACTTGGAAAATGAAACACTGTGAAGAGTGCAGGGAGGAAGACTCACTCTCAGTGTAGCTGAAACTTAATGCAACATAAGGGGGACCCGAACAACCTGGAATTTATTTATAAAAAATTGTGTGTTTATTCTTACATGTTTAAATATCAGTCACTTTCAAAGACTCTCTGTTTGATGCAATATACCTATCCAGACTCTTTTTCCATTGCTCAAAACAGTTTTTGAACTCCTCATTTTTGATGCCTTTGAGACCAGGCACGTGGCTCTCACCTGTAATCCCATCATTTTGGAAGGTCAAAGTGAGAGAATTGCCTAAGCCTAGGGAGTTAAGACCAGCCTGGATGACTTGGCAAGATCTCATCTCTACAATTAAAAAAAAAAAGAGTCGGCCATGGTGGCACGTGCTTGTAGTTCCACTGTTTGGATGGCTGAGGCCGAAGGATCTCCTGAACCCAGCAGGTGGAGGATGAGGTAGCCCTGAGCGAGCTACTGCACTCCATCCTGGATGACAGAGTGAGACCCTAACTCAAAAAAAGAAATATATATATTGATGCCTTTTAATGTTTCTGCTGTTTTTTTGTTTCACTCCTTCCACATTGGCAAAATGTTTCCCTTTGAGGACTTTTTTAATCCGGGGAAACAAACAAATAAAAACCAAAAAAAAGTTGCTTGGGGTGAGATCGGGTGAATAGGGAGGGCGGGGCATGGGGGTTGTGCCGGTTTTGGCCAAAAACTGCTGAACACTCAGCACGTGTGGACAGGTGCACCCATCACGAAATAGGCAAATACGTTGAAAGAATCTCCAAAAAAAATTCACTGAAGTCAAACGCAGCATCTCACAACAACACTAGCTGGTACGATGATGCCAGTGGGTCCCTAGAACACTCACCTAGCGGGGGAAGCCTGAACTTCAAAAAATAATTCCTCATAGATCCCACCTAAGGAAAAAACATGTGAGATGATCATCCCACCAGATCACAAAGATCTTCAATTTCACACCGAAACTTCTGCTGTGGCTGGATCCCTTCCACACTAGCATATTCATCTCTTCCCACCAGCACCTCCATGGCAAGAACGCAGCTTGGCCTGCTGACTTCTATGGTAGCACTTGCAGGTTGGCATGTGCCAGCTACCTTTTCTGCCTTCAATTCCCACCACCACCTACGAGGCAGGCAAAACACTTCCACTTGGCTGGAGCCACCAGAAAGCAGATCTACGTAAAGTGCCACAAAGGTCATCCAGTTGGGCCAGCTCCAGGCCAGAGAAGGAGCTGAGGTCCAGCCAAAGTTTGCATCGGAGGCCATGGCAGTGGGACGAGAATGGCCTCAGCAGAGTCTGGGGGCAGCCTCTGTGGGACCCAAGGGAGCCAGAGACCACTGCAGCCTGTCGGGCTCTTGGAGAAGACCAGCCCCCGGGCTAGTGGGCCTGTCTCTGCCACAGTCACACTTAGGGCTGTGGTTAAAGGACTGGCCTCAGGGAGGGAGTGGGTTTGAATTCCAACTCTGCCACCCTCACCCTGTGACAAAGAGCAAGTCCTTTAACTTCTCTAGGTCTCAGTTTCCTCTGCTGCAGAGGAGAGAGAGTAGCTGCACCTCCCTCACTGGGCTGTTGTGAGGATTAAATGAGATAATATGCAGAAAGCACACAGCACTGTGCAAGCCAACTTGAAGCGCAACGATTATTCTAGTTTGCCTGGTTCTAGCCTCTAACCACGTGTCGTTATACTTTTGCCTACTTCCCCACAAAAAAGGAAAAATAAAATGTAAATTCCTTCTGCTTTCATGGGGAGCTTTCTGCAATTTCACCCATCAGAAGGAGTCAGGGGCCCACAGACTCTTCGCAGACACACTAGTCAAACCCACGGACTAAAATGTCCCATCAGCCTCTGAGGTACCTCTACTTGGTCCACTCATGGCCACCCTGGGAGAAATAAGGGCCTTGAGTAAAACAATGGGATGAATTGTGCCTCTTAGAGGAATTTCATCTGTGACTGAGTAACAGGTTTTGATCTCAGGCTCACTGCCAGCTAGGAAGTGAAACCCTTTCCGGAACACTTGCTGTTTTGTTGGTTTTCCCCTGGAGATTTAATGATTTCACCTAGAAACTTTTAGCTGACAAGCGCACTCTGTGCAGAGCGTACCCCTGTAAAAACTGATGAGGTATTTTATGGATTCCCCAACACACTCTTTCTTGAGGGTGGGGATGTCCTAAATCAACAATTGGACACCCCCACGGGTATGCATTTCTTGTTACCAAAGTGAACTCTGGGGCTGTCCACGTGACACAAGGTAGCCACCCTGAAAGTCTTTTTTTTTTTTGTAACCCAAAGACCCAAACAAGAGAATGAGAAAGAGAAAAGGCCCTTGTGTCTGCTGACAGGTTTATCGTAAGAATTTGGATGGTGAAGCGGGTTTCAATTTGAAGAGCGTCTAGGCAGGGTTGGCGTTGGGAGCAGGGGCTGAGGGAGCTTCTAGACCTTTCCACATTCATTCCAAGCAGGGTGATTACAAATCAGCTCTGCAGATGGCAGCACAGACCCCCGTGTGGTGGGCTGTCTTGGGCAAACAGCAGATTTGGAACCATGGAAGAAAAATAGGAAAACTTTCTGTGTGTTCTTCATTTCTTCCCATTTAAAATTCCACCGTATTCGTAACTTCAGATCAAGAGGACTAATATGGGCAACTCCTCAGGGAGGTCAGCCCTCCTGTCCTTCCCTTTCATCTTGTCAGCCAGTTGTGATGGGATCCACAGGCTGCCTCGTGAAAGCAGGCCTGAACCACCAGTAAAGGCGGCTATAAATACCCTTCTTGGCAGCTGGCTTCAGTGGAGCGCCCACAGCTGAGGGGTGGGAGCCCCGGGAAGCACCTGCACCTCTTTGGGGCACATCCGAGTCGGGCCTGGCTTCCCACCCTCAGCCTTTGAACGGCCGACCTTTTCCAGCTTTGAGGAAGCCCTGGTGGCCCTCCAGCCTCCCAGATGTGTGAACAAGGCCCCTGCTCCCGCCAAGCGCCTTTCAACTCAGAGCTAGAGTTTTATTTTCACAAGGACTGATGCAACTGACGAGCCTAGGGTAAATGAGAAGGCAGGAGAGGCGAGGAGAAAGGGAAATAAGCTCTTTTTGTAGAATGCCTTTCTCCTGATTTCACTTGTTTGGGGAAGCGTGAAACAACCACTAATCAGTCAGGCCTCTTTCCCTTGATGAGTAGGAAACTTGACAACTGGAGTTAAAAAAAAAAATCGATGAATAAATATTTCTTTCTTTCTTTCTTTTTTTTTTTTGCCTTGTTTTATTTATGAAGCATGGGCTACAAGATCCCTTATGGACATTTTAAATAACCACTAGCAAGTCACAACAGCAGCTAATGGCCAATTGTAAATGGAGTTCTGCTGTGAGGTTGTCAGTCAAAGTGAGACAGTATTTAAAAACCGGGCTGCAGACGAGATGAGGGAGTTTAAAGACCCATTGGACAACAGTTCTCACACTTCGGCGAGCAGAAGAATTGCCTGGAACACTTGTTTAAGAGACGGACCCCTGGTTCCCACCTCTGGAGATCTGAAACTATGTAGGCCAGGCCCAGGAACCTGCATTTGCATCCATACATCATTCCAACCTGAATACTCTGGGGCGGGCCTACACTTTGAGAGACAATGCTCTACAACAGAAGTTCACAAAGGGAGGGCCCCCAATCAGCAGCAACAGCAAATGTGTTGGAAATACTGATGCCTAGGCCAACCCCAGATAGACAGAATCTGAAACTTTGGGGGTAGGGCCCAGCAATCTGTTTTAACAAACCTCCAGATGATTATGAAGCCCACTCTACGTTGACAGACACGGCCCTAGAGATTTCTTACAAGCAAGGAGCGCAAACGCTGGAACAGTGGTGATCCCAATGCACAGTCAGGATTGAGAACCACCATTCTGGATTCTTCCACTGGGATCTAAATGCTAATCGCACTCTCTTGGCCCCTGTTTTTCTGAGCATTTTGAACCAAGTGAGAGTTAATAAGGTGAAGGGGAGAAAATGTGGGCTTTGTTTCAGATAGACAAAGACTCGAGCTCTTCATCACCTTCTTCCCCTGCGAAAAGGAAGGAATGTTGCCTTCCTCACAGCAGTGCTGTGAAGAGGAGAGAGACAAAATCTGGGAAAGCACTTAGCCAGTGTCTGGTAACCTGTAGAAGCTTGAGTTTCCTCCGTGTCTTTTTGCAATTTTTATTTCCCTTAGTTTAATTGGGGTCTGGAATGAGATTCTTAATCTTTATAGGAGTATAGCTTGAGGGTTCACTCATCAGAGAGCATCACAGGACTCACCTTTAAAATTCATCTCTCATTTCAGGGTAAACGTATGAAGAGCTCAGTGAACAACCTTGATGTTAAAGACGACTGGTGGTCTTAGTGTGGAAGCAGCTCAAATTAAGCACAGCCTGAATATCCACTTTGCAATGAGTCACTTTCTCTTCTATTCATTCATGTCTCAATAATGGGCAAAAACCTTATCATACTGTACATGTATGATAGTGTATATATAATTTTTTTTGAGTCGGCTCTCCCTCTGTTGCCCAGTCTTGAGTGCAGTGGTACATTCACTGCTCACTGTGTACCTGCAGTTCCAGCTACTTGGAAGGCTGAGGTGGAAGGATCACCTGAGCCCAGCAGTTCAAGGCTTCAGTGGCTGATTGCACCATGACACTCTAGCACGGATGACAGAGTGAGACTCTGACTCAAAAAAAAAAAGGAGATTCATCAACCACTTTGGCATGAAGTTGTGCTGCCTATGTTGTATATTTCAAACAATACATAAAGGTTTTATTGATCCTAAATAAATACTTGACAATGACCACTTCAATAGATTCTATAGATGAAATGGCCACAAATATGCCACAAAAATATCCAAATGTGCCACAAACTACTCTAAACATGTAGTGCAGAATTTACACAAACCATGTTTGTGGGAGTGAAGTGAGAACCCATCCATGTGCAAGGATCCAGTGTTCCACATACTTGCACTAAAATGGGGGGTGTAAGGTTTTTTGTGTAATCAAGCCCTGTGGTGGTGGGCAGCCACAGTGGCCAACTAGTCTAACTTGCAGTGAGGTAAGCAACAGCCCTGGGGCAGAGAGGGATGGCTGTACCTGAAGCACACTGCCAACTCGAACTTCAGCAAACATTTGCTGAGGGCCTGTCAGGTGCAGAGTACATTTGCATGCACAGTCTCATCCAAGGTTCACAAGCAGTTATCACCATCTTATAGACGAGGACTTGAGGTACAGGGCCATGAAGGCATTGAACAGATGCTGTGCAGTCAGTTACTAGCAGAATCAGCATATTAACCCAGGTCTTCTGGCTCCAGATCCAGTGTTGTTCCATTACACCACAGTTGTTTCCTTCCAAAAAGCAAAGTGAACATCCCAAACTGTCACTGATTTGGAATTTCTGTATCGGTTTTACAGATGACAAAATGAATACAAGGCGGGAGGCTTTAAAGAAAGGCATTACTCTAATCCATTCATCCAGCCATAGGCCATTGGAAAATAAAAACAAAGGAGAGACTCAGGCTGACTGGGCTCCTGACCTGGGTGTCAAGAACGTGCTGGTGTCTGCCGAGTTACCCACAAGGAGGAGGAGCTGAGAAGCTGAACCAGGCAGGGAAACAAGGAATGTTGTTTCATTTATCCCAGAAGAGGTTTCTTGCTTTTGCTTGCTGGTTCACTTATTCATTCATTCATCTAGTCTTTATTCATTCATGGTTTTTTTTATAAGTGAGACAACCTTGTTTACTCATGTATCTTCTAAAACAATTTTAGAAAATGATATATCCTCTTGACCTTTATAAAGATGAGATTTAAAGTTTCGAATTCTGTGTTTAAATAGTCGGAAAGATGTAATTCTGGCCTATAGTCAATATTGACAATTTACAATAAAACGTTAATTCATGCATGTATATATGACCAAAGGAATATAGATACCAATTGTATATTTCTTTGATTCAAAGGAGCATAGATAGCAGTTATAGATTTATCATCCAAAATTTTAAAATACATGCACAACCTTTTCATAGTAAGAACTTTTTTCCTTGAACTCATATTTCCATTTCATTTCACCAACACTACCCCAGTTTTAAGGCATTTCATACTTAAAACCCCATTATTAATCACCCTATCATAATTCTATGTAGAAATAATGTAAGTCAAATTGATTTTTAAATATTTCCTGTAATCTTAAAACTTTAGGTGTTAAAACTTCTGGGCTGGGTTATCATCAAAATTATGAAAACAAAATTAATCAGAACAACATAAATATGACAACTTTAGCAGTATAAAATCAGGAGAAGTATGCCTTTCTATTTGAGCACAAAAGGCATCTGGGTAAGGGGAAACTTTCTCATAATATTTCCCTGCAGGCATGTTCACAGCCTGATCTTATTAGGAAAGAGTACCTGTCTAAGATCTGGAAATTAATTCCCTGAAATAGATCCAATCTAGCATACCCCAACTGGGAATGCTGCTTCCCTGGGAGCCAAAAGCACATGAATAAGTAACCACAGCACAAGGAGGATGTGTCAAGTATACCTGGTAGGGACTAGGTAAGAGATAAGCCTCATTTAAATGGGAAATCTGGCATAAAGAATGGTTAGCTAGACAAAGGATGATTACCTACTAAAAGGCATAAAAGAGAACTGTAAGGGGTCATGGAAGTAGAAACTGCAGAAGGAAGGAAAGAACTTAGAGATTCACGGGAGAGTCCTGCAAGGCTGCGGTGAAGAACTTTGGAGAGAGGGTGTCATGGCTGCAGGGAGGAAAAAACAGGCTGCTGCAAGAGCGCTCACTGCAGCGCCCTGAGAGCCATCACCCCTAGGCTGGGACCCTCTGCACCCCAATGTGCTCACGACTATGTGGGAAACAACCCAGGGAAATAAAGTGTCCCTTCCTTCCTTGCCAGCTTTGCAGTCTCCCTGCAGCGCCCTCTATTGGCAGAGCCCAACACTGACCGTGCTGTCAAAGGAGAAATGTAACAGGTCATAAAGCAAAAGAAAAAAGGGTGGGTTTGGAACCACAAGGCAATAAATTAACTGGAACAAACGTCAGGAGAAAAGTACAGTTAACAGATTAGGGAATACAGAGAAAAGGTAAATGACTCCTACTCTTCCAGATCAATAGACTGACGGACTCTATCCTGGATCCTGATCTAACGCCTTCAGGCTCATGTAAAAACTGCAGAGTAAGCAGAAACGAAATGACTCCCTTGCCAGGATGCCTAGGGCTGAGGGTCTTTCCCCAAGCTCGCAAAACTTTGACTTTGTTCCTGTGTGCACAGCATGGGGAACCGTTTTCTCACGTGTTCAGGAAGCTCAACCAGGATTCTGGAGGTGAGAATTGTTGATCTGTCATCCAAGCCATGGCCGGTCCCCACCACCAGTCCTTCGAGATTGCTTTACTGCTGAGTTCCCATCCAAGAAGAACAGAATGGCAGAGGGCAGAGGATACACTATTTTGATTTTTCATATTTCTGCTCTGCTTGGAAGTGGTTTTCACACAGCCCCCAAATTGGCACACATGCACACATTTCCCTCTCGCCAATCCCCCTTCAGTCTTATCGCTGCAGTCAGGAAGACAGTATAAAAAAAAATTCGTGTTAGTGCCAACCAACTGCGACAGGATTTTATTTCAAAATCACTCTCTGTTGGCTTTCCTGGTATGAAACTCCCTGCCACATTCTATAAAACACCCCATTAGCTGCCTCAAACGTCTTTAGAAAGTAGCCTTCCGAAAGGCTGCATGATGTGTGGAACGTGTCCTGGCTGAGTATCGGAGGTGGAGGTGATTCCGTTTCTACCTCTGTGTTTGAGAAAATCACTCAGCTTCTCATCGCCTCCCTAGGCATCTCCCCCTGAGATCCTCCCCTGAGATGCCTCCCCCTGAGGCATCTCCCCTCTTGCTGAGGCCTCAGAACCATGTTTACAGTCATCAGCCTCATGTTCGTGGGATTGAGCACTGTTGGGGTGGAAGAGGTCAAGGGGATTTCTTAGGAAACCCATATACACAGTCTGGGTAGAGCTGCACCCACAGCTCTTTTCTATGCCCTGTAATTTACATTACTTTGTTTTAGTTTTTTTAGCCAGGGTCTCACTTTGTCACCCAGGGCTCAACCAGGGCACAACCCTGAGTTCGCTGCATCTTTGAATACTTGGACTCAAGGAATCCTTCTGCCTCAGTCTCTGGAATAGCTGGGACTACAGGTGTGTGCAACCGTGCCCAGCTAATTTTTTGATTTTTTTTTTTTCGTAGAGACGAGTTCTCACTATATAACCCAGGCTGATCTTGAATCCTGGGCTCAAGCAATCCTCCCACCTTAACCTCCCAGAATGCTGGGATTACAGACATGAACCACTGCACCCGGCTAGTTTTTTGTTTGTTTGTTTTAATTAGAGTATAATATACATAAAATACACAAATTGATGATTTTTGACATAAATATATGCCTGTGTAACAACTTTTTGATTTTTTTGAGTCAGGGTCTCTGTCGCCCAGGCTGGAGTGCAATGGCATGATCACGACAATCACTTCTCACGGCAGCCTCAACCTCCTGGGCTTAGGCAGTCCTTCCACCTAAACATCCCAAGTAGCTGGGACTACAGGCACATGCTACCACGCCCAGCTAATTTTTTGACTGTAGAGACAAGGTTTCACTATGTTGCCTGAAACTGGTCTCAAACTCCTGGGCTCAGGCAATACTGTAGCCTTGGCCTCCCAAAGGGCTGGGATTACTGGTGTGAGCCACTGCACCTGGCCTTAAACAACCTTTGATCACAACATAACATCAAATGACCCAAAAAGATCCTTTGTGTCCTTTCTTAGTCAATATATGTCCTTTAGAAGTAATCACTGTTCTGACTTCCATTACCATAGATTCATTTTTTCTCTTCTTGGACTTCATATACATGAAATCTGGCAGTATATACTCGTCTGCATCTGATTTCTTTCATCTAACACTGTCTATGATATTCGTCCACAGGGAGCTCTCTCTCTCTCTCTTTTATTGCAGAATAGTATTCTGTTGTATGAATATACAATAATTTATCCATTCTACTGTTGATGGACATTTGGGTGGTTTCCAGCTTGGGATTATTATGAATTAAGCTTCTACACACATTCTTGTACACATCATTTGGTGGACACAGAGATGTGTTTTTCTTGGGTATTGTATCAGTTCATCCAGAAGAGCACAACCAAATAATTTGAATAGGAAAAGTTTAATATGAAGAATGTTTATAACAGGAGTAACCAGGGATTGGCTAGTAGAAAGAGAAAGCTAAAGAATACACAAAGAGCAGTTACCAACCCTGGGGATATGTCAGAATGCTCAAGGAAGATCCACCTGCTGCCTCTGCCTCAGGGCTGAGATATAGATCTTATTGGAGAGAGCATAGCCATGGCTCACTGAATAGCAGAGAAATCGCTAGAGTGCTGCCCTCATGGAAACTTCCGGAAATCTGCTCTTTGAAGGTGCCTGGAAATCTATTATCTAGGGTGCCAGGAAAAGCAGTTCTCAGGGCACTGTCGTACCTGAGGCACTTACTACAAAATTGACTTAAGGGGTTACCTGGGAAAGCTGTAAGCCACTAGGTGCCGCTGGCTACCACTGGCTACCACGCACGGCAGAAGCTGGGAACTGGAACAGAATATACTCGTCTGGCACAGTTACAAATATCTGGAAGCTGGGAAGGCTCACATCTGCAGAAGTTGGAGAAGCCACGTGTACTGCAGTGCTGGGCACTGGGGAGGCTGCATGTGCTTTGAGCACCTTATGGGAGCCAGAGAGGTGAGCACCCTGGAACCAGGAAGCAAAACTCTTCCCCTGCAATGTCTCACCAGCAGGTTTTACTGAACAAACTTCAGTGCCAGCTGGCAAAGGAAAAAATACTGAGAAGGCCCGGGTCCGTCTTCACAGAGCAGTCAAAAAGGGTCAATTTGTTTCTGAGAGACAATAAACCAATAACTGGCACAGGTATATACATAGCATGGAGCTGCTGGGTCATAGAGTTGCTACAAATTTAGTTTTAGTGGATTTTGCCCAATAGTTTTCCAAAGACTTGTACCAATTGACAATCTCACAAGTAATGTAAGAATTCTGGTTACTTTGTATGTTTGCCAACACTTTATGGTGTCAGTTTTTCTAATGTTAGACATTCTGGTGAGTATTAAGTGGTATTTCATTGTGATTTTATTTAACATTTCCTTGATGTATAATGATGTTGAGAACCTCTTCATCTGCTTATTGGATATTTGAATATCCTCCTTAGTAAAGAGCCTGTTCAAGTCTGTTGCCCATTTTTTATTAAGTTGTCTTTTCTTACTGATTCAGAGTATGTTTTTCATGTGCTGGAGATAAGTCTTCTATCAGATGTGAATGTTGCAAATATATTTTCCAAATATGTGGTTTGACTACCTTACTTTTTTTTTTGAAACAAAGTTTTATTAGAAAAAGAAAGGAGACAAGAGAGGTGACATGATAGAGCTCACACAGGTGAAAGAAACTACCAAACTACCTTACTCTTTAATATATATTCATAGAGACAGAAGAGAAGATCACAATACTATATTTTCCAATAAGTGTATTATCTCTCTTAGGATAAATACTAACAGCTATATAGTCATGGTGACATGTTTATATAATTGGAATAAAACAATCTTTTAGAATTCATCTGTGCACTTGCCTAAGAAGGCAAATAAATATGTTAAGAATTATCATAATCCATTTAAAATATTTGTTCTTGGCCAGGCTCAGTGGCTCAGCCTGTAATCCCAGCACTTTGGAAGGCCGAGGAGAGTGGATTGCCTGACCCCGTGGATTCGAGACCCACCTGGTCAACTTGGCGAGACCTTGTCTCTGTAATAAATAAAAAATTAACCAGGCATGGTAGTACACACCTGTAGTTCTGGCTACTTGGAAGGCTGGGGCGGAAGATCGCAGAAGCCCAGCAGGTCGAGTCTGTGGTGGCTGGGAACATACCATTGCACTCCAGTCTGGGTGACAGAGTGAGACTCCAACTTAAAAAAAAAAAAAAAAATTTGTTCTTTCAGTCTGCCGGTTCTAAAGTCAAAGATTTCTAAATATGAGGAAAAGATTCAGGATCAATTAGACTCAGATTGTCTTTCTTGATTTCCAAGGAGACATCCTGCTTAAAAATCAACAGTGAGACAATGCCACTTCTGAGCACTTCAGTGGCAACTATTCTTCCCTGTCATGGTGCTTTATAATTATCAGCTGTTTTCCTTTTCAACATTAAGTTTCTTGAAAGCAGGAACCAAAAATTCTTATTCACCTTTATAACCCTAGGGCTAGCCCAGGAACTGCTTGTACTCAGTGAGTGTTCCTTGAATATCCCAATTAAATCACAGTCATCATCCATTCCAGATATGAGTTGAGACACAAACTCACAAACTGGGTTTTTAACTGACATTGGTGCTGATGGTAGACAACATGGGGAGAGATGGGAATCTGGAACAAAAATCTGATTCCTTGAGGCCTGAACCATGGGCATTAGAAGCCCCAGCACAATCCTCCTGAGATGAGAACTGATGAGAGAGGGGAAAACAGAATTTACTTTAGACCAAGAAGGGAACAGGGGGTCTGACGTAGTGCCAGAGGGACAGTTGGCTGGACAGAAGCCAGTGCGGGAGCCCCTCAGCAGAACTCACCAAGTACAACTGCCTATGAAACTCACCGAGGAGACTTGACACCAAAGCCCAGGCTGCACCATAGACCAGCTGATTCAGAATGGGGGTAGGTGGGCACATAGGTGATTCTGATGCACAGGAAAGATTAAGAAACCCTACTCTAGAGCAAAATGAGGCCGGAGGACCTCTAGACATTGACCCTAACATTTGTATTAAGAAAAGACTGATTTATATGAATTCCCATGGAAGGATCTACCAATTGGAGGTCTGAGTGCAGCAAAGTAAGCAGGTTTTTTTCCTCGCCATTTTCTTTACTTATTTTTAAAGATTTTAGAATCATAGGGTATATGTGAACATTTGTTACAGAGGTACACTGCATGAAGGTGAGGCTCAGGCTTCTAATGAGCCCTCTCCCTCACTCAATAGTGGGCATAAAGAGAAGGCCACAGTGCTTTTGTTTGTTTGTTTGTTTTTTGGTTTTTTTTTGAGTTGGAGTCTCACTCTGTCGCCCAGACTGGAATGCAGTGGCCGCTCCCAGCCACCAAAGCCTCGACCTGCTGGGCTCCGGCGATCCTTCTGCCTCAGCCTTCCGAGTAGCCGGAATTACAGGCATGCGCTATCATGCCTGGCTGATTTTTTGATTTATTGTAGAGATGAGGTCTCGCTGCCCAGGCGGGTCTTGAACCCACAGGCTCTGGCAATTCACTTACCTCTGTCACCCAGGCTGGATTGTAGTGGCACGCTCACGCCCACCTCAGCCTTGACCTGCTGGGCTTAGGTGATCCTTCCACTTCAGACTCCCAAGTAACTGGAACTACAAGTGCATGCTACCATGCCTGGCATACTCCTTTGACTTATTATAGAGATGAGGGCTCACCAAGTTGTCCAGGCTGGTCTCAAACCCCAGACTCAGGCAATCTTCTCACCTTGGCCTGCCAAAGTGCTGGGATTACAGGCTGAGCCACCAAGCCTGGCCTAAAGTAAGTAGTTTTAATCTAGGTCTGAGGGGTAGGTTTCTTTCACTGAAAACAGAAAAGCAGTAAAAAAACATACACACACACAGACACACACACACACACACACACACACACAGTTTCTGATTTTAAACTGGAGGTAGGAAAAATTAGGAAGCACAAAAGGTGACCACCTGAATTAAAAAGCCACACATAGCAAATTAGATTGTATCTCTGTTTGCTACAATTATTACAATTAGCCAACTGTATCCCTTTTGTTCTCTGAGAGTGCTTCCTGCTGTGGTGAAGTAATTTTAGTGATTAAAAAGTTGAGGCTGTGGCATGGAGGACCTTGAACACCAAGGTCAGGAGGGAAGCCAGCCATGAGGCATAACTGCACTAGGAAATTTGTGCCTAGGGTAGTAGGTAGCTTCACTAGTGAATCAGCCTCAACTTTGGAATTTTACAATTCCATGATATACACCATTTCTAAAATGTGTGGTAAGCGTTATTTTTGTCTGACTTTTCCTATCAGTCTTCCTAATACCAACAACACACCTTCGTAAGTCACTTTTCATGTGAATATAACTGGCAGTTACTGGAAGGGCTCGGGTCAAGCATGGAGAACCAGCAAACCTACGGGAAAGTTTTAAGCCCTGTAAACCTGAGGTTTAGAAAGAAAGTGCAAAGTCAACTGCAAGGTCCTCACCTTCCCATATAATGACATGACACTAGAAGATGAGAACAGAGGCAGTTAAGAGGCATTGTAATTATTGCTATTGCTCTCCACTGAAATCTGTGGGTTCTGTGCCCCAAAGAACCAACTGGATAAACCAGCTCTCCAGTCCTTTCCCGTCCCAGTCAAACTCACCCAGCCAAATGTTCGACAACTCAACTTACTACAAGTCCAGATGAGCCATTCCAGTAGGTTGTTTGGATAAGGCTGACTTCAAAGAAGTTATTTTGACAAAATAATTTCGCTCAAGGAGGAAAAATTATACCATTTTGGCAATGGGGGGGATACACTTAGCCATCAATAAACATACATTGTGTGACCATTATGTACCAGGCACTGTGCTAGGTGCCAAAGTCACTGAGGGATCTGAATCTGAGGAAGAAACAGAGTGCATAAGTTGATATAGTAAAGTGCCATAACAGACAAATGCACAGGATGTCATGGGAACATCCAGCTGAGTCTTGGGGCCAGAAAGTTGTAATCAGGGGAGACTTCCTGGAGGAGTTGATACCTGAGTGAAATTTTAAAGGCAAGGTGGAGTCAAAGATGGGCTGAAGCCATGTACACTGACTTGTGAGAGCCAACTATGTACATTTCTTCCCAACTCTGCATTCAATGACTAGTTTGTAGCTTCAAATCAGCAGTGGTATGAGTATGACACCTCAGAAATCAGCAAACCCTACCAATCAAACTTTTTCCTCCTGGAGAGCCAGTAGTTAAACAATTACCAGCACACCACTGGTAGGTCATAGACAAGATGGAGGGAAAGCACTTTAGACAAGTGTATACCACAAGCAAAGGACTGGAGAAAATTCATAGAGGAGGGTTTTGGGCTTTGTTTTTCCTGGGCTGTAAAATGCACAGTTGTAATGGTGGGTGATAAATCAGGGAGTCAAGGACTAGACTGTGGAGATTGTTATGTGCCATGATAAGACATTTCCACTTTTGTCCTGCAGAGGATGTGTAACCAAAGAAGCTTTAAGCTAGGGCGTGATATGAGGCTGGGCACAGTGGTTCATGCCTGTAATCCCGTCACTTTGGAAGGCCAAGGTGGGAGAATTGCTTGAGCTCAGAAGTTTGAGACCAGCCTGGGCAACACAACAAGACCTCAACTCTACAAAAAATAGTAACAATTAGCCGGATGTGGTAGCTGCACCTGTAGCCCCTGCTACTCAGGAGGCTGAGGCAGGAGGATTGCCTGAGCCAGGAAGTCAAGGCTGCAGTGAGCCATGGTGGTGCCACTGCACTCTAGTCTGGGCGACAAAGTGAGACTCCAACTCAAAAAAAAAAAGCTAGGGTGTGATATGCTAAGTTGTTCCTTTTGGAAACATCCTAATTTACAGCCACTGAAGCCTCCCCTTGATAATAAATAAAAAATATCTTACACAACCTAAATTGAGATTAAAGAGAATTCTTTCCTAAAACCACCCTTAAAGCCAAAATAGAATCAAAAGCAACACATTAAAGAAAAAAAGAAAACTCCAGAAGTTGACTCTGGCCCATCCTGTTTGTCTAACCACAGTGGCTCTGGGCACGTCCCACCTGTGGATGCAGGGGCCTCTCTTTTGAGCATGCTATTAGCCTGCAGCATACCTTAGGGCAGTGAATGCCAGTTTCCCTCTAGAGCATAGGCCTTGTTCAATTTCATGATTCTATTGAAAGGCAGGCCTCAGCTTTTTTGCCTGGGAACTGTTGCGTGCTTACTTTGGCAACTTCTCTCGTTTTGTAGTTGTCCGAAAAGGATAAAGACAGGGTCATCAAAAAGACACAGAAGCTGCCAGTGACTTTCCTGGCTGTATTTTGAATGTAGCATCACGTTTTTTGTGTCATCTTTAAAGGAGTCACTTTAAAACTCCGTCCTAACAATTATCGTAATACTATAAGAAAAGAATTGGCAGTAGCAGGAAACTGCTGGGGCGGGGGGAATGGGGGGAGGTGGGATTGGCAGTAATAGGAATCTGCCAGGGGAGGAGGGCACACCTCATCAACAAGGGAACCTGCATAATGAACATTTGTATACCTAACTCTGAATTGTACCCCACATCTTTAAAATTAAAAAAAAAAACTCGATCCTGTTTTATTGGTAAAATGCTCAGGATTATGGACGGACACCATGACCATGTGACCTGAATAATGACATCTGCTACGTTTTCCACTTGTGGTGAAAATGTCCATTATTACCAAAACAGCAAAACGTGACAAAAATCAAGTGTACTAAATGACGTCTACATTTCCTCTATTCAGGAACGTTTCCACATACTCTTTTGCTGGTACAAAGCAAGTGAGCCAGCTGTGTCTCTCCCCTCTTCCCCAGTACGATGTAATATGTTGGGCCATTATTCTGCCAGGATTCTTCAAGCAACATTCTCTCTTAAAACCAATCCTGGCCAGGCGCAGTGGCTCATACCTGTAATCCCAGCACTTTGGGAGGCAGAGGTGGGAGGATCTCTTGAGCCCAGAAGCTCAAGATCAGCCTGGGCAACATAGTGAGACCTCATCTCTACAAAAAAAAAAAAAAAAGAAATCAAAGAATTAGCCAGGTTGTGGTGGTTTGCACCTATAATCCCAGTTACTTGGGAGGCAGAAGGATTGCCTGCGCCCAGGAGTTTGAGACTAGGGTGAGCCAAGAGCGTGCCACTGCACTCCAGCCTGGGTGACAGAGTAAGATGCCAACTCAAAAAAAAAAACAAAAAAACCTATCCCAGCAACTTATGCTGCCATCTTCCACACTTATCTCTCCTAGACCCTGTCTTCCAAATTCTCATTCACTAATACCGCATCCCCACAACCTCGGTGGGCACAGCCAGAATTTTCCTTTTCAGTCTGAGTATTTCCTTTTCAGTTTCAGTATTATATGCAAATCTCCTTCCATTTTGGTTTATTTTTAGTGGTTTTGAGCCTTTGTGGAGAATAAAAAGTAACATACATCTTATGTAACTAGAATTGAGAATAGATTGAAGAGAATTTACTCCTAAAACCGCCCTCAAAGCCAAAAATAAAACAAAAAGCAAAATACAACAAATAAAAACAAAAAGTCTAGTTCCACTATCCAGATTTCCCATCACAATGGCATCATTTGTATCAGGTGGGTGACCAAGACACATGTGGCAGTTTGGGTCCAATTGTTAAGTGGAGGATTGTTAAAGAGTATACCACATAAGGAAGCTTGTCACGGTCCCCTACTGCTGAGGGGGAGTGCTCGAGGTAGGACAGACTTGCCAGGCATCCCCTAGTTGCAGGAGGTGTGGCTCAGACTGCCAGATAGCAGAGAAGTTTGCTGTGGAGCTCAGTGTCTGGAGTTGCTGGGCCCCCTTTGGAGCACAGGTCAGGGAGCTGGCCATCAGAATAGGTGGCGTGGGCATGCCATGGGAATCCAGAGCAGGGGAGAGTAGAGGCAGGAGCTCTTAAGAGCACATGGATGGTGACGAGGTTTGGTTTTCCTCAGAGATAGCTGTAGAAGGGCTGGACCTGGCCAAGGCTGCAAGGTTGCAGAGGGACCACATTCTGGGCCTGGGACACGGTCCACCAGAAGTTCTCAACCCCATACTGAGCCACCCCCAGACACAGCAGAGGGGCTTCTTCCCCCTGCAGTGTGCCTCCAGTGTCCTCTACTGAAAAAGCTCAACACTTTTGGCTCCCTTATTTTTTTTAATTATGTATGTAAACAATACATAAAATACATCTTTTTTATTTTATTGCTCACTCTCAAGGAGAAATACTTAGAGGAACCTCTTTGTGTGTCACAGAGCATTTACGAAAGGGTGCTTTTGGGGATGCAATACATTAATAAATGAGGCTGAGCATGGTGGCTCAAGCCTGTAATCCCAGCACTTTGGAAGGTGAGAGGATTGCCTGAGCCCACGGTTTGAGAACAGAATGGGCAACTTGGCAAGACTTCATCTCTACAGTAAACCAAAAACTTAACCAGGCGTGGTAGCACGTGTCTGTAGTTCCAGCTACTTGGAAGGCTGAAGCTGAAGGATCACCAAAGTCCAGTAGGTCAACGCTGGGGTGGCCATGAACGTGTCACTGCACTCCAGCCTGGGCAACGGAGTGAGAATCCAACTGAAAAAAATAAAATAAAATAAATGACAGAGGAGATTTAACATTCTTGTGGGAACTGAAAAACATGATCACTTTCTGGTTGTCTTAGTGCCTCAATACTGGTCAGTGAGCTGTGTCGGACTTCCCACACCATCCCTGGACTTCCAGGAATAACTTTCCACTCGTTCTGGTGTCAACTTGGGCCACTTGGCTGTGAGTTGCAGCTCTAAACAGGGTTACTGCAGTTTCTAGTGTGGTTTCCAAGTGACCGTGCTCTGTACTTTCATTCATTCCGTTCGGTCACTGAGCGAACTCTCTGGGCAATTTGACTCCAGTGTCTGACTGACCTCCCGAGCTCCGTTACCACTCCTTGTTCCGGGGTGCTCACACTTTCCACAGTTTAGAAACTGGATGACACCCCACTCTCTGCTTCCCATGATCTCTCCTTGAGAACACAAGCAAGGCCTACTGCGGTCACTTGATTCTCTTGCTGGTGCAAAGGGGTTCCCAGAGGCTGTGGGTCAGAGCCCGAGTTCTGAGACCAGAAGGACCCCATTTACAACATTTAGTTAAACCGTGTGCTAAGTGTTGAAACCTCAGTTTTCTCACCTGTAAAATTGGGATAAAAGAGCACCTCCTTGTGTGATTGTTAGAATTAAATGGGGTCATCTGTGTGGAGTCCTTGGAAAGTACCAGATGTAGGGTAAACACTTAGTGATAGTTATCATGACTATGCTCTCCTGATAGCCAAAACTCAGACTCCCAAAGAAGTAGCCAGTTAAGCTGTTCAGCCTTCTTCCCAAGGCTTACATTTTAGCTTACATTTATGCTTACGATTTTGAGCATCATTATTACCAACTAAAAAAGAGATGAGTTTTGATGGAATATTTTTTTTCCTCGCCCCTGGATTCACCCTCTGAGTAAAGAATTTGCAAGGATTTGCCTATGATTTTTATTCTTTCTCTTTTTAATTCCGCTGATGGTGTTGTTCATTATCCAGTTGAGAAGGTATTAGAATAAATTAATATTAAAATATTTAAATTTAGAACAATGTGTTTGAAATGCCATTAAGGAGATTTATCACCTGCAGTGAGAAATCAGTGCTCCATTAGCTACAGTCTCTCTCCAGCAAGTTTGGAAATCTCTGTTCAGATCATTACCTGGCACTACTCCCGCCCCTGTCCCCTGACGGCTGTCTGGACAGCTGTCACTGGGGTTTCTGAGGGCATGTTCTACTGACTCACTTTTCAACTCAGACACCTGCATCTGACTGGGTACTCGTGAATGTCATCAGCTTAGACACTGAGATGGGGCCAATGAGTGATACAGAGTGTTGTGGGTTGAATTGTGTCTCCCCTGAATTCTTACATTGAACCCTTAACCCTCAGAATCTCAGAATGTGACTGACTGCATTTGGCGATAGGGCCTCTAAGGGAAGATTTAGTTAAAATAAGGTCATTAGGGTGGGTCCTAATTCAGTCTGACTGTTGTCCTTGTTAGAGGAAGAAATTTGGGCCAGATGAGATTACAGATCCCAGCACTTTGGGAGGATGAGGTGGGAAGCTTGCTTAATCCCAGGACTTTGAGACCAGTCTGAGCAACACAGTAAGACTTCGTCTCTACAAAAAAATTTAAAAACTTAGCAGGATGTGGTGGTGTGCATCTGTAATCCCAGCTACTTGGGAGGCTGAGGCTGAAGGATCACCTGAGCCCAGGAGGTCAAGGCTGTAGTGAGCTGTGATTGTGCCACTGCACTCCAACCTGGGTGGCAGAGTGAGACTCAAAAAAAAGAAAAAGAAAAAAGAAAGAAGGAAAATAGAAAGAAATTTGGATACAGAGGGATACATCTGAGATACACAGAAAATAAAATTCCATGTGAGAGGGCAGGAAGAAGGCGGCTATTTGCAAGCCTAGGGAAAAGGCTCAGGAGAAACCAAACATGCTGACCCCTTGATCTTGAACTTCCAGCCTCTAGAACTGTGAGAAAAGAAATTTCTGTTGTTTAAGTCACACAGTCTGTGGTATTTTGATATGTCAATCCTAGCAAACTAATATAGTAAGTCTCCTTTATTTGAGAAAGATATGTTCCAGGATCCTCAGAGAATGCCTGAAATTGTGGGTGGTACCTAGCTCTCATATGTGCTATGTTCTTTTCCTAGACATACACTCCTATGATAAGGCTTAATTTATAAATTAGGCACAATAAGAGATAACAATAATAAACTAGAACAAAGATAACAATATGCCAGCATCACTACTCTCTTGCACTTTGGATCATTGTAAGTAAAATAACTGTTACTGTTCTTGAACACAAGCACTGGATACACAGCAATTGATCTCAGCACAGCGATGGCCACTAAGTGACTTGCGTGCATAGCCTGGATAATCTGAACAAAGAAATGATTCATGTCTGGGCAGGACAGAACAGTACAGTACCAGATTTTATCGCACTACTCAGAATGGTGGGAAATGTAAAATGTATGAGTTGTTTATTTCTGGAATTTTCCATTTAGTATTTTTGGGCCACAGTGGACCTGAAACCACAGAAAGCAAAACGAGATAAAAGGGGACGACTGTACAGATTTTTTTTTGTTTGCTTGCTTTAAAAAAAAAACAAACAACTTTTATTTGTAAATGTATGCAAGCAATTTTAGAGTATACAAGTTATTCTGCAATTTACCTTTTGCAATCAACACTTTATTTTTGAGATCTGCTCATATTGATATCGATCTAAGATTAGATCTTATATTGTATAGATTTCCATCCCACTAATAAATCACAACTTAGTTTTCAATCTTCCCCAACCCCCCTGCTTTTATTTTTGGTGGTTGTTAGGTACATCATAGCCATGGCCTTCCTTATACATGCAGTAGGGTTTCTCTAGGTTACACCTATAATTGGAAATTTTGGATCATAGGGCTAAAATATATTTTCCTTAAATTAATTATTTTATTTAGTTGACAAAACTTGTATATATTTCTTGCATATAGCACTATGTTTTGAAGTATGTACACATGTAACCATGTAAAGAGGCAGCAAGAAAGGGCCTAACTACAAACTTGGAACAGATACTTCCATCATGGCCCTCAGAGGAAACCAACCATGCCAGCAGGGTTGGACTTGATCTTGGATTTCCAGTCTCTAGACTGGCGAGAAAACTTATTTCTGTTGTTTAAGCCACCTAGTCTGGCATTTTGCTGCAGCAGTCTTAGCACATGCATACACAAAGACAGGCAAAACTCACTTGTCCATACAATCGCTAAAAGTAACAGAAAATGTATTTCAGGGAAGCAAAACAATTGAGAGCTAACATTTTCAACCTAGAAGAAACTGTGGCAGGAAACCATACCAGATCTTTGAGGCTGTCCAGGGTGGTTGTTAGAAGCATAGACTTCAGAGTCAAACTGCCTGGGTTCAGGTCCCATCCCTGTACTTGCTGGCTATAAGATCTTGAGCAAGTTATCTCACCTTTCTGTGCCTCAATGTTCTCATCTGAAAAATGGGGACAATACTAACATCGGCCTCATAGGGTTGTTGTAAGTATTACAGAAGTTAACAAATGTAAAGTGCTTTGAACAACTTGTACACAGTAAATGCGATGGAAGAATTTGCTGTTTTTATTGGGTCTTTGAAAAAGACTTAAGAGGAAATATAATTACAGGTTTTTCCAATCAATTAAGCACCTGTCAACATGCCGGAAGACCCCTTATTTATAAGATTCTTTCCCTTGGTTCAGACTTGTCTTTCTTTATCAATTTTATTCAAAAGGAAAATGACCCACTTTTAAGTAGAAAGCCCCAAGGAAGCTACTTTCAAAAGAAATGTCTCAGGAAATCCCCAAGTAATCTGCAGGGGAAAAAATATCAGTGACTTATATCTGCTTAAAAGCCAACCAACTCCTAGCTAGTCTGCTGTGTTACAAGGAAAGGACAGTGGGGTAGTAATGGCTGGATCACTGGGGGTGCTGACTTTGTGGAAATGGACGCAGCTGTGCTCTTGTGAGTTGTGTACAATTGTGTGTGTGTGCGCGCGCGTGTGTGTGTGTGTATTCAACCTTAATGCAAACATTAAGCAAATATCCTACTGAGAGATATAGTCCAAGCTCGCCCAAGAACCTCTGACTTCCTTCCGCATCTGCTTCATGGTTATTTGGAAACTCCTTGGCAAAGAGTTCCAGTCTTCTTGGCATGAAGCTGAAGCCCAAGGAGAAGAGGTAACCCTTAAATGAGGCCCCCAAAATATCAGATAAACAAATTTTTAGTATAAGTACATCCCATGTAATATTTGGGACATATTTCTACTAAAAAAGATTTATTGTTGATCTGAAATCCAAATTTAACTTGCACATTCTGTATTTTTATTTGATAAATCCATTTCAGATAAACAAATCTCTTATAGTACAGTAAGTACTGTAAGTGAGTATTGGACAAGTCTCAAATATTACATGGGATGCATTTTTACCGCCCCCCCAGATATTTATCTGAAAGTTCAATTTAACTAGGTGTCCTTTATTGTACCTGACAAACCTATTCTGAGTGCCTTGCACATATCAATTCATTTAGCCTTCATACGACTGAGTGAGGGAAGTACTATTATTACCTCCATGTTATATATTAGGAAACTGAGGATAAGAGACTAAGTAGTTTACAAAAAAAAAAAATCTGACAATACCAACGTGTAGAACAACAGGACTTCTCATATACTGCTGGAGGAAATGCAAAAAGGGTACAGCCACTCCGGAAAAATCACCTGGTAGTTTCTTAAAACGTGAAGTATTTTAACTATCTACCGAAACACTTTTAAAAAGTGTTTTGGCCAGACACGGTAGTTCACGCCTATAATCCCAGCACTTTGGGAGGCTTAGGTGAGAGGATTGCCTGAGCCCAGGGGTTCAAGACCAGCCTAGACAACTTGGAGAGACCTCATCTCTACAATAAATAAAAAAATTAGCCAGGCGTGGTGGCTCATGCCTGTAATTCCAGCTACTTGGAAGGCTGAAGCAGAAAGATTGCCTGAGCCCAGCAGATCGAGACTGCGGTGGGTGGCTGTGAGCATGCCACTGCACTCCAGCCTGGGTGAACAGTAAGACTCCAACTCAAAAAAAAAAAAAGAAAGAAAGAAAAAAAAGAAAAAGCATTTTGGGCCAGGCTCGGAGGCTCAACCTGTAATCCCAGCACTTTGGGAGGCCAAGACAAGTGGATTGCCCGAGCCCGCAGGTTTGAGACCAGTCCAGGCAAATTGAAGAGACCTGTCTCTACAGTAAATCAAAAATTAGCTGGGCCCGGCAGCGTGCGCCTGTAGTTCCGCTACTTAGAAGGCTGAGGTGGAAGGATCACCAGAGCCCAGCAGGTCGACGCTGGGATGCCGTGAGTGTGCCACTGCATTTCAGCCTGGGCGATGGAGTGAGACTCCAACTCAAAAAAAAAAAAAGAAAGAAAAGTGTTTTGGTTGGATGCTAGAAGGCTAAAGACAAAGAACTGCACACAAACACTATACTCTAGCTGAGAAAGCTCCCAGGGGTTCAGATTAGAAAGTTGGAAGTTGTTTGTATACCAGAGAGAAACAAATAAGTAAATATAATCATGCACAGCATGATGATGTCTGGTCAAAGATGGACCACATATACAGCAAGGGTCCCATAAGACAATAATGGAACTGAACCTTTTTTGCTGCTTTGTGACATCATAGCTATCATAACATCATGGCGTAACACATGCTTACGTGCTTGTGGTGATGCTGAAGTAACAAACCTATTGTGCCACCAGTTGTATAAAAGTCTACCACATACAATTATGTACAGTACAGAATACTTAATCATGATAATAAATCACTATGTTACTGGTTTATGTATTTACTATGCTATAACTTTTATCATTATTTTAGAGTGTACTTCTACTTATTAAAAAATAATAATAAAAGGTTAACTGTAAGACAGCCTCAGGCAGGTTCTTCAGGAGGAATTCCAGAAGAAAACATTGTTACCATAGGTGATGACAGCTCCATGCATGTTATTGCCCCTGAAGAACTTTCAATGGGACAAAATATGGAGGTGGAAGACAGTGACCCTGATGATCTTGACCCTGGGTAGGCCTTGGCTAATGTGTGTGTGTGTCTTTGTTTTTTTGTTTGTTTGTTTGTTTGTTTTTGAGTTGGAGTCTCACTTTGTCGCCCAGACTGGAGTGCAGTGGCCGCTTCCGGCCACCGCAGCCTCGACCTGCTGGGCTCCGGCGATCCTTCCTCCTCAGCTTTCCGAGTAGCCGGAATTACAGGCATGTGCTACCACGCCCGGCTAATTTTTTGATTTATTATAGAGATGAGGTCTCGCTGCCCAGGCGGGTCTCGAACCCGCGGGCTCAGACAATCCACTCACCTCAGCCTCCCAAAGGCGCGGGATTACAGGCTGAGCCACCGAGCCCGGCTGTGTCTTCATTTTTAATAAAAAGTTTAAAGCGTTAAAAAAATTAAAGAATTTTAAGAATGGAAGAAAACTTTATAGAATAAGAATATAAAGAAAGAATATAGTTTTGTACAGTTATACAATGTGTTTGTGTTTTAAGCTAAGTTTTGTTACAAAAGAGTCACAAGTTAAAAAATCAAAAAGTTTAAAAAGTAAAAAGAGTTACAGGAAGCTATTAATTTATTATTGAAGAGTTTTTTTTTGTTTTGTTTTTTGTTTTTGTTTTTTTTTTTTGAGTTGGAGTCTCACTTTGTTGCCCAGGCTGGAATGCAGTGGCACGCACCTTCAAGGTCACCCCAGCTGGGCCCAGGTGATCCTTCCACCTCAGCCTTCCAAGTAGCCAGAACTACAGGTGCGTGCTACCACACCTGGCTAATTTTTTATTTATTGTAGAGACAGGTCTTGCCAAGTTGCCTGGGTTAGTCTCGAACCCATGGACTCAGGCAATCCACTCACCTCGGCCTCCCAAAGTGGTAAAATTACAGGCTGAGCCACCAAGCCCGGCTTATTGAAGAAATTTTTTAAAAATAAATTTAGTGTTGTCTAAATGTCCACTGCTTATAGTCGATAGTAGTGTAACGTCCTAGGCCCTCACATTCACTTACTGACTCACCCAGAGCAACTTATAGTCCTGCAAGCTCCATTCATGGTAATGGCCTATAAAGGCATACCATTTTTAATTTTTTACCATATTTTTACTCTCCCTTTTCTATTTAGATACATAAATACCAACATTGTGCTGAAGTTGCCTGCAGTAGCCAATACTAGTAACATGTTGTGTAGGGTTATAGTCTAGGAGCAATAGGTTTTGCCACATATCCTAGGTGAGCAGTGGGCCGTATCATCTAGATCTGTGTAAGTACACTTTCTGGTGTTCCCACAATGACACAAACTTCTAACGATGAATTTCTCAGAATGTATCACTGTCACTAAGTATTGCTTGACTGTATATTGCAGAGCCAGTTCCTCACCATGAGAAAAAGAAATTACAAATAAAGAAAGGTGGAATGCTGGAATGAACTCTCAGGTCCTAGACTGGCATCAGAGGTATCAATATTCACTCATGTTTGAAAAAAGATACACATACTCAAATAGAGAGAGAAATCTATTTAGATAGAGAATTAAAGGTAGAGGTGTGCAAATGCATGAGTTAGTAGACATACAGATGTTACCTTACTCTACCTGCTGGGAGAGACCAGGAGCAAGGACACCCCAGGAGCAATGAACACATCTACTGCCCAAATCTTGCCTTTTAAATACCATTCTCCAATAAATAACTGATTGATTCTAGGGCTGCAGCAGAGAAAATACAAAATGAACCTGGAGCATCTTGTGGTGCCATGAGTATAACAGTGCTAAAAAAAAAAAATTTAAAGGACACAGGCCTACCAAAAGGGCACAGGAGCCACCTCAAAGCACTCCCAACATTGAAATAACTTGAGGGGCAAAATAAATCATTGGATTAGACTATGACAAAAAGAATAATGTAAATATCTGTGCACATGCATAATGGTATAGGTATAAATTTACAACTGAAAAAATAAATGAGAATTGATGTGTCTCCCTTACAGACATTCCAATTAACAAAAGTAAAAGGAATGAGCAAAGCAGAAAAAGGCCATTAGACCACCACAGCTGCAAGCTACACACAACAGTGGATGCTGCTAATATGGGAGGCAGAAGTTTAAGCAGAAACAGGATATCTGCATAGTCTTAAAGTATCTCTTGTCAATGTTTAATAATTACAGGGGAAAATGATACACTCATGCTGGAGAATCCTGGCAAACTCCATTCTCACCAAGTGACCAAGGTTAACATCGCCTATAATTCTCAAAACCATGTAACCCTGATATGATGCCCTGAGGAGGGGAACCTCCTTGTGTTCTTCCTCACACTACAATAACCTCCATCTAACCATCAGAAGACATCAGATGGACCCAAATCAAGGCACATTCTACAAAATAATTGACCAATACTCTTCAAAGGATCATTAAAGACAAGGAAAGACTCAAGAACGAAGATTCAAGTAATGCTGAGGAATCTCACCCAATGTGCAAGAGTTGCATTCATAGACAGGAAAAAACTAAGGAGACATGACAAATAAATAGAATATGGGATTCTGGATTGGATGCTGGAAGAAAAAAGCTGGTGCAAAACAAAGCTTGCAGTTTGTTGTTGTGGCGTTTTAGATTCAGGGGGTACACATGCATATTCACTGCCTGAACATATGGTCTAGTGATGGGGATTGGGTCTCAGGTGAAAAGTCTGTGTTTAATTAATATGTTTGTACAAAGATTAATTTCTTAGTTTTCATAAACATTCTACAGTTATGGAAAATGTTAACATAAGCAGGAACTGGAGGAAGCATAATGAGAACTCGGTACTATTTCTGCAACTCTTCAGAGTCTAAAATCATCTAAAAATAAAATATTACCCCCAAAACATAAAACCCTCATTTCACCTTCCCAATCCCTTACTTCAGCAAAAGAAAAAAAAATGTATTACAGAGCCAGTTGAGGCCTGTAAGAATAGAGTCAGGCTTCCACATCTTGGACTAATAAATGAGTTCCCTGGCCCTCTTTAATCCTTAAATTGAGTCCGGAAACCTAGAGTCTATTTTTCCCCCCTTTCCTTCTTCAAACTTCTAAATCAGCATTTCCTTCTGAATGCAGCTGGCACTGTCATTCTCCCACACAACCTGATAGAGCAAAAAGGCCCAACTGTGAGCTGCACCCCTGCTCAGTGCTGTGCTTACCCTTTCTAAGGGTGGTCCAGGGAAAATGGGTTCCCGAAGGTGCTGCACTCTCATAATGTCTACAAACTCCTATAGCCTTACAGAATGTGAGGAGGAAAGAGGTGCCTAGGGATCTCACCCCACGCAAGAGCCTCAAGGCCTGGTCTTAAGGGTACCAAATTTCCTCATTTTCTGAGAGAAATGACTCCTACCTCTGAATGTATAAATAAACAATTAGTGGGTAACAAAGTAAAAACCATCTGCTGCCATCCAAACATGCTGCCAAACCATGACATTTCATGGGGATGTCTACATCTTTCATCTTTCTACAAGGCAGGATTTTTTTTCTTTAATCTAACACCAGATATTTTATCTCATTGAAGTGTTAGATATGGTATGACTTTTCAATTAGCTCACGGGATAAAACGCTAATTTTGATTAATACAAGTGTTTTCATATTGATAATATAAATCATTTGTTGTAATCACTTTAAAAGACTAATGAAAGAATAAGCTAACTACCACAGGAAGAAGAGAAAGAAAGAAATCACCACTACCAACAAAAACCAGATACTTAGGGAGATGCCAGTTAGGTGAAAATACCTTTAATAGATTCAAAAACACTGGAACTGGCCAGGTGTGATAGCTCAAGCTCTTTGGGAGGCTGAGGTGAAGGATCACTAGAGGCCAGGAGTTTGAGACTAGCCTGGGCAATAGTGAGACTCAGTCTCTATTTTTTAAAAAAATAAGCTAATTAATTTTTTTTTTTTGAGTTGGAGTCTCACTCTGTCGCCCAGACTGGAGTGCAGTGGCTGCTTCTGGCCACCGCAGCCTCGACCCGCTGGGCTCCGGCGATCCTTCTGCTTCAGCCTTCTGTGTAGCTGGAATAACAGGTGCGCGCCACCACGTCCGGCTGATTTTTTGATTTATTGTAGAGATGAGGTCTCGCTGCCCAGGCGGGTCTCGAACCTGCAGGCTCAGGCAATCCACTCACCTCAGCCTCCCAAAGGCGCGGGATTACAGGCTGAGCCACCGAGCCCGGCGCTAATTAATTTTTAAGAAAAGATACATTGGAACTATTTAGGGGCTCAAGGGTTATTGGGACTTCTGGAATAGGACAACTAAAATATTATCCCTTTCTCCAGATGTTAAGCTGGCTATGTAAGGTCTCATAAGGGCACAACTGAGTTCATGAGTGTTTTTCTGTGCAAATATGAGAAGATACAGTCCCAGACTGGGAGGCACATGGATCCTGTATTCCTGTCGGCAGCCTCTGAGAGCCCGTGTCTGAGATGCTGCCACCACCCTGAAGTCCCAATGGAAGGTGAAGGCAGGTGGACACCCCGTGTCATTCCTAGGCCAATAGCAAATGTCAAAAGTATCAGCCTGGAATCTTTGATGTCTTGCCAACCAAAAATGTGATTGGCAGATGATGTGTTATCTGCCCATGATGACATAAGAACAAAGATCGAAAGTGCTTAGAAATTCCATAGCAACTTGACAGAGTAATTCAATGTTGAATCTAACAGGTAAACAAACAAACAAACAAACAAACAAAAAACACAACTTTTTCCTTTTTCGCTGCTCTACACTAGTATTTCCTGACTTTTCTGTGGCATGCCTGTGAATCAGCCAGAGTTCCTGGAGTGGTCAAAGGAATCTCCTCCTTCTCTCCACAGCTGTCGTCCTCCAATGTTGAGATGTGTCTGCACCCACATCTCTCCCCTGACTGACATATCTCACCGCCGCTTCCCTCCCTACCATGGCTATGGTAAGAATGCACAGCAGAGTGAAAGAAGCATGGAGTATGGCAGCAGGAGGACTTCGTGTGCTAACTGTGCAGGAATAGAACGTGGTAGTAGTGACTCACTTGTCACTTCACCTCAGTTTCCTAGTTCACAAAATGGGGAGGAGGAGGAAGATGGGGCCTGCTTTGCCGACTGCTCAAAGAACACCCTCTGAATGCTGTCCTGGGTCTGATCCGAGTTCTGCTGTCTTTGCTCAGTCCCCTAGGAAGCAGATCCTTAAGTAAGCCCAGGGTGCTAAACATGAGAACAAAAGTAGAAGTGAGAAAAGGAAAGATGGAAAGAATCACCTTGTGGTGCGTCACGGCACTGACCAGGACATAGTCAGTCGTTGAGCGGGCCGGTTCACCTGGCACTCTGAGATTTTCCCTAGTAGGTCTGCAAAGGAGAAACTACAACTCAGAACAATCCTCTGTGAGGAAAGAGGGGAGAGAGGAAGGTGGGTCTCTGATTTCCAGTTGATCAAGGGTTGCATCCTCCAACTCCTTGTCTATCTTGGAAAGTCAGAGTCTAGATCCCAAAGTGTTGCATTGCATCTTAGCCTGGATTTGGAAGGTGACTTAGGCAAATGAGATTGGGTACATTCGAGGTGGCACGGTTGTAGACAGAAGGTGACTTAGGATGACTGGGATGCCAAATGAGCTAAAGAAGAGGCACTCAGGGGACTCTGAGAAATGACACAGGATTTGGGTTTGATGAGTCAATTTCCAACGCCACTTCTAAAAGCAACCTTCTTATAAAAATCAGCAAGGGAAATGAGACAACATGAAATCTGTGTCTGAGTCTAATGATAGCACTGAAATGATTCTAAAACATTTGTTTAGGACATAGGCTGAGTTCTTCCAAAATCTGACTGACTGCCTAGTCCCCAACCACAGAGAGGATAAATCAGTTGGTCTGGGGGACTGGATTCTGTAGTTTTAAGATGGTGCTTTCTGGGCCCTGATCACTGGTCACAGGAGCACAGGGTGGGGATAGCAGGCACTGGACACTGCTAGGGGAGGGAGGGAGGAGGGATGAGGACATGTGACAATGCACTGGGTGCCAGGTCCATTATCGGGGAAGAGAAGGCCCACTGGAAATCCAAACTTCAGCTGCACGCAACTTACTTATGTATTGAATCCTCACATGTACCCACAACTCTAAACTAAATAAAATAAAAAAGAAATATGCAAACAGACTATAGTCACCCTACTCTGCTATGGAACCTTAGAACATGTATCATTTGTCTAACCATAAGTTTATGCCACCGACCAAACTCTCTTTATCCAGACTTTCACCCACATATCTTTTCTAGCCTCTAGTTTCTACCATTCCACCCTCTGCCTCCATGAGATCAGTTTTTTCGCTCTTACTCTCTCATAGGAGTGAGAACATATGTGTATATCTTAAATTTTTACAGAAGTTACATAGGCCCAAAAAATGACGGAGCTTTTGCTCCACAGCTGATTGTGACGTTAGGGGTGGGACCCAGATGATTGCTCCTGTATTAGTCCAGGATGGAGGCACTGAAGGCTCCCTGGTGCTGTGTAAACTAGACCATGCCATAAGTTCTAGTCTGGAGCCACGAGGATGGTGGTGACCAATGGGGACCGATGGGAAATTACCTTCCTGTCCCACTGCTACCAACCCACCTAGGACCAACCAGACAGTGCCCATCCCTGTGGCTGTACATTGTGAATCAATCCCAAAGGCGTGAAATAAGTGCAACTCATTGGTCACCAAAGAATGATGTGTTTGTTAAAGGTCAACGGGGTGATATGAACAGCTAGGGGATATTAAAATTAATTACATTCTGTTGATACAGTTCTAACTATATACCTAGTACAATGTCAGTTGGAAAGGATAGATATAAATATACTGCTATACCTATGTGCATATTCTTCCATGTGTGCATGCATACAAATAACATATGTATATACAGTAAGTCTCCTACATACGAACCTTCAAGTTACAAACTTTAATGATGCACACTTGCTTTTTTATGTATTTTTCTCTCCACCAAGTGTTAGTATTATAGCCTGTTAAATACATACAGTACTATATAGCCAATTGTGTTAGTTGGGTACCCAGGCTAACTTTGTTGGACTTAAAAAAAATCGAACTTACAAACCCACTCTTGAAATGGAACTCATTCTATGTTGGGGACTTCCTGTATTTACATTCAAGTATCCATGGATGTCCGGGAATAAGTTGATTTCATGCCTACCTGTGAGAGATGATAAAACAGAAAAGACCCTTGACTTGGGTGACCTGGTGCCAACCTTCAAAGATTGATATTATTCATCTGGGGTATGGCCAGGACATCCTAATGTGCATCCAAGGTGGTGAACTACAGCCTTATTTGGAGTTTAAAGGCCTCAACTCTAGTTCTGTTCATCTCTATGGGGAACTAGGAAGAGCCAGCTTCCTGTGTGGCCAGCAAAGGCAACTGGAAGGGTTGAAAATGGTCTGTTGACAGCTCTTGTAGAGAAGTATTTATGCAGCTGGTGTTAACATGGCCCTGGCACTTCTCAAAGATAAGCTAAAACTCTTGTTGTGTACAGGGTACAGCTGTGGACAGGCCTCTGCCTGGATGAGATCTTGGAGTAAGGCTCAAGTTCATGCAGCCATGAGCTCAAACAAGGTACGCTTGGTACGAACTTGGTGTGAGTGGCAGTATCTGAGCATCCCTCAAGGTGGTTAGAGAACTCGCAGCTCATCCATCTCCATGGAAAGCCTAAGAGCAGGCAGGCAGCTAGGTGGACTATTACCCACAGAAAGCTTGTAAATGTAGATTTAAATTCCTGAATCCAAATGAGAAATATCTCCTTATCCGCCAAAAGGCTAGTCACACTCTTTGAATGAACTGGTGTATTTGGAAGTAAGATCAACTTCGTGGTATCCATCTCGGATTAACCAACATGCCTCAGAGTAGCCTCATCTCTCAGGGAGCAGAAGAGCAAAATATCCCTGAGCCCCTCCAGGCTTGAAGGCAGAAGTTTATCTACATCACCTCATTTCATCCTCACTTGGGGATGTCACTAGCCTAAGATGTGGCTTCCTACCCAGGCCTGTGTATGGCTGCTGCTAACGGGCATCTGGCCATGTCTCTGGCACATCAGTGGCTTCTGCCACTGGGCCACACAGCTAGAGGTGAGTGGTGGGAGAGTGAGCAGAACTCCATCTGTATTTAAAGTCGCTCCCCATTGCTCGCATTACTGCCTGAGCTCCCCTTCCTGTCAAATCAGCACTGAAAGCCTGCTTCTATTTTCATCATCCTATCTTTGTGAAGCATGATTTTCTGCAGTGATGGCAACCAAAAAGAGATTACAAAGAAGACTGGACATAAGCAACACACTTCAAGTGCCACTGTCTCCCATCACCCACAGGTGGGACTGTCTAGTTGCAGGAAAACAAGCTCGAGGCTCCCACTGATTCTGCATTATGTATAATTGTTTCACTATATATTACAATGTAATACTAGTAGAAATAAAGTACACCTTAAATGTAACGTGCTTGAATCATCCCCAAGCCATCCACCTCCATGAAAAAATAGTCTTCCACGAAGACAGTCCCCAATGCCAAGAAGGTTAGGGACCACTGGTTTAAAGTCATTCGTTGCTAGAGTCTCCCCAAAACCTCAGTGTATTTGTTCTCTGTTGCTGTCACAAATGACCACAAACCCAGTAGCTTAAGCAAGAGACATTCATCATCTCACAACTTCTTTGGGTCTAGAATTGGGCATGGCATAGCCAGGTCCTCTGCTCAGGTTCCCAGAGACTATAATCAAAGTATCAGCTGCACTGGGCTCTCACCTGGAGACTTCACTAAGAAAGAATCTGCTTCTGAGATCACTCACGTTGGTGACAGAATTCATCTCCTTGTGGTTCTGTGCCTTGGGGCCCTGGCCTCTTACTGGTTGGTTGTCCCTCTCAGCCCCTAGAGGTCACTCACAGTCCCCTGCCATGTGGCCCTCACCCTACATGGCAGCTCACCTCTTCAAAGCTACACAGAGAGTCTCTTTCTCCTTCTGTTATATAACCTAATCAAGGGAGTGGAATGGCTCTCCTTCTCCAAACAAGGCAACCTAATTAAAGGAGTAACCTCCATAGCCTTGGCCATCTTCCATTGGTTAGAAGCAAGTCACAGGTTCCACCTGCACTCAAGCAGAGGGGATTCACAAGGTGGTGGCCCCCTGGGGTTCCATCAAGGTGTGTCTGCCACATGAGCCACTTGCTTTTTGTATTTGACAATGACTACAAAATTTCCTCTTTGATCCTTCTTGCCAGGCCTGAGCTCAGCCTAAACTTTTGTTACCGACCCCTGATGGCGTCCCATGAATTCCCCCTACTCCTCCCCTGCCCCAGATGCTCTTGAATGTTGGAGTTTAACCTGCTGGTGGCATCCAGCCTTTGAGAAAAGCTGGATGTCTTGTCCAAGGTCACACAAGTTATATAAGTGTGCTTAGTCTGACTGGTAGCGATAAAAAGCTCACCCACCTATTAGGACCCATAATTAATAAAATCACACATGTAACAGCACTTTGTAAATTGAGGCATTTTGGGAAAATATTTATCAAGAATTCCACTCATGCCAGACACGATATTCATGCCTGTAATCCCAGTACTTTGGGAGGTAGAGGCGAGAAGACTGCCTGAGCCCAGGGGTTTGAGACCAGCCTGGGCAGCTTGATGAGACCTCGTCTCTACAATAAAATAATATAAAAAATTAGCCGGGCACGGTAGCATGTGCTTGTGTTTCCAGCTTCTTGGAAGGCTGAGGTGGAAGAATCTCCTGAGCCCAGCAGTTTGAAGCTGCGGTGGCCGCGAGCGTGCCACTGCACTCCAGTCTAGGCGACAGAGTGAGACTCCGGCTCAAAAAAAAAGAATTCCACTCATTAAAATAATGGATTTTTGGTTTTTTAACAATGGATCTTCACTTGCATTTGCCCTTTGAAAACTCCACATCTGGGCAAAATGTTGTTTACATAGCTGTGTGGCACATCAACAAGAATTAGATCCTAAGGGGAAAAAAAATTAGATCCGTACAAACCAAAAATGAGAAAAAATTAATCCCAAAACTCCTTAATTTCTTCTTCTTAATCTTCCTCTATTCTTTTCTGCTTTCTTTCAGCATGTTTCCTACATAGACCTATGATTCCTATGAACGAGCCACTGATCTCAGAGAAGCAGACAGTCTTTTCAACACCCTTGATATTAAAAAACACAGGAGAAAGCACAGAGTCTTCCTTCCCACTCTACTGTAGGGTCCTGAGCTGCCCGTTTGAGCCCAGAGCCCTCTCCCACATCAGCCAGCAAGACCCAGGAGTGGAGGTGCTGGGAGGGGGCCAGGGTGGCAGGGAGGCTCCAGAGAAGAGTCTGACACTCAGGCCCAGACAATCCCCATGGAGGCATCAAACTAGTGAGTTCACAATTAGCCTGCCATTTGCTGGATGATGGATGCTGTCTCACAAGCTCTGCTCTGGACAAACAATCCCACCATTGTTTGAGAAGTCTGGGGTTTATCTTTGGTTATTTAAGGCAATGAGGACAGACTGTGGAGATTCCCACATCTCTCTGGCACTGAGACTAACTGCTAAGAAAACAAAGATTCCTGCTCTCACCCTCAGCCTACTCCTCAAGATAAGAAGCTGTTCCCCCAATTATTAAATACTATCTATCAGCTCTCATTGCAATGTTCTCACAAGATTGTCTACACATTTCTTTAACACGGTCTTATGATAGCCACATGCTCTTGCAGAACCGAGTAGCCTCTCAAGCTCTGAGGTAATGTGATCAAAAAAAACCAGAGAGGTATGGATTGAAAACTTTAAAGCTCACTGGTCTGTATTTCTCCTTCTCTAAAGTGAGAAGAAAAATACTTAACTCATCTGTACGTTGTAAAAACGAAATGAATCAATACACATAAAATCTTGCCACAAGGCTTGGACTGGTCCTGCACTGACCAGGAGAACTCACAGCAATGATGGAAAAGTTCTCTGTATTGTCTAGTCCAGGAACAGTAACCACATGTATCCACTGAGCACTTAAAATGTGGTGATTTGGGATCTTGTTCTCTGAATTTTTTTCCCTTCCCAATTCCAAGAAGCTATCAGGCCCAATTCTAAGTATGGCCCCTTACCCTCAGAAGCACAAAAACAAACTCACTTTTTGCCTGCGGTTTCAGGATACCTACGCTCACTGACGGGTCATCCTGGGAGGAATGGGGATACTGTGACCAAGTGGAAGCCAACCTGCAACTGAAGGATCTGTGCCCAGCTCCCTGGCTGCACCCTGGGAGCGGCAGGACCAGAGGAGGACTGAGCGAGGCACCCAGGAGACTGTTTCTTGGGCTTCCTGCCAAAGCCCTCAAGATCACACTCCTGACTCACTTGGCAGTGTGATATAAAGCAAATAAGGACATTTCTTCATACCCCAAGAGGACAAAAGTCATCCATGACCCATGATTACTGTTTCCACCAAGAATAAGCAGTTCTCAGGGCTCGGAGGGGTGAACTGAATCATAGACTGGGGTGAGGCATGGGGAAGAGGGAGATGGGAGAAACAGTTGTAGGAGATATGGGGTAAAAACAAAAACTGGGGATGAGCAGCTAAATGTGCAATGGTGTAGACGGGTCCAATTGTCCACATCCAGAGTCCAAGAGTCTGTTCTGCCTGCCCTGAACAGAATCGTGTTACACTGGATAGTATGCTACCATTTGCAGTCTCTCTTCTAGGTAGCCTCTGAACTCTAATAATTCTTTCTGCTGGGTAAGTAGAAAAGAAGACAGATTTTATTCATTACATGAATACCCTTGTAGAGTAACCTCCCAGGGAGTGGGCAAGGAGAGGAAACAACTTGCTAGCTGGTCAATATTTTTTGTTTAGCTTGCTGACGTCAGCCTCCCCTAGCGCCCCATAGGCTAACTGTAAGTCCCGAGGCTCTGATGCATGAAACTCTCTCCAAAGCAGCGCTGCGCAAGACAGTGACCACCAGTCGCGTGTGGTTACTTCAATTTAAAAATAATTACAATTAATCAAATTAAGCATTCTCACTGGGCGCCGTGACTAATGCCTGTAATTCCAGCACTTTGGGAGGCTGAGGCGGGAAGATCACTAGAGCCCAGGAGTTCGAGACCAGACTGGGCAACATAGAGAGTTCTCATCTCTACAAAAAATAAATAAGCCTGAGCACGCGGGTTCGAGACCCGCCTGGGCAACTTGGCGAGACCTCATCTCTACAATAAATCAAAAAATAAGCCGGGCGTGGTAGCGCACACCTGTAGTTCCAGCTACTTGGAAGGTTGAGGCGGAAGGATCGCCGGAGCCCAGCAGGTCGGGGCTGCGGTGGCCAGGAGCAGCCATTGCACTCCAGTCTGGGTGACAGAGTAAGACTCCAACTCAAAAAAAAATAAAAAAATAAATAGATAAATAAATTAGCTGGGCATGGTGGCGTGTGCCTGTAGTCCCAGCTACTCAGGTGGCTGAGTAGGAAGGATTCCTGTAAGCTGTGGATTGTGCACTGCACTCCAGTCTGGGAGACAGAGTCTCTAAAAAAAAAAAAAAAATGCTCTCTCCAGCCACACAAAACTCACTTTTCAAGTGCTCCAGAGCCACAGTGAGCTAGGGTCTACCCTGCTGGGCAGATACAGAAAGTTTCTATCACCATAGCAAGTTCTATCACATGGCACTGCTCTAGAAAGGAGGATTATTAATCGCACATCTAGAAAAGTCCTTTCATTATTTGTTTATTTGTTTTTGAGGTGGGGGGTCTCACTTTTGGAATTTTATCTTTAGCTGTGAGTGATACACAAAAAGTCGTCTCACTCTGTCACCCAGCTGGAGTGCAGTGGCATGATCATGGCTCACCACACCCTCAACCTCCTGGACTCAGGTGATCCTTCTGCCTCAGGCTCCTGAGCAGCTGGGACCATACCACCATGCTTGGTGAATTTTTTTGTTGTTGTTGATATTTTGTAGAGTCAGGGTCTTGCTATGTTGCCCAAGCAACATAGCTTTGAATTCCCAGGCTCAAGCAATCTTCTCTCCTCAACCTCCCAAAGTGCTGGGATTACAGGCATGAATAAAAATCACCATGCTCAACCTTGAAAAGTGCTTTCAATTATGACTTTTTAGGTTATTATAAGCAATAGCTTATTTTATGCTTGAAATACAAGAACAAATCTTACCCTTTTCCAAAACCTAAAGAATCATAACCTAGAGTCATCATTTTGTGTATCACTCACAGCTAAAGATAAAAAGCCAAGTCTTCCCACGTACACAGCATTCTTCTTTCTTTTGAAAGTGTTAAGTGTTTTGCTTCCCAGGGACTAACACCATTCCCAGACTGTAGTCAGAGTCTGTGAGCGGCAGCACCTTTTGTGTGCCGAGATGTGGTTACTCCACAAAGGTGACAAGAACACAGGGACTCATGTGCAAGGTGGGTACTGGAAATGCCCTACTGCTGAGATGGATTGAATTCATGGCAATTTGCAGCTCACCCCAGGGAGACTCAGACTGCCAAAGCCAAGTGACAGGGTAAGTTGCCACAAGGACTCAGGTAATGAAAATATTAAGACATTCACTCTATTGAGGACAAAAATGGCTCGGGGCTGCATTTTCTGGGTATACTGTCTACACCAACTGATTAGCCCAATTGTGGTTTGATGTTCCCCTTCATTTTCCTAGCACTGACATGCTTTCAGATGGCACAGGGGTAGTTGCTATGTCTGAACTTTGGGGTATGATGCCACCTTTCATTAGAAGTCATTATCCTTTCAAATAGATACCACCTACAGTGTTTCCTACACAGACTTCTAGAAGCACAGGAACCAGGCGCAGTGGCTCATACCTGTAATTCCAGCACTTTGGGAGGCTGAGGTAACAGGATTGTTTGAGTCCAGGAGTTTGAGACTAGCCTGGGCAACACAATGAGACTTTGCCTCTACAAAAAAATTAAAAAATTAGCCAGGGAGGGTGGCAGATGCCTGTAGTCCCAGCTACTCAGGAGACTGAGGCAGAAGGATTGCCTGAGCCCAGGAAGTCAAAGCTGCAGTAAGCCGTAATTGTGGTCCCTGAACTTCAGCCTGGGCAACACAGTGAGACCCTGACTCAAAAAGAAGAGGAAGGAAAAGAGGAAGGAAGAAGGGCCGGAACAGAAGCATTTAAGTCCCATTCTAAAGAAATAGAAGTCACTGCAAGACAATGAGTAAAAGCAGACAGAGCGAAGGACGTTCTTCAGTCCCAGCCTGGTCTAGTAGCCTGCCCTGGTGACCACAGTGAGTCCCTCACAGTGAATTGCTTGCTTGCACAAGAATAGTTGTCTCTGAACCTTGGCTTATTCTAGGCATTTCTGAAATCTGGGAGGAGCATTTTCTTCCAATGGTGCTTCTAGAATAGAGTCATTGCTTCACCATGATAAAAAAGCAGGAAGGGAGAGAAGCTTCCAACCCACGTCCCCTTCTTCCAGGCAGTGAGGACTTGGCAGTCCCTTTTCTGGACTGGTTTTGCCTTAGGAATATAAACGCCCATGACAGCTTATGAATGAGGCCTGCGTTATACATGAGAAGCAGTTAAAGAAATTCCCAG
This sequence comes from Cephalopachus bancanus, assembly GCA_027257055.1. Taxonomy (NCBI): domain Eukaryota; kingdom Metazoa; phylum Chordata; class Mammalia; order Primates; family Tarsiidae; genus Cephalopachus; species Cephalopachus bancanus. Next base: position 1,182,902 of record JAPVLO010000091.1, read on the forward strand.
TGCTGTTCGATATGTGCTTGCCCATCTAAGGCCCAGTAGAAAACTAGGGATGAGCCGGGCTTGGTGGCTCAGCCTGTAATCCTGAGCCTTTGGGAGCCTGAGGTGAGTGGATTGCCTGAGCCTGCGGGTTCGAGACCCGCCTGGGCAGGGAGACCTTATCTCTACAATAAATCAAAAAATTAGCCGGGTGTGGTAGCACGCGCCTGTAGTTCCAGCTACTCGGAAGGCTGAGGCAGAAGGATCGCTGGAGGCCAGCAGGTCGAGGCTGCAGTGGCCGGGAGTGGCCACTGCACTCCAGTCTGGGCGACCGAGTGAGACTCCAACTCAAAAAAAAAAGAAAACTAGGGATGAACAGAAGTAGTCAGGACCACATTCCTAAAAATTCCAGCTGCTCAGAAGAAAAGGGATGATCTTGCCCATTTACTCACCAGGGAGGACATAGACATGACAGCCTCAATTCTTAGACACTCCTCTCCACTCATCGCCTCTGCTAGTCACCACTAGCTCCAGCTACAACCAAGTCCCTTTTACCAGCTGTGGTCCACAGAAGGCCAGTCTTGTATCTACCCTTGAAAATGAACTCTTATGTTTAAGAGAGTTAGGATGACCCTGCAAACTGTAGTTATTCCTTGGGCTTTTCATGAGGTCCATTTGTAATGGAAAGACTATGATAAGTCCTGTAGTAAAGAACCCCAGCTTCTTGCAAATGTACTTGCTTGTAAAACACCAGGAGTTCTATAGGCTAGGCAACAGGAAGTGCTAAGCATGTCCCACCATCCAGGGAGGCAAAAAGCAGTTACCTCCAGGAAGGGACAAGGGATGTCACCTCTCCAACACCCACACCAGCAGCCTGCTCTGCTTCCTCTCATGTCCCCATTAGTAGTTTTTTCTGAATAAGCAGGGATGACCTTTGTTATTGTCAAGCCGGTTACCCAATAGATCCTTTCCACCATTCCTCACCTTCTTCTCCTCCCTGACATCCACACCTAGAATCAACTTTGAGGAGAAAGAACAAAGGGCCCCCGGGTTATCCTAGAAGCTACCACCTGGGAGAGCTCTTGGTCACATGATGGAAACATTGGAAAGTCCCTGCAAGCTCAGGGACTGATAGAATGTTGCTCTCTTGCCATGAACAAAATGTCAACCAACTCTATAACTTACACTGAGAATAAAGGACAGAGTGGACCCTGCTCATTCCATCATCTAGGAGAAAAATCATCTCAGTAAAAACAATTGCCAGTATTTTGTTCCGCTGTGTTTAATAGACCTTTATTTTATACAGGGATGAAGGGGACAGATAGAACACGTTCACTTTTTCTCCAATGACAAAGTGAGAAATGTGTGAGAGTTGCCACTGGGCAGGATTTGAGAGGCATGGAGAGGATCTTTCTGCCCCCAATATGGGCATATCTCATCAAATTGTGCATCATGTGTTTCTTTACAAATAGAAGGTTCTGGCAAGTCTATGGGTACCATTTTTCCAATAGCATGTGCTCACTTCAAGTCTCAGACACATTTTGGTAATTCTTGAAAAATTTCTAACTTTATTTTTGCATCTATTACGGTGATCCATGATCTTTGATGTTACTCTTAGAATTGTTTTTGGGGAACCACAAAGTGTGCCCATATGCAACAATGAACTTAACTGGTTGATACTGTGTATGTCCTGACTGCTCCACCAACCAGTGTCTTCCCATCTCTCTCTCTCTCCTTGGGCCTCCCTATTCTGAGATACAGCAATATTGAAAGTAGACCAATGAATAACCCCACAATGACTGTAAGTGTTCAAGGGGAAAGAAGAGGCCACATCTCACTTTCAATCAAAGCCTAGAAATGACTAAGCTAGTGAGGAAAACTCATCGAAAACCGAGAGAGGCAGAAAGTGAGACCTCTTGTGCCAAACAGTTAGCCAAGTTGTGAATGCAAAGGAAAAGTTCTCAAAGGAAATTAAAAGTGCGACTCCAGGGGACACACAAATGATACAAAGGCAAAACAGCCTTCCTGTTGATATGGGCAAAGTGGGAGTGGTCTGGGTAAAAGATCAAATCCACCACAACATTCCTGTAAGGCAAAACCTAATCCAGAACAAGGCCCTGACTCTCTTTAATTCTGTGAAGATTGAAAGAGATGAGAAAGTCACAGAAGGAAAGTTGGAAGCCGGCAGAGGTTGGTCCATGAGATTTAAGGAAAGAGGCCCCCTCCAGAACCTAAAAGTTCAAGGTGAAGCAGCAAGTGCTAATGGAGAAGCTGCAGCAAGTTATCCGGAAGACCTTGCTAAGATCACTGATGATGGTGGCCACACTCAACAAAAGATTTTCCATGTAGACAAAACAGCCTCCTACTGAAAAAAAGCTGCCATGTAAGACTTTCATAACTGGAAAGGAGAAGGCCACGTATGCGGCTTGAAATCTTCAGAACATAAGCTGACTCTCTTGCTAGGGGTTCATGCAACTTTGATTTTAATTGAAACTAGTGCTCATTGACTGTTCCAAGAATCCTAGGGCCCTTGAGAATCGTGCTAAATCTACTCTGCCTGTGCCCAGTAGATGGAACAACAAAGCCTGGATGACAGCACACCAGTTTACAACATGGTTTACTGAATATATATATATATATATATATATATATATATAGTTGTTGTTGTTGTTGTTTTGTTTGTTTTTTGGTTTTTGGTTTTTTTTTAGTTGGAGTCTCACTCAGTCGCCCAGACTGGAGTGCAGTGGCCGCTCCCGGCCACCGCAGCCTCAACCTGCTGGGCTCCGGTGATCCTTCCACCTCAGCCTTCCAAGTAGCTGGAACTACAGGCACGTGCTACCATGCACAGCTAATTTTTTTGATTTATTATAGAGATGAGGTCTCGCCAAGTTGTCCAGGCAGGTCTCGAACCCGCGGGCTCAGGCAATTCACTCACCTCGGCCTCCCAAAGAGCGGGATTACAGGCTGAGCCACCGAGCCCGGCCTGTTTGTTTTTTTGTTGAGTTCGAGTCTCACTCAGTCGCCCAGACTGGAGTGCAGTGGCCGCTCCTGGCCACCGCAGCCTCGACCTGCTGGGCTCCGGCGACCCTTCTGCCTCAGCCTTCCAAGTAGCCAGAACTACAGGCGCACGCTACCACACCTGGCTAATTTTTTGTGTTAATTTTTATTGTAGAGATGAGGTCTCACCAAGTTGCCCAGGTGGGTCTCAAACCCACGGGCTCAGGCAATTCACTCACCTCGGCCTTCCAAAGTGCGGGATTACAGGCTGAGCCACCGAGCCCAGCCTATCTGTCTATCTATATATTTATATTTATATTTTGAGGTGAAATCTCGTTTCGTTGCCCAGGCTGGAGTGCAGTGGCATGCTCACAGCCACCCCAGTATCTACCTGCTGGGCTCCGGCGATCCTTCTGCCTTAGCCTTCCAAGTAGCCAGAACTATAGGCACACGCTACCAAGCCTGGCTAAGTTTTTATTTATTATAGAGACGAGGTCTCACCAAGTTGCCCGGGCTGGTCTTGTACCTGCGGGCTCAGGCAATCCTCTTGCTTCGACTTCTCAAAGTGCTAGGATTACAGGCTTAAGCCACCACACCCTGCCTTTACTGAATATTTTAAGACCACTGTTGAGGTCTGCTGCTCAGATACAAATATTTTTTTTCACAATATTACTACTTATTGGCGATGCACCTGCTCACCCAAGCACTCTGATAGAGCTTCATGTTGTTTTCAAGTCTATGAGTACAATGTCCATTCTGCAGCCCATGGATCAAGGAGTAATTTTGGCTTATTATTAAGAAATGCATTTCATAAGCTGCCATAGATGGTAATTTCTCTGATGGATCTGGGCAAAGTGAATTGAAAGTCTTCTGGAAAGGATTCCCCATTCTAGATGCCGTTAAGAACACTCATCATTTGTAGGGGGTCAAAATAGCAACATTCACAGAAGTTTGAAAATTTGAGTCCAAATGAGTTTCAGGCACTCAAAATTTCAGTGAAGTCACTGCAGAGGTGGTAAAAATAGCAAGAGCAGCCGGGCTCGGAGGCTCAGCCTGTAATCCTGCGCCTTTGGAAGGCTGAGGTGAGTGGATTGCCTGAGCCCGCAGGTTTGAGACCCGCCTGGGCAACCTGACGAGACCTCATCTCTACAATAAATCAAAATGAGGTGGGTGTGGTAGCGCGTGCCTGCAGTTCCAACTACTTGGACAGCTGAGGCGGGAGGATTGCCGGAGCCCAGCAGGTTGAGGCTGCGGTGGCCGGGAGCAGTGCTGGGTGACAGAGTGAGACTCCAATCAAAAAAACCCAAAAAACAAAAAACAAAAAATAGCAAGAGCATTGGAAAGGGAGCCTGAATATGGGACTGACTTGCTGACATCTCATGATAAAACTTTCGTGGATGAGGAGTTGCCTCTTACGGATCAGCAAAGAAAGTGGTTTCTTGAGATGGAATTTATTCATGGTGCAAACACCGTGAACATTGATGAAATGACATTGATGAAATGACAACAAAGGATTTACAATATTCTATAAACTAGTTGATAAAGCAGTAGCAAAGTTTGAGAGGATTGACGCCAGTTTTGAAAGAAGTTGTATTGTGGGTAAAATGCTGTCAAACAGCGTCATGTACTCCAGATAAATCTTCCATGAAAGGAAAGTTCAGCTGATGTGGCAAACTTCACTGATGTTGTCTTTTTTTTTTTTTTTTTTTTGAGTCAGAATCTCCTTCTGTGGCCCAGGCAGGAGTGCAGTGGCATGCTCACGGCTACTGTAGCCTCCACCTGCTGGAATCAGGAGATTCTTTTGCCTCAGCCTTCCAAGTAGCTGGAACTACAGGCATGCACTACCACACCTGGCTGGCTAATGTTTTTATGTATCGTAGAGACAAGGTCTCGCTAAATTGCCCAGGCTGATCTTGAATCCCTCAGCTCAGGCAATCCTCTTGTCTCCACCTCCCAAAGTGCTGGGATTATAGGTGTGAACCACCTTGAGAATGGCCTATGTTATCTTATTTTAAGACGTTGCCACAGTCATCAACATCCAGGCAAAACCTTCCACCAGCTGCAAGATTATGACTCGAAGTTTCAGTTGATCATTAGATTTTTTTAGCAATAAACTATTTTAAAATTAAATTTATACATTATTTTATTTTAGACATAATGCTACTGCACACTTAATACTATAGTATACTATAGTATAGTGTAAACATAACTTTTTTTTTTTAAAGTAGGACTTATTGAGAGGACAAGGAAACTCTTGGAGTGGGAGGGAACCCTAGGGGGTTGCCCAACACAACTTTTATATGCACTGGAAAACCAAAAATGTTACATGACTTGCCTTGTTGTGATATTTGCTTTATTGTGGTAGTCCAGAACTGAACCCACAATATCTCTGAGGAATGTCTGTATATTTCTTCATATAATTTACAGATGCCAGAAATTCTGCCATTAAGCTCTATTTTTTTTTAGTTAAGTCAATGAGTGTCAACCCTCTCTTCCCCTTCACCTCATTAAACAGATTACTAATCTCACCCCAAGAGTTTCTGAGTCAATAGTAACCCAAGAATTGCATTTCTATCAACTTTCCAGGGGATGCTGATGCTGCTGGTTTGGTGACCCCATTTTAAGAACCACCGTTAACAGGCCTGAATGAGGTAAGGATTAGTAACACACCTGGCATATGGAAGCCCGCCACACCTAGTGGTTCGCAAACTTGGCTGCATGTTGGAATTACCTGGAGAGCTTGTAAAAACCCCGTCGTTTATCTGCACCTCAGACCAATTATTGAGGTGGGGCTTTGAGGCTTCCCAGGTGATTCAAGTGTGCAGTCATGGTTCAGATACACTTCGTAAATTGCGGCTTCAAGAGAAAGTCACTCACATTCCCAGAACACTCCCCTCTCCCATCCTTTTTTTTTTTTTTTTGAGTTGGAGTCGCATTGTCGCCCAGGTTGGAGTGTAGCAGCACAATCACGCATCACCGCAGCCTCAACCTCCTGGGCTCAGGTGATCCTTCTACCTCAGTCTCTGGAGTAGTTGGGATTTTTTTCTTTTTTTGTAGAGATGAGGTCTCGCTATGTTGCCCAGGCTGATCTCAAACTCCTGGGCTCAAATAGTCTTCCCAAACAGGCTTAAGACACCAAGCCTGGCCCAAAAGCTGCCAAAAGAAATTGACTAGAAAGGATCAGGGGTACCAATGCCACTGAGATGTGTGATTCTGAAGCTGGAACATAGCAAGCATGCCTGGTCTTTCATGAGCAGACCAGGGCCAGGGGCAGAACACAGTTCAAAATGTTTATTCCATACCAGACCAATGGCTTCACTTTTGGTTCACCCTTGTCTCCACCGCCTCTGAATTTTGTCTTCCACCTGTGCCTGCCCTCTCAGGTGGTCTTAAGTGGTCCTCTCTCCAGCCCTCACCTGCCCACCTCTCTGCATAGTTGCAGCCTGATTCCTACCTCCTAAGCTGGTGCTTGCTTTCAGAAAAGTCCCTCCAAGTCACCTCCTGTTCACCAGGCGCCTGGTGCTCGAGGTCTGATCTTTCCTGCCCCCTTGATATCTTAGGCATCATTTATTTCTTTTCAGTCCTGCCCTACCATGTTCAGGAACTATCATACGTGTCCCAGCCCTAACTTCACAATCAGCTGTGGAGCAAAATCTCCATCTTTTCTTTTTTTCTTTTTGGCTTTTATAACTTTTCAAATATTTAAGATATACATGCATATATTCTCACTCTTATGAGAGAGCAGGAGCTAAAAAAAAACTGATCTCGCAGAGGTAGAGGGTGGAATGGTAGCTACCAGATGCTGGGAAAGGTGTGTGTGAGTGGAAGTCCAGATGAAGAGAGTTTGATCAGCGGCACAAACATACAGTTAGATAAATGATACACATTCTAATGTTCCATAGTAGAGTAGGGTGACTATGGTTTGCAACAACATAATGTATATTTCTTTTTTATTTGATTTATCTTAGAGTTGTGGAGTACATGTGAGGATTTAATACACAAGTAAGTTCTGTACAGGTGAAGTCTGGACTTCTAAGGGGCCCTCTTTCCCCCTGATAGTGGACCAGGCACCCAGCGTGTTAACTTTTTCAGTTACGTGAGTATTTGTTTCAAAACTCTTGCGAAGGGATAGAAATTAAAGCACATTCTGTTACACATTTACCTTACTGCCTTTCCCAAAAGAGTACAGATACAGAAATGTAAAAAAAGAAAAAAAACGAGCAGATTAATAATAAATGGTTCCTGGCATTCCAACCCATTCATGAGGCCAAGAACCTGTGAAAAGAGACTGCCCACTCCCATGGGCCACCCCAGAAACTGCTGTGTCTGCACACACCACACTCCAACCACATCTGGAGTGGGTGGGCAAAACGTCCCTGACCTCTGTTTCCCTTCTCTCCCGCCCTTCCACGACTCCACCCTCCCAGGAGCAGCTGCCCTATCCATGTGGCCTACGGGCCCCAGCTGCTCACCCAGGCAGATGGGATTTCCTCTTCTTCCCTGCCCCACCTATCCTTCCCGCGGCATCCCGTGGACCTTCCCAGACTTCCTGTGGAGCCAGGCACTTTTTTGTTTGTGTTGAGCGAGGAGAAGAGAAAGGAAGAGCTTTATATTCCACCACCTTCAGGAAGGTACCTCCCTCTCATCTGTCATTCTATAAGCCAGAGAAAGTCAAGTGTCCCTGCCTCACCCGGTCACTCCCTGTTGAGTGCCCAGGGACGATAGGAATAGCTCTCATCCTCACTCCTCCTGTACTGTACTGCGCTATTGTCTTCTTTCAAAAGAGTGGTGGTTCACGCCTGTAATCCCAGCACTTTAGGAAGCCAGAGTGGGAGAATCACTTGAGCCCAGGCGTTTGAGACCAACCCAGGCAAAATAGTGAGTCTCTGCAAAAAATAAAAAAATTAGCCAGGCATCGTGAAGCACACGTGTAGTCCCAGCTACTCAGGAGGCTGAGATTGGAGGATCACTTGAGCCCATGAGTTAGAGGCTGCAGCGAGCCTTGATTGTGCCATTTCACTCCAGTCTGGGTGATGGAACAAGCCCCATCTCCCAAAAAATAAAAATAAAAGTATTTTTTTAAAAAGAGTAAGTTCAACTTTGACATACAGACCCAGGGGGAAATATACAATAAACACCTTAGCCCCAAGCAAAGGGGAAGATAGGAACGAATGTACTGGGTAGGCCCTGATGCTTTTCATAGGTGCCACAGCATTACAGGTGATAATTCCAACATCGCCTTGAGAGGAAACCACTGCTGAATGCTACTCAGCAGGGCAGAAGCAGAGATGGAGACATATGGAAATGTTGGCTTGAACTGCACAGGCCTTGGCCTTCACGTTCCCATCACATGGTCCTCAGCCTTCCATCCTCTGAGCCAGTTCCCAAAGACTGCGGCTGAGGGGGTCCCAGGGATGAGCCAGGAAGGTTTCCCATGTTGCCTCAAACAAGTCCCCAAATGGATCAGACAGTTGGGTGGACATGAAAAATGACTCGTAATTGCAAAGACTGGGCTGCAGTAGCCTTGGGTAAGTTTTCTCACCTAGATGTATTCGCTGTTTCTGCTACCCAGGCCTTTTTTGGAGATTGAGCAATCACAGAGCAGGCAACAGCGACACCTGCTGTTCAGAACAGATTCAAACCGGGTAGGGAGAAACCAGAAACCCGGTTCTCACCGTAGAGACAGCGACACCTACCCTTGACTTCACAAAAGAAACCGTGACCCAGGGTTTGCCGCGAACTTTCTATTTGTTGTTTTGGGATTTCCCATGTATCTGGTACAAGTAGGGCCAACACTGTTCGAGTTAATAACATATTTTGACTAGTTATTATAACATTCCTGGACCATAAGTTTTCAGAGAGCATAACACAGCCCAAAGCAAAATACTCAAATTGAATCAACTCTTCTTAACATGAAATGTGTAAGACCTTCAATAAATGTAGTTAATATGTCTGACAATAGGTCACTGTTATGGGTTGAATTATGTCCTTTAAAATGATGCTGAAGTACTAATCTCCTTTGCCAAGAGTCACAGTAACAGGAAGTCATTAGGGTGGGTCCTGATCCAAGAGGACTAGTTTCCTTATTAAGAAGAAAAAGGAGGAGGAGGAGGAGGAGGAAAGAGGAAGGAGGAAGAAGGAAGAGGTGGAGAAGAAGAAGAAATTTGGTTACAGAGACAGACAGACAGACACCCTGAGAGAACACCATGTGACGTAAAGGTAAGGTTGAGGTGATGCATCTAGAAGCTGAGAGACGCTAAGGTTGCCAGCCAACCTCCGGAAGCTGGGAAGGAGGCCTGGAACCGGTTCACCCTCACAGTCTTCAAAAGGTGTCACCCTGCCAGTGCATTTGAGACTTTCAGCCTCCAGAACTAGGGAGGTAAATGTCTGTGATTCTAAGCCACACAGTTTGTGGTGTTTTGGTATGGCAGCCCTAGGACACTAATATAGCACTAGTTAGGGTTTGAAGCATCTGCCTACATTGTGGCCCCAACTGGATAGAAGTATTTGGAATACTGGGTTGCCGCATAAGTTCGTAGCGTTTTTCGCTTGCCCATGGAATGTAAATGTCGCACGATGATTGACCAGTCACAGTGTATCACATTTGCCAATTCTCAGGTTGACTGACATGGATCATGGTAGAGTAAAGCATTTAAGTGGTCTTCGTTGAAGCCCGATGGTCTTCCTGCATGTGGAGAATCACTCAGGTCAAAGTGGCCATCTTTGTAAACGACGAAATCATTTTTTTTGCCGTGCTTTCCCTGATGGCATTTTCCCTGTGCAGAACACAAATGTTTCGAACCACCTCTTGCTGCCTTTACTCCTCTGTTCAACTCACACAGCAGAATATGTAGGAAGTATTTGTTTTTTTCCACTTGACGCTCCATCTTCCTTAGTCTACAGACAGCACTAACTTTCTTCAAATCTGCAAAATGCAAGGTGTATTCACAAGCACAACATTGTTACTCCAAATGACAAATGACGAACGATAAACTCCCAACACTGCAGTGTTGCCATGCCAGAAACAAATGCTGTGAATTTATGCATCAATCTAATACAACCAAGGAACACAAGTGGGTTCTAATTCCACTTACCACCTGTGGGACTTTGAAGCTCAAAGAGTCTCAGCAACTTATTGATCCAATCGCCTTGTCTGTAAGATGGGAACACCACTACCTCTTCAGAGTTGATATGCCCTTCAGTGAGCTCATATACATGAACATAGCCTATAAACTGCAAAAGGTGACAGTTGTTCAGTATTATCTTAAGGAGTATGACTTTTCCTTCATCTGATCCAGGCATGGATAGATTGGCCAGCCCTACCCAGAATGAGGCCATCTATGTGACCTCACAGTCACCTTGCTCTATGCCTTGGGAGGCTGACCAGCAGGGAACACATCAATGGCTCTCTGTCTCTTTTGCTACCAGCTGGGATTGGTCAAGGGGAGGCACTGGTGAGAGTTCAGAGGACAGAATCAGGGCTGCTCTGGGCTTAGCCCCTGCCACCCTGCCCCAGCTCTCTCCTTGTTGGTCAACTGTAGAAGGTATTAACTACTGCCAAGCAACTGTCCCCATCCATTTCTCTGTTGGGGCTCCAGAAATCCCTGTGTCTCTTGTCCCTTTAGGCGTAGGTTGTAACAGCTCCCTGTAAGGGCTAACTCAAAGATACTGCACTGAACAGAACTGACTGGCTTTACTTATACCTTGGTATAAGTATATAAGTATAATCCTTGGTAAATAGTTCCTTTGGTAAATTCCCCTGAGAGTATCAACTCTGAAGACATCTTTTGCCGACAGGACTCATTCAATAATTAGTTTAAGTGGTCCAAGGAAACAAAGACTCAAAATGCAATTGGGAGATTGTTTGCTCATGTTTTGATGACATCATGGATAACCTCCTTCGTTGCAGGAAATAGTACACAGACAACTCATGGTGTACAATGGCATCATGACTAACCAAGCTGAAGGAGGCAGAGAAGTGACTGTGGTTCTTCTTCGCTACAGTGACAAAAGTGATTGTGATAGATTGGGAGAAAAAATAGACACACTATTTTGTGTTTCCTCCCATTAAGAGGGGGAGCTTATTTCTCCACGCTGATCCTAACCTGAGCCACCATCTTGCTCTGGCCGATGGGCTATTCGCAAACACGGCACAAGCAGAAGCTGGACCTGGTCATGTGTGCTTGACCATTGGAAGAACACCTTGGCTGACCTCCTGGAGGATGAGCATGTGAAGAGAAGCCCATGCCAACTGAGGCCCAAGACGGGCCATTCTAGTCCAACCAGCCCCAGTCAAGCTGCCCAAACCTGAAAACAAAAAAATGACCCACTGATCCACAGAAATTGTGAGCAAACAAAATGATTGTCATAACCGTTGCATTTTGGAGTGGTTCGTTACCCTTCAAATGCCAACTGCAGTCATAATCATAAAGCTGTAGGCACCACTGGCTTTAGGGAAAAGAGGAAGTTGAAGGCCATGTGTGTCCAACCAAGAACATCACTGAAGAGCTCTGAAGGACTTGCATCTCTCCTGTGACCTTGGGCAGACATGTCTGGGAACCAAGCCCAACACCTGGTTGTTTGGGTTGCAAACTGGCAGCCACAAACCCACTGGGGCTCTTAAACTAAGACAGTTTCAAACTGTAGTTGCCACACCAGCAGCAACAGTGTCAGCTGGGGACTTGTCAGAAATGCAGATTCTCAGGCTCTACCACTGATCTATTGTGTTCAAAACTCTGAAGTGGGGTCCAGCGCCTGTGTTTTATTGAGTCCTCCGGGAGATTCTTATGCAGGGGAAAGTTTGAGAGCCATCGTGCTAAGGCAAGGCACTGCAGGGAAGGGGGTGGAATCAGAGATGAAGGATGAGGACATCGGGCTTCTTTTCATAGAGAGTCAAACACCAGCATGCCAGCTGGGAACATTCAATCCCCAAGTTCCCTTACATCTTCGTCGTCCTCCAAGGAGGCTCCTCTCTCATCCGAGGACACTCCCACATCCACAGGAAGCCTTCCAGCCCTGCCCACCAGGGAGCTGCTCACAAGAGGTGCCAATTCTTTCCAGAACTCATTCTACTCCAGGCCTTCCGCAGGAATTAGATCTCAATGTAACTCAGACTGAAAACGCCAAGCCTGCTTTGACCGCAACCATCTGTGTGGCAAGGGTCCAGGAGTACACGAGAACATATTTGAGGGCGAGGAACAGAAGAGGAGGAGGGATTCGCTCTGATTGGCTGGAGACGTCTGGACCACCTCATGAGGGCCAATTGGTAAATGTTTAGAAATTTTACAAGGTCGTTGTGAAAAATAGCCCTTCTGAAGACTTAAGTCTTATGCACTTACAACTAGGTATATTAAAAATAAAGGTAGTGGTCAGGCGTGGTGGCTCAAGTCTGTAATCCCAGAACTTTGGGAGGCTAAGGCAAGAGGATTGCCTGAGCCCAGAGGTTCAAGACCAGCCTGGGCAAATCAGTGAAACCTCGTCTCTACAATGTACCAAAAAATTAGCTAGGCGTGGTAGCACATGCCTGTAGTTCTGGCTACTTGGAAGACTGAGGTGGAAGGATCGCCTGAACCCAGCAGGAAGAGACTGCGGTGGCCATGAGCATGCCACTGCACTTCAGCCTAGGTGACAGAGTGAGACTGTGACTGAAAACTAAAGCAAAACAAAAACAAAAATAAAGGTAGTAGGCTGGGCATGGTGGCTCATGCCTGTAATCCCAGCACTTTGGGAGAGCCAGGTGGGAGGATCGCTTGAGTCCAAGAATTCATGACTAGCCTGGGCAACATAGCGAGACCTTGTCTCTACCAAAAAATAAAAATATAAAAAATGAGCTAGGCATGGTGGTATGCCTATAGTCCCAACTACTTGGGAGGCTGAGGCAGAAGGATCGCCTGAGCCTGGGAGGTTAAGGCTGTGGTGAGGCATAGCCGTGCTGCTGCACTCCAGCCTGGGGGACGGATTCTCAAGCCTCCACGACTCAAAAATAAATAAATAAACAAAAATAGTAAACAAATAAAGGTAATACATTCTCCAAACTTAATCTTAGTTATCTTCACTCCTTCACTATTATCTATGTTTTGGGGGATCACCTACCTCTGTTTTATGTATATATGGGAAGTACTACATAAGGGTGTCTGTCTTCTCCTGTGTTCAGCTGTGAGTCTCTGGCTTGAGGAGAGCCGTGGCTGGGCGTTTACAAGTTGGAAGCCAGCGCGTGCTGTAAGTCAGGGCTTCTTCTCCTGGAGAGTCAAACACCAGCATGCCACTGACCATAAAATTGAGAAGGCTAAATTTATTGTCATGAGTATATGCTTCTGAGATTCAGGATCGAACATATTGGCTGTGAAACCTGGGAGTGATGCTAATTTCAAACCTGGACTCAGTGTGGTAAGGGCCTTCCAAGAACAAAGAGGAAACGTGGCATACTCAAGGTCTAAGTGCCCATGTGTAACCCTGTTACAACCCTGTGCCATAAAATACCCAATCAAAATGTATGGTGCCATATAAGGGAGACAAAGGGGCTAGAATGTGAAGAAAAGTTAGCGCAAAGTATATAAGGCAATGCCCCACTGCCTTCAGGGCTCAGCCTTTGAATGTGAATTCACTGAGCCGGTGCCGTCATGAATAAACGCTGCTTCCTGGCAAAGAAGCCTCAGTGTCCCGTCTCTCCGTAAAGAGAGACACAATAGCTCTATTAGTGTCCTATAGCTGCTGTGACAGATTGGCTTAAAACAACAAACTTGTTTGGTTTTTTTTTGAGGCCAGGTCTCACCGTGGCCCCAGGCAGGAGTGCAGTGGCATGACCACAGCTCACGCTAGCCTCAACCTCCTGGGCTCACTCAAAGGATCCTTCTGCCTCAGCTTCCAGAGTAGCTGGGATGACAGGCAGTTAAGGTCCCTCTCTCATTGGGTCCTACATAGACATTCACTGTGGTGATTTCCTCAATCTCAGGACGTGTAGATGAAATAGAGACACTGAGCAGCCAGCAGAAGGCCCTCATTGGTTCCCCGACCTGCGGCGAGAGGGTTGTTATGCCTGGGAGGGCCACGTGGACGCCCCTGGACCTGACTCTGCTGCCAACATGGTATATCAAAAGCAATAGCGCCACCCTGTGGAATTGTCAAGGTCAGTGTCACCATCATGACTTGAAAGATGCAGAGGCAGTGAATTCTCCTGCTCCACATCAAAAATCTCCTCTTAGAGCTGGTGCAAATTCTAGATGGGTCATGGAGAATGACTGTAGATGTTTACTAATTAGGGACTGTTGGATTTTTAATATGCATTTTTCTTAATTTAATCCTGAATGCACACAGAAGAGATTAGGGGTCAGAGACAGATTAGTTATTAAAATCGATATATGAACAGCTGGGTCATTCCCTTCGGGCCTTACTCCTGGAGCAACACAATGGACACCAGATGGAAAAGTCTTTTATGGATGTGTCCCACGCTTCATAGGAGAGGGACAGAAAACAATGAATTTTCTGTTTTATGTATAGAACAGAGGCGGCTGTCCCCTCCCTTCCTGAATAAGGGAGAAAAAAAAATCTTTGCTCCTTGGAGGTAAGATGGAAGGGACTCTGGACTCTCACTCTAAAACTTTTGTATGTAAATAAATTTTCTCCAGGAACCAGGTCATCTTGTGTGTCTCTTTACAAACTATAGACAGAGTATGTCCTCCAGGTCCCTGCCTCAGTCTCCCTTGAAATGTAAATACCTAGGGAGCTAGTTTTCCACGCCTCTTTAGTACCTTTGGGTGAGCCTAGGGAAACAGTCTGGACTGTAACCATTTGGCCCCTTTTAGGAGATAAGGAAAGTTTTATTACCCCTTTGCATCAGAGAAATTAACCAAACAAATGGCTAAAGATCTAATCCTCATAGCATATGAAAAATAAAATATTGCTCTAGAAGTGAAGGCAAGTATTCTCTATCTTCATAGCATAGACATTTCTGTGTCTCCAGGGGCTAGGACTTTTTACAGAAGCACTGAAAAATCTAGACAAGGATTTTTTCGCCCTAGGGGTACAAGAGGGTTCCTTTTACCAGAAACATATGACTAAGAATAAGAAATGGATGATGATCCCCAAAGCAGGATTTGGGGACTAATGGCAAGAGAAAGGGAAATAGATACCAGGGAGACCACTAGGGAATACCCACGATTAAAAATATAATCCTATAATCCCAGCACTTTGGGAGGCTGAGGTGAGAGGATTATTTGAGGCCAGCAGTCTGAGACCAGCCTGGGCAACAAAGTTAGACCTTATCTCTACAAAAAAATAATTATCCCAGTGTGGTGGCACATACCTGTAGTTCCAGCTACTTGGGAGACTGAAGCAGGAGGATCACTTAAGTCCAGAAGTTCGAGGTTGCAGTGAGCCATGAACGTGCCATTGCACTCCAGCCTGGGCAACGGAGTGAGACTCCAACTTAAAATAAAAAACAATACAAAACAAAACCTTTCAAACCGAATCCAACACCTTGTTGAATGAATGGCAAATAAAATCAAATCAGAAGCCCTATAGAATGTCCCTCATCGCCACTGTTATTTAACATTGTTCTAAAAATTCCATTAATACAAGTAGATACAAGAAATATAATAAAGTTTAAACACTGGGAAGAAGAAAGCCACATTATTATTATTTGTAGATATCACTGACACCTCCCAAATGAATCAACTGAGAAACTACCAAAAATTCAGAGAACTGAGGAAAGTGGCTGAATTACAATAATTGATAACTTTCCTACCCATAAAAGCTAGTCAGAAAACTAATGAAAGAAAATAAGCAGTAAACAACAGTTGCAACAACAAAAGCTAGTATGTAATGTGCAAACCTTTAATAAGGACAAATGTAAGATTCCTCTGAGAGCTATAAAAGCAGATCTGAATAAAGGAAGCATTTTGTTCTTGGATAAGAAAGAAAGAATATGAAGCTGTCAATTCTTCTCCAGTTAATTTATAATCTCACAGAAAAACTAAGTTCACATAGACAGGAAACTATGAAACAAAAGAATAATGCATGGAATATTATATATTAAAAATGAATTGCAAAGCTAAAATAATTGAGCAGTTCAGAGGTTAACAAGAAATTGTCAAGCCAGTGAAAAAATACAGAATCACTAAACTGGCTCAAATACAGATGTGAATTTAGTGTCTGAATAAGTGGCATTCCAAATCAGTGAGATTTGTCAATAAATGGCATTGGTGCTCCATTAGTTTTCTGTCTACTTTGTATATGAAGAAAATCTATTAATTATTGTAATAAGCCACAATGTCAAATTCTCTTATTTTTCAGTATTTTTTTAGTTGTTTCATTTGGAGTCCAGTGATACCCAAGCATAATAATAATGTTGCCAACTACTTTCCAATGTTTAATTTGGAAAACAATTGCTAGGTTCTTAGCTTACTCCTTGCCTGAAAACTCACTCCCAATAAATGAATATTTAAAATAAGAAATAAAACCATAAAAGCATCAGATTAAAAATAATAGGAAATAGCATTAATTGAGCATTTACCCTATGTAAGACATCACCTCACAAAGTTGCTGTAATAGGTACAAATGATGCATCTAAGTCCGGAGAGGTTAAGTAACTTAGCCAAGATCACACAGCATGTATGATTTAATAACAGGAAGTCTAACGCTTAAACCCATACACTGAATCACTATGTCATACAGCCTCCCAATGTCAGGAGGAAACATGGGTGAATTTTTCTGTACCTTGGGGAACTGAAAGATTTTTCAAAGTATGGCTTAAAACTAGAAGCCATAAAGACAAAGATTGATCATTCACTTTACAAAAAATGAAGTTTTCTGTATAAGAAAGTTAAGTGAAGAAATAAAACAATTAAAAATAAAAGATATTTGCAACACAAGTGTCAAAGGACACATTTCTGAACATATACAGAGCACTTCCAAATCAGCAAGGAAAATCTGCAATCCCACAGCAGATTAGCATAAATAGAAAAAGACATCCAAACAGCTCATAATTTAAAAAAATGAAATTATGAGCCGGGCTCGGTGGCTCAGCCTGTAATCCCGCGCCTTGGGAGGCTGAGGTGAGTGGATTGCCTGAGCCCGTGGGTTCGAGACCCACCTGGGCAACTTGGTGAGACCTCATCTCTACAATAAAT